>JADEZO010000001.1:1817560-2423413 GCA_016807845.1 Colletotrichum eleusines | reverse complement strand
ACAAGAAGCGGGATGGACGGGATCAAGATCCCGAGGTAGATGTACGAAAACACCCTGAGTCTACGCAGCAATCAGCAACTAACCATCTGAGGAATAGGTGCAACTTACTTAGTAGTCTTATTGGGGTCGTGGTACGCAGTGAAGTCCGATACTGTCCCGCCAAAAGTAATGAAGTACCCTGCTATGATGCTTCCATAGTTGAAAACCTGAGCTGCTGTGGGAGGGGGCGCCTCGGCCTGTTTACACAAGTGCTGTCCACCGCAGCCTACCGCGATCACTATTGCGACAAGATTGGGGAGCCATTGCCACCGCTCCCACATGTGAAGCGCGCGGTACCCAATAAAAGAAGCAGCAAAACTGACGAGGCACGTAATCACGATGCCAATGTTCACGTCGATATGGCCGGGGTTGATGGCTGCGAGGGTCTGACCCCCGACAATCGAGGAGGAGAGGGAGAAGCCAGTTACGGTAGCAGCGTTGAGGAGGAGAGGGATGGAAACGAGGTAATACCTGTACGCCCGGATGCTCAGCGGAATTTCGAACTTTGGCAGCAGCGAAACATTGACTTACCCAAAGGAATACCTGGCCTGAACGAGTTGCCTCAGCCCGGTATAAGAGCCGGCAATGCCCATGAATGCAGGGGCCACAGTTGTCAGCATCGAAAAGAAGAGTATCACCAGCGAAGCATCCCTCAAGCTCAAGCCAAATTGTGCAGTGGCTAGCGCGCCTGTTGGGATCCTGTGGACACACGTCAGCGATCGATGGCTCGGTCTCGACCGGGGACTTCAATCAAGACTGACGGCAGCAGGCAAAGCAGACTGGTGAAGAAAACGGTGAAGAGGTTGCTGTAGTTTGTGTTGGTCCGCTTCTCGAGAGGCACTGGGAGAATCCCATTCTCCTCGACGCCGGCATCAAGTAGGCGTTGATACCATTTTGGGTTTCGGCTGCTCTCCTTCTGGTGTATCTCGCCATTCTCGAGCGCCACCAACTGGACAATGCCACTATGGCTCTTGGAGACCGTGGACTGGCTCCCCATGTCGCACCTCTCAGCCGCTTGCTTCTGCTTCTGTGCGATCGAAGCCCGAGGAGACATGGCCCGTAGACTACGGGTGCGGTATCAGAGGAATGGCCAGGCGGCCGTTACCCTTACTGCGAGCTCGCTCCTTTTTTCGCTGTACCGATGCAAGGTCTCGCCTCAGAGTGTTTTTTTTTTCCTCCTTCGAATACTCTCTTTCCTCCCACGTCAATTATCTACAGGAGTGCGTCAACTTGGGTTTCGGAAGAGTAGGCGAACCTTGGGGGAGCAGGCGGAGAAGATGTGCGAGAATGGGCTGTTGTTCGACAGCCGGTCAAGACGAGGCGCTCTAGGGAATCCGAGCTTGGTTAGGGGTGTGCAGCTTGCTTCCGTCGATGGGTCGTTCTTCTGGGTTTTTTAAGCACACGAACCGAAAAAGCCCTGTCGGAGAAATGGCAATGTCGATGTTGTTCCGAGTACTACCTGGCTCGCTGGGGGTCGGCGCGTCAAAGGACGGCCGTGACAATTGCGGCGTTGTCTCTTGCGTGATTGCAAAGAAAGATGGTATTCGGCAATGTCGGCTCGAGCAATTCCGGTATTGGCGAATGTCCAAAGTATAGGATGGGGGTGGGTTGGCAAGCACGAGCAAAGCAAAGGATTTGTCCGGATACCACACCTTGAGAAAGGGGACACCCTGAGAAGTCGCGGAAGAGTGCAGTCGAGGCGGCCTGGATGATCAGAGGGGTCAAGGTCGCTGGGTCTGGCACAGTATGTGCAATACGGAAGCAACAACCGGCGTTAATGATTCGAATTGGCGACGAGAATTAACGTTGGAAATTAAGAGTCGCCGTATGCAAGCTTGCGCCTTCCGAAACGGCTCGAGTCATCGATATGCCCGTGGACGGCCAAAGGTCGTTTTGATATGTCGAGCCCAACTACAACAGCAGCCAACAGCATCAACGGTCAGCAGCAGACAAAACACAATTCGAGCAGACCGTTTTGTCTCCCAAATATAAGCGGGCTCAAGGCCTGGGTGTTCTACCGGGACAAGGGGAAGGGGTGTGGGTGCATGAGGGGTGTAAGAGCATGGGTGGGAGAGAAGAAGAAATAGGACAAGGGCTGGGAGGTGAGAGAAGAAGGCACAACAGCAGCTTCCTCGACAACCTACTTACAAACCCGGCCACGACGACCGTTGATATTCCTACGCATCCTCACGAATCCCTGAATGGAGGTGTACGGGGGGAGGGAGGCGCTCGACAAGCGCAAAGGGTAGGAGAAAGAAAGTGAGCGGCAAACCCCATGCCATGCCGCCGAAAAACCAAATCCCCACCCTCAAAGAACCTGACGAAGGGGACTGAGCTCTGTATTTGGGATTTTGTTTTTAATTTGGTGCGTTTGGAGGAACGAGTTCTCCTCGAGGCACCCCTTCGCACCCCGCCCGCCTCTCTCTCCCCCTCCCCAGTCTATCGTTGTCGTTCTCCGCCGTTCCCCCTCTTTCGCAACGCAATCCTCGCCCTTATTACCATGGTAACCGGAAACCCTGGGAAGTTCTCTCCCAGCAGCCCTAGGGAGAGGAAAGTTTCCGCCTCTTTAGCTTCTGACGCGACTGTTGCTTCGTGTGGCTGCACTTAAACTATCCTTCACCGTTGCCTTTCCTCAACTCGAAACTTGGCAGTCTTCTGGAATCCTTCTCCCGTCCGAGCCCCCCTCCCCAATCCAGATAAGACTGGACGCACTGGAGACCCCTACTTACTTGGGGGCTGCGACCTGCTACTTTCCATGCCGTCCTTGTCTCACCCTCTCTTCACCGCACCTTATCTTGGGTACTACTAAGTGTACCTAGTTTACCTTTCGCTGCACGTGCTCCGGCAGCTGCACAGCCCGGAACATGCGTCATGTCTCGCCCAAGAGCTGTCAGAGTTTGGTTGACCATTCACGATTCAGGAACGAGGTGGGAAAACAAGGGGAAGAAAGGTAAAAACAGAGTAAGAACCTCCCTCGACGGAACGGAATGGCCAGCAAACGTTTGCGCTTGAAAGTCCGTATAGCCTTCTCGAGGGCGGGGTCAGGTTGTGATCCCAGCCCGCCTCGTGGCATAGGGCTTCCAACGGATTCGACTAGACAGCTTGTTCGGCGCGTAGCCAGAGCTTCGTTGTTGCATCGCGCGCGGCGAGCCAGGTTCCTCCATATACAGGAACCTTCCTCCCCCCCCCCCCCGCTTCCTCTCCTCTCGTCACGAGTCGTGACTCTACACCGAGTTGGTTGGATGGCCACCAATATGGCACTGTGATTGCCATCGTGGTGATGGATTCACATGCAATGCAAGCTGGCAAGTTTAGCCTGCGTAGCATCAAGGGTGCGATGCTACGCAAGGTCTATTGCTGTCGCACACTCCTTCGGCTGTACGAATACAACCGTCGGCGAAGAAAAGATGAAGAGAAAGAAAGGGGGGGAAAATCCATGTCAGCGGAAGCATGGTAGCTCGTGCCGTCTCACCGGCCCTCTTGTGCCTCGTCTGTTCTAAGCGGTGTGAAAAACGGCATAAGCTCTCGCGTCTTTATGACATACCGGCCTCGACTCGTCGAATTGAGGCCAAGGGGCCAAGGGGCTAAGTTCCTCTCTTATAGTGTACGGCTCCAATCTGTACTCTTTCCGACATTGAAAAGTTCGACAGAGGACGACGGTAAGAGCCTCCACGCCTGAGCGAGGCACAGGCAACTGAGAGCGCCCTTTTCAGAACGACGCGCAGACATGGGGCTGGTTCAGCACGTTGACGTGGACAATGGTCTCTCATTCTATTCAAGTGCAGCCTCAGCTCTACTTTGCCATCGACGGGCGTTCACCCCGACCCCTCGTGGCTCGGTTATGCTTTGTAGTTGTCGTCGGTTCACATTTTGACCATTCTAGGGCGCAAGCTTACTCGGTCGTCCTCAACATTGCAAGGAATGGACCCCGTCAGCATTCATAACGTCCGGTGCCTGCTCGAGACCAACTGTGCACCGTTTCATCGAATCGAAGCCTAGGGTCTAGGAATGCTAGCCCTGTAAGGACCAGAACTCCTCGCTTTATCGTTTTCCCTTCAGGGAAGAGGGAGTGATTGCCGCAGCAACTCCTCGGCCTTTTGGCTGCGTGGCGTTATCGAACAATCAAAGTGCTCCGGATGGCTTTGATTTTGACGTCAGAACAACATCAATGTTAACAAGTCTGCGGCAGCACATCAACTCACCAGGTACCACCGTTGGTAAAAGTAACCTTGGGCTCGACAACCTGACCATCTGGCCCGACTTTCTTGCTGAAGTTAAGAGTGGCAAGCATCGTGACAACAGCAATCCAGACACTATTGTCTGCCAGAAACCGGCCGATGCAGACTCGACGCCCAAAGCCGAATTGTCCAAGTGGCCAGGGCTCGCCATGGCCTCCAGACGATTGTGGCTGGTATCTATCTGGATTAAAAGACTTGGGATCCCGGTATATCCTCTCGTCTTGAGTCATGGCCCGCGAATTAAAGAAGACAATCGACCTAAGTAAAGCCATCAGCTTCCCTTCTAGAAGCGTTCGGGTTTTCTTTTAAAGGGACCAGCGAGGGGGCTGAGGTCGAGTGAACCTACCCTTTCGGGACGAACATGCCGTTATAGACATCGCTCTCAAGGGCCTTGTGGGGAATTCCCAGCGGTGCCAATGGTGACCATCTGGATCTCCTGGTCAGGAACCATTCTCCATAGACTCTGAGTCACATAGGAACCCTTACCTGTAGACCTCCTGGACGACGTGGTCGATGTAAGGAAGAGATGGTCGGTCCGACAGATTGGGCAGCCGATCGTGCCCGACAACCTGCTCGATCAATGCCTGGGCTTTCCTCTGGACCTTGGGATTCAACACCATGTTCAATACAAAAACAACAATGGTGGCCCAAGTCTGTTGGAGGCTGGAGTCAGCAACGTCTTACTCGTGGCAGCCGCGGGACCAATCTACCGTGTCTGCCCCTGCGATGAAGATGGCCCCTGCAGCCCCCTTGATGTCGTCAAGCGACCACTCGTTAGGGCGCCCCCTTTTGGTGTTAGACGTGTATGTTTCTAACAGCGTGTGCGCAAAAGATGGGCTGTCCCTGCCACGAGCCTTGACTTGTCAGCATTGCGGGCGTCAAACATAGCAACGGGCATTAAGTTACCACTTCGTGTTGTGCAACTGCGAACGGAACATCATGTAACTTCCGTATGGCCCATCCCCATTCGCGCGCAAATTTCAGTGACCCGTCTCGAACCAACCAGTCGGGCAAATAACGAGCTGCGGTGCCGGCCAAAGTTAACCAATGTACGGTTCTCGAAAACAGCTTGGTGTCCACTGCTTACCGAGGGGGAAGATGTCAACAATGCTGTTGGCGGGGATGCCACCGTTGCCAGTTGCGTACATGGCGTCTTCGGCTATCTTGACGTACGGGTCGTTGTCATCTTGTACGTCGATACCATAGCTCACTTTGAGAACAATGGCGACGGCAAACCTGGAATCTTTAGCCAAACGACAAACAAGGATTAGAGGATCTGGGGCCGCCGCACCTTTTCATGGACATTTCCCAGTTCTCTGGGCTCCGCACTATATTTTGGACGGACTTGCGGGCCTCTGTCACCTGTAAAGAGTGCCACTGCCGGACGTTTGTGTTACTGAAACTGTTCTGCAGCAGCTTTCGGTGCATCCGCCAGCGGGGGCCAAAGGGGAGGAAGGTCAGCGTCTTGCCCCAGCCCATGCTGCAGAGGCGCAGTATACCTACGTTAGTATATCCACTGAACGCTCAAGAATGAGGAAGAGACGGAGGGGGCGGACGTACACCTCGAAGAGAGCAAATCTAGGCCTGTCACAATAGTTGGCCCCCCTACGGTCGAGGAGATCTTTGGCGACATTGACGCTGTTCAGCACGATCATGGACTGGCCAAGGGACCTGACGTGGATAATATCCGATTCTGGAGAAAGTCTCAGTCAATAATTAGCAGTCTTTGACGCAAAGGGGGCGGGGGCTCACTGTATTCCCTGGCCCATTTCGCGTACACCTCGGCTGTCCTCTCTTTGGGTATGATACGGAGATGGCCAAGAAGGAACTCGCCTGGTGGACCAGGGGGCAGAGGCGGGTGTGCCCTAGATGACCGCGGCCGGACGAGAATGAGAAAGACGACGATAGCCAGACAAATGAGCGTTGTTGTCCAGGCCGAGGCGCCACGGTCGGAGTCCGTCATAGCGAAGTCGGGCGACCAAGGAGGCGGTCCGCAGTTGCAAAAGATTGACCAGCAACCAGGTCTTTGAATAGTGAAGCGAATCCAGTCACGAGCAGGATGGTGAATAGGCAAAGGAAGATGCCACTCAGAAAGGGCAGAGAAAGTCTCAGAAGACAACCACGGAGGGCAAGTAAGAGAGCAGCAAGCCGCTATGAATGAGAAAATGGCTTTTGGTAGGGCAGCGAATGGGACAGGGAGGAAGCATCCATCTAGCTCCCGAACACGGCCCTTCCCGAGTTGGTCCAACGGTGGTGCATGGCGCCGTCGTACGTTAACTCTAGGTAAGTCAGACAAGGCTGTATTGGCGATGGGAACAGGAAGACAGGAAGGCAGGTGCCGTTACTGGAAGAGGGCTACTACATCCGTTCCGAAGGCGGGTACCCAGGTAGGTAGGTAGGTAGGTAGGTAGGTAGGTAGGTAGGGTCCGCTTTCCGTTCTTCTTGCTTGGTGTCGTTGCTGTACGTATTTCCACTTGTTCTGAATTCTTCAAGTCATTCATCCCAACTTGGTCTGACATTTTACACTCGAGCATCCACATCCACGCACACCGACGCCAAGCAAAGCAATCCCGGCTTACTTCGGGGGCAGACATGGGAGACGCAACCAATGCAGCATGGCGTGGCAGCAACAGAGAGACAGCAGGTGACCAAAAGCCAACGGCAGGCCGTATGTGCCCTCAAGCTCTTCCTACCCCGCCGCGATGTCATTGGTTTCCGTGTGTCGAGGGATTGCGGAACAACAGACCGTGTTTCTCGCAGGTCTTTTCCTCTTCCAAGCAACCCAACATTTTAGCAAGTCGCATTTGAGGGGGGGGGGTGCAGGATGCAGGCAGTCAAGGCCCTCAATAGCACCCCGGCAGAAGATATTTATTTTGGCGAATGGACGGGCAGCATTAAGAGAGGAGGGCAAGGATATGGTGTATACCGCGCAAGAAAGTGTCAGGTTAAAAAGGCCCTGACATTCCGTGATCACACCCGGTTGGAATTGTGTGGCCCAGCTCTCTGCCGACAGGGGGTCGGATGCGCTTACGTATATGGTTATAAATGCAGGACTGACCAGCAAATTTGGGCGAGATTGGTTGTGACGAGAGCCTCAACTGTCAAGATCTCCCGGGTCGATCGTTCCCTTGGCCAGATACGCCAGATACGCCCAAAAGACCCATGCATTATGTAACTACATCCATGCCCACCATCCATCTTGTCTGGGTAGGTAGCCAGATCGACCAATGCTGAGAATCAACAACGAAAACTAGCCAGGCGAGGGCCCTGGTAGGCCCCCTCTCTCTCCTCTCTGTTCCTCCAAACTACCTACACTACGTCCTCTGCTTTTCACAGCGTTTTTGTTGGAAAGTCTACGCGCCGTCAGCAGCCTAAGAATGCACAGCATATCCCCATCCCTCTCAGCTCGTACGGAGGTGACCTCCCATGAGTGTTCCCACTTGGTCCCTGCCCTTCCCCTCCACCAATTGACACTTCCCAGTCGCGAACCTGGCAGCTCATCAGCTGTGCCCCGCCGAATACATCATCATCCCACCTCTTCATGGCGGGGTCTCGCCGTTGGTCGCCTGGAAAACTTCGACGCGGCCCATAGAATCTCTGCCCCTCACCACCCGATATACGATACCGTTTATTTCGACCATTGTCCGAGCTGCATTATTTCGCACGGAAGCCAGCGAGCCGAGTGACGAATACTGCCGAAACCCGACGGCATAATTTCTCGTTCAATCTTTCTCGTCTCGCCTTCAAGCTTCAAAGTAACAAACCTCCTTTGTAACGACTCACGACTCACGACGCCTCAGGACCGCCCCCGCCCGCTCACGCGCGCCCCCAGATTCCTTACAACATGGCCACCTCCAAGACCCCCCAGATCACTGTTCTCGGCTCCCTGAACATCGACCTGACGTCCTATGTCCCCCACCACCCCCTACCGGGCGAGACCCTGACCTCCAACTCCGTTGTCATCTCCCCGGGAGGCAAGGGCGCCAACCAGGCCGTCGCCTGTGCGAAGCTCTCGCGCTCCCGCGACGCCCCCAACGACGCCGCTAATGAGTCCGCCTCCGTCTCCATGATCGGCGCTGTCGGCAGCGACTCGTACGGCGACCTCCTCCTGAAGAACCTCGGCGAGCACGGCGTCCGCACCGACCGCATCGCCGTCGGCGCCGACCTCAAGACCGGCATGGCCATCATCGTCGTCGATGAGCCCACCGGTCAGAACCGAATCATCCTCGCCCCCGAGGCCAACCACGCCGTCACCCCGGACAAGTTCGGCTCCCTCCCCGAGACCCTCACCCCCAAGCCCGACCTGCTGGTGATGCAGCTCGAAGTACCCCTTGAGACCGTCCTCGCCGCCCTGCGCTCGGCAAAGGCCGCCGCGGTCCCGGTCCTCCTCAATCCGGCCCCGGCCCAGCGCCTCCCCGACGAGGCATACGACGGACTCGCCCACCTCGTCGTCAACGAGACCGAGGCTGCTATCCTCTCTGGCTGCCACGAGTCGGAGCTCGACACCCCCGAGGGCCTCAAGCGCGTCGGCGAGTGGTTCATGGCCAAGAAGGTCCGCAACGTCATTATCACCCTCGGCGGCCGCGGCGTTTACTACGTCAATCAGGACGGCGCCGCCGGCCTCGTCTCGGCACAGAAGGTTAAGGTCGTCGACACCACCGCCGCTGGCGATACCTTTGTCGGCTCCTACTGTGTCGCCGCAGTCAACGCCCAGGCCAAGGGCGAGGCCTTTGACATCTCCTCGGCCATCGAGAACGCCAACCGCGCCGCAGCCAAGACGGTCGAGCGCAAGGGTGCGCAGACTTCCATCCCCTGGAGGGATGAGCTGCTGTAAAGGAGTCTTGGAGAGTCCAAAAGGCAAAAAGCCGAAATGAAGACATCAAACAAACATAACAATGTTTAAATTAGAAGGGAGCACACGCTAATGAAGAGAAGAAGAAAAAAGTTGAAACAGCATCATGTCATGAATCGACTGTTCCTAAACTGAAAGCTTGCTCCCCTCGCGACTGCAGACTAGACGACAAATTGCGATCACATAAATCGCCACAGGCCGACAGTAAAACCAAACTACAAGCCACCAACTCTCACGAAAACCAACCCGTCCAGCTCCAGCGGTTGGAGGGTCTCTGTCCCTGCTCGTGGAGTGAACCTCCAGCTAAAGACCTCCTATCCACTCCATGGTCGCTACTGTCCACTCCCAAACTTCTCAGGAGCCCCGGACCCATTGATCGCGGACTTCTCAGCATGCCCATATGGTTCGGAAGCCCGATTTCGGCTCCGGTTCCGGCCTTGGCCGTCGGTTCGTCAGGGCACGTTGCAGTCGATGGCACCCGCTCCCCATGTGCCGTACGGGTCTTCCGCCAGCCCAATCCCGAGATTTTCCGAGGTCGGGACCACCCGCCGTGCAGCGGTTCTAGATGTCGGACTGCCACGTCTCTTCCAAGGCTGGCTTCTCTTCTGGGAACAACCGGAGGCGTTCGCGTGACCACCAGCTTATCTTCTGCTGGCAAGTTCATCCTGGATCTTGGCTGGGCCAGCTCATGCGGCACAGTCGATTGAGTAGTGATGCGGCGCATGGCGCTCCGGGCTTTCTCTAGATCCCAGCAGTCATAGGTGATGCTCAAGACAGGATTGATGGTTGGCATGGGACAGGGCGACCACGGCGATTGGTAATTGCGATGCTTGATGACGGCTTTGACAGAAGTATCCAGTTTTGTTCCCATCTCAACAACGCCATTGACGACTTCAGAACGAGATTGAGGGGGAAACGCAGAATGGTTGTATTTGACAACAACCTGAACATAATCCAACTGAGAGTCTCCCAGTTGATATTGCAGATCTTTAATCAGCGCGTCTGATCGTTGCCGAACGTGACCTGCTTGCTTTTTAGGGCGAGGCTGATATAGAAGAACATGCACAAGCAGAAGTATCACCTCGTTGTTGCCCAGAGTTCTGTAGGATTGTTAGAGCGCCTCAGTTCCGCCTGAGTGAATTCTTACGTTGGTATCGGGTTATCCTGGATAACATCAAGAATGCAGTTATTCCCTGTTGGTATGATCTGGATACTCATACTATGTATACATCCGTACTTCCAAGGACCTAAACAGACTAATGTCAGTGCAAGAGAGGAAGGAACGTTATATCAAACATACCTTCGGCATCCCAGTACATAGCTTTGTCGGTTGATAATTTATGATCCCTGTCAAGTCCGTCTGGACTTGTTTTGTCTTGTAGTGGGCATGCTTGACCATAAACCTTGATGGCAGCCCAGATGGATGTCGTGTTGTTATCGATGGCTTCGACCTCTGGAGTGACACAAATTCGAGGCACGAGGATTCGCGATTCGTAGCCCGAGCTCCGTTCGAAAGCTGAGCCAAAGCAACTATAGGGTGAACAATGAGATAAATCTTTAAAGCCATCGTTCAACAGCCCGGGCATGGCGGGTGCGTTAATGCTCTCGGAACCATGTAGTCCTATATTGAATCAGCAAGTCTCCCCTCGAGTGCAAATCAGAGCTTACGGCTTGCTCGTGGTATTTTGCTAGGGAATCTTGACTTCTCATCAACCTCCGTTGACATCGCCGCCGGCCCATGCTCTCGATTTCCCCTCATTTTCGTCACCACAAGGGGTTCATCAGGGGCCTCGGTCGCACTGTCTACACTCTCGTCCGTTTCGGTGCTCGTTCGCCTCGGGCTCCCTGTTCCTCTTCCTACGAGCCCTCCAGGACCACGCCCGAATCTTTTGAGGATCCTAAGCGGCTGCGGGATCTCCGAAGGCGGCCCTGGTACCCCCTCGTTGGCGAGAAGCTCCACGTTAGCCGGCTCGCCCTCGAGGGATGCCATGTCTCCGGCAGCTGTGGTTGAAACCGAATGACCGCAGGTACTGGTGCCCTGACCGGCGGGACCTCCTCGCATGTGCAGTACCGGAGCGACGGTGTCGGCGTGTCCCTGTGCGTGCGCAGGCTCTCCAGGTCCTGCCACGAGTCCGCGCAGCTCTGAGTGCGGGTTGCGAGGCTGTCGGCGGCGTTGCTGTTGATGGATCTGACGCGCCGGAGGCCAAACCAGCATCGTCGGGGCGGGGGCTCGACAGCGCCGGCTGCGTCTCTGAAGTTACGGCAAACGAAGCGAGTCAGGAGAGCCCCTGCGATTGAGGGAGGCACTATGGTTGCGAGAACAATCAGGACTACAAAGACAGGCGGCGAGAGGCCCATGATGCGAAAAAAACTATGATGAGAAGGGCTGTTTTCTGCTCTCTACTCTCCGGGATTGGCTCTTTGTAGAGAGACGATTACTATGCATTGAGGTTGTTGTAATAGCTACGTGGAAGGAATAGTGTCTACACAGGCATGGGTTGCAAGCTCGGCAACTACGGAAGAGAAAGAAGCATGGAGGGAAGGCTATGAATGTCATAAGGGTGTAAGAGGAAGTCGCTATTAAGAAGGGCAAGGTCGTCATTCCGCCGCAGGCACGCTCTGCATGCTGCTGCTGAGATCTTCAGGGGTTGCGGCGCCGCTGCTTCCCAATGTCCGCAGCAGGTTATCCCTGGCAGACTCCACGTCGCTTTCGTCCATCGGAAGAAAGTTGATCTTGTAGTGCGGTTAGCACCATTTCAATCCCTTCGGTAAAGACCGCTCCAAGGCCACTCACCAGGTCATCGCCACCACCCAGCGCCGAGCCGTACAGGACCGCCTCTGATAGAGAGGCTGCAATGTTCTTTTGCACCCTGTCTTCCCACACGCCTTCCCAGTTCCACTCTCCGGGTTTTCTGGGGGCCGCAGCAGCACCCGCGCCGCCGATAGGCTTCCTCGCGATGACGAAACCGCCACTTGCTGGTTTCGTCTCGGGCGCAGGAGGTGCAGGAGGTTTCTCTTCCTTTTCCTCTGTAGCACCCTCAGTCTCCGCTTCCTCCTCCTGCTTCTCTTGAGCAGCCGAGTCCCCAGGGAACGTCCTGCCCGCTTGACGCTGTCGTGTTCTCCATGCGTGCCACGCACCAGGATTCCCCGCCGCCTCGAGCGGCACCGAATCCAGCACACTCTCGTCGTCGAACGTGCTCCGGATATACCGCAGTACCTCGTACGTCGAGACCTCCCGCCTCGAGGTATCGAGGTACCCCGGCCGGCCTCCTTCGGGCGTAGCCTTCGAGTTCGGTGTCGTCGTGGTGCTAGATGGGCCGCCTCTGGCGGGCGTCGAGGGCGGTTGTTGCTGGCTGCTAACTTGTCTGCTATCAATGTTGCTCCGGCTTCCCCGCCCAAACCAGGCTGGGAACCCGTGTCGCAGGCTAAACCCGCCAGGCGGTAAGCGCTCGGCGTCAGTGGCGCTGACGGTGCCATTGTCCTGAATGTCGGTGGTGTACATGTACGTCGTCAATGGTGTTATCAGGGGGTGGAACATGTCTGTCGAGAAGGTGACAAGGGGCGGTAGGCGGGGATAGTTGTCCGGGAACGAAATCTGGAATCTGAGGATAGCCGTGGCATAGGGTCCTGTAAGCGTCTCAGTCTCGCCATGCCCATAATATTTGTCGCCCAGCTCATCGCGGCGAGGTTCCAGATTTCCATACCGTGCCTCACAAACATGACGCCCGACCATAACATCGGATCCCCAGGCGTCAAGCTCACAAACACACCCTCCGGACACGCTTGCTTCAGGCCGGCGCTAGCATCCCGGGGTTAGCAATTACATGTCTACTCGGACTTGAAAGCGGGAAAGAGTGTAGAGAGGTCTCACAATTCGGCAAGGAGGCGCTGCCGCCTCAACGAAGGCATACTGCCCATGCGGAGACTCGCCATATTGGGCTTTGGTGAGGTATTCGCAAAGAAACACTCAATGAGATGGAATGCGCCCCGATAAGATGAAGTGACTTGAGACGATTGCGTAGGGGAATCATTCATGCGTGAAGCAAGGCGGTCAAGAGGAGCGGTCAGATATTTTGCCGGATCTATTTCTTATCGCGATAAATAGGGACGGCTTACCATATCGATAACGAAGACAAGGAGGTACTTACCTAGGTATCGTACAAATTACCAGGTAGTATAGCCAACCACGCCCCCCCCCCCACCTTGTTCGTACGTCACATAACCTATCTACCCCGCCAAAACATCTCGGTCGTATCGGTCATTGCACACTCCCGGCTGGCGGCTCAGGCGGGAGAAAACGAGGAGACAACGAGGGAACATGGGAGAAATGACGGATCGGCAGGATACATGCATGCCTTAGTGAAGGGTCGGCCATCGAGAACGCATTCTCATGCGGTGTACACCAGAGTGATTCGTGGAAGAGGATACAGCGAGACACCAAACACCGGGAAAGGAGGGGCAGCTTCCGCTTTGATGATCTATTCACATCGGGAGGTTTATTTGGCGCAAGCAGGTGACTGATGCGTGCTGCTATGCATTCCTGTAGTCCCTTGTGCCACGTACACATGCAATCCTGGCAAGGTGTGTCACCGAGCATCGTGAAGCAGCAGAGGGACAGTGCCGACGGGCACGTCGGCTCAGCTCTATTTCCCGAGTCTGGCCTCGATCTTGCTCTTCTCCTTCTGCTTGATTTCGGCCAGCTCCTCCTTGGTGGCGTCGAACCTTGCCGTCACTTGGTTGAAGGGGTTCTCCGGGCTCTTCTCAAACTCCTTCCTGATCTTGTCCTTCCTCTGCTGCAGACGCAGGCCCTGACCACTGCCGTCGTTGTCCATCTCATTGAGGCGCCGCTCCTCAAAGGCCGCATACGCCGCCTTGAATCGTCGCTCGGGGTGTTTGTCGACCTTGGCGGTGTCGGAGGTCGTCAGGGAGAGGGCATCGAGCGCGTTGTCGATACCCGTGGCGTTGAGCGCCCCGAGCGAGCCGCTGCTGCGATCACCGTCGAGCTGCGACAGGTCCAACCCGCGTGTCTTCTTGACGGCTGTCTTGGCGTTCTTCGGACCAGCCCTGCCTGGCGTGTTGGCCTCCTCCTCCTTCAGGAGAGCCTCCTTCTCGGCCTTCTTCCGAGCTGCCTCTGCCTTTTTGGCGGCTTCCGCCTCCCTGGATGATCAAGAGTGTGGTCAGCCATGGCCCTGGTTCGGTTCTTTGCGTAGGGTATCGGTGATCTCGCATGATTTGTGATGGATGATGGATCAATCAGGGTGGCGACGGGGCAGTGTATGCGTGTCTGTGTGCGACTCATCGTGGGACAGTGATGGTGCCGTCGCCTCCCCCCTTCCCCCTCTGATTCTTACTCGCACTCACTTCTTCGCATTGCCCTTGGCACCCTTTGACCACTCAGCATCCTCGGCTGCGGCCTTTTTCGCGTCCTCGGCCGCGGCCTTTTGGGCAGCTACTTCGGCTTTGCGGGCGTTGCCAGCGGCCTTCTTGCTGTTTTCTGCTCCCTTCTTGCCGGCCATCTTGTCCCGTCTTGTATCACTGGTCGGTCGGCGTCTGTCGATGGTATGCGATGCGATGCGATGCGCTGCCACGCACTGGTGGTGGCGGTGGTGGTAGTAGTAGTGGTGGGACTGCTGTTGCGATGCCTACTACCTATGCTGTATGTAGGTTGTTTGCGTGTGTGCGTGCGAGGGAGAGTCCGCTTGCGTGGTTCGTGGCTTGCACCGGATGTGTGGCTTCAGACAGGCAGGTCGTACGTGGGTAGGCTGTGAAACCCAAGGAAAATAGAGGGGAGAAAACAGGGTGGAAGCCGTTGTTGTCTCCTCCACAATTGGCATAGACGGAAAATGAGCGGAGCGGAGCGCAGTGTAGCGTCGGATAACCAACCCGTTGTGTAGGGTCGGCGTACCGGCAGGTAAGTGGCTGGCTAGCTGGTTAAGTAGGTACCTAGGTAGGTAGGTGGGTGTGTGGATTGGTTGACAGCTAGGTAGGTAGGTAGGGTGAGGTTGCAGGGAGAGATGGGAGAGAGAGAAGAAAACGGTGATGGAACCTACACTAGCAAAGCTGACAGTATGCGGGAGGTTGGTTGGCTGAGCCATTTCTTCTTCGTCCGAGGGAGCAAGTATGTACAAGTACCTAACCTAAAGCCTAAAGGGTTGCGGAAGAAAAGGAACATGACGGAAGCTGCCAGCCTTGACAAATCAGATCAGGGGCGGCAACCGGCATAACCTGAGAACCACCTGCCACAACATGCCGCATTGTCTTGCCTTGCGTCGGCCTGTCGCCTCTCCCTTACCTCCGCATGTCGCACAAAAATGCAGCAATAAGGCCAAGCCGACATCGAGAGCCGACATCGAGACACCTCACGAGGTCACTCGTCTGTCTGTCCCTCGGTGACCAAGTCGCAACCCGGGATACAATGTCGGCTGTTGTGCGATACCGGCACCGGCGATTATGGATGGAGCTGGCTGCATGGAAGAGGACGGGACCAAGGCCCGCCCACACAGCCGCAGGCCATCTAACCTGGGTACCTAACCTGCGTCACTCACTCACAGCTGGATGGGGGAGACCTCCCAGCCGCTTACTCCTCGTCACTCGATGATGGAGCTGTAAGCACGCCGTCCGCTTCTCTTTTACCGAACGCCGTGATGGGCACTCCCTCTGCGCACAGCATCCGATACCTTGCATGCACTTGATTGGTGAGAACAGGTAGACAACACCATCATGAATGCAGGTCATTGGGCCGTTGATCATCTCCCGCCCTGCACAGGCCGATGGCATGCCAAACATCGTGGCCCGCAGCAGCTCCCAACGTCGCCCGGAACTAGCGGTCGGTCGGGTGTCTGACATGCTCTTGTTCGGCTGCGATCTATCCGTCTGTCTGTTCACCGCACCCATCGAGCATCCTGTTGCCATGTCCTTCAATCAGAAGCTCGGATTTCTGCTCGCGCTTGTACTGCTGCTGCAAGTCCTCTCTCACCGCGTGCGTTGCCTTTCTACCTAGTCTGGTCACCGTTACACAAGATGTATCTTGAACATGGTGGGAATGTACCGGGCCAAGAACCATGCTGGTGCTTCACCGAGTGGACGCCAGCCACTCAGGTAGGGCCTCGGTCAACACGAGCTGCAGCACCCTGCCTTCTTTAGAATCGAGGCCCGCCATCGTAGGTCCATCCGAGCTGTGTCATATGCAGCTAGTTTCCAGAGTATCACGGCTCGGAGGTATCGATGCGTGGTCAGGTTTGACAACCCCTCTCCGTCCACGACATGTCCAGACTGCCCTTGCCCACTAGAGGTCAACCATAGATATCGATCAGACAAACCCAGGCTCGCCGGACTGCAGCTACGTGGTTAGTCTCTTCGTACTAGTGTATTGTCACCCCCCGCCATCCAAGAGCGCTGTCAGCAACGTCAGATACCGACACACTCTATTTCAGTGCTACATAAAGCCGCCAGCCAGACAGGCTAGTACAATTGGCAAGATAGGACTGAACGAAGCCTGACGGGAAGTCTGCGTTCACCACCAATCATGGATGACCCTCCATCACCACCCTCCTCCTGTTTGCGACGACAACCTAAGCCTCCCTATACCAAAGGGTGGTTCACTTTTAGGCCAAGCTGCGTGAGGACAAATACGTCTAGCTCGTGGAACCCCTGCTTGGGCTAAGGGGCTGGCCTGGAAAGACAACCGTTACCGTGGATACCCATGCCGTGTTTCTTTCCAGTCATCAACTAGTTCCATCTCGCGAATACATGTTCAAAATGCCATCACATGGCCTCCTCTTTGCCGAATAGGGTTTTGTGTATAGCAAGGACCGGGCGTACACGTCAGCCCTGCTCTGACGTGTCCCAGGCGTTGCGGTGCGGTTGACAGAGGAGATGAGGAGTACGTCTAGCCAAAAGCCTAACGTTCCTTGCCATTCTACGAGGCTTCCTTGTTCTAGAATAGACCAAGGAACTGCGCAGAGCCCTCGACCGGTTTAACCTAAAACTTGCTAGGTGCGGCCAGGAGGCTCTATGGTTCCGCCCGCCAAGGGCTCTGACACCAGACTGACCAATCTACCATGTGTCAAGGTGTGGTGAGTGATACACAGTCAGAATCGCAGCTGTCGTCACTCTCGAGGCTCACGACCACTAAAGCTGAGCGTATTTCACCCTTTAGCTGTGATGTCAGCATATCGTGGCCTGTCGTTCTCCAACATAGATAGTCTAGTCATGTCCGGATGTCCCGGGGCCCATGTCGAACACCGGGCAGCCTGGCCGACGGAGTCTCGCCGGCGAAGCTGGACTCCCAAGGAAGTTGAGATGACAGTAGATGCAGAGAGAGGGAAACCGAGGCGAGCAACAGAGGGCCGGACGTCTTCAAGGATTATGGCACCGCAACCGTTATACCTGAAGCTGTGTGACGTAAGAATAGCTCACCCCTGGAGGAGCAGCCTTGAAGAATGCCTGCTTCAGGAACGCCGGGAGCTCGAGTAACACATGTGGTGGCGACCAAAACTCTGCCGGGGTGTTCTGAGGCCGGGAATACCGCACCGGGGAAGGGAGGCCGGGATGTTAACTCCCATGCTCATCTCGCGCACCATACCATGATACAGGCTATCCTTGCAGCTTTCCCACCTCGAGAAAGAGAGGAAATGCTATTCCAGGCGGTGAGAGATCTACAGGGCTGTGACGGGTTGGTAGGTGACTTGTCACATATAGACCACGAGAGAAACATACCAGGGGCGCGTAGGAACCCCCAAGCCAGCCGGGCGTCAAGCTTTTGAGGCTTTCGGCCTAGCGATATTGTGGTGGAGAACTGCCCTTTTCAAAACCATGTATTGCCCAGATGAGCTGGCGGCATAGCAGTTTACCGAGCCGGTGAGTCGTGATGACCGTCGGTGAGCATTTTATCGGGCAATCGACGGGAGTTTGTTTTGCCTCGTGATTATGGCCATTTCTTCTGCGGGGCGGGCGGTATCCCTGAATACTGTTGGAAGAAAGACCGGCAACAGGCATATTGAAAGACTTTTGAGTTGCTGTGATCGAATGGCACTCACAACCATGCCACGGCTTGGTTTTCCGCGTCATGTTCAGGTATGACACAGGGACGCAGAGCCGTCACGACTCAATAATATGAACCGCAGCCAGCGTCACCCCCAATCGGTTGATTTGACTTTCTCACGGACAATTACCATGCTTTCCTGCGCTCCATTGATGCCCTACACTGACGGCCACGTGAATTAGGCCCAACAATGTTGTGCCTGCCGTTGCCTTGAAGGTGGATCATGGTGCTAGGGACCGGCGGGTCGATTGAAAGAAGCGAGAAAAGGCAAGGAAGAGTATTACTTATTATCACAACTGTGTATTATCACCATCTGCACCTCTCCGTTGCCGTCGACCATGGTAATATAATTAATTCAACACTGAATGAAGCCCGCCAATGAAGTAGGACAAGTACCAAAAAGTTCCGAGCATTATTCTGTACCGTGGATTTTAACCACAATCTCTCCCCGGCGTGGGCTCGAACCACGAACCTCCAGATTAACAGTCTGACGCGCTAGCCAATTGTGCCACCGGGGATCCTCAGACGAGTGTGTACAAGTTGAGCTCTGATCGTTGTGGCGGCTGGCGTTTCTTGGGAATATGGATAGCAGATTTCTTCCAGGTGCCCCGCAGCACAAGGGCTCCAGGGTTAGGGCCATTGAGAAGCAGGGAAGTTGGCTAGTAGCCCGCGTCAATACAAGTATCAATTTGCTGCAGCACGGCGCAATGCAGCTGTCTGTGGATTGGCGGCCGTGCAGTCACACGTATAGATCCGCCGGCTCATCATAGGTGCGAGAAACCGTTATGGTGGTTATAACACGCCTTCGTCCTGAGGGCACAGGGCGGTTCAGCGTGTCTGAAATTTGCGACACTGAGCCAGGGATCAATCAATGTGTCCTCCCAACGCTAACAGAGGAGCAAGAGGCTGGCCGGTAGAGCAAGGCAAGGCTGGGAGACGGCGAGGGCTAGTTTCGGCGGGAGATGGTTGGATGGCAAGAATCGAACCGTTTTCAAGAATTCGCGGAACCCTGACAAGTCGGGATCATGCGTCCAAACATGTGTGACAGAAGAATACCGGTTGATGGATCAAGCAGCGGCATGCTGACAGAACTGTGGTAGAGCGTTTGCTAAGCCCAGATTCGGGCTGACGCATAAGCAGACAACGAAAGAATGTACGCGTGTGCGTCTCAAAAAGCAACATGGAGACCTGTTGAGGCATTCGGTCAAGGAGTGGGACGACGTGGTTTCATGCGTAAGGGTGCAGTGATGTGGTCGATCGAGAAAAGCGCCTGGTGGCCACCAGTCAAGGGTCTAAGGGATCTTGCAGGCCACCTCTATTTGACTGCAAGCCGTTCCCTTAGCGTCAACCTCGTGCGTACAACTCGGCGCTGATGGACATGATGCATACCGCCGGGCGACAACGTCTCGGCGGTGTAAACGAGAGGTAGCGTGACCAGTTGCCGGCAAACGGGTCGCGAATGAGAGTCGTAATGCCATGTTACAGATGGCTCGACAACCAGACTCGCCGTGTACGTTGGTGGCCGCCGAGAGCAAGTGCAGGGAGGGATATTGCAACTCCGTTTCGCAGATGAGGTGCATGAGCATACGACCGAGTTAAGAGATGACCCGCTTAGACGGTTCATGAAGCAAGCGAGCGTATGGGGTCAGATGTCACTCGGTGTGTACGGTTGATCATCGACCGTTTGGTGCTTTGAATGGTTCGGTGGATCTGGACACACTATATGTCGACCTTGAGATTGGTTAGCCATCAGCCACGGTACGATGAGGAGATGCGAATAACAACAGGCGACTGATGGCTCTCGATGCACAGGACCTGGCATCATCACACCGAGTTTGAGAGCGCGGTCGAGTGTCTCCGTGCAGGGAATGCAAGTAGAGGAGGGCGGTATGGAGCGACGGGCAGGTGATGCAGCCACAAAAAGGAGAGAGTGATCATATGATGAATCGCGAATAATTCCGTTCTCGACATGACAGGCGCAGGTCTTGAACCGACCTCATAGGAGCAAGTCTCAGCTCACTAACATATGCCGAGCAATTAGTCATGCAGAGTAAGAGGTTGCCCAGAGTGAAGGGCTCCCAGGTGAGGCTCCAACAAGCAGACAGGCGGAGCGAGGAACCTGAAAGTGCAGCCAAGGCGCTTTCTCAAGGGCTCAAACCGCCAGAAGGAAGGAATGTTAGCGTGAATACAGATAAGGCAGGCAGGCATCTTGTCCAAGCAAGGACCACGTACTACGTAGGAGCTTACAGATTCGGATACTCGATATGTACCTGATGTTTTTACCGCGTATTCGTACATCATTTAATTGCTGTACGTGCTTGCCTTCCTTGAACCCCGTTTACCCCATGTCTGAGGTGCACAACGGTAGGTACCTATTTAGGTACCTAGTACCTATACCTATACGTTTTAGTGTAGGTAAGGTAGATAGCTGTACATGGACGCTTGCTCATTTCTTTTTCTCCTTCCGCAGGCATGAGGCACATCTGCACCTGACGAAATGGCGATTCAGTTGCGCTTGTGTACCCACAGACTGGATGCCTACTATGTAGGTACCTGCCTAGGCGAGGTAGGTAGTAGATGGCATGTTCCGTTGTTCGCGTCTTCACCGGACCCAAAGTTCCTACCAACAATAAGAAATCCCATGTGGAAAGTACAGGCAGACCGACCTACCAAGGGATTTACGTGCGTAAATCTGCATGGTGTTTTGGGCCCATCCTCTCTCCTTGCCTCCGTCGTTTTCTCACCGACTGCATTTGAACTGCGCAATCCATGAAGATGCATATCGGATCGACAACTGCAGCTCAGATGGGAGCGGCAAATCATCAACTGCAGACCCGGCGTGCTACCTAGCTAGCCAGCCAAAGAAGAACGGAAGGCTCGAGTGGGGTGGGTTGTGTGGAGGACTGCAACGCGAAACTGTCGGCGACCAGGAGGAAAAAAGCAATGCAGCGATTCCCAGCGTCCGTCAGCCACACATCATTTCTCACTCATTGCATCCACCGCCCTCACCCTTGAACCAACACTTCCTTTTTCTCGTTCGTCGCCAATCCTCCTACCCACTGCATCCAAACAGCCAACCACTTAGTACTGATACTATCCCTACCACCTCAGGCCATGCCATCTGCACCTCGGCCACGTACGACTGACGGGCTAAAGAACCGTGACGCAGACTGATATGATACCTACCTATCTTTACATGCTCCAGCCTTCGTCTTGCTCTTGGCCAGCCAATAACAGACACTCGGCCCGCACCTCCTCCGCTCTTATCGCGACGCAGATTCAATTGCAAATCGATACAGCTGAGACAGGCATTTTACCCAGATCGATGACAACCGAGATACAAGGAATGACAAAAAGGCAGCCAGTCTGATAGGGCTAAGGCAGGCTAACTCGGCCACACGCCACAACTACGACGACAAAGACACCGAAATCCTGTATCCGGAGCAGGCTGCTAATTAGGGTATCGCCAGAGCAGAGCATAGGACGCGGTAAAGACACTTGCAGCAGTCGCCCGCTCGCCCGCCTCGCCGCATACTGTGTACGCACAGCTTCTGATCATTACCTCAATTCGAACATGGCGCAAAATGGAGCCCGCAATTTCCAGCCACTCGGGACCGGACGGATGGCACACCACACCGTGGGCTCCCTTCTTCTTTCTTGTGGGTTGGCGCAACAAAGGTGTGAGCTCCGCTACCGCTGCTCGCCTCCTTCTTGGGCCCATCGACCGTCTCGCATCTGCTGCGTACGCGGGTTGATCACCATCAGGAAACGCAACCTCCTGATTCGTCCGGCAAGCTTTCGTTCCTCCCCCGTGATGGAAATTTGGTTGCAAATGACGGGCATGTTTGACCCTGAAATTGCTCTTCGCATCGACCCAGCTGTTGGGAAGCACCCCCTGCTCCTATCCCCCACTCGGCCTGGGATCCCAGGTGTACCCGTACCCATCAACCTAGAATTCAGGACCAGCACAAGACGATACCATGAGGAGGGGCGAGCATTCCAGGGCGCCGGGCCGCTGGCCGGTAATATTGTCATCGTCGCCTCGTCATAAAAACCACCGCACGCGCGCGCGCGGGATCACCGTCCAAGGTTAAAACGAATCGTCATGCTGATGCCCAGCGTCCGGGGCGTATCATGTTGTATCAACCCGCCTGCGCAAGGCCAGCTGCCTACCGCACCTAAGTGACGGCCATTTCGTACCGTCATTCTTTCAGGTGGCCTTGAAGAACTATCGGTTATTTGGTAGCCAGCGCGGCCTGTGGGCTTCGCCGCGCAATCCAAACACCTACCGGTAAACATTCGTTGTCTTCTTCAGCACTCTCAAAGAGGACACCGAACCCCTGTGGAGCAACTACAGTACGATTGTGTGCGGGGCCTACCTGGAACCCACAACCGTCTCATTCAGGAAGTAGCAGAGAAGCTCGACAGAATCCACAGAAGAATTCGAAGCATCTTGAGGATGAAGACATGAATGAGAGCCCCTCCCCGGCAAGCCCGAAAATATTTCTGAAACCGAAGATGGGGCAGTCAAGGTTCAATGATCAGCCCTCGAAGCAGGGACGTATCCTGGTCGACCTTGTCTAGCAAGCCCCGTTCCTGACGTTGACAGGTCATGTGGTTTACAATTCCAAACCCGGCCGTCCCATCGGAAGTGTACTTCCCCTTTTCTGGGTACTCACCACGCGCGGAAGTGGCTAGACTAGTTTAGTTTAGACAAGGGGGAGCGAGGAGCACATCCCCAGCCATTCGGCTGCTCCCCTTTGATGGGTCGCCAAGCATCGCGTGGCGAAGGGCTAGGAGACTTTCTGTGCCCCTGAGATCCGGCCATCCGGGTCTAGAGAACATTGCGTATAGACAAGGAGGAGTATCCCTTTGTATCAGCACCCCTGACCGCTCGGACCGGCTTGCACCAGGCGCGTCGGTAGGTACTCATGGTTTGGCACAAATCCGAACGTGATGGCTAGCAACATTCCCACGATAAGGCACGAACGACAACCAAATGAACAGACGTTTTGATCATACGATTGCGAAAGTAATGGCCGGCGGAGACTCGAGCTGCACGCGATCGGTCGCCTGCTCGATTGTCATCCACGGGGCATGCAGGAAGCATCCGCCTGCCTTACGGTTTCCAGCAAGTGCTGCGGTGGGACAACTCTGCTGAAGCTGATGATAGCGATAAATCATGCAAATGCGGCTCAAAGGAAACACAAAGCACAATGTCTGTGTCGGTGTCGTACCCCGCTCGTCTTCTGCGGCATTTAGACAAGGTCATCATCACCCAAGAGTTCGAGCGACATCACCAGCACATTGACGACAGAGAGCTGGGACAGAACACCGTCAAGATACTTGACTTGTTCGGTCTAGTTGGAAAATCTGCCTGCACGACATGCATATACACATGAAGACCTGCTTTCGATTAGGCGCTTGTTGCTTTCGTGGTCCAAAACCTCTATGACCAAGGCTTTGAAGTGTGCCATGAATCGACAGCCTATTGTTACGAGATGCAGCCGTCTCGCGCTTTAGGTTTTTCTTTTCATCATCGGAGACCCTCTAGCTGCCAGATGCGGCGGGAGAAGGTTCGAATGCATCTCCCGAACCTTCTCCGCTGGCTGGCTATTGGAGTAGCGGGCTCGCTTGCTTGGGGACCTTGCAATGTGCAGCGTGTTCGATGACGGATAAGTTTGTCGCGGCAGCGGAAGACTTGACCCGCGAGTTGCCCCGGAGCAGATGGCTACACGAGGGTACTTCCGCTCTGGTTCCCTCTGCGAACCATCTACCTGGCGTTTCGGCACCGGTTCCGGCACTCACCCGATCAGGGCCCAAAGGAACGGTTGTATGGGGGTGCTTGGACGCATGGCAGGGATGGGAGACTGGGTACCCCTGACCTGGTTCAGAAACGAAAGCCAATTTCCCTGATTGTGATTAGCCTGAGGGGGGATCACCGCCATTTCGTTTTGCGGGCCGACTGGGTTAGGGCACGCAATCTCTCGGCTCAGGGTACAGCTTTCTTCTTTGGCTGTCGATGAGACTCGAAAATTGCACGTTGCCGCCGGCGCAGGCAAGAGCTATGACCACGGAGAACCAGGTTGCAACCAGGTCCGCCAACATCAGTCAATATGAAGCTCTTCACCGAGGGTGTTACCGACCTTCGGTGCTGGGCAGACACCAAACACACTGACTAAGGAAGATTTCTCGGAGCCGTATTACGTAGCAACACAGGGAAGGATATGGCCATGCCACATGGTTTTGGACAGGGACCGGCCCTCGTCAATCCATCTCCCTTTATTTTTGCAAACTGGGGTAGACCTCGGTTCTGGGCTCAACGTTGAAAACAGCGGCGTCCAGCGGTGGGCGGGGGGGCAAGGAGGGCGTGAGAAGGACGGGCCACAGAACACACAGGGCACTTGGCCCGAAACCGCCCGTTGTGCCCAAGCTCGTGCCCAAACCTACTACCCACCTACCGTACTATGTACACCCACGTCAGCCGACACCTTCGCCTCAAACTTTGCGTTGACGTTCGACCCCTTGACCTTGTCGGATGGGCTATCAATTTTTGAAAGTGGCAAACTGGCAAACATCATGCTCCTGCCGAATGCTGCCGACCGTCCGTCTTCCGCGACGTCCACACGAACTCTTCAATAACCAGCCATGACAATTGAGTCCGAGCGCTTCTTCACAATACTGGACAGGCCGTCACGGCAAGCCTTAGTACCCTTACTCAGTATGGAAGCATTGAAAGGCGAAGCGAAGCGACAGCTGGATGGCCTTGCGCCTCACACACACGGCACGGGTTTGCCCGGCGCTGTCATCTGTGTCATATGTGATCATCGGGTAATCTGTACTTCGTACATTCTGTCCGCATAGAGTCAGAGAAATGACGGCTGGCGAACCAGGATCGTAAGTTTGTCAAAGGAAAGAGAGACATATCAGCCCATAACGACCCCAGCAACCTCATTTGTCGTGTCCGCCACGATGGCCGTTTCTGAAGAAGGGCCAGCACTGCGACCTACCCACTGCATGTTGCAGGCCCAGTCTGTTGGTTCATCCCTAATACCCACATTCGCCGTTGATCAAGGTGACACCAGCGTTATTTCATGTGGTCCTAGGCATGCTGCACGAGACCGCCAATGACTATAGTAGACTGCACCAGAACAACGTCAACCAGTCGCCGAGAAGACGGCAAAGGCTCAGCCTCCAGGCGCCGACATGTCAGTTGAGTGGGCTGCATCCCAGGACGCGAAAGCGTCTGCTGGGTAGGGAAGCCGGGGCAACGGCGATGACTGTTAAGCAAGCAAGACGGCAGGCAAGCAAACAGGCTGACTGTTTGCCAGCGCAACAGCCCTCGTCATGCGGAGTCAGATACAATGTCAAGTGATCAGGCGTACGCAAGTAAGATGTCGACATGTCACGATATGACTCTTTGATGGAAGGGAATGGCTAAAAGGATGGATGGTAGGTAATGTGAGGTTGGGCTTGCATCTCCTTGCCTGGGCCCCTTTCCTTAGATACCCGTTCGCCTTAAAGACCCTACATCGTCTGGAAGGGGGATACATTCGGGGGTTGGCTAAAAGTCTGTCGTTGTCATTCCAATCGGAAGCCGTCATGGGTAGTGTGCATGCAAGCGACAGGACATTGCCGTTCGGTACGAACACGCAGAGCGCTTGAGCAAGCTTCAGCCCCGAGAGTCGCCATTTTCAGACGTCACAACACATGCGATGCCTGCTTTGCTTGGAGGCACATGTAGACGGAAACTCATTTCGGCCGATAGAGCTGTGCGACGTTTGAGGGGCGCGTCCCCACAACCGCATACGGCCGACCGATTCAGGCAGCGCACACACATACACACACACACACACACACTCTCTCTCTCTCTCTCTCTCTCTCTCTCTCTCTCTCTCTCTCTCTCTCTCTCTCTTTCTCGTCATTTTCATCAAAAGACCGAAGCTGGTGCTTGACCAGCCTGTGTACGATGATATGGATGTGTGCGGGAGACAAGGCCATGAGGGGGCGGGTCGAGGATTCAGCCAACATGCCTCGACAGCCCATGGCCAGCGGCAGCGGCAGCGGGAACGGCATCCGTCATGGCATTGGCATCTTGTTTTTGACAATTGCAGGCCGATTGTGGTGCAGCAGCTGTCGATGCCCGCGGGGGAAGCGGCCCCCCGTCCCTTGTCTTTGAATTCACCGACTCACGAAAGCGACGGTGGCTCTATCGGCTGGCATTGTTGCTGAGATCCTATTCCTCGGCGCTCTGATGCAAGGCCTTTGGGGGGAGGGGGCGTGATAAGCTCCGCGTGGCACAGGAAGCCTATCCGCGTGCCACCTCGACGTCGTCCAACCCAACAACGAGGGGCCAGTGGAAAAGTAAGGAAGAAGATTTAGGATGATCGGTCGTGGAAGCCCGCCCCCGTCTCCCAATGAAAGGCACGGTAGCCAAGCCAACTTGTTGTGCTGCCGCTCACCGCAAAAACATCGGGCAGCGCGGGGAGCCGGTTTAGTTCACACGCCTGCTAGGGAGGAGGCGGTCTATCTATGTAATTACTGAGCCATAGGGACAGCCTGGGTTTCCCCCATGGCCCCTCGACACTTACGCAGACCACTAGCGTCTGACCGGCCGGGGGCCGGTCAAAGGCGTTTCCATACTATCCAGGTACCTGTACGTATCCAGACATGCCATGCCTGTCGTATACCAACCACAATGATCCAGTGTCGACCCCCTGCTGCAGCAGAGCCAAGCGACCCAAGTGCCGGGGGCGTGTACAGTAAAATCTTGGGTCATACAGGTATTTGTACGCTACGTACGCTACCACCTAGCTACCTGGGCAGTTGGTTGTCTATCTTGCTGTGCCTCCGTGCCTCACATCACGAACGCTACACTAGCAGCCTGCATCTCGTTGCTCCCTTCTTCCCTTGCAAGGCGAGACCGGGAGTAGCATTGTGGCACCCACCTGGCTTATCTGCAGGAATCCCCGTCCGTGTGCGCCTTGCGAGCCCGGATTCATGAGCCGGAGCGGCCAGCCTGCCTACCTACACTAGGTACAGTAGATTGACGGGGGAAGGCAGGAGGAGGGGGGGACAAGTACGGATAGACTAAGGGATATCCCGCTTGAAGCCAGGGTCGAACAAAGACGATGGGTTTGGTGTTAAGTGGACGAGCGAATAGGAGACGGTCCCGCGCGGGAGTAATACAGCGAGCGGCGCGGGCATGAGAAAGTCGTGGTGGTGATGATGATGATGGTGGTGGTGGTGGTGGTTGTGCTGCTGCTGGTGCTGCTGCGCTTCTTGCTGCGCTTGCATTTGCGCGACTGTACCTGAGGAGCATGTAGCTGCTATGCGGCGGCCATCGACGACGCTGACGGTAGCCATTGTTCTGTTGATTCGTCGTCTAGCCAGATTTCTTTTTTCATCCCCCCCCTCGTTGCTTCATGCTTTCTTATTTTTCGTCTCTTTTCTTTCCTGCGTCGCTGGCGCCCTGCAACTACCCACACCCTAATTCCGAATCGGCCCCAGAAGAAATGATAGTACCCTCTCTCCCTCTCTTGGTTAGCCTCGTTGCCTCTTGTGAAACCTTTTTTTTTTTGTATGTTGTGTTTTCTTCCCACCTCCCTTTCCTTTCTTTGCCTTTCCTTCCTCTGTTGATCCCTGCCTTCCGGTCTGGCGCCCTCGTTCCCCGAGTCTACCACCCCTTGCCTACTTTTCCTATGTACTACGTACCTCTCCGTTTATGTCGGCCTGGGTACCTATCTCGGTAGGTATGGAGAGTACGTATACTTCCTCTCACTCACTCACTCACTTACTCACTCGGCCGCTCGCTCCCACAAATCTTGTCTGTCTATCTCTCCTTACCTATCATGACGTGCTTCACTACTACTGCAGCTGCTGCGACTACTACTACTACTACTACTACTACTACTACTACTACGGTATTATTACTACGACTGCTGTATAACTAGCAGTGGATTCTCCTGGGGAAGGCTCACCCGAGCAGTACGCTACGTGTACACTACACGTCGGCCCAGGTACTAGCTCGCACCGGTACGTACTCTACCTATCCACTGTTGTAAGGCGAAAGTTCAAAGTCTTGGGGACCGCCATCTCGACAGGGGTAAGGCCCTGTACCTGCCCTTTACCCCCCCCCCCCTCTTACACCCCTTACCCTCTCCCCCGGTCCGACACTCGCGCGTGTTCTCATGTACCTCTCGATATGGAGACAGAAAAAAAAAGAACCCACCGAAATGTCGTCTGGGGGGGACACCCCTGGATCAGGCACAGGGCTTCTCAGGCCCCACGGGCGTCATGCCGGGCAGTTGGATTCCCTACTCACAGCGTCCTCCCCCGGCGGACAAGTAAGTGGGAGGATCGTCTGGTTGCTTTTTTGCGCTCGACATGTCATGGTCACCGCCGTTCCAATCTTAGATCCAATTTGCTTCCGCGACCCGGGCAGGCAGGCCATGTAATGTGTGTATGGTACGGTACTGTCCCGGTGTCTGTCTGTCCTGTCCAACCCAGCCGGGTCTGGCCTGTGTCTGGGGTGGCCCTGGGCTTTGACGTCTCTTGGTCCTCTCACCATCACGTCCGCGCTCCCTTCATATTAAGTTGTTTGCTTCCCCAGAGCTTGCTCCTTCTTTTCCCATCTGATACTCTCCTTCCAAAAGGTAACCCCTCCGCCACGGTGCCCGGATAGCTTTAGTCCTGCTCCTTGTTTTACCTTTGCTTTTTCACCTTTCCTTCCTTCTCCTGGTTACATCACCAGCCCATCGCAACCAGGCCTGCCCTCCCTTTGACGACACTAGCAAAACAACTTGTTGCCCACACCGATCTGCACCACTTGCACCACGATATTGCTCCTTCTCCCTCGATTCTTGCTGGATTTGCCCCCAAGTCAACACTCTCCTTGGAAAACCACATCTCCTACCTATATATTGCGACCCCACCCGCGCATCCCTTGATCTGGCCAGCTTCCTGCCGCCTGCCGCCTGCCGCCGAACACGCCCACACGAGCTTTGTACCCCGAAAACCGGAATCGCGGCTGCGCATACTAGGAGAACAATACACCAAAGATGAAGAGGTCAGGTTACATGACGGGGGGCCGTCGAGCCAGCTCCCCGGGGCGCAACACGAAATCCAAGTTGCCGCCGTTCCCCATGAGACAGATGTTTGTTCTTGGTAAGTCGACAGCTGTCTGCACCCTACCGTCTTATACGGAACCGGGGCCCAAGGGCGCAATCGTCGTTGACAGCTCTCGCAAACAGCACTCTGTCGGATATGCGAACCGATCGCCTTCATGTCCATCTTTCCCTACATCTACAAGATGGTCGAGGACTTTCACATCACCGAGGATGAGAGTAGGATCTCCGTTTACGCTGGCATGGTGACTTCCGCCTTCACCCTGGCCGAGTTTTCCACCGGCGTCATGTGGGGAAGACTCAGCGACAAGGTCGGCCGTAAGCCCGTTCTTTTGATGGGCCTCTTCGGCACCGCCATCAGCTCTCTGGTTTTCGGGTTCGCCCCGAACCTGCCCGTTGCCCTTTTTGCGCGGGCACTGGGCGGTCTTTTGAACGGGTATGGTGCCCCAATCGAGCTTGTGGTGAAAGTTGCACGATGCTGACTTGTGCAAAAAAGCAACATTGGTGTGCTGCAAACCACCGTCGCAGAATTGGTTACGGTCAAGGAACACCAGCGTACGTCCGGGTCCTTTCCCCGGTTACAGATGACAGACTAACGGACCCCTCCTTAGCCCGCGCATACACCATCATGCCTCTAGTTTGGTGCCTTGGGTAAGTCAAGTTTGCGGCGAGCATGGCCCAACCGCCCGACTCGTCAAAGTTAATTGGTCAATATTTCTGACAGACAACAGCTCCATTGTTGGGCCATTCATTGGTGGTGCACTCGCCAGGCCTGTTGTCAACTACCCTTGGCTGTTCGACGCGGGCACCATCTGGGAGCGATACCCCTACCTCCTGCCTAACCTGTTCAGCGCCGCCACCGTCTTCTGCGGTGTCATCATCGGCCTCCTCTTCCTGGAGGAGACTCACGCTGAGCGTAGGAAGAGAAGAGACCCGGGTGTTGAATTGGGAAAGCGCATCTTGTCATGGGTGTCGACCAAGAGTTGTCAGATTCCGGCTCGCAAGGCAGAGAAGCAGGCCTTGCTCGACGATGACGAGCTTCCCGGTTACCGCACGACAGAGAACTCGCCCCAGCTTGTTGGCTCTACCTCGGCGATCCCCGAGCCTACGGAAACTCTGGATCTGAGCGACACCGCAAACAGCGACGAGGTCAATGAACGACCGAAAAAGATCTTCACCAAGCCTGTCATCCTCAACATCATCTCCTACGGCATCCTGGCCTTGTAAGTATCTCGTCCGCCTCTTGTAAGCCCACAAATTGCTGATCTCTCCCGCAGCCATACCATGACATTCGACCAGTTGTTCCCCGTTTTCCTCAGCACCAAGCCTGATGAGCACCCGGATACCCATCTTCCCTTCAAGTTTGTCGGCGGCTTTTCCATGGAGACGGGGCCCATCGGTGTTATCCTCGCAGTCCAAGGTGTCTACTCTATGATCTCTACCGTTTTCATCTTCCCGTGGGTGACCCGACGCTTTGGGCCCCTTCGCCTCTTCAGAATACTGGCCATCTCGTACTTCATGCTGTACCTGACAACCCCATACCTTGCACTCTTGCCAGAGAACTTCAGAATGGTTGGCGTTTACTTCATGGTCATTTGGAAGTGCACTTTCTCGACCATGGCCTACCCCAGCAACGCAATTCTGCTCACCAATTCTGCACCAAGCCTCATGTCCCTCGGAACGATCAACGGTGTCGCGGCCTCCACGGCGAGCTTGTGCAGGGCTTTTGGACCGACCATTTCGGGCTTCATCTATTCTCTGGGTATCCAAACCGGCTACTCGGGTCTTGCATGGTGGACCAGCGGTGTCATCACCATCGTTGGTGCCTTCCTTAGCATGCACCTCACCGAGCCTCGCGGCCGGCTGGATGAGCCCGTAAGGGACATTGAGACGGCCGTTGAACCATCAGAGGATGAGGGTCTGTTGGCTTCCATGGACGACGAGGACGAGCTTGAAATCGAGGCCGGCCCGAGCCGCAGGTCGTGATCAACATATGACCACAATCTTAACGTCCCACAAAAATGTGGCTAACATGCTCACTGCGGACTTTTAACGAGGAAAAGAGAAGAAGAAAAACGAAAACGAAAAAAAAAGGCTCTCATCATTTAGCAATCGGAGTTTTCATTCTACGGCGTTCATCATCGACTGCAAGGGACGACCAAGACATAGACTATCGCTCACGGGACATGACGGGATCAGACAAAAAGAATTTTGGTATCACGATTTAATTCGAACGGGCCCGGACAGAGAGAGAGCACGCCCGGCATTTTCTCGACGACTTGTTACCTCATTTATTCTATCATTTCCATCAGCGGGCTGCATGACGGAGATTTGCTTCTTCATCTTCGATTCATTATATCTTGTAGGGGGCGTATTCTGTAACTGGGGCCTGACGACACTCGGCCCGACTGTTTCTCTTCATTTTTGTTTTTGTTCTTTTTTCCCCTTTTCTGTTGCTACACCGGTCCAAGGAGTTGGAGATACCATGGAAGCCCAAGTGACACCCGACAATGGAAAGAGAATGAGGAATTTGTAAATTGGGGAGGCGCAACAACGTGAAACACGGAATGCATTTGTTTGAGGGAATATCATCAGGGACCAGCCCGGGTCTTTTATCAAGGAAAGAGGGAAGACAAGCGGGACGGCGATGGGGATACGGAATACCTCCTGGGGAGACTGGGGTTATATTGCATACTTTCTCCAGTCGAGGGGTGTGACGGTTCTTTCTTATTCTTGTAAGGTTTATTAGGATGTTGACAACGGATTCCTCGTTTGATAACATGTCGGAATATAGTACAACTTCCATGCAGAAAGAAAACCCGTACCACAACCATCAGTGAGGCTCGGAAGACGAGGCACTCTGCTGATGACTGAGACAGGTCCCTAAATCATCACGGCGATGCCAAGCGTGGGGCTGCTGCCGGCGAGGCGGCACGAAACGGGGTAATGAGGTGTTTGTGTTCTGTGTTCATTCTTTGGCGCCGAAGCAACGTGCAACGACGACACGTATAGGAGATGCGGGGGATAGACAATGTAGCTACACTATCCAGGTACCAACGAGAGAGAAATCCGGGGTAGAGTCGGTCTCAAATACCTACAAGGGGGGAGGGGCTCATTCGTACGTGGCTCTCGTCCGGATGACGCTTCCGAGCGCGATTCTCTGGTGGGGAGGGAGGGTTCGGCATTGGTTTCCCACAATGGTGATGGAGGGAGTTTGGTTCGTCCAGTTACCGGGGGTGTTTGGAGCACTACCAAAACAGGCAGGGGGGATGAACACCACCCACCCATCCCCTTGAGTTGGGTTATGTTGGGTTGGGAGGAGGGAGGGGCGGTCGCGGCACCGTGGTAACGTGGCTGAAGGCCCAAGAGTGGGTTCGTTCCAATGGCAATACCGTTTTGATACAGTGGTATTCGCGCCGGGGGGGGGGGGTGCGCATTATATAGGGCGGGGTGGACGGGCTCGCATCGTGAATGTCGAGCGTCCCGGATGTTGCTTGTGGGTAATGAGGTTGCCAATGGCCCGGCAGGGGAGCCGGCCAGCGGAACGGGAGGGAACAATGCGGCTGACCGTGTGGTCGGTCGAGCAATGTTGGCACCTCCTGGTCGGCAGGCACCAAGAGTAGGTTCGTCTACGGCCCTTCGCCGGGGGAAGGAGACTTGGTCCGGACTGAGTCCTTGCTGGTTTGGTGTTGACATGCAAAGAGCGTAGGCTTGAACCGCTCCGCCGAAGGATTGGGGTAAGGTGAGGGTGTTGAAGCCATTGGTAATGATGTCAACTGACACTTGGCACTGGAGGAATCCGATAATGGCGACCGACCGACAACAGTGGGTTGGGAAAAGTTGGATAAAACGCACCCTCTCCTTCGACCTACCGGGCGCGTGCTGAGCTGTCTCTATGCCGGGGCCTCGCAGGGGGGCGTGAGCTGGAACTTGGGTATCTTGGAGGGAAGAACGATGTCGTTGTCCTTTTTTGGCGAGATTGAGGGCAGATCGGACGGCAGGTCAATTGGAAACGCGAAACACCGCGGAGGATGCAAGTACAAAGATCAGATCTAGTACGTCCTCCAATTACAAGATGAAGGTCAGGGACCAGGCTACTACTACTACTACCGTCGTTGTTCGGGAGAATTGAGTGCGATGTTGTGAGGGAAAAAGAGAAAGAAAAAAAAAAGGTTCCAGATATATCAAATACCCAGATATAAAGGTGTCGGGTTTCATGCCTCTAGCCCGGGCCGGTCAGCCAACGTACACAAGACCGCCGGCGACGGGTCATCGCACCCTGCCTAGATAGGTAACTCCAGGGTCCAGGTGCGTCAACTGATACCCGGCGGCCATCACGCCAAGCGGGATGAATTGGGGGGCAGCGCCAGAGGGTCCAAGGTCGACGACATCTGCGGCGCAGGATGAGGAGTCAATTGCGGCTTGAAAACTCGAGATGGGGAACAGAATAAAGGGGTTTGGGACTGGATTCGATGTCATATCTACATGCCATCGAACTGCCCGATTGCCTTGCCTAGCTCTTCCGGGAATCTTTTACTCGTCGAGGAAGCGAAAGTCCACCGTCATGTTCCATGCGCCGCCACCCTCCACTTTCCGTCTTTCTTCCGGTCCCTTATCAGTTGGTAAAGATGGATGGATGTTGCCTGCGTTGATGGGGGGGGGGGAATTATTGTTAGCATTATTATTATCATTTTTTAGGGAGAGAAAAAAACGACTAAAAAAAAACTAGAAAAAACTCTAGTGCTATGCCCGTTCAATCCCCCACCTTGCCTTCCTTCCTCTCCGTCTTGCGTTGTTGCCCTGGTCGTCTGCTCAAAGGTTGCATGCAGTCGCTCGCTCTTTTCTTCGCTTCTCGCCCATGGCCCGCAGCTCAGCCCTGGCCCGGTCAGCTCAACGTTGTCATTATGCAAGCTCGCGCCGCCGTGGTGGTTCATTTTTCTCCTTCAAGCTAGGCTTCACCGTTCAGACGAGCTACCGGGGCTTCTCCCTCTTGTTCCTGTCGCGCTTCCCGTTGCCGTGTGCGTGTTCCCCCCGTCGCCTCGACTCGACATGCGCAATCCTGTTCTAGACCCTCGGTCGGATGGATCCTCGACTTCCAGAGAGATCCCAGTTGAATTTGCGCCCTTTATCTGTACATAGATAGCCATTAGTTATCCTTCGGGACTCGGTCGGTCATATCGCCTCGAGCGTGCACCTCCCTGGCGAACCCCCACCTCTTCTACCTTTGCCTAGATGCCTTGCTAAGCTACCTCTTACTTGGCGCGGCGCTAGCAGGGCAAAGACAAAAAGAGGTCCTCTTCCCTCCTGCCGTCCGTCCGTACCACTGCCGAATGATATGTGGAGCTGTCGCTGCGCAAGTCGAGATAGCGTCGCAATAGCTGTATATTCCCCAGCACTTTGTATGCCTCACCGAAGTCTTTCCCGCCCTCAACATCCAACTCTCCCAACCGCACGCGCGCTCTTTCCGCCAGCCGTCGGCTAACGATAATCCCTCACCTCGATTTCAAAAGAGTAGCTTCCTGCTCCTACTCCTCATCCGAGTCAGCTTCCCACCGCCCCGCACCCCCCTCGACTGTCCCGAGCGGCCGGCGGAGGCCCAGAAAATCCAATCCGACCACAGACCTCTGTCTCCCTCCAACACCCTCCCCTCACCCGATCGAAAGCCGCCCGCCTGCCCGTCCGAGGCGGGAAAAGGCCACCACAATGCCCGCCCATTCCCCGCCCTCGCCAGCCCTCAAGCCCACAAAGCGACCGCGTCAGGGCTCCTACGACGCTGACGTATCCCCGCCCGCCTCCGCCGGCATCGACCAGAGCCCGTCCGCCGCCGAACAGAATGATCCGCTCGTCAGCGCCGGCGCAGCTTTGGTCGCGGACGAAAAGATCGGAGGCAAGGCTGGCCAGAGCAGCAACTTCCGCAACGTGAGCGCCTGCAATCGCTGCCGTCTGCGCAAGAACCGGTGCGACCAGAAGCTGCCGAGCTGCGCGAGTTGCGCAAAGGCGGGCGTTGCATGCGTGGGCTACGACCCTATCACGAAGAGAGAGATCCCCAGAAGGTACGCCGCCGCCTCGAGCTGTCCGCCCTGGTGCTTTGCGCAAGCAGCAGGCGCTGTTGTTGTCGACTGGCCGGGTTTGCTGACTTGCGCGGTTAAGCTACGTCTTCTATTTAGAAACGCGCGTCGAGCAGCTCGAAGCACTGCTCGACAAACATAATGTCCCCTTCCCGTCCGCCGAGAACCTGGGGCCGTGCTCGCGCGTCGGCGCCGACGCCGCAAGATCAGCCACAGACGCCGCCCCCTCGGCGCGCTCCGAGAGCATCGACGGGTCCGGTCCTACGAGGAATAGCATACACCGCCCCGATCTAGAAAAGGCCAAGAAGGCGGAAACCGGTGGCACGGGCATGCTCGATATCGTCAGCCCTTCCAAACCAAGATCTCTGGCCTCGGCCTCGGGCGTCTCATTTAACCGCGTCGTCTTCGCCGCTGTACAATACTCGGTGTCAGATCATAACGGGGCCCAGGACCGGCCTGGAGGCAAAGGTCTGCCCATTGGCAGCGGGACGTCGATGCGGGATTCTTTCTTTGGACTTCACACAAAACCTACGATCCGCCCGGCCAACTTTCCCGAGAGGGATGTGGGCATGAGACTCGTGACGCTATACTTTGAGCATGCGAACCCTCAAATACCCATTCTCCACCGCGGCGAGTTCATGCAGATGTTCAATCAGGCGTATACTAGCCCAGGCGGGCCGCAAGGGCCTCGGGAGCTGTACATGCTGAACATGGTCTTTGCGATAGGGTGCGGCGTAATCGTGGGCGAGCCTGTGAAATCCGAGGGTTCGGGCGCGGGGCCTCGCAATCCTGCAGATGCGAATAATTCCGGCCAAGACCAGCCGGAGGAGTACCACGCGAGCGCTCTCGTACATCTCGAGGCTTGTCTCGGTAACAGTGGCGGTGGCTTGAAGGTTTTGCAGGCTGTACTGTTGTTGGCTAATTTTGCGCTTCTGAGGCCAGTGCCTCCCGGACTTTGGTAAGTTGTATTCGGACCAAAGCAGTCCTCTCGCGACATGTGATTTTAATCGGTCTTTCCAGGTACATCATCGGCGTAGCTGTGCGTCTAGCTGTGGACCTTGGCCTGCACTATGAGGATGGCAGCGACGTGGAATCAGCAAGGCTTGACCCCTCTGGCAAGGTAAAGGAGGAGAACGGCGACATGGGCGAGGCGAAAAACTCCCAGTCGCGCGAAAGGGGCAGACGGCTGTATGTCCGGGATATGAGGCGGAGGTTATGGTGGTGCACGTACTCCCTAGATCGCCTGGTGAGCACCTGCGTCGGGCGACCTTTTGGCATCAGTGACCAGGTCATCACGACCGAGTTCCCCTCGCTCTTGGATGACCAGTACATAACGCCAACCGGGTTCTTGGAGACGCCCGCCAGTTCGTCTGGGCCGAGCTATAAGCACGTAGCGTATCACTACTTCAAGCTGCGGCTGCTGCAGTCCGAGATTCTGCAGGTGCTGCAATATAACCAGACGCAGGTCGTGCGGGCTTCCGGTCAAAACCTGACCAACTCGGACATGCACACCCGCCTGCCGTCTCCGTTCCTCGTCAGGTTCGAATCGTTCCGCTCGTGGCGTATCGACATCGATCGCAGGTTGTACCAGTGGAAGAACTCGGCGCCGACGCGAGAAGAGACGGGCGTGGCATTCTCGACAGAGTTCTTGGAGCTCAACTACTGGCAGGCCATCATCATGCTCTACCGCCAGAGCCTGAGCGTGCCCGCCTTGTTCGAGGGCGAGTACAATCCATCCAACGAGGTGAACAGTCCGACGGCGTTCCAGGCGGAGCTGCGGGAGGACGAAGACAGGATCTATCTGAAGGTGGCCGAAGCCGGACAGAAGATACTGCGCATCTACCGCCAGCTCCATCTGAGCGGGTTGGTCAGCTACACCTATCTTTCAACACACCATCTGTTCATGGCCGGCATTTCATACCTCTACGCCATCTGGCACTCGCCCATCGTCAGAAGCCGTCTTGTAAGTAACCTCCCGTCTTGGCGAGCCGAACGTGAACAGCTCTGACGCAACGCAACAGACCATGGACGAAGTGGACTTTACCATATTGGCCGCCAAGTCGGTCTTCACCGACTTGATCGACAAGTGCCCGCCTGCCGAGACCTGCCGCGACGCCTTTGACCGGACGGCAAGGGCCACCATCAAGATGGCCAACTCGACTGGCGGTTTCAACTCGGCGCCACCCCGTAAGATGCGCGAGAACAGGTTCGAATGGAGCTCCGCCTCGGGCGACGGGGCACCGACGGCGGGCGCTGGCAACCCCCGGCGCCGCCAGCAACACCAAGGCCAACAGAACAGTTACCAAATGGACCTAACGCTGTCCGATACTCTCTCATCACCCAGCCTCTCTGTCGCCGGAGACCTGCCTCCTCGGAGCTCACCGCGCACCGCCGACTTCAACATGATGGCGCCCGGCCAGGGAAGCCCCTCGGAGATCGACCCTACCTTTGTCACTTCGCCGCCGGTCCCTCGCCGCTTAGCAATCGAGCGATCCAGCAGCGCCAGCTCGTTTCTGACCCAGCAGCAGCATCATCAGGGAGCGTCTTATAATACGGGCGAGTACGCAGACATCCAGGCCATGGATTTCTTCCAAAGCCTGCAGGGCAATCCCAATGGAGAGCTCGGAGGGTCTGGTGACGTGACGACGCCGCAGCTTGACCTAGGCTTCGGTATTAACTGGGATAATATGCATCACGATTTCAGCGACGGCCAGCAGATGAACATATTTGACGGATTTTTCTTTGGCGGCCAGCAACAGCAGCAACAGCCTCAAGAACAGCCGCTGGGTCAGCAGCAAGCTCCCACCGGGAGCGGACACGCGAGTTGAAGACCGGCGGTTGCGAGTGAGCCTGTCCAACAGCTTTTGAAAACCCCAGGCACCGCTTTCATGCGGGCGTTGCCGATATATATATGCGAGCGGATCTAATCCCATCCGTTAAGAGATGTCCATATACAACCGGGGGGGGTTTCTCTCTCTTTTTTTTAAATTCTCTTTTTTCTTTTACCATACATACGAAGGAACGCGAATGACAGCGGTAACAATCCGCCAGGGAGGGCGTGCGATTGCGTGAACGAGATCAACTCGGAAACACGGCCATGGATTCCATGGAGTTTTTTTGGGTGGAGTGATAGAAGGATGAGGGCAATAGCCAATATAAACCACAACTGGGGTAGAGGGTCAGAACGGAACGAGCAAAAAAAGAAAAAAGAAGAAAAAGCCGGGGGAGGGGGCAGCTTTCGAGTCGTTCTGTATTGGTATACCCGAAAGAGACGAGGGGGCGAAAGTGAAGAATGGGGAGGCATGCTGTGGTGTGTGGCGGGGCGGGTGGGCGAGCCAGCGCTGGAGGTCGAACTCCAACCGTGTCCCGGTATGTCTGGAGAGGGCGGAGTGAACCATCAATAAATTGGACGACCGGCGTCTTCAAACCACGAGACCAGGCGTGGTGTCGGTTGATCGCATGGGTCACGTCGATGCGGCGCTTGCATCCTCACTGTTGGACGAAACCGATCAACCTCATTAGACAATAATGATAACGGCTAACCACGTCAACGTTTCTTCAACCCGTATTATTTCTGCCATCTGTGCAGGCTGTAGAAATAGAGGAATGACTCATGTCTCCTGCCGTGTCGTCGTCACGGATACAGCCCTCCTGATACTGGTCGGATAATCTTACACTGGACAAACACATCTCTCTTGGCAGTTCCTAACCCACGATAAATATACCACGATCACCAGCATCCATCGATATCATACCATCAAAGAATTTCTAGTCTCTCTTCGCTTCCTGGCTACTGCCCGTGCCGTTGGTGCTGTTGTTCACGGCAAACTGCTGGAAGAGGAAGGTGAGAGGATACCCGACGAAGGCACCAACCACGCACAGGGCTGTCGCGAACAGGGTCCAGACATGCCAGGCCCAGTAGCCAAAGAAAGGGACGAGGAACTTGAGCCACTCACCAACCTGGTAGTGGTCCTCCTGGCTCACAATGAACTGGCGCTGGCGGTTGCCGACCGTGCTGGAGTCGCCATAGCCACGGGGTAGCAGGTTGCCATTGGCGTCAACGGTGCGGGTCTCGAGGCGGAGGACAACAACGAAGTCGACTGGCGCCTTGTAGAAGGGCACGAACCAGAGGCGGAAATTTTGGCGCATCTTTACGTAGAGGAGGTTGGTCTTTTGGTCTTGGACTGTGGGACGGTCAGTATTGTGCAAGGGGCTTGAACTCGTGAGACAAGCGTTCCGACTGCTACGTACCACTCGACTCGACTTCCATGTCAATGTTAGGGCTCAGAATGCGGTACCAGCGGTAGACCATGAGGATCAACCAGCGCGAGTTGACGGTGAAGAGGAAGGGAATATGAGTGTTGCCGAAGGACGGAACGTGACAGAAGGGGTGGGTGAAGGCGGCATCCTCGGCGAAGTTGGAGTAGAGAGCATTCTGCTGCTTCTCCGGGGAGCCCTGGACCAGGTCCCGTATGACGGTCTTGATCTCTTTCACTGTGGTGGATGGTGTTAGTGAGATGAAGCGAGCCCAAAAAGCACGAGAGGTTAAGCAGTTGCGATATTGCACTCAGCGATGGGTCAGAGCCACCCATGGAGGTTTTGGGTTAGGTGCAGCCGCAAATCTTGGCCGAAGGGATCTGCAACTGGGGCCAACTTGTAGTTGGTGCGTGGCAGTCGTTCTGTTCAGGGAACAGACCATATGCGTACCTGGATGATCCATCTTGCGCCGTGCCAGCTATGACTCCGTCGTGTCGCTCACAGTGAAGTGCGATCGATGGTGTTGAAAGGCCGACAAGCGCGTCTGTCTATTGATACCAATTAAGTCAAAGAAAAGAGCCTGGCGAAGTATCCGCGGTGTCGTTTGTAGCTTTGGCGTAGCAGCACCGAGGTAAAAGACGATTGTAGGTTGAAAGATAAACAACCAGAGAGGAGGAGGGAGGAAAGCCGGATGTTAAAAAGATGAGGACCCGGACCGGCTGGCAGCTCTGATGAAATTCGCGGGGGGGCGAGGAGCTATGGCGTCTCACAAGCAACAGCTTCCGAGGCTAGATACCTACCTGCTTTAGTGTCGACAACCAGAGAAGGAAAATAAAGGAATTGGGGTAAGCGCCTCTCAACATTGCTGATGGGGTGCTTGCCTAAGAGGGAGAACCTTGAGTCCTTGCAATGAAAGCTGTGAGTTGCCCTTCCCCGGGAGGCCGAAGCTCGTAGATGATGTCATCTCTGAAACTATTTTGGAGCGTGACGTGCGTTCATTTGTCCCCTCTAAAACGCCATCTGGGGAAAGCATGTGAAATGTGACGCCCGCCCTGTTATTGGCCAATTCCATGGGCCCCACCTGTAGTTGCTGTTTGGTTGAGGTTAAACCTGAGATGAAAGCTCTTATTCTTTCCTAGACCATTATTGAGGCCGTCGTCTGGTTGCATTCCTCGCACCTGCTGGGCGGCTTGTACTTCATTGTGGGAATAAGCAGACGGCAACACGCGCAGCTTGGTGCCGAAAGGCGACCGTTTCTAAGCTCCCTGCAAAAGGCTCCCGAGTACTAAACCATCGATAAGAGAAGAGTAGGAAATCTGAAATGCGTACGATGTTCATCTTCGCCGCTCAAGCGCCATGCACCCACCCCTCACAGCTTTACTGGACACTTGATCACTGCCTCCCCCAGCCTTCTGGTCTAGTCATCTCAAGGGGCGCCAGCAAAGCCGACCAAGCGGCAGCCCCTTCGCGAGCACTAGCTACCGAGGAGGCTGCACGCCATGGCGTCGTTGCCACTCAGCGAGTCAAGCATGATCATGGGATCTCTGGATCAGCCGTATTCGGGAAACACCCAAGACCGGCATTCCGGGGTAATAACGGAATGTTGAGCTTCGTATTGAAACCGAACACGTCCTCCCGCCATCCCTCCCGTCATTTACATGGGCAATACGGGGAACGACCCTCCAATCTCCCATCCGATCTCTCCTTGTCCCATCTCCTTTTGGCGTACAACAACCCCCACCTCGCTAGATCCGACATTCGTACAGTGTTTGCTCATGGCTTTTCCAAAGACATCGCGCTTGCGGCTCTTCACCAGGACGCACGTACGTTTGCCATGAACCTGATACATTACAATATTGCCTCAACAGCAAAGCAGTCTCTTGCTTGGGGAAAAAAGAGAAGAAAAAAAAATAATCGATCCAGGTATACTTGTTCCAACTTTAGTAATCCCTACTCCGCCGCCGGCTCTCGCCTCGGTGACTGTGCCTCCGCGAGCTACTGTGTCGCCGCCGCCTCCTCTCCGGCGTGTGCTCCTCAATTACAACCACCTCGTCTTCGTCATCAGTCATAACTGTTGGGGGCGGTCGGCTGGCTCTGCGCGCGTGCGCCATCGGCGGCGCAGCTTCGACGATGACCGGGCCCGGCGGCCTGCTGATGCTTCCTCTCTCCCTGACTCTCACTTCCTCCGTCGCGATCACTCTCGCGCGGGGGCTGCGGTGTCTGTGGTGGCGATGACGGCTCTTGGACCGCCGCACAGAGATGACGGAGGCTGTACCGGTGTACACCGACGAGGATGAGTTGTCCACCGGCCGGCCGAAATTAAGGCACATGTACACCATCCACAGAACGAGCAGGAAGCCGGCGACGGCGCCGAGGGTGATGCCGGCGATCGCGCCGGAGCTGAGGTCAGAGTGACCGCCGTAGGTGGCAGGGACCACAACCACGCCGTCGGTGGTTTGACGATGGATGACAGGCATTCTTTGCCTAGTCGTGCTGCGCTTCGGGAATGGCGTAGGCAGGCTGCACAACGGAGTGGCGGCGCGTCAGAAGAGGCGCGATAACGGCTTTGCAGACCAAAGGGCAAGACTGTCTGTCTCGCACAGACTGTCGCAAAGGTCGTTGTACAGTATTACAGCGCGGGCGGGCGGCTGTAGGTCGTGATACACGCGGAGACGATGGATGAAAGCACGGGCTGGCGGACGAGGTCGTGCTGCGCGGTGCGCCTCGGTATTTTGGCCAAATCCTGTTGGCCGGGACGTCGCAGCGTTGCAAAGCCTGAGACAGAAACCGGGTGGCTTTGCGGGGAGGCGTCGAGATGTAGATGTCGCCGAGGACAATCAATCCCGTAGAAGATGGCGCGAATGCTCGGACCAAGAACAGCACGCGTGCTGGCAGGGTTAGCGAGCGATGCGATGAGGGGTGGTCAATATGAGATGAAGGCAGAAGTCAACTGTTCCGGCTGGGCGAGAGGCGGAAGAAGAGAGGGATGGAAGGAAATGGATGGATGACAACGAGGAGGACGGGATGAGTGAGACTGCCTAGGAGGGCGGGATGGTGACTTTGATTGGAGCGCTGCGCTATTGGTTGCATCTGCACAACACGCGACGCCTGCACCAAAAACTCTCACTCGCATTTGCACTCACTCAGTCCCTGTTACTCGCCCATCATCGCGACAGGCAACACAGGCACAAAAGAGGCCCTGAGAGACGCCCCCCCCTCCCCCCGCCCGGTCGGTCCACTGCAACCCGGGCCGATGCAAGGGGGGTCGCCGTCGCTGCGCGGCAACCAGCCAATCTCTCCCCCACACTTGCCTTACCTAAAAAAACTGTTTGGTTTGCCTTCTTTGGAAATCAGCGTTTTCCTTGCCAAACCCCGCCCGTACATAGGGTTTTCCCATCAGCGATCAGCGATCAGCGACCGTCAGATAGATCACCATCAACGCTTGAATTGACATCAGGGACGAACATGTTGCAAAAGGAACCTCAACTGCCGAACCTCTTGTTATTTCTACCCAGTCCCGTCATGTCCATCTTGTGTGTCTCCCATAAGAGCTCCCAGATATGTGCAAGGAACCCTTTTCCAGGACATGCATAGTCAGCAAGACAAATGCTCATGAAACTTCGATTTACAGCATTCCCGCACTCTCGCCTAAGAACAGTACAGTTCACCCGACCCCTAGGCAGGTACCGTAAGGACGAACAGCTCGCCAGTAGAGTCGCTGGCCATGAATAGCCTGCCCTCTTTGTCCCAGGCAAGTCCAACGGGTCTGAAGCAGCTCCCAGGGCAGACAGAATTATCGCTGTTCCAGGCAACCCTGGTCTCGGCAGACTTGCTGGTTGACGCAACAGTGGGCTGTCCGTCGGCACCAAATTCAACCTTGCTTAGACGGTACCCTTCAGGGGGCTGTCGGTTCCTGCAGACATTGTCAGCCTTCGCCCCGGGCACGACCACGTATGGCGCAAAGACTTACCAGCTGCCGTGGAAGGAGATGTAGGCAGATTCTCCGCTGGGGTGGAACTTAATGTCCAGAGGCGCCATGTGGGCACCGAAGGTCAGACGCGGTGCAATGGGAACCGTCTGGCAGTACTGGTCTGTAATGTTGCCTGATGGGCTTCCCTGAATCACCTGGCTCCCCACCTGGACATCTGGCACACCGGTAATGGTGCTGGTCTCCCAGACAGCAAAGCAGTGGGGGTAGCCATAGTTGGCCCCCTTCAAGGGGTTGCGCGCCGCCTTGTAGCTGCCGTGGTAGTTCAATTCCTCGCCAGGGTTGTCGTTGTGGACATCCACGCCGCTGCGCTCCATGTCGTCCAGGGAGTTTTCGACCGACCACTAAGATAATGTCAGCTGGCAGGCATCTTCCGTTGGCCGTATCACAACACATACGATGCCGCCGTCCCTGGGGTTCTCCCCAACACCAACGCTGTTACGCAGTCCCCAGCCAAAGACTTCACCGGAGGTGTAGGGTACGGGACCGTCTGTGAGCTTGGTCAAGTCAAAGGCACGGATCTGACTGCGGCCAGACGAGACCTCAGCCGTCGGAAGGTCGAGGTTCGGGGCAGATCCACGAGAAACGAGAAGCACATTCGGCCTGTCTTTGGAGATCAGCAGAGTGCGAGTTTGGTGGTATCCGGTCTGTGCCATGTCGTTGATGATAGAGCGGGCTTCTCCGACGGTGCCAGCAGCGGCGTCGTAAGGATAGGCCAGCACGTCCGTGGGGGTCGACGCGTATATAATCTTGCCGTCAGCAGAGAGTGCAATTCCGTGAGTAAGCTAGACGAGTGTCAGTAAACCGCTGCTAAACAGGCGTCCACTAGGTGGAACTGATCAGTTGCCTACGTTTCCATTGGGAATGAGTTGCTTCTGGGACGCCACGCAGACATCCACGCCGCCGTTGTCTGTGAGCTTGACATATCGAATCCCAGTGCCACCCTGTTCGACGATGAGCAGGTTGCCTAGGCTATCAAATTCAAGGCTGCGAGGGTCGCTGAGCTGGTTCAGGATAAGTTTCGCCGAGTAGCCGGGAGCGAGCTGGGGTTGCGAGACCGGCGTCAGGTCGGCGCATTGAGCTGCAACTGCTGGCAGCAGGGCTACGCCCAAGGCCGCAACCACTGCGACAAGGTACTTGACGGATGCCATGGGATGATCTATACTGGGACAGTGAGATTGCTGCCGAATGTTACGTAGCCGCCTCCCGATAATCTCGTGGGACTCTGGGATGGCCCGGAAGACAACTGTCGAAGCCTGTGGTGGCTAGAGGTAGAATGTATATAGAGCGAGGGGCTGATATCTAATGCTCAAGCAAGCAAAGGCCAGTATTACCAGAGAAATAGGGAAGGAGACGCGGCGTGCCTCCTGCTTTATGGCATGGCGGCCAAGGCCAGAACGGCCATGGAATGCGCTCGATTCGGCTCGACAGGGACGGCAAATCTATCTTCTTCGTCCGCCCTTACCTGTCGCATTGGAGATCAGATGCCGAAATTTGCAAGCTTTTGGACGTTTCCCTGGCAGACCGAAAGCGGGGATAGTGGTTCATCGATCTTGGCCGTCATTTCTCCCTCCCACACCCCCCCTTCCCACTCTGCATCACAACCATGTTCCCCACGGCTCGCTGCCGGGGGTCGCATCAGAGCCTATATGAGGTATGACGACGGTGAATACCATGGTGAATCCTCTTTGTTCAAGTCAAACTATTCAGCCACCTAACAGTCATGTTTCTCTTTCCGTGTAATGCAGTTGACCAAAAGCCGCCTTGGCATAGGCAGGCACGCAAACCTGGGAAACTGGTTTGTATTGGCTATCTGGTTTTTTTTCCCGTTTTGCTGCTAGACCACTTTTGTGTCGCCAAGTCCGATCACGCTGTACGCGATGCAACGAACTGCCGGCGGACAACTTCCCATCACGGCAGCTCCCAAGACGGAACGGAACAGGGATACATAAAGGAAGGTGCATCCACCCCAAACCAACTCCAAGACCTGTACAACGGTCATTTTGGCCCATGGTCAATGACGAAAGGGGACAGAGCCGGGGGCGTCGTCACTTTTAACAGGCTATCGAGTATGACAGAACGAGACAAGGTCTCAAAGGGCCATCTTGATAAATCGTCGGTGGCGGCGGCTCGTGTGCAGCCAACTGATGTTGATCGCCCTTGGCAACAGCAGGTATGCATGTTCGGGTAACTTTGGAATGAGGAAAGCAGTTGGGCTCGAGTGACGGGCTCTTGTCAGTGACGCGGCGTGAACATGTACGTCCCTCCACGATTGAGATTCGTCCCGGGATAAGCAATAGCCGTTGCATTAAGGTTGCACCCCGCGAGGGGTGCGGAGCTCTGTACAGCCGGGGGAACAAACGGTGCGTTGATCACAGGGCGTGGTGGTTCTCGGTGGGGAGTCTCAGTTTGCTAACCTCTTTAAATGACACGAGCCCGGGGCGAGTTTAGTCTTCTTGGCAAAGATGCCGCGCATTCTGCCGATTGGATGGAGATATTGTTGCGCAACTGATTAAGCAATGATGGACGGCTCGAGATGGCGCGGGCAAGAGTAGAGGGTCTTGAGGCGGGCAGAAAGCATCCGGTGCCTGCGCGTGCCGGTCTGTTTGGGTACGGACGCTTCTCTCGCGCGCACGGCGAGCGGTGAGCCGAGCCCATCTCGGGTCCAGCTTACGTCCGACTTTTGATTCACATTGTCAGTCCGCTCCAGTCAGATGACAAATGGACATGATGGGTTCGCAAGGGTGATACAGAGCCGGTCCAGTGTCTTTGATTACGCCGGACCGTCTCGTCTCCCGAGTTCGAGTGGGCCTCGTGTGCTTAGGTAGTCTGCCTTCAGAAGGCACCTCGACGTGATAGAAAAGTCCAGCGCCCCCACTCCGAAACGGCACGGCCCCACCAAGGTAGGTCAACGCTCAGCCCTGAGAAGTGGGCGTTCGTCTCAACATCGTCCCCAACATACCAGATCTGCTCTCCGGAAGGCTTCAATTAAGCAGAGTGGCTCTTCCAGCGACTCAACAAGTACCGGCCGCTTGACCCATTGCAGACTCTCCCGGCTCTTTTCCAATGCTGCTACTGCCTCCCCGCCGACGACGTCTCGGCCCGACTGACCGACCCTCCGACCCAGCCGAGCCGAGATCAAGTGTACATGCCAGTGCCAATCCCTTACTATAGCCGTGCGACAAGGTGACACCAGCATGATGTGTATAGCATGACGTCCGCTCACAGAAGTACAAAGGCGGTGTCTTACATCCGAGACCTACGTAAAAACTAAGCCCAGCCAAAGCTAAGCAGCCCCTTTCCGACTCGACGCCGGAGTGCCCCGTCAGGCCGGTGTAGATTTCGTCCCTGCACGTAGTAGAGCCAGACCAGCCTGGACCTCTCATAATACGGCTCCGTCGGTAACCTAACCGCTGGATAGCAACCGCGTAACGGTGTCACTTGATGACGCGGGAGCGTCGCGTCCTTCGGGTTCGCGGGCAGCCACACCTCTAGAGGGACGGCGTGTAGCCCGCCCCCGTCCCTTGCGGTTAGCGGTGTTCGCAGCCGGCCGGCCTTTCTCGGTGACTCGCATCAAAGAGCCAAAGGCTGCCTCCAGTGGTCTCCGCGGGGCCGGAAAGTTTGCACGGGCCATTATCCGCATTGGGTTCCCTGTATAAGTGACCAAAAGGCGCCCAATCGTTCCTTCTCAACGAAATGCGGGGTTTAGTAATCATTGAAGGGCACAATGTGGCCGCATGGTGGACTATCTCGGGTCTCATACCTCGGTTATATAAGTACTGTCCATAGATCCTGAACCTTCATGTTCAGGTCTCGACATCTGCACCCTCCATCACATTGAAGTCACATTGCCCCGCCACAAACACATCCTCGCCATGGACACTCCCGAGGAGCAAGAACGCAAGCAGACTTACCGCGGCAATTGCCACTGCGCCGCCTTCGTCTATGAGTTCGAGGCCCCCGAGATCAAGAGCCTGAGCGAGTGCAATTGCAGCATCTGTGTCAAGAAGGGTGCTCTCTGGATCACGCCGGCTCGCGAAGACTTCCGAGTCGTCAAGGGCGACGAGAGCGAGCTTTCCAGGTACGAGTTTGGGTCGGGCCAGATGATCCACAAGGTGACGCCTCCCGCAATACCCTCCATGCGTTCAGAATCGCGAGGCTCACTTTTCATACTTGCAGTTTTGCGGAAACTGTGGTACCGCCATCATGGTGGACTTCCCCAACGGGCCGCCGTACATGAAGATGGCTTTGAATGTAAGACAACTAACGGACTTCTCCGTTCCATGGCGGGCCTTGTGATCTGGGTTGACGAAAGTGCAGGCACGCGCGATACAAGATCTTGACATCGTCGGACTAGAGAAGAGACCGTAGGCCCACGATCACCAATCCGGATATTCCAGCCTTCTGACGTCTTGAGCAGTGTCAATGGCGCAAGTTGGGGATCCAAGTATGACATTCCAGCCCACAAAGGTCCAAACCCGACAGCCGAGGTTCAGGGGGGCAAACTCTACACCGGAGGCTGCCACTGCGGGGCGGTCACGGTGGCGGTCAAGAGCAAACCCATCGACGGGACCTATGATGACACGATTATCGACTGCAATTGCAGCATCTGCGTGAGAGTAAGCCGCCATCCTGATTGCGCCTATGCGCACGCAAGTGATGCTGACCTTAATCGCAGAACGCGTATATCTGGCTTAAACCCGGCGCTGACCAGGTCGTGCTGTCGGGAGATGACAGCAATATCGGCCGCTATACCTTCTCGCACCGCATCCTCGCAAAGACCTTTTGCAAGACCTGCGGCGTCCCGGTCACCAACCAGTGGAACCCGCTAACGGAGGAGGAACGGAATGCGTTGTCCAAGGAAGCACGCTATTGGCACGACTGGTCCAAGAACATGCATCCCGTGAATGCTCGGGTACTGAACGGAGTGGATTTGAAAAGTCTCAAGGTTCATCATGTAGACGGCAAGACTGAATATCAGCCGGCCTATGTGAACCCATGAGCGGCTCAAGCGATGTTAGTAGCGAATGAGGAGTAGCGTGCATGCCGTTGGTTCCGTTCCGCTAGATGTAACGGTTATCAAGCTTTCGGTCTTCGATTCGTATGGGTCCAGATAGGATTGCCGTCATCGTCGAACCGCCCCCATAGGAAGAACGAGCAGCTGTCCTTGCCAGGCACGTTGCCTCCATGGCACATCCAAAAGTACTTGCCATGATTCTCCTTCTTCCGCTGCACGACCCTCAATACGCACGGAATGCCGCAGTCGCACTTTGGCGTGTGGCGCGGGTGCATCTCGGCCCTGTAGTCGCGGTAGGTGATGTTGATGCGCTTGTTGCCGGCGACGGGGTGCGGGTCGATCGACTGCGCCGGCGCGATGCTGTGCTTCCACTCCTCCTGCATCTCGGCGTGCATGACAAGCAGCGAGTTGTGCGGCAGGTGGATTGAAATCTGACCCTCGGCATCGGCGTCCTCGGCCGAGTTACTGCTGCTGCCGCCGCCGCCGCCGTCTCCATCCTTGGGAACGATCCGTCGCACACGAAACTCTCGTGCCACGCCCAGCGATATCGACCCAATGACGGCGCGGGGTCCGAGGTAGGTCAGCTGATCGCTGTGCCATCCCACGTTCTCCTGCGGCCCGTCGTAGCAATTGACAAAAGCCGAGTTGGGAGCCCACGGCTTGGGGGACTGAAACCGTAGTTTCTTCCCTCCTGGGTAGCGAGTCCTGATCCTCGTCTGGATCTCCCGGTTCACGGCCTCAGCTACTCTGGGTTTGACTTTGGCAAGCTGCGGCGTGATGCGGCGGACGTCGCTGAGCTTGGCGCCATTGTAGAGATAGTCGGTCTTTTGCGTCTGGATCTCGTCGTAGCTTTCGACGTAGAAGCTCGACGTGTGCGGGCTGGCCACGACGTTGTCAAACAGTTTAAACGTCACATTCTTCTCAAATGATTCGGACTCGGCCATGAGCTCGCGCAGGAGGTCGTCCGCTTCATCCGGCGGGAGGAAACCGTGAATCACGGTGCAGGGCGTATGCTCGGCTATATCTGCTGGGTCGTACAAGTGAAGCGTGGCCCCCTTCCTGGATAAGAGTTTCTTCTTGGCCGACGAACCGGATCCCGCGTCACTGTCACCAAACTTCACGGCGAAATGTCGCAGAGAGCTTTGAGCGCTAGCGACACCGCTAGTCTTCTTCGCGAGGCCTGGCGTCTGCAGAGCTTCGAGCGACTCTGCGACCGAGCCATTGTGTGCCAGAAGGACGTCCAACAGCACTTCTTGCTCACTTTTTGGGTGAAGCGATGAAAGAATTGCCAGTTTCATCTCTGTGGGTTCATCGTCGTCAGCCTGTCTTTCCGTGGCCGGACTCAGCTTGCGCTTCTTCCTGACGAGAAAGGACTCCATTACGTCGTTGAGAAATGCATGTGAGGTTTATTGGTCGTTGTGTACAATATCGTCCATATATGGCGGCGTACACTACATCAGAGTCCCGAGAAGAGTGCACTAAGAGGCTTCACTCTCGGCGGCGAAACCGTCATTGCAAGGTCAAATGCCATCTTTTCCCAGTGTTTTCCCAAAGGCGTTGCAAGGAGGCGCGTGTATAGCGCCTGTTCACGTGCTCGGTCGCCCGGGAGGGCCCTACTCAAGCCGTGGGCCCCGGTAATCGCATCTCCCAGTGCTGTATCTAGGTAGGTAGGTATTATGTATTGCCCCGCCATCCAACTCCCACTATTCACCGGCCTGCCGAGGTACCCCGGATCGGCGTTACATCACCGACCCCCACCCCCCGGGCAGAGCTATCCCGCCCGCGTTCATATGCTTTTCTGTGCCGTCTGTGTGTCCGGTCAGCATGCTGCACATCCCCCCTCCCATTCTGAGCAAGCAAAACACTACACGGGCCGCAATTCACATCAAGCACCTAGCCATCGCATTCTGCCCGCCATGGCCCCGATGCTCGAGTTCCGCACGCAGGGCTTCAACCCGTACGCCGTCAAGTACTCGCCCTACTACGACTCGCGCATCGCCGTTGCGTCGTCGGCCAACTTCGGCATCGTCGGCAACGGCCGCGTGTTTTGCCTCGCCTTGACGGCACGGGGCGTCGAGGTCGAGACGACGTGAGTTCCCTCCCTTCTTTGTCCTCTGCCTCGGTCCATGAACGTGTACTAAATGCCACCCGACTGGCCCCCCAGGTTCGACACAAACGACTCCCAATATGACCTCGCCTGGTCCGAGATCAACGAGAACCAGCTCGTCGTCGCCTGCGGCGATGGCTCCATCAAGCTCTTCGACCTCGGCGTCAAGGACTTCCCTGTCATGAACTTCCACGAGCACAAGCGCGAGACCTTTTCCGTCAACTGGAGCCCCATCACGAAGGACACCTTCGTCTCCAGCTCGTGGGACGGCACGATCAAAGTGGCATGTACACCGCCCGGAGACACCACCTGTGCCATTGCATGCTAACTTCCGCCCCAGTGGTCTCCAACCCGCGAACACTCCCTCCGCACCCTCCCCGTCGGGAATTGCACCTACTCCGCCTCCTTCCAGCCCTCGAACCCGCATGTCATCTCCGCCGTCTCGTCAGACTCCCAGATCCGCATCTTCGACCTCCGCACGCCCGCCTCCTCGCGCTATCACCTGACCTCCATGATCCCAGTCCACGCCGCGGGGCCCTCCTTCCCCTCCGCCGCGCCCGCCGAGGTGCTCACCCACGACTGGAATAAGTACCGCGACACCGTCATCGCGACGGGCGGCGTCGACCGCGCTGTGCGCACGTTCGACATCCGGAACCCGACGGCGGGGCCTCTGGCCGTTATGCAGGGGCACGAGTACGCCGTCCGCAGGCTGGCGTGGAGCCCGCACGCCAGCGATTTGCTGCTGACGGCGAGTTATGACATGACGGTTCGGTTGTGGGACGACCGGTCGAACACGCCACCGACGGGGCCGCCGGGCGGGGCGCAGATTGGCGCGCAGGTCGGGATCATGAACAGACACACCGAGTTCGTCGTCGGCGTTGACTGGTGTTTGTTCGGCGTTGGTGGGTGGGTTGCGACGGTCGGCTGGGACGAGAGGGTTCTTCTCTGGGACGCCAATGCGCTCTTTGCCGGCCGGTAAGAGAGGGGTGGGCAGCTGGTTCGGTTCGTGCTTTACTAGTGCTGAAGATGCTTACCCCAAGGGAGGCGCACTTTCTTCTTCTGGCTTCCTCGCCAGGGCGTTCGGGGAGGGTTCTAGGGGAGGCCGTGTACGGCCGCTTTGAAAAAAGACGTTGGCTTGATCAAGCGCTGCAAACGGCATCCATGGACTGGCGTTGTACGGGGCGGTACTGGCTTTATACTCGAGGGAAGATTTTCTTGACGCGACATGGGGAAAGGGACCATCTTTACCGTGGCATCATATGGCGATACCTTGATTATACACACAAACACACACATACAGACATCACATATAAAATCAGAGGATCAAGAGCCCTTTTGAAGAAGAGATTTGTAGGTTCAATTATGCCCCAGATTTTTTACATCGCCAGCTCAGTCCGTGGTCGTCTTTTCTTTTCTCCTTAGTATACATTCAAGCTCGTTCGGGTTCATCCCGTCCCGGTAATGGTGGTTGTGGTACAAACAAATCGAGACCCCCGTGTCGCAAAGCAAAGCCGTTCTTCCGTGCTCCGTACAAAAATGGTATGGTACAAAAGAAGTGGGAGGGGACGGTGTACCTGGAAGGAATAGTAATGGTACAACGTGTCTAATTCCGCGCTGAGGCCGTCGAAACGTCATGGTAATTAGTATCAGACCAGTTCCATTTCGTCGAGGCCTTTGCCTTTTCTATCGCCACACTCGCGCTCAACGCCTACCAAGACGACCTTACGCGTCTGTCGGAATCACCGCGTCGGTCGGAATCACCGCGTCCGCGGTCAGAACGCCCACCCCTGCTGAAGCCGTCGCGGCCGGAACGTCCGTCCCTGCTGAAGCCGCCGCGGGATTGACGACCGTCGAAGCGATCGCGCTCCATCCTATCAAAGGCGTCCCTGGGCTCGCGGGACCTAAAGCCACCACGGTCGGAGGAACCGCGGCCGGAGGAACCGCTCCAAGATCCGCTTCTGCCAGTGGAGGACCCTCGTGTGGAGATGTTGAGGCCGGTAACTCTGCCCAACCCGCGCTTTTCGATGGTGGAGGCGCTCATCACTGGCAAGTCATCCATCTTCATACCGTGGATGAACCACTCTTTGAGCTCGTCAACCTTTTGCTGGGGATTATTCAGGTTTTGTCCGAAAAGCGAGAGGAAGGCCGCGGCCAGAAGATTCTGGCGAATCTGAGAGGTGGTCTCTGTAACCTTTGCCACCAGCTTCGGCGGCTCATCTTGGCTGGTGAAATCAAACTGAGCGGCTTCGATGTCCGTGTTGGGCTGGATAGGAAGACCATCGAGCTCTTTGCGGGCAAGTCTAGCATCAGACCGGGGTATGATGAGCCATCCCTCGCCCTCCTTGCCTGCGCGACCTGTACGACCAAGCCTGTGGATGTACTGCTCACGATCCGTCGGGGAGCCGAGCTGGATGACGTGGGTAACGTTGGGAAAGTCAAGACCTCTAGCGGTGACATCAGTGGAAAACAGAATGCCGCTCTCAGCCTTGCGGAAATCATTGGACGACTTGGTGCGCTGCGCTTGGGTGAGCTTGGCGTGGATTCTGCAGCTGAGCATTCTGTCACGGCTGAAAGTCCTCATTCTCTCATCAACATCGGCAACGAGATCGACCCAGGCGGAGGTGGGGAGGAACACAAGCGCCTTGAAAGGCATAAGCTGAGGATCGTCGCGACGCTTCTGGATTTCCCTCTCCACCAGCTCATAAAAGGCCGGCACAACGTTGCCCCAGCCCCTGCATTGGACCGCATATTGCGGTACCCTCTCATGGGTGAGGACGTCGTCGGCGGAGACGGTCTGGATGAAGTCGAAGTTGTCAGCGCGGACCCATTCCCGGGCCAGAGCAATGACGTTCTTGGGGATGGTGGCGGAGAAGAGCAAGGTCTGGCGCTGTGTAGTGTGAGGGTCGGGAAGCTGGTTAACAATCTCCCGCAGCTCCCTCTCAAAGCCGACATCGAGCATGCGATCGGCTTCATCAAGGACGATAGCGGCCAGATTCGGGGCTTTGATACCACTGTAGGGGTCCGAGAGGAGGTCGTTCAGACGTCCAGGGGTACCGACGAGAAGATGGCATCCTTCTCTCCGCGTCCTCTCGAGCATTTCCTTCTTTCTTGTTCCACCGACGGCACACTGGACAACCAGACCGGTCCTCCCGCACAGCTTCTCAGCCTCGACAGCGATCTGCTCGGCGAGCTCACGGGTGGGAGAGATGATGATTCCGCGGATGTCAGTGGCATCGGCGGAGCGTCGTGCCTTGCGGTTGGCGAGCGATGGGTCCTCTGCGAGCATTCTCTGCAGAACGGGCACAAGGAACGCCAGTGTCTTTCCGGTACCGGTCTTCGCCTGGGCGACCCTGAGAAGCTGTGAGTGACTGGACGGGAGGACGGAGAGCCTAGTATTGGGTGTAACTTACAGATCCATGCCCTTAAGGGCCTGTTCGATCGTCTTGCTCTGGACATCGCTCATGGTCTCGTAATTCATGCCTTGGGTAATGGCGTCGACCAGGTTTTGGTGCACACCCAGCTTGGACAGATCCGCAAACTTTGTCGGGCCGGAGTACTCTTGTGTCCCGGCGGCTGGCTCAACTGCGGCAGAAGCCTCGCTGGAGTAGAGCCTGAATGCATTGATGCTGATCGGAGCGCGAAGCGTACTTTGCGAAGACGACGCGATGGATTTGAGAGCAACGGGCCTAGTTGCTCGGAGGGAGGGAGCCGCGAAGCTTGCGCCGCCGATGCGGGCGCATCTTCTGAGGGGTTGGCGGAACATTTGGCGGGTGATTAGAGACAGTATTAACTGAAAAGGAAAATAATGTTACAATACAACTAGTTTGATCTGGAATAGAGGGTAGAAGAATAAAGGGAGCGACGGGAGTGGATGGAAGAGATGTCAAAAAGGATGAGTCTGCGTTGAAGCGTTTTTTTTTCTCCGCCGTCTAAACCTCGAGAGCTTGGAGGTGGACAGGAGGCGATGCGATAACAATTTTTTCTCGGCCTTATCGGCTCATTCTGCTCGTTAAGGTGGGTCCTCCTTGCAGTGCCAGCAGGGTACGCGTCCGTCGGTCGTGACTCATGAGCCACTCAGTGGCGCGGGCCGTGTGGCTCCGACTCTCGTTCCTTACCCGCAGATTTTAGCAACAGGAACTGTGCTCCGCCTCTGCTCGACAACGGCACCTACTAACCTGCCTACCCATATTACCTTACACCCCACTACACCGTACGATGGTGGCCAATCGTTGTTTATATCCTCGAGACTGCCGGCAACTCTACGGTGATGAGCAGCGCGTGGGTTCCACTAATCAACAATCCCGTCTTTCCTTTATCCTGGTGGTGAGACTAGAGTTTGGCCCGCCATTACTCTCAATTCGCTACGCAAGACTCTACTCAGATGCAAACCGACTGATTGATGTCACACACGGTGGGGTTCATAAACGCAGATGAAGGTTCTATAGGGTTTCATTTCTATCATCCGTATCATTCATTCCTACCGTGATGGCTCGACCAACATTTTGATCATCCTGATGGTTGTGAATTCGCACACATCTTGTCAAACTCTCTGCGTCGTAGTAAGAGGTAAATCTGACTCCAAGAGGCCCGTCTGTCCGGCTTGCCTCGCCCCAGCAATTGTATAGCAGTGACTGGAAATCTTCGACAAATGTCAGTTCGCCCATATCCCCCTCCCCCAATGGTCGGATTCAGTTGAAAGTCCGTCATGCGTTCGCTCATATCCCAGTAGCCTCGTACCCAACCTGACATAGGAAACAAGAATATACTCCAAACTCTAAACCCCAAATCCAAGGAACTTCCTTTCTACCGTTTAGTTATCATCCTCGTCATGTTCTCCCCTCCTCCTCTCATTGTCGTTTGGGCGCTACGAGCGACAGGCCCTCGCCGACGCCATCAGACAAGCCGCCTGTAAAGCCCTCGACCGTCCAGGCAATTGCCTCCGTGAGAGCCTGTCCAAGCCTGCCGTCGCCGACGTTACACAAGGCACCGGTTATGCGCATGCCCTTGCTGCCGATGGCGTTGGCAAGGCCCATACCCGCGCCCACCAGGTTCTCCGATATCCGGTACTCCCGCTCCGTGCGGGCTGCTAGACGCAGCAGGAGGATTAGGTATGGCAGCGCCAGATGGATGATGAGGAAGATGTTGACGACGGCCGTCTGCACGCCCCTGTGGAGGATCGAGCGCCCGTTACTCGCGCCCCGCGATGGCGAATACGCCCGGCTGTTGGAAGGGGTTGAGGGAATGAAGTTGGACGGTGTCGATGTGCGGAGCCGATGGAGTTCGTGTTCGTTCAGGTCGCTTGGGAGAGCCTTGAGGATGTACTCGACACCGTCGAGGAATGCTTTCCGTTCAAAGTCCACTGCTGGCCGCCGCGAGGGCTGCCTCAGCTCATCTTGAGCGACCGCAATCAGGGCAAGGCCTACAAGATGGTCATGTCAGCCACGGGCCTCTGGAGCGCGGTCTCGTCTGGATAAATCCTACCTTGTTGAGCAAACCGCCAATCCACGTTGGAGCACTGACTCGCCGCCTCCTGCTGCTGTAGGCGGTATTGTTCCGCCTGTAGCCGGTCCTGCTCGTGCTTGTCGGCCGCAGAGCGCATCTCGTACATCCGTGAGGACTGGTGGTGCTCCGTGGCCACCAGGCTCATGTGCTCCTCGGTGCTCTCCGAGATGATGCGAGCCTGGGTGATGTTGGGGTGCATGCCGTCGAGCCCCGAAAGTGAGCGGGTGTGCGACTGCCTGCTCGAGGAGAGGGTCTGCATGCTGGCGCTCTTGCGAATGGACCGCAGCGGCGGGAGCCTAGACTGAAGGGACGTGGGTAGCATCGAGAAGACAGTCGAGGACATTCTATTCTGCGGCAAAGTGATTTCCTCGAAAATGGGACCCCAGGGTCGCAGGGGGGGCATTCTGTTTTTATTGTCGGGAGAGGCGTAAGGCACGTCCGTCCGCGATGGTGGTGGCTTTCCGGCGGGAGGCCACAACAACCTAGGGGCGTCAGGGAATTCGGTGAAATGGGCGTGGCGGTCTGTTCTCACTCCCTGGTGATCTGGCAAGGAGGCTCCCAGACTTAGGACCGGGAGCGGTGATCTCCAGAGTAGGAATGCTATGGTTCGAAGGCGATAGGTTCCAGTCCGGCGCCTGTAGCCTGTGGTTCGGGGGAATGTGGGCGAAAAGCGTGTGTGTCAAGGTTCAAATAGAGTCTCCTCTGTGGAAACCGACGTTTGAATGCGTTCACGCCAACGAACGACCGTCTCCAAGGTGAGAGTGTTACTGGAATGTCCTGATTTAAGATTGCCAGCCGGAAGAGACGAGAAGCACGGTGGGAGAGCAAGAGAGCAAGAGCGAGATGCGGATCAGAGGCCGTGGGGGTGATGAAGCTCTACGAGGGGGGTTGAAGAACGTAAAGTCATAAAGTGAGACAATGAAACCACACACGATAGAGAGAGAGAGAGAAGAGAGAGGGAGGGAGGGAAAGAGAAGGGGAGAAAAGGCTCGGGAAGAGAGGCTAGGTAAAGGTGGTGTAAGGCGACAAGGAACCGGAAGAGGTCGAGGTGGAGCTGGTGTGTGTGTGTGCAAAAGGTCGGAAAGTGCGTGGAAGTTGATAAGTCTCGCGGGACGGATTGCGGTTTCTCCAAGGTTTCCTTCCTTTTTTTTTTTTTCATTTGTTGGTTGCATGTTTTGCGATGGGCGGGCGTTTAGATACCTAGGTAGTTACTTGGTGAGCGGGTTGTACTTTGTCCCCATCGGTGTGTGTGACCGAGTTCTGTCTGGTCTGATACAAGAGGACAAACAGCGTCCCCGTCGGAGCAGGAAAGTTTACCTTGTGCTTGCAAGACAATACCTCCCTCTCCCCCTCTCTCCCTCTCTCGAAGCACGGGTATTCGAGTCCTCGCGGTCCTTTGTCACGTTTGTTACTGCGTCCTAAGCAGAGTCACCGCGAAACGCCGACCAACAGGTGCGAATTGAGCGTGCTGGGAGCTTGAAACGCACGCCCCTCCAGCTACCAAGTACTACCTGTGCCCGTCTGTGTCCACGAGCCTTTTCCCTCAGTGCTCGCCTTGCTTTTCGGGTGAGTGACGGAACGCGCAGAGGGCGAAAAAGATACGTTCTCCAAAGCATGTGAAAGACGAAAAATGTTGGGTCGGAGCGGGGCTTATCGGCCTGTACCTACCTACCTACCTACGATGTACGCATGTAATCTGATCAATCCATGCCCCGTGCTCATGCCACCCACCCATTTCATCTAGATATCCATGGTTAAGTATCGGTACGCTACATAGTACACTACGGTAGGTACAGAAAGCACATGGCCCGCGGCCCATTATGTATTGCGCTAGGTATTACATTTGCATGAGAAAAGGTGACCTTACTTCCCCCACCTGCCCCCCGGCTTTCTTGTAGAATACCTAAGCTGCCTACCCACCTACCTAACAATACAGTCAGTTCCACGGGGCATGTGCACAAGTAGTGTACACTGTAGGGCGGATGCTAAACGGTCAGTGTTGCAGGGGGGCCGTCTTCTGCCATCAAAGTCGCAGATTCGCAGCTGCGACGCCCTCCCAATCCGCACGCAGTGCTCGTCATGTAGGTAGTAGTACTGCGTACATGACTTCATGGGAGGTCATGCATTGATTGGGGTTTTCCAACCCGGCTGTTGAGGCCACACAGGTCCCCGGCATTGGACCGGCAGCCATTGATGGACATGCCGTGTGACAGGTTGCGGCGTCCCAGGGTTGTTGTACATGCGAAGTAGGTACTGCCCAAGGTATACGGCGCTAGAAGCGCAGCGAGTGAAATCCAGCCGTCAGCCCATGTTGCCGCATCTTGGGGAATCCTCCAGCCATCCCGATCTCGCTTTCGTCCTCCCCTCGGACACCACCCACCATCTCATAGTATATCCGTACACTACACTAGAGTCCCCTCGAGCCAGTCAGAGGAGAGATCCCTCAGCTCGATCGACCCTCCGCCTCAACCAAGGTACACGGCACCATAGCACCATTGGTAGGTGGTAGGTATTAGCTTGCTGTCTGTTCTCTAGGCATGCCTACCATGGCACTATCGCACGACGAGCCTGGTTCTGGCGCTTCCTTGTGGCGTCGCTGTCGCTTGGCTTTGCCACTTGCACACCGTCCTCGTCCGCCCTTCTTCCGTTTTCCTTCCCGCCCCAGTAGACCTTGGGTTGCTTTCCTGACATGCCGCGGATGCAGGGTCTTTCTCCTGGACCTGAAAGGCGGGAGGTAGGGAGGGGGAGAGAAATCTAGGGGACCTCCCAGACGACCCCCAAAGTCGCTGACAATCTGCCGCTGTGCACCAAGCACCAGGAATGGAAAGAAAGAGGACAGCTAACGCCAAAGCGAAGTCGGTAGCCTAGGGAGACCCTAACGTTTCGCCCCAGACCCTTCTCCCTCGATCAACCCGCCGCTTTAGGAGAAGGAAGAAGAGGTACCTGCGGCCCAGGCCCTGGTAAGGCCGGGCTCCGAATGTGTTTCCTTTGACCTGGACGCTGAACGCTGAACTCGAACGCTCTGCTGTGGAATGTCTTTCCTTTTTCCTTCTTTGTGCCGCCGCATCCGAACAAACCGGAAAGGCCCTCTGGCCCTTCTGTTCGTTTTTCGTTGAAAGCCAGTTTTGGTACACAGCCTCCCCCCCCCCAAAAAAAAACCTATCTCGGTGCTGACAGCCCAACCCGTGACAGCGGAAACAAAATGACTCTCAGGTAAAGAGGGCTTTAAGCGTGGAAGATTTCTGGTTGCAGAAGGAAGAAGGAAATGCACGTGCTGGACGAGGCCGGCTAACTGGACGTACTCGAAGACAGGCTGCACTGGACGGACATTTCCCCCCATCATACCACGAAGCAAGCTCGCCCTGGAGCGGGCTTGCTTCAGCTCGGCGGCGGGCAGAAACCGCAAACATGATGGTAATGATCAGCGAAAAGGAGAAGAAGATTGACCCAGATGTGCCCATGTGGGTAGCTTTTGCATAGCAGACCGGCGCCATCGCCGCATCGACGACTGTGCAACGACTTTGTCCGACAAGATCACTGCGTCGTTGCCCGGGCCAGCCGAGACAAGATATCTACCAGTTCGGCCCTGATTCGGCTTCGTCCGGGACCTCGGCTGAGTCGAGCATGTGGTCATGACTTTGGACAGCATCCCGTGTTTGCGAGGCACCAGGCCGCCCTCGATACCATCGCGACGGATACAATGAAGGACGACGAGGCGAATGGATACGGGGAAGTTCCCCATTGGACTGATTGCGCGACAGGATGTCCTATGAGATGCAGGCGCTGCCAAGGGTATGCATCGCGCCTCGTCGACATGTGCTTATCGAGTTTTCTTGTTGATCGTCTCTGCAATTCCTTGATACGGCTGCCTCCCAAGGGAACCCATCACATACATTAGGACCTGACTCAAGATCAAATGCCGCATTCGAGTTCGAACCCTGCTATTGACAGTTTCGTTGCATGTTCGATTATTCCCCCAACTACCACCAGACCGTAGACTCCCGCTGTATGTGTGTTACGCGCGTGTACAGATTCCCCAAATGTACAAACCCGCCACTGCCCTAACATTAGGCAACCTACGCTCGTGAAAAAATTGAACACACTCCCTCGCGAACCTCTCAGAAACCGCCATCCGGAGTCCTCCCCTCAGCTCGCCGCCTTCTCCGCGGCGATCTTGGCCTCCATCTTCCGCCTCGCCGCGAGGATCATCTCGTCCCTCCGCTTCTGGAGCAGCGACTGCCTCTCGTCCCGATTCGAGCTCCACCCCTTGCTGGCCTTCTCCTTCTCCATCTCGGCCTGTTCCCGCTGCTGTGCCGAGATCTTGTCCTGCAGCTTGTACCGCGTAATCAGGTCCGGCTGCGTCGGCTTCTCGGCCGCCTTGGCCGGCGCCGAGGAGCTCGCCGCCGCGTTGTTGGCTCCTGGCGGGGGAGGAGGCTGGAACGTGATGGGGGGCTGTGGACGTTACATTATAGTCAGCGAGTCTGCGTTTTGCAAGATGGCATCTGGCGCCGCGAAAGGTAGCTCTGGCGAATATTAAGAAACCATTGCTAGTGCCGCGATTGCAGCAGCTTCCCGTGCGGACCGGGGGTTGTTGTTGTTGAACAAGTGAGGCAGGTACTAACCGTCTCCATCCGTCCCGCAAGAATCCTCTCAGATGTCGCCTGGATGTTGCCGCCATTTCTCTGCAGGTCCCAGAGAATCGTCCGTCGTTCGACCTGCGGGAACATCTGCTGTATCCTCTCGACCGCCACCTCACGCATACGCAGCACCGACTGGACACTCTGTCGAGGCGCTGGCGGCGGGGCTGGCGAGAAGAAGAGGAACCGGATTACGAATGCCGTCACCAGTAAGATCACCACCAAATACGGCAGCGAGATCTGCTCATTCGCCATGGGTGCCGTGTGTGCGCGTGCACGTATGTATGGGGGTGTGTGGTCGGGTTTGCGTTACAGTCAGACCGGCGGCTTTGGGTCGTTTGTAAAGGGGTCAGGTCAAGGTTGCGGACTTTCGCTTGAATAAGATGTGTTGAAGTCTTTCGATCAAGAGAGATTGACTGGTTCACGCTTTGCAGGGAGTGAGGTACTGACGTGGAGAGGCGGGAGACCGTGTCGCCGCTGCGTGTGGGATCGGGATGTGGTCGGATTGATACGTGGAGTCTGCTGGTAGCTTTTATGGAGTTGATGAGTTCATCGGCCTTCGTTCACTAAGCAGGGATTATGAGCTTATGTGGCGCGTGGACGGAGTTTTCCGCGAAAGGAAGGGGCGCACGGGGCGGCCGTCATTTATGACCCACTCCCCGGCCGCCGAAAATACCACAGCTCTGGGAATCACAACAGACGTCGCTCTACCAGCTACTCTTACCATCCTACGATATTTGCAAAACAAAGCACACGAAAATCGTTATTTTTTTTGTTTGTTTCTTCGCACCATCGGCATCGTCATTTTTATTTCCCTTCGTCGACGGCCGTGGCTTATCCCCATTAATCAGTGATTCATTCATACACACAAAGCGGTGTCAGGCAGCTGGTGCCATATGCTTAGTCCAGCTTCGATCCGGAAGCCTGTAAAACGTTGCTGCATAAACATGAATTCAACGCCTGCATGGCAAAATGCCCAGTGCCCAGGTGTGAAGCCGTCCCAAGCCCTCGTCAACGCGACAAGAAACCCCGCCGTAACCATAATTGAACTATGCAGCAGGTTGTACCAGGTTTGTCTCAAGATCACCATAGTGCAGCGTGAGCTCTCTCTGTATCAAATGTCAGTCGTACAAATTGACGGATGGTTAAGAGTAGACGAGACATACCCGTTCCTTACGCCAGTTGGTAGTGTCCCAGACGATGTAGTAACCGCGTTCATGATGAGGGCCGAGACTGGTGGGCATCATAAGCTCATCCTTAGTCAGCCAGATATGCAACTTCTTGTGCCACCGCCAGTTTCGGTTGTGTCTGTGCCCCAGTCAGCTCAAGTAGATAGGAAAATGACCAAGATACATACAGCTCGACCGCAGCCAAGTGCTGCTTGATGTCCTGCGTGCAGCTGTAAAAGATCCAGAAGAGGGTCTCTTCGTTAAAAGACGGGATCTTTGTTTCGATAGGCTGGACGTTGGTTACTTTGTAACACTCAGGTAGACGAACGCTGGGAATCGCAGGACGCGGTGGCGTGTCGTCAAAGAGAGAGTAAATCTGCGTGGAGATGGGACTATAGCCATTAGCGGATGATGCGTCTCACGAGCCTCAAGTCCCTTACTCTGGCGAGCTGACGTTAAGACCAAACTCGTTGGGATCCATTCCCTGCATGAGCGCTCCGTAGCTGGGGTAGTTATTCATGAGAACGCGCAGTCCCTTCATGCCGAACTTATCGATTGGGGCCATTCCCGCCAGTGGATCCTGGACCTCGAGAGACTGGCTGTCCTTCTCGTCCTTCGTCTTACCGGTGGCCGAGTCATTACCGATAGCTCCTAGGGGGTTACGGCTCTCTGTGGCTTGAGATGAGCTGCCGTCGCCAGATGCCTCTGCGTGGGGAGCGCCACTCTTGTCAACGGATGCGTCTTGCGTCCTTGGCTGGTCTTGAGTCTCGTCAGTGAGAGCAAGAGTGTAACGCGGAGAGAGGGACGTACCCTGCGCGCTGGCGATTGACGGTGAGCGGCCATCTGGTCTACTGTTCGCCGAGAGCGCGTTAAGCAGACCGTTACCTGCGCCTGCACTTCGGGGAGGAGGTATCGCTGCGGACGAGCCGGTCGCTTGGTTACCGAAGCCCAGTGAAGGCATTAAGTTGCCACCACGCTCGCCACCAATCTCACCGTTCGCATTTCGGTTCAAAGGCGGGAAGTCATCTACCGGGTTGGACTGTGCCTGGGGAGCTGGGGCTCCGCTGTTCTGGTTGCCGAAGCGGAAGGCACCCTGGCGGGCCGACGTAGACGTGAACAACTCATCCTGCGTGCCCTGTGCTGAGAGTGGCGTCGATTGCTGGTTGCGCGGCACACCCCCACCGCCCAGGTTCCGCGATGCTGTTGATGACCACATGTTTGACTGGCCGCTGGGGTTCATCTGAGCGTTGTTGGAAAGAGACGGAAATTCGCTACTTCAAAAGTCAGTAACTATCGTCGTCAAATTGCTGAGAGACTTGAGATGAAGTTGCGCCAAAGAGGAAGATGGGGTCAAGATCGCAAGGAATAAATCCCGGATGAAATAATTACTTCTTGAGAACCTCTGCGTAGCCCTTCTTGGGCAGTTGGCTGGGGGAAGAAGGGGGATCCATCTTCTTTGCGGCGGCTTTCTTTCGAACCAGGCGCGATTTTTTCCCCATGTTTGTTGAAGACAGGAGACGAAGGCGAGGCAGGGGCAAGGAGAGCAGAAGAGCCAAAGGACAGTTGGATGTGAAGATCGGATCGTAGCAGCTGGTGTCGCCGTTGCGGAAGGTGATGATTGAGGGAGAAGTGAGGCAGGGCAGGGGGGTGACCGCGTGAGAAGGGGGAAGGAGGAAAGAACGTACGAGAGATCGAGCGGTGTTGCCGGTTGCGACCCGCTTAGGCTTTGGGCAAAGCTCACATTTCCTCCAAGTTGACGGGCTTGATTTTGCAGACCAGCACCTCCCATGGGCACTCCTCCTCCAAATGCCCAGCCGGATCCGTTACTGCCTGTGTATTCCAAACACTCTACGTTAACGTACTGCTTCTTCTTCCTCTTCTTGTCGGTCGCACATGGCCGCAAAGAACACGGACAAAGGCTGCGTGGCCGTACCTATCTTGCCATTCGGTAACCTGTTTGATACTGTCCTCCCAGGTTGTTGTTGTTGTTGTTGCTGCTGCTGCTGCTGGCCACCAAAACCTGTCGGCATGCTACGCAGTGATTGAGGAGCTACTCCTACTTATTGGGCCCGTTGTCAGCTTGGGGAATTGGCAATGCGACTTTCTGAGAGGTCTAGGGGTGTTCTTCAAGGATCAAGCTTCAAAGGAGGGCCCTGTTTGTCCATCGAGAATCCATATCTACGTCGGCGCCCAGCGCCAAGGCTCGACCTCTACGTCGGTTGCCAAGGATGGCGAGGGGGTCTACTGAGAGCATCGACGGTGGCGTCACGTGTCGCATGCATCGTCGCAGTATCCAAAGAGGGTTTTCGATGGTACAGAGTCGTGTCGGCCAGCATTGAGAGTCGCGACGGGATCCAGGTGGCCTTGATGGACATGCAAACGGCGGGGTACCTCAAGGCTGAAAAGAGACAACAGAGGATCAAGCCTACCTGGTCGGTTCATGGTGAAGGATCTTCGCGGTAAATGGTCGCAATGATGAGTCGCGTCGTGTAGGTAGACGTCGCGTGTGGTTCTGGTTTCAATTCGGATCGCCGAGGGGTCGAGTTCGCTCGAAGGATCGCTGTGGCTCGAAGCTTGCTCGCGAAAGAAGCTCTACCGGGGATTGTTGGTGTACCGTACACCTCAGTGAGGTCGAAAGCCCAGCCAACACTAACGAGCGGAGGACCGGTCAAAGATGGATCCGATGGCCTGTGCGCCTTGAGCCTCTCCAAACCCCTGCATCAGTACGAACCCGCACTACTGCGGTACTTGTTCCTGGGGTCTTTTTTTAAACATCACGTCGTTCGCAATACATGGGATGACAGTTTTAATGACGATTCAATGCTGATGTCCTTGAGGCTCCTTGAGACTCCTCGAGGATCGCAACAGGAGCCATGGCACCCGTGGTCTACATCAATCTTCTGGCTTTAGAATTGTCAAAGCCATCTGTCTCTATCATGGCATTGATGAGGAGCCGCTCGAGCACCTACGCATCTCGTTGTCATTACCAGCCGTCTATTTTCTGCAACAGCCTCGTGACAAAGCGACAAAGCTGCATGATCTTCCTGTTATGTGTTTTACTGCTATGTTCTCAAGCTAAGGAGGTCCGCCAGACTCTTCTCAAAGTCAACGCCCCTCAGGTGTCTTCCAATGAGGATAATTTTGCCCTCCTGAGTTTGCGCCGCCTCGCGCGATTGATCTGGTGAGTCGAGAATCTCGAATATCTCCCGAACGCCCTGGATGAGCTTGACATCACCGTTGTCAAAGATCAGTCGGCCCTTTGACCGGTGAACCTCGAGCACAGTTGCCTCGTCCCCAGGAAGCCGACGATCCCAGAGTATCTTACGCAGCCATTTATCGACATTTTGCAACTGTGAGGGCGACAGTTTTGGAATCGGAATCGAAACAGTGGAGATGGTCTATGAGATTAGCAAGATTCATCACGCAACGCTTGGCAACTCTCACTCACAGAATCCAAGTGGCTGTGCCCCTTCTGGCTGGTGTCGAGCTCCGTAACCTGGTCGTATGCATGTAAATCCAACAGGAAGCCCTCTAGCTGGGGCACCTCGCTCTGTTTTGTGACGTGGATCTTAGCGATGCCATTAATGGACTCTATCCTCGACCTGACTTGGTTCAGCTCCTCCTCAGAAACGAGGTCCGACTTGTTGATAACAACGACATCGGCGTGCGAGATCTGGACGTGGGCGGTCGTCATCAGCGGGCCGTGGCCGTGGCTGTCATCCTCTTTGTGGTCCTCGTCGATTTCGATCTTTCCCGCGGGGTCGTCGAGATTGCGGAGGATGTTTTTCGCATCGACGAGCGTTACGACGCCGTCCAAGTAAATGGTGCTTCCCAGGCCGTCGTCGACCCAGAACAGGGGGGCGAGGTTACCAGGGTCGGCCAAGCCTGTGGTTTCCAACAGAATGTAGTCAAATGCACCCTTCTTTTCCATGAGCGATTCAATGGCATTGACGCCAGTGTCTCTGACTGGTGTTAGTCTTGTCACACCAAATGCCCGGTTGCTTACTTAACAGAGCAGCAAATGCAACCGTTGCCAACTTCCAGCCACTCCTCCACTTGCTCGTCACCCTTGTTTACAGTGAGAGACTTCTCGATGTCGAGTGCTGACGTGTGTAAGCATTTCTAACCGCCACAATCCATTTGGGCATTCTTACAGTCGCCGAACTCTACAAACGTTAGCGCAGTCTGAATTTATTCAAGATCGTGTGATAACTGACCATTCATGATGACCGCAATTTTCTTTCCATGCTGAGCCGTCAAAATATAATTGAGCAAAGTCGTCTTCCCAGCACCGAGATAGCCGGTCACGATAGTTATGGGAACCTTGACTTTTCTTTCCGAAGGCGGCAGCTCTTCCTGCAGCACGGTGCCCGTCTCTACTAGATCAGGCGGGGCATCATCGTCGAAATCCATCATGGTGGGATGGAGGGGAACCCTGTGACTGAGCTCAGACCAGATCCGTGAATGCAAAAGACGTACTGGATTGAATCCAAGGTAGGCCCTTCGTCTGCAAAGGATTTGTAGATGTGGTAAGTATCTTGCGCAGACCAAGAAATAGAAGTCTTTTTTTTTGTTTTTTTTTAATGACTTGGAAAGTGACGAAGTTTCCAGGCCGAGCAATGAGGACGGAGAATAGTAGGATCGGTACGTACCTGACTGCGGTTTCCGTTTGACGTCGTCCCGTCCCACTCCACTGTCGGCGGCAGCTTCACCAGTGAGAACGAGGACCCCAGGAAATTCTGTCTGACTAAGCCGACTAGGGGTGGTTGGCCATGGAAGCCAGCGCAACAAATGACACCAAGCAGAGAAGCTCTGTCCCCCAAAGGTTCGATGTGGGTGACATGGAGCTCTGCTTAGCCGCCCGCCTCGACTTTTCGGCACCTGGCTCAAGACAAACCGCAGCGTAACCTGCCCACCACCCTCTGCAACGCCTCTGCCCGCGACCTTTGATGGCGAAGAGGGTTTACCACCGGAAAGGACACACTCCCACCATTGCACACCGCCACCCTACATAGACCTCCTTTATCCCCCATTCTTCTCTCGCCAGTCCTCTCCTTTTACAATGTCAATGTCAATGGCGCCGAGCTCGCCCCGGCTGCCCAGCCCACCGCCGCCCGCCGAGATCCAAATCGGCCCTCAATCCCCCTCGATGGGTGCACAGTCGAATCGTCAGGCTTCGCCTATGGAGCAGTCCCTGATCGAGGCGAACTCGAGGCGCCGCATTCACCCGGGTACTAAAGCTGCCGACATGGCTGCTGGTCCGCCGCTGGTTCCCCTTAACGAAGTGCGTACACAACACTGCGAAAGCACACGACCTCCTTCTCTGCCTCCTCATCCTCCTCCTCCTCCTCGTGCGGTCTTCACGCTGACGTTGCTCGTTCCCTATAGCTCGATTCGGCCTTCCAGCTTCAGGAGCACCTCGCCGCCCTACATAACTACCATACTAACAGTAACAGTACCCCAATAACCCGCACGACGGCGATCCAGCTCGCGACTCCTCCGCCTGGCATTGACCGCACGTTATGGCTGTATGAACTGTGCCGCTTCCTCATCTCGCAATGCAACACTCTCATCGTCGGGTTTCTCTTCGACTCCCCGCCCTGTAGCGCTGCGACATGCCCCGAGATGCGCGCCTCCGAGTGGCAGTTCCTTTGCGCCGTCCACGAGCAGCCCAAGAGTTGTTGCGCCATCGACTATTGCTGCCACACGCTTGACTGGGCCGCGAATATTGTCACCGATCCTAAAATCTTCCCTTCCCGATTCGTCGTTCTCTCCGACGTCCACAATAAGGGCGTGGCCGTCAAGAATCTCGTCAACGTCTTCCGCCGCCTGCACCGCATCTTTGCTCACGCATGGTTCCAACACCGTACCGTCTTTTGGACCATCGAGAGCCAGACCGGCCTCTATGTCTTCTTCAAGACCGTCTGCGACATGTACGACCTCCTCCCCGCGGAGAACTACAAGCTCCCGCCCGAGGCCGAGGGTCTGGAGACCGCGACGGCGGTGCCCGACGCAAATGAAGGTGATAAGAAGCAGCTGCCAATGTCGATCATCAAGTCTCCCCATCATGGCGAAGGTGGGGTTCAAGAAGAGGACAACTTCCAGCCCGTGGGCCGCACTGCCACAAGACGTCACGTTAGAGCTAGCCCGTCTGTCGGGAGTGCGGTGACGACCGTCGTCGAGGCTGAGGAGGAGGAGAGTGACATGACGAGCAAGCTGCGCGAGATGCGCATCTCGACCCCGGATACGGTCGAGGAGGAGCCTGAAGTGGCGGACGTGCCCGTGATTGTTGAGAAGGAGATCATGGACGATGCCTCACCCACGGAAGACAATGAGCCCATGGTGTCAGGACCTCAAGAGGTTGTACCCGAGAAGCCCGAAACAAAGTTTAGTAATACGGAAAAGCCCGGCGAACCAACCGAAATTGAGCCGAGCAGCGCGCCAGCGGAAGATAATAAGGTAGAGGGGCCCTCTGTGTCAGTAGAGGATGAGAAGAAGCCGTTGGCGGCGGAGAATGAAGCGATGGAAGCCGGGGGCGAGGTTAAGAAGCTAGATGGCAAGGCTGCCGACGACGCCTCCGCCGAGACCAAGGAAGAGTCTGTCGAGAATGGCGACGTCAGCACCAAAGATTTCGCCCAGGATCCGGCCAAACAAGCCGAGTCGGCGACAACGACAGATGGCACGGAAAACTACAGCAAGCCCGAAAACCCCGAGCAGGGCGGCGATGAGCCCCAGGTGGAGTCTACAGAGGTCAAGAAGGAGACGTGAAAGAGTAAAGGAGATTAACGACTTTGGTAATTATGATGAGTTTGGAAGTACCGGCTTGTTCTCGTGGAAAGGGGGGCATGGGGGTAGAGGCTTCCCGGGGCCGCCTGAGATATCTGCAGCCGCGAAGTGCTTGCGGAGGGGGTTACTTCACTTTTCTATTCTGTTATTTGTAAAGAGACGAGGTCCATGTCTGTATAATATTCGCCTTTTGTAATCTCGTGATGTGTTTGGCGCATCACTGGAAGTATGTATCAACACGAAGGAGAAGCAGAAGAATAATAATAAAAGGAAGAAGATGAAGTAGAAGAAGGTGAAGATGAAGGGAAGGGAAGAGGATAACAGCAACGTCTATGTCTAACGGGAACAGGAAATTTGGTTTGACGACCATGACGTGAACGAGATGCCCAAGAAGAAGAACAAAAGAAGAGAATTATAGCATAAGAGCAATACAATGGTATTCTCCAGCCGGTGGCCGCGATTAAGGACGGGGTGAAGGGGACCAGCCTGTTTAGGTCTGTATAGGGGAAGACGGAGAGAAGGATAGAGATGGCAGGCGGCCTGCCAACAGAGGGGACGGGGCCATATGGAACTGAACAGGTCTTGCTTTGCGTATTGCCCACTGTTCGCTTCGTTTATTGCCCAATGTGCTCAAAACAGTCCCTGTCTCGTTCCTGTACTGATACCGGGAACCCCACCCCCCTTAGCAGAGGTTGCCTTGGGGGAGGATAGCCCGGTGAAAAGCGACGCGAAATGCCCATTGCAATGTCCAGACCTGTGTGTATATTGTGGTCTGACTGTCGTGCCTTCGTAACCCATCATCATCACCTCCACCTCCCATTCTCCCAATTGTGCTGTGCCAAGCGAACTTGAGTCGTCTTTTTCTCGTAGGCTCCATTTCCAGGGCCTCTCCCCCATTCTCGTCGGCGTTGACAGACCATCGGGGCCAAAACAGTAAGGGCCCTACCCGGCCCGAACCGCGTTCTCTTCTGCCATTTGCATCTTGGCAAAGATGTGACGGACTTCTCGGAGGTTTTCTTCCTGGGCAGAGACGGCGTTGGCGTTGCGTTCGTCGGCGAAGGCCCGGACGTCCTGCAGAATCCGGGTGTAGCCCTCGTCGTTGGGCAGCCACCAGCGTACACAAGACGGCTCAGAAAACACCTCCGCCATCTTGGCACGAAGTGTAAGCGGGTGTATATACCTAGAACGGGTGGGTCAAGTCAGCTCCTGTTGCGTATGACGTGGACCACGCAAATACCGGACTGTCCTAAGCAGCCACTTACCCCATAGTCTCTAACAACGCGAACTTCCGTCTAACCCAATTGTGATGCTTGGCGTCATGCGGTAGGAACAGCGCCGAAAGCGCGACGCAGGCCTGGATCATTATCAGGCTGCCCTTTGGACTTGACGGCCACTCTTCCACAGCTTCGAAGATTTGGCATATGGCGAATGCATGGTCTCTCAACTCGCCATATAGCTGCCCTCTGTCTGTTGTTGATGACTGACACTTGTGCATCATCATCGTGGAATTGAATTCGCCGGTGAGCAATGTCGTGGGGAAATTTGGGAAGTCGTACAAAACCCCCGGGGCAAAGGGGTCTACAATGTCGTCGTCGATCAGGACTCGTGCGTGGCTGAAGTCCGTGACGAGGTGAGAAGGATCGGTGAGTGCATGGTCCCAGCCATCTTTCCAGCCCTGAAGCGAGTTCTGGATTCGTTCGTGTTCAGTTGCGAAGTCTTCTGGCGAGATCTGGCCCCTGCTGCCTCGCGCAAACAGAGTCGTCATTTCTCTCGAAATCACCCTTAAACGGCCCGCCGCCGCCTCATACCTCCACCCTCGACTATCTGCCTCGTCCGAGATGGCCTGCTGGTCGCAGTATTCCACAAAGGCCGTGAACCATTCTGGGGCTAGCATTGTAGGAAACCCACCCATCATGGCGACAAAGATGTCGAAACGTCCGTACCAGGACAAGATCATTCTTCCGAGGGCACTCTGAGGAGCCGTCTCTGGGGTGAACAGGTGAGTCAGCATCTCGAATGCGGCCTTTTGATGCCCCATGAGGTTGATCCAGTCACCCAAGTACTCCTGTTGATAAAATCAGCAAGCTTGGCTCTGCAATCGAGGGCCGAACATCACTCGTACCTCGACCGTGGCGAGCTGCAGAACCGTCAGAAGCATCCCGACATTGTGCTTCTCCTTTCTCTTCAGCGAGTTGAGCAAGAGGATAACACTCTTGTTGTAATACTTGAGGAACTCCTCCATCTTGCCGTTGGGATCCTGCAATGCGCGTTGATAAGCGGCAAACCCGACGATTGCGTACAGCAAAGCCTCGTTTTGCAAAGCAAAGTTTGGCAGAATGAGACGGAAAAAGTCATGGGTGTCGGTAAGCATGCAGTAGTGATAGTGCGTGACGTTTTCACAAAAATATTCCAGATGCTGCTGCAAGTCGGCGGGTAGATGTGACCAGTCGGCGTGGCTACCCAGGGAAAGAATGGCGAGATCTGGCATCGCATATGTCGTAGTTGCTTGACTGCTCGTCGACGCAGAAGGCGAGGTGCTTTTAGGTCCTTCATATGACGGCGTCTCGGAGCCATGGCGCGTGCTAGCTGCGCGCTGTAGAGCAGACGGAGAAGCTGTGCTGTTCTTATTAGACCCGCAACGTTTCTGCTCGTACGATGCCTCATCCCCCTCGTCCTCATCCGGGATGGTGTCTAACCTGGCAGGCTCGGCGTCCTCTTCCCTATCCTCCGTATCGTTGGAAGAATCCGGGCTGGCCTCTTGAGTAGCCGATCCGTCTTTGGGAGTCGTGGACTGGGCTGCCGAGCCCTTGGGTGCCGAAGCTTCCGGGTAAATGCATTCACGACTACCTTTCCGGCATCCTGCGATTATATTAGCCGATGCGTCCTCTCAACGCCGTCGCTGATTCACGTACTATCACAGATTGGACGGGTTTCATCACACTGCCGCACACGTCAGAACAAGTTTGCTACACGTAGGGCTCACAATCTGACCTTGACTCTCCTACTCCTGCACATGTAGCATCCAGACCTTGTGCGGCGGTGCTTGACGTGATCCAACGCTGGGGCCGACTTCCTTCGATTCCGCGAGGATTTGGGGGCAGTGAGTCCCACAGGGTCGGGGAAGCCAGTGAAATATCCTAGATTGGTATAGGATCCAGGTATGGCACCACCCATCATGGGCATCTGGGAACCCGGAAACTGAGGTGGATGCAACTCATGAGGACTCGTGCTTTGGCTGACAGTCACTCCCGTCATGGAGGTGAGAAAGTGATGGTAGTAGTCTCCCATTTTTGATCGCTAAGGGTGGCCGTTGTGGTGCTTTCTAGACAACAGGCAAGGGCGCCAATGAGGTCTTTGCAAGGAAGATCCGTCAGAGTAAAGTAGGGGAGCGTACGAACCCGATTAGACGGTCCAGATCAGAACTTGTGTTGGTGAGCCGATACCCTTTGGTCCAGGGCATGAGTACTACTAGTTGAAAACAGCGACGGCAGCCCAGTAGGTTCGCAGAGGATTGGGCGGCGAAGAGGAGCTGCTGCTAGCTCCGGGTTGCGAAGCACTGTGAAGGGGAGGCCAACCGGTCCTTGTTTTGGAGAACCAGGAGACTGAGCTGTGCCACGCTGAAGAGGGCCTAGGTCATCTAGAGCCAAAAATGTTCCTTCGACGGCTCCTACAGAGGGTGGTGATGACGGCAGTGGGGCCCCTGGATGGCCTCAATGTGACTGGGTAAGTGAGAGCGGGTAGCACAACCCACGCTTTGGCGATCCACTGGCGGTATTTGCGTAATGGCGGGGGCTCCTGGCAGGTACTACGCTAGGAAGGGAAGTTGAGACTGGTAAGGAGAGGATGAGGCGGTGGTGCCTAGCCTCTGTGTCCAAGACAACCCTTGAAGGTTGGTAAGGGGAAGATGGCCAATTCCGGTTGGCCAAAGACAAGCGGGAGCCAAGAGGACTTGATCGGAGGAGCACCAACTGGTATAGGAACCCGGTCCAAGCCCCAACGAGCAACGCTTCTTGCACGCCGTAAATAGAGGATGAAAACCGAAAACACCAGATTGGCGTGACGTGCCGTGGTTCCACTCACTTGGATCCGACAAGGGGCACAGACCGAGAAAGACGGGGCTGCTGAGTACGTTCAGGTAGATGAGCAGGGCCGGTTCGAAAGACTCAAAGCCGGTAGGCGAGTCCGGGCATGAGACGAAACTGCTCGGGCATGTGGGTATATCATCCGCGTTACAATGAGTTCGCGGAATGCGGTGTCTAGAAGAAACCTCGCCCTTGGCGGCGAGGTTATGGTGCTGGTGAGAGAGGGTGTAATGGGCGGCTGTGACGTTGCCCGGGTTAGGTCACTTGTCGAGAGTGTGATACGCCACAGCAAACAACCGGTCCTCCACGATGATGGTGACCAGGAGAGGTCGGGGTGAAAAATTGCAATTCTGAAAGGTGATGGAGAGAGGCTGGTCGCGCGGGGTGAAGAGGGCGTTTTTTTTTCTTTTCCTTTTCTTATTTTCGCTTTTTTTCTTTTTTTCCTTCTCCTTTCTGGCGTCTCCTTTCTAAAGCGGTTCCCCTTGCGGTTTCAAGGCTCTGCTGGCAGTTCCCTAGCCTCGGGAAAAGCGGTTTGGTTTGGAAAGACAGTCTTTAGTCGATTAAGGTTCCGGGATGGGGTGTGAAAGCTATGGGGCGGTTGAGGCGTGGTAGACACTGGGGAGAAGGCCGGTCCAAGGCACGGGCGAAATGGAGTTCAGTCAGGCCCGTACCAATTGATGAAGGTGGCAACGGCTGGCTGTTCCAAGCCTAAAGGGCTTCAGTAATCAGCGGGCTCTTGATCCGGTCTGACTATCTGCCCAAAGAATGTCTTAGCATCCGAAGACGAAGTATCGATCGTCAGGCCAGATACGATTGGAGACGGGCTTGACTCACCCCTCAAGCAAGTCCAGGCCACCGGTCTCTCCACAGGCGCGTGGGCGTAATTCAGGAGCAGAAGTCGGTTGTCAAAATCTGGTGAAAGAAGGAGAAGCACAGATGAGCGAGCACTGGTGAGCTATGTGAGACGTGGGGCTTCGGTCCAAGGTGATGTAACAAGGCAAAGCAAGCGCCCAGACTAGTACTACTGGTGGTTGGGGGGGGGAGGAGCTGGGACTAGGCTTGCCGGCGTTGGCAGGAAAATCGACACTCGAGACCCTGTCGATGATCGGTGGTAGGTGTTTGATCAACGTGGTGTCGGCATGAAGAGTGAACGGCGACGTCCTCACTAGCTGATCAGGACGGCATTAACTCGTATACACGGCCACCAGGCCGTCGGGATGCTCAGCGCACGCAAACGTGCTGAAGGGCGCCAGTCGTTGTCTGGCAGGTTGGGGGCCGGTAGGTGATACTGTAGAGCGCGCCTTCTTCAAATGCGAATGTTAGCGCGGAACTTGTCCAAGCCTAGGGCGTCCTGTCGTAATTCTAGGCCTATTAGCTTGGGTGCAGAGGTCACTCTCAGTCAATGTGGAACTGGTCCTGTCTAAGACTGTGGAGATTGACGAAGACAAGCTCCCGAGAACCCGTTTGACCGCCCGTTCGGAGTGAGATTGTAGGTATGTAGTGTACGTAGTATGACAACACGGAACAGCCACCAGTGCAACGTGGGAAGGAGAATATGTGGGAATATTTCATGGCATGGTCATGTGTATTTGGAGCTTTGCGGAGGGGGGCCGAAGCAGCTTGTAGTTTAGTCCAAGGAAGATGGTGGTTTGCAGAGCAAGGAAAGGGGGCAAGCCAGAGAGGCTTTCAGTGTTCCCAGGCTGTCGGGGCGTGGGGCCAGAGCTTTGGTGAAGGAGGGGAGGAGCATGGACACTGACCGACGAAGAACCCTCCCACCCACATTAGCCACGCTTCACTCCTTAGTAGGTACCTAGGTATGCATAGGTGCGTGTAGTTACATAGTGGTCGAAGGAGTAAAGGGGTGTCGCTAGAACGGAAGCACAGACATGAAGCCGGGAGGTGTGCCAGGGGTGGGGCGAGGAGAGGGAGCAGAGAGCAGAGGACGCAGCTAAATTAAACCTAGGTAGCTGTCTTGGCCATGGGATCCTGATGCCGCTAGCGGCCATGCTTAAAACATAAAAAAATTGCAGAGGAAAAAAGAAAAGATAAAAAGAAAAACGCGGGCGGTCTTTTAGATGGGACGAGAGAAACGAGCCCAAAGCCTGTGCCACTGCCGCTGCCGCTGCCGCTGCCGCCGTCATCTGTTGCTGTGTACCACCTGAAGTAGTGGCCGTGCCATTGGTACCTGTGCCTGTACCTGTGCTCGGAGACATGTCGCGCGTGGGTGGAGCCGACGGGAGTCCGCGGGATCGAGGGGACCGGCGGCTTTGGCAACAGATGCGATGCACAAAACAAGATCGATTCGGTAGGTTGCCGTTGCGGCCGGCGACCACTGAGGAAAAGAAGCGTGCGCTCTGAGGGGAGGTGAATGAGCTGGCACAGAAGGATATCGGGATACCTTGGTATATGTTGCTGTGTCGGACGCCCCTGGCAGAGGACTCCCTGAACCAAACTCTCTTGCTGTGGCCGATGCATATCATCCCCTTTCTTGTGCCAAAGCAAAGGATCGCCGACGCAAGTGACTACTGATCATCCTTGATCGATTCATCCAGGAGCCAGATAGTGACGGAGACTAGCTCTGCACCCGGTATCTGTACTTGATCCAGACCAATTCCGCCAAATGGGTTATCATGGGCGGTCGTTCAGCGTGCCGCTGCAACAGCCAAAGAAAAAGAAAAAAAAAAAAGAGGAGAGAGAAGGAAAAAAAAAAAAAAGTGTGTAGGAGTCGACGATCTAGGCTTGCACTACATACCTGTACATGGTACACTCGGCCCCAGGGTAGATGGATGGAGCACAGAGGGACTTGTTACCGGTTCGGGCCAATTAATCCCCCCCATGGTGGATCTTGGAGCAATATCGTCCCATGCCAGGGTGAGCGGGCAGGGGGCAACATCGGCCTCTTGCTCCGTAATACGTTGGTAGGTACAGGTACACTACACCTCGTAGGCAGTGTAGTATACCAATGGATTGAGTAATGACGATGACAATAATATGATGTACTATGTTATAACAATAAGGATAACCATAATAATGATATCAAGGGCACGAGGTGGACGTTATGTGTTATGTGCAAGGGACTCCATCAGACAGGGCTCGCTGAAAGCGGAAGACGAGAGACTGCATTAGCAGATATGCAGCCAATGCTGTCGTGCACGACGGAGAGGAAGATCTGGACTCGGGTGGCGGAGCAGGAAACGGAGAATCAGAAAATTTCTCATACATATCTGTACACATGGCAGTGTAGTACCTACCTAGGTAGTTGTATAGTCAGTAGTACAGGCAAAGGGCTAGCTAGATAAGCAGCTCACCCTTCCTTTCCCATGTGCGTTGGATACCTGTACCTACCCGGTTGAAGCACGGCTTGCGAAAGTCACGTGGACGCGAGGTGGATGCTACCTAGGTACATAGTACCTACCTAACTAGGCACTTAGGTAACCTAAAAGTTAGGGTTAATATTGGCACTATCATGCGCACATGCTACGTAGTGGATATGCAAGGAGGCGTTGGTGGGGCCTCGAGACAGCAGGAGTCGAAGGGCTGGCTGGACGGGCCGGATCCACCTTCCTACAGTTCACCCATCGGCGTCGGAGCCTTTTACCAACAAGGTGGCAGCCACGGCCCACGGATTTCTTCCTCTTCCCCTGTCTTAGAGGTTCGAATACCTACGTATCTAGGTACGATTAGTACAAAGAACGTTGTATATACCTACCTGAAGCTACCTACCCAATTATACGTGTACTCTTACTACTACATTGCTTGGACATGACTTCTTTTCCATCCGTACAGATACGACACAATCAGCGGGTGAAAGGTCTGGGGTGCAGTCTGAAAAGCGCTCTACAGGGACAGGGTTCATTCTAGTTCATATACTCCGTACCTGTACGTAAATAGTGTAAGGTCATATTGTGTGCCTGTGCAACCCTACGGGGGACCATCTTCTACTTGTACCTCGGTACCTACCTACCTACCTAGGTAGGTAGGTAGTTTAGCGTAGATATGTAAGGTATCGGACCCAGGTTTGCGTTCATAGTGGAGGACTTTTGGGTGGAATCAAGTGCGCATTCGGGTTCGACTGTTGCACCTTCCTAATCATCTCTCTTCCATTGCTTGTGTGGAATTGGCACGGCCACCGGAATCAAGCAACCTCCGGTCACAGACCGTCCTGCACATGGGTCATTTACCATAAAGTACGTGTACCATAACATATTGGTCAGGTGCCTACGGGTTCACCACCACTCTGCCTAACCTAACTACGTAGTACAGTACCTTACATACATAGTGGCGCGGTAATGGAGCCGTGCTGGCTGTAACTGCGGGAAAGAAATAAGAAAAAAAAGGAGTCTTGGACGACATATCCTCATCATCCTCAACTCTTCAGCACAGGACGCCCAAGTGACAACGTCCAACCTTGCACGTTGGCTTCAGCCCCTCATTCACCTATTATGGAGCGCCCAGCGTTGCAAGGGCCATACCTAGTCTACCTACCTAGTTTGCTTTGCAATCCCGAGGTAGGAAGCGAAGAGCCCAGTATGAACTCGTCACGTCCATCTCCGCTACAAGCTTCGTCCAGAGTAGGTAGTATCTGCTTATTTCCCCTCCGCTTCCCTCTGCGCGCCTCTCCTCCCGGCCCCCCATCATGCTTCCTGGTACCTACTGCGTAGCTCATGTACACTATTATTGCGACACGGGCCGAGATATGCCTCTTTGCGGGCCCAGGTACGACTTTAACCTCCAATGACCCGATCCAATGGTTTCCCGCAGGCGGCAGGCCAGACCGATCGAAGTGCTGCGTCAGGCCCCGTTAGCTTCGTTTTTTTTTTCCCCTCTTGGCCTTTTCGCCATCCTCTTCCCGGCGCCTCCGCCTGCTCCGCGCACACAATCCTCTGTTTCCAAAAGGTAGGAAAAAGGTTAGTAGGTAGGTAGATATGGATTCCCTATAATATTTTCTCATGGGATAGAAGAGTTGCAGGTATTGAATTTCGCCTTCTATCGCCGCCCTACCAGGCGGTAGACAATGAGTTGCCTCGTTCATCCTCCCCGATGTGGGATGGTCTGGTAACTTGTACTCAACTACAGTAATGTCATGCAATCCACCCCATTGCGTCTTCACTTATCCATACATACCACATGGTAGGTAAGTAAGTAGATAGATACCTAGCATCTGATTGAACCCCGAGCAGTGTACAAACTACATCACCAATAGACGGAAAGCACGGTACCTTCCGACAAGCTGGCTTGACTCGACGGGAGCAGAGGGACATTGGAAGTTCAGCCTTATTTCATGATGGATGCCCCAAACTCCTACCTTGCACCAACCCCTTTCACAATGGGCCTCCTCGCCGTCAAGGCTCAGACAGAACACGCCCTAGCCGCTCGTACGTTGTACATGGCCGATAACGGTGAACGCTTTGATTCTCGATGACGGCTTGGTACCCTACCTAGTTCAACAGACCTGAGGTGCGCTAGACTTTGCTGCGCCCTGCCTGCACTCTTCTCCATTCTACTGCAATGAGCTCAGCACTTGTCTCAGCTCACTGCATGCCAGAACTGAGTGTGCCTGTCTGCCACCTTTCTTTTTCACTGGTCACACCGCCTCCTAGCTGCTGCCACCGGCGGCCCGGCTTCTAGAACGCACAATCCCGTCCAGCTTCCTTCTCCCAGGTTACGACTACCTAGCACCTAGGTCAGGCTCAGAATACCTACATGCATCCAGTAGTTTGGGCGTGGCGCACGCAACGCTCCATCTGGCACACACCAGGCCGTCTTGCCCGCATCTTAATTGGTGTAGATCCTTACCCACACAAGGCAAGTTGTAGGCTTGTGGTACATTCTACTCGAGGACTGACCCGGGCATCAATAAAGTCATCCGCGGTTTCTGCTGCGGCCGGTGCAGGGTTCCATAGAAACAAGTCGGTCTCTGGCGGCAAGGCATGCCCCGAGACAAGGGCCCAGGTGGCAGTTAGCCTTGAACCTTCAACCGCCTTCTACGATGTACAACGCGCAAACCTGGGGTCATGGTTATGGGCTGCATTTTCCAGATTTGATCATCAGCCTTAGGGCCTTAGGGCCTTTGAAGTTATCACCATTTTGGAATTTTATCGGTAACCAAGGTCCTGCTACCCAGGATGCTCCGGATGTCGATTCAGAGCCGCAGACAGTGGCTTCCATTCGCCAAGCATGTTTTGTCTGTTGCTGCTACAAGCTGGTTCCCTCTCAGCTGATCGACGCTCCGTATTGAGGGGCGAGAAGCATTCATCCTTGAAGGGGGGGGGGGGTAATTCGCCGCCCTGCAGAGGACCAAGATAGCACTTCGGGAGGACGCAGCAAAGTCTCAAGCCAGCAACGCCCAAAATCCCGGCTGCTGCGGCCCCCAATCATCCGCCCGGGTTCCTCAAGTCGTTCTGATTCTGCCCTACCTTGACCAGGGTGCCTTTCGCAGTGCGACTGGACATTGAGACTTTAAACAGCGACGAACGGAAAGGGCTATCGTCGACCAGGTGCCTTCGCATCCATCCAGTCAGTTTCTCGGTGGGGTGTCACTAGATGAATCCGTCAGAACCAAACGTTTCCAAACTTTGTATACCATGCCTGGTATGGATGCCGCCAGTTCCAGGATAGCCGACGCCCCTATGGCCTGGTTGCGGCGCGTTAGCTTCTCTTCGCCACAGCCGTTTGGCGGTAACGGATGGGCGGAGGCCCCTCATTCGACGCGCCCGCAGCAACGTCTGGCTCATTGAGGCTAATTAATGCTCATCGGATGAACATGCCACGAGAGGCTGCCAACCCCGAACAACGCTGTTGTGGTATTTCGTTTATTTTCTTCTTCATTTCTTTTCCTTTTGGCGGCAGAGCAGAATGAGGCTTGCCTGCTGCAGACAATAGCATGGATTGCGATGGACGTTCGGCTTCATCCATGGTTGACAAATACGCCAGACGCCTATACAAGCAGCCATGGCTACCTTGTCAATACAACGGCCAGCCGAATTAGGAATCCGGTTTAATGGTGGTTCCAGAAAGCCTGCCATTAAAAGCCCAAGTAATGAAGAATTGACGAAACGGTGTCCAATGGCTGGCGGGCTTCTTCGTTGCTACCAACAAGGGCGACGAGAGCGAATTTCAGTCAATTGCCACATCCCTTGTGGCCTAAGATTGTGTATCTCGTTACCCCCTCAGACTGCAAAGACGAGGGCGTCTAGGTCGCTCGGGCTTCGCGTCTGGAGCATTATGTGTACGCAACCTCGACCTCGTAACTGGACATGCGTATAGAACACTCAATGTCTTGCGCCGGGGGGGTGTTTTGTCAACAGTACGGCGTGGAAACCGACGTGGCTAAGACGCTCGGCACCCGGCCAGAGATTGGCTAGACAGGGCCTAGAACGAGTGCGAAGACGCACCTCGGTCCCTAGCTGGGGCCGCGGCCTCGTGCTGTCTCTTGCTCTTTTCCATCCCTTCTGCAATGGGACACAAACGACTCTGCTACAGCTCCAAGGCGATACTAGGTCTTCGTAATCTTTGCCTCAGCTGAGTCTGGCCGAAACACAAAACAAGGCCTTGGCTTTCCGCTGTGGCTGGCCGAGTGGAGTGGGCGTGTGTTTACCGCCCCAATATCCATGGCTTCACAACGTGAGCGCGTCGAACCGGTCGAAGACAAGACTCGCTGCCATACAAGAAGCCCATGGTTATTCGCACCCTTGTCTCCGGACACGGCTGACTATGAGACGGGGAAGCGCCACCGTCTATCCGGGCATGATTGCAACCCGGACGCATGAATTAACGTCGGTGGCTGGCGGCTGGCGGCTAGTGCAACATGTCAACATACCTAGGCCCGGGTGCGATATCGTTTCCGTCAACTCAGTAAAAAGGCCACCTCGTTGGAGAGAAGACCGTGGGTCGTACCTCGAAACACCAAAATGATTCTCGAAGAAAAATCACCGTCACTACGATACGGCACCCACTGGTACTGTACATATTGTGTTATAGAATAAGAGTACCGGGCTTGTCATATTCCGCGGTCTTCGGACAAGCTTTTGCCTGCCATTCGCTTCTTTATTTCTTCGTTTTTTTTAAAAAAAAAACCCCCAAGGAAATCGCTCAGATTTGGCCAAGACACAAGTGCCGATCCTTTTTCAGACAATTCTGGCAAGGGGCTCTTGGGCATATTTTGAACCAGGCCACCAGCCTCGGTGGGCTGTGGTTTTGTGAGCTATCACTTGGCTTTGGTAGTATGGCAATCTGTAAAGCAGGAACCCCGGTGTCATTGCTCACATCAAGGGCTGTGACCGGGGCATATGCGGTCAAAGCCACAGTTGCAGCCGTAGTGGCATCTTGGTCATGGTGCCGCAACCGACGGGAGGGTCATCAGATGTGGGAGTTGTTGGTATGGTTGCATGTCAATATGCGGGGGCATAAGATAGCACCCCTTGACGCTGTGTTTCTTGTCGACGTCTTCTTATGCTTCCCTTCCAATGCTGCTATGCATCCCGGGCGCTTTCTTCCGCACCTGGGTTACAGCAGATCTTACTCCTTGGGTCATATATAGCCTGGAGCAATTTGATGCAATAGATTTGCGGAGACAGCGGGAGGCCGCTATAAAGGCTGGTACTAATGCTACCTGCCTATTGTCAAAAGGCTGGTTGGTGAGATATCTTATCGACGCAGGTATGCTATTCCAAATCTAGTAATAAGCTCGTTACACGCATCAACTCCTTCAAGTTCCGTGCCTATCTCCGCCTCCGTCGTAGAAGACGCGTCAGCCTCATCAGAAGACAGCCAAGGTAGTAGACTGGCTAGCTTACGATGGTACGGCACTCAAGGACAAACTCAACTTTAAAAACGCAGTGCTCGAGAGCCCGAGGAATTCAATCGAGAACGTTGTCAACCCGGTCCGTGTCTTGACAGATCCCACAGGGCTGGACACAGCCCCCGACTTCCTTTAGCGTGACCCCGGGGGACAAGTCCGCGTTCGAACCATCTGGTTCGACAAGCAATGCTCCTCCGTGGCCCCGAGCGTCCAATCGCAACTGGGCGTCGACGACATCATTTATCCTCCCCTGCTTTTGCAGCACTGCTGGCTTTGGACCCCTTACGGGGGGTGTGCTCATCCAGGATACTCCTCCTTGCGGAAATCCCGCACGGTAATGGACTGTGTTCGTATGGCCGCCTGCTTGCGACACCGCGATCAGACCGAGTTGACATCCTTTCAGTCCAACTAGCTGCGCACGTCCGCCGGCGCAACGGCATGGCGTGCCCCCCCAACGGGCCCGAAGCCATCGAGGTAGGTTCTCGGATTCGCAAAGCACCTCGCGATGTGGGTTATGGCTTTCTCCTCCTGCCCCGGCGGGTTAGGACGACGAGGAATGTGGAGGGAGTGGCCGGATAACTCTGCTCTGCTTCTCAATTCGCTCGCTGCGCACAAGGTTCGTCTGGATGAACTTGGCAGTCCACCGCATCATGTACCAGAGCGGACGCATATATGGCGTTATCGTTGTCCTCGACGGACATCGGACAGTCCACTCACTCTCCTTGGCCGTTCCACATTCGCAACTTACACCCCCGTTCTTCACGGTTAAAAAGGGAGGGGGTGAGATCGGTCAATCATTGCAGACACGAGCCAGCCGGCGAGGAGGGAAGAAGCGATTCGCCAGTAAACATACTTTGCTATAAATCATCCTATGTGCGTTATGTAGAAGAACACAAGGTTAGAGCGGACAGGGAGACAAGGAGGTCAGCACATGTAAAGAAGAGCCGTTGACCCGATAAGGAGAGGGGCCGACCATCGTCGATGAGTAACTCCCAGGGTCTTGGGGCGGTGCCGGTCTACCGCGAGGCCTTGGTGTCGTAGTTCTATTCCCCCATTCGCAAAGAAGGAGGCTGCGATTCCCCATGTTCGGTTCGGGTCGTGCATACCATCGGCGCTCTTCTGCCGGTCGCCGCCCACATTCCTCAAGCTTACCAAGGATTCACACGGGATTTCGTCCGACGTTCCACGACGACCACGTTTCGTTTCAAGCACCGACCAGCCTACGGTGCCGGGAGGCGTTCCAGTGAACGGAAGTCACATGACCTGTCACGTGAATTGAGCACGGCGCACGCGCCCGGCGACTCTAGGGGTCCACGACCCTGCCGAAAGGGATGAAGGGGGAAAGTTTCAGCCATGTTGTCAACGGCCACATTGCTTGAGTGAGTAGGATGGTGAATGCTCAAATCGTACCATGAGCGGAAGTGGTGAAGCGTCGCCGGTAAGATATAATAACTGCGTGCATTGAAGTCGGTAATTGAAGACGACAACCCCTTCGGGACCGCATCTCATACCAAGATTCCACCGCTCTTTTTTTCTTCTCCTCTTACAAGCAAGGGAGCGAGCGACATCACGCCAAAGGAAGAAACTCACATAACACTTGGTACACCACAATCGATAATAATTCAGAGCCACCCAAGAGGCCTTTCCCACCATCTCCCTCACCCAAAACAAAAAAAGCTCGCGAGACACAAGATAGAAAGTCGGTTAAGAAAGCCGTAATGGAGACAAACCTGTCGGCGTCCGCCCTGGGCGAGCCGGCCCACCTGGGCTTCGGCTTCTACTTCCTGCCCTTCGCCACCTTCATCTGCTTCATGCTCCCGGTTCTCTACCTTTTCCCGCCGATCCCGGCCACGATTAGCGACGCACTGCGGTCAACGCACAAGAGCATCGGCCTAGCCCCGTCCAAGAGCAACCTCCGGGACCAGCACTCCGCCGCAGAGCAGCAGCAGAAGGAGAAGAAGGGGACCGGGGCCGAGGCCGAGGCCGCGAGAGTCAAGGCGCTCTGCGTGTACCCCGTCAAGTCGTGCCGCGGCATCGAGGTCGCGCGGAGCAAGCTCCTCCCTACGGGTCTCGAGTTCGACAGGCTGTACACCCTGGCGCAGCTCAAGTCCCCGTTCCCCGTGTCCGTCGACGGCTCGGCCGGGGACGGCCGGGACACGCACACGTGGGAGTTCATCACGCAGCGGCAGTTCCCCCGGCTGGCGACCGTCAAGGTGGACGTCTTCGTCCCGGACGCCACCAAGAGCACCGTGTTCCTCGAGAAGAGCGGCAACCCGTGGATCGTGCTGCGCTTCCCCTGGCGGGAGCCCGGGTGGCGCGGGGCCATGCAGTGGGCCGCGGCCAAGATCCGGGACGGATGGCGCGCAGAGCCCGAGATGGAGGTGCTGCTGCCGGTCGAGTTCCCCACCGAGAGGGAGATCGAGGAGCGCGGGTACACGCGCGAGGACGTCAGGGTGTGGAAGGAGATGGTCCCCGCGCTGAACATGGACAAGGAGATCCCCGGGGAGCTGAGCCGGTATCTGGGCGTGAGCAACAAGCTGGCGCTGTTCCGGGTCGACCCGGGGAAGTTGAGGGAGGTGCACCGGTGCGCCCCGGGCAAGGAGGAGGCGGGGTACCAGCCCGTCGTCGGGTTCCAGGACGCGGTGAGTCGGTCCCCTTCCCCAGCTGACGTGTCTCTGCCGGACGTGAAGCCATTCCCGAGAGCGGGAGCGAGAGGGAGGGAGCCGAGCTAACGACGGGGGCTGAATGGACAGTATCCCCTGCACCTCATGAACATGAGCAGTCTCTTCGACTTTGACGCCCAGGTGCCCAAGGACAACGACCTCCAGCACCTCGACGTCAGGAGGTTCCGGGCCAATATCATTGGTAAGACAGCTCCCCCCCCCCCAATTCTACGTTCTCTGCCCCCCGAAAGGAGTCGAATCCTTTGGAAGTCGCCGGCCTGGCTAACGAGGCTGGACAGTCTCCGGCGCCCCGGCATATGACGAAGAGTCGTGGAAGTCGGTCAAGCTCACCCAGGGCGCGTCCAAAGTCTCCACACCTTCAAAGTTCCAGGTCTCGTGCCGCACAGTCCGGTAAGCTCTGCCCCTTCGCCTCGCCTTGCTGTTCTTTCAAGTCCGTCAGGCGTTTGTAGAGAGTGGCTGGGAGGTTTTCATCATCTTCTTCTTCTTGCCCGCAAAAGGACTTACGGCCTTCTATTCTTGGGAGTAACCAAGCTGACCTTCCCAACAGTTGCAAAATACCCAACGTCGACCAGGATACCGGCTTTCGCCATGGAGTCGAGCCCGACAGGTCCCTCCGCAAGCTCCGCGAAGTTGACGAGGGCGCCCCGCACATGGGGTGCCTGGGCATGCAGATGGTCCCCCTGTTCGAGGGCATCGGTCGCGTCGAGTATATGCAGGCCTGGCTCGAGGTCGGCATGGCCGTCGACGTGCTGGAGCGCGGGGACCACGTGTACATCAAGCAGTGAACCCGCCAGCGTCCGACTCGTAAGTTTGGGCAGACAACGTTCTTGATCTCGACGTACGAGGAACGGTTGCAAGGTTTAGGAATGCGTAGACTGAGTTGGGAAGCACGCCCAATATCAGGGGAATGGATGATGCAGCTGCAGTTATAGAATACGAGGCAGAAAAAAAAAACGATCAAATCATTATTATCACACTCAAGCCTCCATTATATATCATGCCTTTACTCCCAAAGTTCCGGTTCCTTCCCTCGAGAACCCATCCGAACGCGTCGCAGAAACAAAACGACTATAAACAGTTCGTCTCAATGGTATCCAACACAAAGGACCCCTCGTCGGAAGCCTCCCGTCTGTCCATGTACTCCCTAAGAAAAAACGCTTAATGATAGGCAGAAAAAGGAAGAATCCTATTGTCGTCGTCATCATGTCGCATTCCGGATTGATGTCTCGATCTCACGAGACCAAGACGCGATCGCCATGTCAAGCCTGTAAGCCGAAGACGTTTACTTGAGATCGGCGGGTGTTAACGCTTGAACCATACTGGTTCCCTCGCTGAAGCGTGTCCGGAAGATACGGTTGGCGTTCTGGAACATGCCATCTTTCAGGGACACAACGATAAACTGCGAGCCCTTGAAGCGCGTCTTGATCAAGCGACCGATGTTTTGCGTGTGTGACAAGTCCAAGGCGGCGTCGACCTCGTCGAGAATATACATCGGCGCTGGCTTGAACTGCAGGAGAGCCATGATGAGGGAGAGTGCGATGAGGGATCTGGGCCACCAGTGTTAGCTATTCAATCTGACACTTGAAGGGGTGCAGTGTTTAGTTCCTTACCTCTGCCCACCAGAGAGCTCAGTCAGACTTTGCTTCCAAACTTTGCCCAGGGAGACCTTGACTTCAAGACCTTCGCTAATGGTCTTGCCTTCGGGAGGATCAAGCTTGGCGAAACTGCCGGGCAGAAGCTCGTTGAAGATCTGGCCAAAGTCGCCGTTGACCTTCTCCCACGTCTCCTGCAGGGCCTTCTTCTTGTAGTCATCCAAACTGATGATGGTCTCTTCGATCTTGCGCTTGTCGCGGATGACAGTCTTCATCATGTGCTTGAGCGACACCTCCTTCTTCTCGACGCTCTCGATCATGTTCATGACCTTGGGGTTGATCTTTTTCTTCATGCCCTGGAAGCGGTCCGTCAAGTTCCGGAGCGTCGACTTGCACTCGCCAATGTTCTGGCCCTTGAAGTCGTACGGCGTGCCCGTACGGCCAAAGTTCTCCTTCTCGTCGGCGATCCAATCGTGCTCCTTCTCCATATGGGCCACCGTCTGAACAGCCGACTGCTGTTCCTTGTGGAACTTCTCGACTTGGTGGCCGAGTTTCTGCATCTCGAGGCTTTCCTCGGCGATGCGAGCATTCTTGGACCGAGTGGCATCCTCAAGTGCGTGGAGTTCGTCATCGAACCCATGCAGCTTGGCACGTTCGTCATCGAGCTCGGCCTGTACACCGTCGAGCGTCTCTTGGAGACTGCTCTGCTGCTTCATGAGGTCTTCGATGTCCTGCTCCTGAGCCTTGATGGCCACCTCGACTTCTTGCAACTGCTCGCGGGCCGCAGACAGGTCGCCTGCGACTTGTTCCGAGTCAAGCTGCGCTCCTTGCACCTCCTTCTGCAGAACCTTGACCGAGGCAGAGTTCTTTGTGAGGCTGGCTCGCAGCTTGTCCAAGGACTTCTGGAGCTCGACGAGCTTTGCGTCTTTGTTATTGTCGAAGTCCTTCATGTCTTTCTCGATCCGTTTCGCGTCGGCAGTGGCTTCGGCGTGCCTCTTTTTCGCTGCCGCCGTGTCGGTCTTTAGCTGAGCAATAGTCCCCTTCATGTTTTCCACCTCTTGAATGATGGACGACGACGAGTTGCCGCTGATTTGCTCCTGGGCAAGCTTGATTTCGTGGCTCTTCAAGTCGAGCTCCTGCTTGATCCTGCGTGCGTGGTCGAGCTTGGACTTCTCACTCGCGATGGTGAGCTGAAGCTGATGCAGAGAGGCTTCGGCCTCCCTGAGTTGGCGTGTGATGTCGTTGAGCTTCTGCAGGGTGACGAGGACGCCACTGGAATTGGGAGAGCTACCACCCGACAGAGTACCAGAGGGGTCATAAGCATCGCCTTCCAGGGTGATACTCCTCATCCTCACGTTGGGGTCAAAGGTGACCTTCTTCGCCGTGTCCGCATCGGCGCAGATGAGCGTGTTGCCGAAGACGTATTCCATGGCTGCAGATACCTCGTGGTCGTAACCAACAAGGGACAGTGCCAGGTTGACCTTGCCCGGGGCGATTCTCTGCGCTGTGGCGATGGTCTGAGCCGAGGCCTTGAAAGCTGCAATCTTGTTCAAAGGAATAATGGTGACACGCTTGCGGAGCCTTCCTCCCTGAAGCAGCTGAGTGCCAGTGACTTCAGTATCAACCACAACGTTGTAGAGACGGCCACCGGCGCAGATCTCGAGGGCGGTGCCTGCTTGCGTGTTCTCCTTGTCCAAAGTGAACAGCTGAGCAACCAAACCTTTAACTTTGGACCGGTCGAAATTAGGGGTCGGGTCCGCGTAGTTGAAGTCAATGTTGGCAACCTTGCGCTTAAGCCCATCCGCCTCCTGACGAAGGCCTCGGATGTACTGCTGTAAAGAAGATTGCTTCTGGTACAGCTGCTCTTCCTGGCCGGGCTCGAAGCCCAGTCTACCCAGCTCTTTCTCGAGCTTCTGGGCTTGCGACTTTAGGCCTTCAAGATCCTTCAGAAGATCGGCGTTTTGTGCCTTCGCCTTCTTGGCACGTGGCTCTTCTTCCTTGATGCGCTTCTCGAGATGGGCGATCTTCATCTTCGCCTGCTCCTGCTCGGTGACGGCAGCTGTCGCACGGTTCCTGGCGTCTTGAAGCTGGCCTTGGTAACCGCTCTCCTGGCCGTCCTTGGAAGCGACACCCGTCTGCAGTGTTTGCAAAAGTTCCTCCTTGGATTCGGCTTCTTGGCTTTGCTTCTCCAGATCTTCCTTTGCAGCGTCATACCTGGCTTTGATTTCTTCAAACGCCTGCGTCTTTTCTTGCAATGTCGCCTCCAGTTCGGACACAGTCTTCTCCACGGCTGTCTTCTTTTCTTTTTCTTCGGCCATGCTCGACTTCTTCAAATCCATGACGGTGGCGAGTCTGACAAGCTCGTTGGAATGCTTCTTCACCGCGTCCTCAAGAGCTTGCGCCTTTCCACCCTTCTTCAACTCTTTGTCACGTTGTGCGCGAACTCGTTTGACGTCCTCTTCGAGATGGGAAATCTCGCTCTTCAACCGTGCCGCAGACTCCTCGAGGTCTTTGCGCCGTTGCTTCTTGCCTTCCAAGTCTGCCGCAGACTGCTCCAGCTTCTCTTGGCAGCGCACGTAATCGTGCGCCACTACGACCCTTGTGAGACGCTCGAGGTCGTTTTGTGTTTGCTGGAAGTCGAGGAAAGCACGCTTCTCTGTCCGGAGCTTCTCGAGCTTGGGCTCGATCTCGTCCCGCAGCAGTTCTGTGATCTCCTGGAGTTTCATCTCCTTCTTGGCCATGGTCTTCAAGGCTTTGTCTCTCCTGTCCTCGAACATGCGTGTTCCTGCAGCTTCCTCGATCATGGCCAGAATCTCGACAGGCTTCATGTTCAGGACCTTTGTGATTCGACCTTGCATGATGAGGAAGTTAGGGTTGTTGATGTTGAGTTGGACGGACTGGAAGAGATTTTGTACTGTTTGTTGCTGTGCACGGTGTCCATTGATGAGATATTTGGACGTGCCGCCGAGGACGATTTGTCGAGTCACACTAATGGTCGCATACTCTTCGAAGCCGATGGGCGACTTCTTCTTGTCTCTGTTGTCAAAAACAATCGTAACGCTCGCTTTCGTGACACCGGCCTGGCCGCGCTTGTAGATGAGGTCCTGTTGGGCATAGCATCAGCTTCAAAGTCCGCCACACCCGCACCGGCCGAAGGGTCAGCCCACGAGGCTTCCGCACCTGGAGGTTTTGCGCTCGAACTGTTGTCATGTTGGTGATACCCAAAACGAAGCAGATGGCGTCCAAAATGTTGGACTTTCCGGAACCGTTGAGGCCGGTGATTGAGTTGAAACTTTCGTCCCTGTGTTGTGTGAGCTGCCAGTCCCCTCCCGATCGAAGTAGTGTTTGTTTACCATCCCGAAATCACCGTTCGCACGGCATACGACTTGAAGCCCTGCAGCAGGTTAGTAAAAAGAGATTTGGAGGAGGAAATTGAGTCGCATACGTCTATAATCACTTCTATGACCCTCATGCTGCAGTGGTTAGTGGTTGGCGATGGTGTTGCTGAGGACTGTTGTCGGTGTCAAGGACTTTTTTGTTTACTTTCGACCGATCGCGTTTCCACTTCACCACCACCACCCCCCCTTCTCGGTTCCTGAGGTAGGTAGGGGGTCTCCCGCCTTCCCGGCCCCGATAACGCCCTTATCGGTAGCAGTCAACAGCGATTCGACCACGGGCGCGACTGTCATTGCTCCAGCCAGGGCAGCCCCACCAGCACCTGGTGCGCTAAGCCGAATACGGACTTGACCAAAACAATCGGTTCGCAACGCAATTCAAACCCACGTCCGTCAACATCACCACACATCCATACAGCTTTTGTGTGCTTCCCACTTTTTACTAACCTCTCCCTCTTCTTCTCAAGCATCCCCTTTACCACGTCTCCGACCATCTCTTCGACCTCGATGACCAGCTAGCATTTCTCTTCACCCTCAAAGCGACTCACTTGCGCGCGTCGCGACTTACCCCTCACAATGGCGGCGATGCGAGGAACGCGTATGCCCATCGGCTCCGCGTCATGGATTAACGAAGAAAGGACAACGGCTCTGAGCATTGTCCAGGCCGAGGCCGAGGAGTTCTCATTCGCTGCACGAAACGAATTCGACTGGCTCAATGAGCACATGGCTGAGATCTTCAACGAGAACGAGATGCATGTCCATCCTTGCCATCAGCTCTGGGTTGATTGCTGACCGAGTGAATAGCAATGTTGCCGAGATTTTCAAGACTCCTGGAAAGCTTCGCAGCAAGACGCCGCGAACGGCGCGAAAGATCGGCCACGGCGAGGCCCGTGTCGTAAGGCGCCCAACCTCATCGCATACTGCTCTTTCGCTAACAGTGTATAGCCGTTGTCAGATGTGTTCTCTTCAACGCCTAATGGCGCGACGAACGCCTTTACACAACAGCTTGCTCGTACCACCCCCAAGGTCAACCTCCCGCAATCGACGGCGTCTCCTTTAATCAACAGAAATATTTCGCCGCATAAAGCTGCCCCCTCGCCCAGACCGGTTTCGAAGCCGCCTGTTGCCCTAGCTGACTCTGGCTACTACGGTAGCCAGGACGTTGACAATGTAGACGATGGCGACGACGATATGGACGTGGACCTCATCGAGGAGGAGACAGAAATCGGAGAGCCGCGATCCAGCCCCCCTAAGACAGGACGTACCGGCCACGTCGCATTCGACGTCACAGATGAGCAAAGCGCGCCTCAGAGTCCGACAGCGACGCGGACCATGCGATCACCCGAAGCCACCTTCCAGACTGCCAAGGAAGAGCAGACAACAAGGGTGATGAGGGATATGACCGAAGAGGCTGCGACACCCGTCTCAGAAGCCTCGTCGGCGCCTCATAGCTCGCCGAAGCATTCGGGAACCCCTTCTTCCCCAGTTGCGTTCCCTGAAACTCGTTCTGCGAAGATGGCGTCGCCTGCGAAGAGTTCGCCTGCAAAGAGTTCGCCTATCAAGCGATCTCCGGCCAAACAGGCGTCTCCGTCGCCTTCCTCGCACAAGGGTTCTCAGTCACCCGCGCCCGAACCCACACCCGGTGCCGATTCGCAAGATGACGATGTAGATGTCCACATGGATGAAGATACGCGGTCCGATGACTCCAGTCCGATCCGGCCAGTTAGGAAGAGCAGTCTCAATTTTGCTTCACTTCCCGCCCGAGAGCCCCTGAGGAATAAGAGCATCGGGGCTCGTGTTTCCAGGAACAGCCACCTCGACAATAACCGTCAGAGTTATTACGGCAGACAAACTGGAGGCAAGAGTTTGGGGAACAATGTTGAGGTACTGGGAGTTTCAGATGACGAGGAAGGCAACGACGACGAAATGAATGTCGACGACTCAACCGAGGCTACAAACGACGGCGACAGCTACGCCTCGAACCACAACAAAACATACACCCAAAGACTCCAGGATCAGATCAACCTGCTCGGCAAGTCCCAGCCAAACGCAACCAGACCCTCGAAATCAATTCCAAGCTCTGCGGTTGCCCAGCAGCTTGCCCAAGCCAGCGCGCCTCAACCCGCAACGGAACCCAAGAAAGCATCGCCAATGAAGAAGTCAGCCGCGCCGCCAACCCCTGGAGCATTCCCCCAAGACGAGGAAGAGGAGGACGAAGAAGACGACTGGATTGCGCCACCTGTTCCTGCAAAGGACCCGCCCAAGTCTAGCCCACGCCCGCATCTGCTTAAGAGCCATACTGCAGACGTCATGGAAGGGATCGACGGCTCTGAGACCGTCAGCGGCCCTGACTTTGGTTTGCCTAAACAGGGACAATCGCCAGGCCGGCTGGGCTCACCGAAGCGTGCCCCTGTCATTCCTGAGCGCACTACTAGCGTCTTTGGCCACGGGAAGTCTGCTTCTGTGTCCATCTTGCCAGATCTGTCGCAGGACATCATGGCTGACGACTCGTCTCCTGCCAAGAAACATGTCTCTGTTTCTAACCCACTCTCAGCGGTGCTAGAAGATGGACAGCCGGAGACTCCTCAGTCGCCTACACGAGGCTTCCGTGACAGCCCGCTGAAACAAGTGAAGAGCAAACTGTCTTCCATTCTGAAGAGTTCCAAGGGCCTTCTTGCCAGTAGCGCGGCAATCAGCGCCGAGGGCAAATCGTCACTCATTTCACCTACCAGTACTCGATTTGGCCATCACTCTGGCCCATCTGCAGAGTCTATCGCACCTCAACCGGCCCCGGTTGAGCCGTTATACCCCGATCTTTCCAAGCGCATTGCAGCTGATACACAAACACTTGGCAGCGTGGGAAGCCCTGAAAAACCTGTGGCGCGACGAACAAGGGCTTCTGTCGAGAAGGAAAAGGAGGACAAGCGCAAGGAGAAAGAAGCCAAACTGATGGCCGACCAGATGAGCAAGCTCGACAAGGCCCGCGCAGAGGAACGTGAAAAGGCTCGGACTTTCAGCAAAGAGCAAGAGAGGATCGCTGCCATGGAGAAGTTGATTGCGGCACAAAAGGAGGTGGAGCCCGAGATGGAGCAGGACAAGGAGGTGGAGAGACCTGCTCGAACGCCGGCGCCAAAGGAGGCACCTAAGCCCACCAGGACCAGCCCTCGCAAGGCCAAGAACCAGGGTGAGGTCGAAGCTCCGGGGCAGCCTTCCCAGCCAGAGAAGCCTGACGTGGAAATGACGGAAGCGCCGACCCCGATGCCGCCGCCATCGGCCCCTCGCTCTGTTGGCCCGAGCCAGACGGCGAGGCCCAGAGAGCTTCGCCGCCCTATGAAACCCACGAAGGAGGCACCTAGCAAGGTCAAGCAAGCGCCTACCGTCATTCGCGTTAACACCGGCTCGCAACACTCGCAATACCACCCCTCAACCAGTACTCTGTCCTCCGGCCTCCAAGACACACTGGGCTCGTCGGTCAAGTCCAAGACCAGCCAGCCAGGTTCGCATAGCAAACAGTCTCTGGCAAGCTTGAAGAGCTCTGTTTCTTCCAACGGCCGCCCTAAAGCGCTTGAACTTGCCGCTAAACGGAAGGAACAAGAGGAGCGCGAAGCGCAAAGAAAGAAGGACGCCAAAGTTGAGCTTGAACGCAAGCGCGCTGCTATCTTGGAGGAAGAGCGCAAGCAGGAATTGCAGAGGCGACAGGAAGCGGAGAGGCAGAGAGAGAGGGAAAGGGAGCAAGCCGAGGCGAAGAAGAACGCACAAAGGCAGGCCGCTATCGAGCGTGCCAAGCAGACACGCGCACCGCCCCCTGCTGTGCGATCCCAGCCGAATGGTCCTCCCGACTACACTGCGGGCCAGCGCAGCGATAACCAGCCTCCTCGACCCCCTTCTCGTATGAACTCTGCTGCCCATCGATCCCAAGAGGACCGACCGGTCAACGCCATTCTCTCGAACGCCTCCAAGCCCGGCTCCAAGAGGCCTATCCCGCAGGACGGTAGGGAGGATACGAGCTCGCGCAACCCTCCTCCCCGCAACGGTCCATCGTACCAGTCCAAGGATGCCAAGCGTCGTCGCACAAGCGACGACTTTGCTGATGAGCTTGATATGGACATTCAGCCTCCCAACATCAAGGGGCCTCCTGTTCGCCCGCCATCAGTTGGCTACAAGAAGGTATGTCGCGCAGTTGGACGACGGGCCACTTGTTGTAATGACTAACACCAAGCAGCAGGAGATGCCCACCAAGTCGATGTTCGGCTACACCAACGCACCGCCGAGTGCATCCAGGGACTTGTTCAAGTCTACTGTCACCGCTCAACATCACAGCACAACCAAGTCGATCAAACAAGTGGACATGAACCAGTTTGCTCAAGGGCACATCCCGTTTGCCCCCAACCCCAACCCCGCAGGCCCCGCCCACAAGACACCGGCACGGCCCATGGGTACTGCGAGCACCAAGTCGACTGCCAAGGCCACGAGATCGTCGCCTCGTTTCCAGGACGGCGAGAAGATCGAGCTGCCCGAAATTGACACGGACGAGGACGAGGACGAGGGGGATGCTCAAATCGGCGTAGCACCTTGGGCCGATTCTCCCCAATTGAGAAGCGCGCTCGTGCGACAGGAGACTCTGAATCCCGAAGAGATTTTCGGACCTCCGCGTGCCCTCCACATGGAGGAGGTGTTTAGCAATAAGGAGAGGTGGCACAAGTTCCGCGCGCGGACGTCGAGCGCCAACTGGAGTGGATCTGATCGTCTGACAGAAGACGAGATCAGAAAGGATCTCGCAGCTCGCGATAAGTTGCGCAGAGAAGGCGGCTGGTCTTACGAGATGAGCAAGGACTTGATTTGAGAGTCGACCTAGGTCCGGCGTTGTTGCTTTTCTGCGGTTGGTTGACAGCTGTGTCGGATACACATGCGAACGTGCTCATGAGGATATAAGTACCCAGACAAGGTTGAGGGGCTACTAAGAAGGTTGCGGATCCCTGCAGGGAGGCCAGACTGGGGTGAAGGAATTGTTTTTTTTTTCGTTCTTCTATTACGGGCGTTGGGCAGCATAAGGCATAAGTCATGGCCGCGATAATTTTGAGCAGGATAGCAAAAACGCATGAATTCTTGAGCAGCATGATGCTTCATACTCTGCCCAACTATTCCTAAGCTTCAAGCTGATGTCTCAATTGGAGAGAGTTAGTGTATCCAAGGCATAGTGTTTCTGTACCTATCACGGCCGTCGGCAGGGCAACCGTATTGGGCGCTTGGACCATGTCAACCAGTGTATGGCGCGCTCAACCTCAGTTAACGCGTTGGACCCCTGCAACCCTCTAAAATTCCCAAGTACCTACCAATTGACCTACCTCAGCGGCTTATTCGTAGAGCCACCAGACTGACTACCCACCTACCTACCTATTCACCTGTCTTGCCTGAGAAGTACAACCGACACCATATTCATCTTCTACCGGAAGCCCCTGGCTCCGGACTCCTGCGCCCGCAGCTGATTTCGAAGATGGGTGGTGACGGCAGTACCGAGAGCCGCAAGCGCACTCGAGCTACACCCTCCGCAGCTCGAGAGCCCGCGATTCCATGGTCGTTCAAAAGGCGAAAGCTGGACGCCAATGGCAATCCTCTCGCATCGTCCCCGACCACACCCAAAACCACACCCGGAGCTACCTCATCGACCGTCAAGAAGGCCGCGCGCAAGATAGGGTCGTCTCCCGCCTCGGCCTATGACGTCCCAGACTCCCCTGAAGACAACCCGCCACAGCGCATCCGAAATGTCAGGAGCGTCGACCGACCGACTGGCAAAGTTCCAATCCCACCCCGTCGCAACACCGAAGACGACATCTACGAGATACCTGGCTCCGATGATGAGTTGCACCCGAGCCCGAAGGAGGCGAATCCGCTCAAGACAAGTCCTACGAAGAGAAAGAGCATCGGTGCGGTTAACGGCGGGACGAGCGAGGCTGATGCAGGAAACATGGTTAAACAACGCACGTCTCGAAAGCAAGAATCAAAGACGACGGTCGACCAGAACAAAGAGGTTACCACAGTAGAGGGGTCCTCGCAGGTACGGTCGAGTGGAAGACGTAGGATCCCAACCGCGAAAGTGCTCGAAGTGCAGGAGGAGAAAATGGCAAGTCGTTCAGCCACTCCGACATGCCGCGCAAAGTCGTCTTCGGCAGCACGGGATGTCCTGGAATCGAAGAAGGCCACCACGAAAACGGATCGTATCATCTCTATGCCCCTGAAAGGCATCTTGACTCCGTCCAAGCGGGATGGTACGCCGAGGGGAAGAAAGAGTGTCGCCTTTGACTCGTCCAACGCCCAGGATGCAGAGGAAGTCTTCTTCGAAGACCTTCCAATCAAGTCTGCGACCAAGTCTGGCAGAGGTGGGAAGCCATTGCAGAAAATTGCGAGTACGAAAACAACAGCGGCAAAACCCGTCAAGGGACGACAGGCGCTTGCAAAGATGATGGAGGAAGAGCCGGCGGCGAAGGGAACCGAATCACAAGAAGAGGAGCAGGCTGCTGCTGGGAAGTCAGATGAAGACGAGGACGAAGACGTTTGCCTGATATGCTCCAAGCCGGATTCCAAGGCTGGAAACCGGATTCTGTTCTGCGATGGCTGCGACAAGGCTTACCACCAAAAGTGCTACAAGATTGCCAAAGTCCCCCGTGGTGACTGGTACTGTAATGAGTGCCTTGATCAAAAACAATCGCGAGCGGCGGCTGCGGACGAGGCGGTCAAGGTACCCAATTTCCAGGAGCACTTGAGCAGACTGAAAAGGGTGCTACTGGATCGCTGTACGGGCCGCAGACGAATCAAGCTGGTTGACCAGGATGAGGCAATGGAGAAAGCACACCAACTGGTCGAGCAGACGGTGTTATCGGGAGAAGGGAACTCGATGCTGATCATTGGGGCCAGAGGCTGCGGCAAGACTACAGTATGTTGTCACACGGTCACCAGGCACAAGACGGATACTAACACGTAGCAGCTTGTCGAGGGCATCATCGACGACATGTCTCTGCAGCACAAGAACGAGTTTCATGTGGTGCGGTTGAACGGGTTCATACATACCGACGATCAGCTGGCCCTCAAGGAGATCTGGCGGCAGCTGGGCAGGGAGATGGATGCCGAGGATGAGGTCAATGCCCGGGTGAGAGCGCCTCCCATGGACCTCATGAAGCGGGGAACGCTAACCACCACCACTCATAGTCAAACTACGCCGACACCATGGCCTCGCTGCTCGCTCTTCTCTCACATCCTTCAGAGATGGCCCAGGCGGAAGAGGGCGTGACGTCGCAGGCCATCATTTTTGTCATTGACGAGTTCGACATGTTTGCAGCGCATCCCCGCCAGACGCTGCTCTATAACCTGTTCGACATTGCGCAGGCGCGCAAGGCTCCCATCGCAGTGCTGGGCTGCACGACCCGCATGGACGTGGTAGAGATGCTCGAGAAGCGTGTCAAGAGTCGATTCAGCCACCGCTACGTTTACCTGTCGCTCCCGAAGAGCTTGCCGGCATACTGGAAAGTGTGCAGGCAAGGCCTGGTCGTGGACGATGAGGATATGGGGGCCGAGGGCATCGACGCGAGTGTCGCCGGGCACGAAGCCTTCCATGCCAACTGGAAGTCAATGATCGAGGTAGGTAGCCCACGATCCTCTGAGAGGCCGTCGACTGACTCGGTTGCAGAGCCTGTACAAGGAGAAGTCGTTCCAGAACCTCCTGCAGTATCACTACGCAACTTCGAAATCCGCCTCGGACTTTATGGCGGAATGCATCATGCCGCTATCATGCCTGTCAAAGGATTCCCTGGAACTTGTCATCCCCCCGCAGAACGGCGGCCCCGTCGTCTCCCTCAGGCCGCCAAACTCCAAGTTGCACATGCTGCCGTCGCTCTCGGAGCTGGACTTGGGCCTCCTCATCGCGGCGGCGCGGCTCGACATTGTGGCGCACACGGACACGGTCAACTTCGCGATGGCGTACGACGAGTACGGCTCGCTGATGGGCCGGCAACGCGTGCAGTCGGCGAGCTCGGGCATTCTCGCGCTGGGCGGCGGCGTGCGGGTGTGGGGCCGTGGGGTCGCGGGGCTGGCGTGGGAGCGTCTCGTGGCATTGGGGCTGCTGGTACCGGCCGGGCTCGGGACCGGCCGGGCGTCGGGGTACGGCGGGCTGGAGGGCAAGATGTGGAAGGTCGACATGGCGCTCGAGGAGATAGCCGTCGGAGTGAAACTGAACAACGTGCTGGCGAGGTGGTGTAAGGAGATTTGAAGCTTCGACCAAGCTGTAGACGCCACACCCAGACGAAGGTAGACACTGGGATTGTGAGCAGACCGTGACCTAATGCCACTGGCAGATCAGCCATGACTTCCCCCGCCGTCGCGTATCAGCCACAACTCATCATCATCGCGGCCTTGGACGGGCGATAAACAAACGGGAGAGCCGGGGGCACTCTGGGCGATCTGGATGCTGTAATTGTCTAAGTCTGGCGCCGCCCCGCACCCTCGGTATGTGAGTCTTATAGGAACGTGGCTGGCACGCTAGAGAAGCAGAGGACGGTGATGCGACGGGGGCGGTGCTCAGGAGGCGCGACGCGGCTTCGATCGTGGCTGGCCGTCACCGCCCAATGCGGAGGTACCTAGCCTACCTTGCAGGCTGCTTACTCTCTGCTTAGTGTAGACATCGACCGCTCTCTGAGGGAATAATAATAATAAAAGAAAGAGAAGAAAAAAAAGGTCCACTCCCTGGTTCTGAGTGACGAGGCCCCAGCTCGGGAGAGTCCCGACGGGAGTCCCTCCGATACGTAATGATACACACCCTTCCGACTCTTGACGCCAGTTTTGTCCGCTGGTCTAGGGCCGAGTGAGGACGTCCTCGAGCGGAGCGGGAGATGGATGCCATTGTCAGCACTCTACAGAGTATGCACAGAAGGACGGACCCTTGGTGATCTATCTTCATGTCACTTGTCTAGTTTGCCTGCCAGGGCATCCCTCCCCCGGCAGATACACGCGCACAAAGGTAGGTAGGCAGGTTGGTTGCGATGCCTTTCGGTCGGGTACTTGGTGACTGATGATATCCAAGAGAGGAAAAAAGTTTTTTATGGGGAATCCGAAGTCGGGCGGCCGGCCGGCGGGGAGACTGTTTTCTTGAAACCATTGATTGTCTGAATTTCTCTCTTTCCCTCTCCTTGTTCGGCTCGCATGGACTAGGGGGGAGGGAGGAAGGGATGAGAGAGGTCCGAGGGCCGGCGGCCGCCGTCATAGACAACGGACTTGACGGTGTGCGGATTACCATAGGTGGGCGGCCGCTTGATTTGGGGGGGGCGGGCCACGTGCTTCCAAGGACCTGCCGGCGCGCAGACCCGGGTCAACATTGGCGGTGATTACCTATGAGCTAAGGGGGGAAGGACACACCGCCTCATGGGCAGGCAGGCACGCACTGTCAGCATTTACTACCTTACCCATGTATGCATATCTGGTGAGGTACGTATCCAAGGCGATCCCTCATCAGATCGCACAGGTACCTACACGATGATACAGTTGGATAAACACAGCATAAGCTGTCATACCTACCCGACCTCTGGGAGCGTGTTTGGATCCTCGGCCTATCCGGCAACCCCCAGGCATGACAAATATACCGACCGGTATAGAAACAGCCGGCGGGGGGCGGCAGCAGCAGCAGCAGCAGAGCAGAAACCCTGCAGTTCGGGAACTTTTAGTGCGATCGCGGGCGCGGGGGTGCGGGTGTGGGCGATCGACCCAATGACGGGCTCCCAGTACCGGGTACATGCAGCTCGAGGCAAAAGGCCCCGCCCGAGCTCGGGCGGCCGCCGCCACGTTGTTGTACCTATCACTCTACCTAGCACCTAGGTGCCTACCTAGGTATGTGAGGTACCTAGGTAGGTAGCCTTGATGCCGCGCACAAATCGGGAATTCCTGGCCTTATTTTACCTTGTGTCTTGTGGCCGGGGCAAAAGAAAGGTACGGCACGGAGCTAGCTACGTACCTTGGGTATTTACCAAAACACACCACTCGGGCATCACCACACGACTGACTGACTGACTGACTGACTGACTGGTTGACCGACATGGGCTGCCCCATTGTGGCTCTCCCGTCGTCGTCCGTCTCTATGAGAACCAAACATGACCAGCCGGTCTCGGGACCTACCTACCTAGCTTGCATCGACAGCCAATGAAAACAGCCTCACCTAGAATGGGCGGGCTAGCCTTGAATCGACAAATGGGCACGACATCCGAGCCGACCGACATGGGATGACTAGTGTGGCCGCCGCAGCGAGCGGCCAGCAGTAGCAGCAGCAGCAGCAGCAGCAGCAGCATGCTTCGTCCAAGGCGACGGCGGCCGCCGCTCGTGTTTCTCTTGATCAGCTCCCATGCTCAACTAACCAAACGTTCCCGTTTTCTCTCCCCCCACCTCTCTCTCTCTCTCTCTCGCCCATGCCTAGCGACCGGTATATGGACCTCATCTTATATCACAGTCTACCTAGGTAGGCTACGGCTACTACTAAACTACGTAACTTCCCGCTCCTCGCTCTCGCTGTCTCTCGACTGTCCTCCCTTCTGTGATTCCGTCTCGATCAAACAGAAACCCACTGCGTCACCTTGAACACGTTCGCCTTCCTCATCGACGCTCTCCCAAAAACAACCTATCACGGCTTCTCTTCCGCGGCTGCGTTGCCCGTCTTCGCGCTTACGGCTTACACAATATCGTTGCTCCCCCCCCCCCCCCACCCACCCAGCCTCCCGGGGCGCTGACGGGGGCGTTTTTCATTCGGTCGCCCCTCCCACCACCGACTAGTCCCTCTGCCGAGAGCGGGCGCCCAGCGGGCAGGGCACGTCATCCGGCCCAACCTCGCTCGCTGCATGCACCCGGCCCGCCTTTGCGCCTCCGTCCTCCTGTCCTCCGTCTCCGTGTATGTGTGCTGTATGTCCTAATCGGCATAGCCAGCTAGCCTACGAAACAGTCATCGAGTCTTGATTGCTTGCATAGCCTGGGACCTTTGTTTTTTTTACTTTTTTTTTTGTTGCATGTATTTTCTTTTTCTTACTTTCTTTCTTCTCTCTCCTCCACCCCCCCCCCTTTCCCCCCCCCCCCATTCCATGTGGCAGACCTCCTCGGTGATCGACACCACGTTGTAACAATCAGAAACCCCTTCGCAAGGACTTTCACTTTCCGGAACCACTCCCCCCCCGGTTTATCATCCCATATCCGTCTTAGAGTCTCGTTCCGTCCCGACTTTAAACCAGCGCGCCGACTGCCATCTCGATTCGAACCTTGACAACCTTAAACCCACCTCACAACTACGCCCACAACCAACCAACCACTTGACCAGTCGTGTTCTCGGCCCACGTCTCGCCCATCGCGTGGTTTACAGCCATCGCTCACCCACGCCCCTCTCCCCGACACGCATCAGTCATGTCGAAACGGTCAACGTTCACCACCATCACCCCCCTCCCATCCGGTATCACCCGTGAGGCCGTCCTAGGCTTCCTCCACAACCACCTCGAGATGATCGACCTGAACCCCCTCATCAAAGAGCGCCACGTGATACCCGCCCCCGCACACGCGCCGCCCGAGGAGCACGCCTGCGTCTGGTACTCCCTCACGGACGAGATCTCCTATCTCCCCGGCGGCATGGTCACCGGCGACGTCAGCTACACGTGCTGCTTCCACGACCTGCCCACCGGCCTGCAGACCCACTGCTACGCCCCGCTGGGCCTCGAAATCCGCGACAAGTGGACCGTCGCCGGCTGCCTGCCCGGCGAGCCCGTCGAGCCCGTCGAGCTCGGCCTCGGCGCCCCGCAGACCGGCCTGTACATCCGCGAGGACGTCGACATGCGCTGCAACGTCTTCACCAGCTCCTTCGTCAAGAAAACGCTCAAGAAGAGCCACGGCCTGCTCGTCGACCGCATCAAGTCCAAGGTCCACCAGGCGTCCGCCGCCGCCGCGCATCAGCCGTATAGCAGCCATCTGTATTCCCCCTCTCTCCCCGGCGACGCCAACGGCACGTCAGACGCGCTGCCCCGCCAGCCCTCCGCCGACTCCTCGGCCAGCCAAAAGGCCTTCCTGCCGTACAGGCCCTCCCCGCATTCCCAACCTACGACCGCGCCGGCCGGCGACGACGACGATCTGAGCTCCGCCTACCCCGAGCCCTTGCGTATCCGCCACGCCTCCGCGAACTCGACCTCATCTCACAGGCCCCCGCAGCCGGATTCTAGATCGCGGACTGGTGATGGCAACAACAACACCAACCGCGGCGGGACTCTACGGGGGCCCGTAATCGCCGAGCTGGATTGAGCCGGGCTCTCTCTCTCTCTCTCTCTTTCTCTTTTTAGTCCCTGCGTAAATGATTTATTCCTTTTCGGTTGGTGTCTGGGCCTGGTGCCGATGTGTTAGGTCAGGAGGCGGGGGGGGGGGAGGAAGGGACAAAAAAAGCAAAGGTAGATAGATACCCCACATCTTGCAATTCAATCAGACGTTTTCACGACTATGGCACTTTTTCTTTTTCTTTAAATAACCGTTTCTGCCATATGTCTCTCTCTCTCTCTCATTCACATACACACACACACACACACACACACACACACACACGCCCGGCAGTGCGGGCGGGGCTACGTAGTACATGCGCCCCTGCGGCACAGCAGCATTTCCGGAAGCGGCAGGTAAGTTGGCCTGCGTACCGGGTGGCCCGGGTGGGGGCCCCCGGGGGCGGGGGGAGGGGCCAAGCCCACGCACGAAACGCGAGGCGAATGAAATCCGTACGACGACGATGCCAACCGGGGGAAGAGGCGCGGCTAGCTGTCAAAGAGGTGTAGGTATAGATGGGTTTTGACCCGATGGCGGCGGTGGCGGCGTGCTCCTGCTCCACCACCCCTTATAGTCTCGGTGTTTCGCCATCTCAGCCCTCTCTCGGCCCGACCGCAGATCGCCCATAGGGAAAAGAGGTCCCCCGCATTCGTTGCCGAGAGCGAGGGCGAGGGCGAGGGCGAGACCGAGAGACAGAGAGTGAGAGAGAGAGAGAGAGAGAGAGAGAGAGAGAGAGAGTTCGGCGAGGCGTCGCTTGTACCACTCCGGGCAGCCTTAGTTAGCCACACTTGGCACAAAACAACAAAACAAGTAGACGGGTGCACTTTCGCACGGGTAGGCGCGGTGGAAAAGGGGAGGAAGGGGAAGAAGGGGAGGGGGATGGGAGGAAGAGGGGGACTCGAAAGCTTTCGTGTGACACACACACGCACACACCCACAAAACGGGATAAGTCTATAAAGGCTAGAATAAGAAGTAGGAGAATACAATGTGAATGGCAGTAGTCGCCATGGATTATAACAATGGTATATCAATGGTGGTGAAGATGCTGAAGAGAGAGTGGTGTTGTCAAGGGACAACGATGTCGGAGGATGACGATGTTTGCGATGATAACGATACCTGGTTTTCCCTTTCTTCCTTCCTCCCCCCCCCTAAAAAAATGAGCATAAAACAGAAACGAAAACGGGTTGGGAAACGCCCTCCCTCCAAAAAAACAAACAAACAAAAAGAATCGAGTGCAGGCAGGTGTGTTTCTTGACAAAAGAGAGTTCGTCCCCTCATCCGCTGTGAGCGGAATCGCCCTTCCCCCAGTCTTTCACCCGGGTTGCAGCGAAAACCGCGATAGTTCTCTGGCTCTTTGTTTCCTCTCTCGTCCCGTCCCCGTTTCCGTCTCGCCCTTTGTGGTTTCCTCGCCCCCTCCCCTCTCTATCCCTCTCCATCTCACTCTCTGTCGGACAATTCTCGTTGATGGTCTCGTCCCTGGGCGTGTCGGACGTTAGGCGTAAACAGGACATAAAGACATGATATTGATGATTATGGGCGCTGGGGAAACGTCAATGAACAAAAAAGAAAGCAGAGCAAAAAAGTGACACAGGGTATCGATGCTGCGATAGGATCAGAAACCCCTTCCCGAAACCAATGTCGTTCTCAGTCTCCCCCCACCCTTCCCCCGTGGGAGAGGAGGTCGTTGGCTCAGGCAACTCCGAGACCAAGGGACGCCGGACCCCGCGCAAAGGAAGAGATGACGGTTGAAGAATCGATGAAAGGGAGGGGTGAGCCTGGGGATGAAGAAGGCGGAGCTAGAGGGTGCAGAAGGCGCAGCAGACAGGTCTGGCTTCACTTCACCCCCGCTCTCCCTCCCCCGGATTCCCCGGCACCACCCCTAGCCCCCTTCTTCCCTTCTCTGTGAGTCTCTCCCCATCGACACGAAACGACGGCGGCCAAGGTCAGGACGGAGGCACACCGACCGACGCCTCCACCTCCACATCGGGGGTAGGGTTTTCTTTCCCACAATATTGAACGGAAGCTTCGGGCGTTCACATCGAGAAAGGGGGGAGAATGAGGGCTCGCTTTACATGGCGAGGGCGGCAACGACGCCAGCGACCAGTGCGATGACGGAGGCGACGTGCTTCTCGGCGCCGGCGGTACCGACGACGGCCGCGGTGCCGCCGGGGTTTTGGCTGGAAGCCGCGGGCGTGGCATCCGGGGCTACGGGGGCTCCGGGCTGGCCGGGATTGTAGACCCCGTAGGTGCCGTAGCCTTCAGTACCGGCGGTCTGAGCTGGTGGGTTGGGCATGACGTAGTTTGTGGGCTTGGAGCCGTCCGTGTAGCGAGTGGTCTATAGATGTCAAGGCACGTTAGCAGTGGTGCTTCTTCGCGCGTGTGTCGATCTTCCTCTTGAGTCCCCATCAGTAGGGCCTTACTGCCCCACTATCAACTCCGGGGCCCGGACAGCATCACGGGGGAGGTGGCATCCGAGAGGATGAGACTAGCAGAAAAGGGGGGCTCACGTAGGTCTGTGTGCAAGGGCAGTCCGGAATGACGAGGGTGGTTGGCTTGTCGATGGTGTAGGTGCGGTCGTTGAAGCACAGCGTCGTCGGTTCCGGGCAGTACGTCGACACGCTGTCCCACACCGTTGTGACGGTATAGATGCCCGTTCCGTTGTAGCCCGGGGGGTAGACGCCGGAGGAGGGAAGGACAACGGCCGGGGCGGTGCCAGTGCCTGCGGCGACGGCTGCTGCGGCGGCGGCGACGAGGCCCATGGTTGCGAGGATGGAATGGTTCTGCATGGTGTGCGATGTCTTTTTTGTTGCTTCGTTGCTTATGCCTGCCGAGTTGTCGACGAATGGCCGGATGGCCCTGTGTCGAGATGAGGCTTTGAGCGGGAGTAAGGAGTGTCTGGGCGAGCCGAGTGGTTTCTCTTGCCCGTTCCGAGATTCGAGAGTCTAGAGCAACAGGTAATAGTAGTAGGTTAAAAGATATTTCGACCAAAGGAAACGGGTGTTGCGCTCTGCGATGTTTTAGTTGACAAATGTCGTTGTGTATAAGTGAGTGACGGGGGCCAGTGACCAAAATGCAAAAACCAAAAAGAAAAAAGAGAAAACCAAGGGGGAAGTCCCTGCCAAACAAACGAAATGTTGAGAGTCCAGTGATTGTAAAGAGGGATGTGTATGTGTGCGTGTGTGTGTGATGAGCGAGAAGCAAAAGTCGACCTCAACGACAAGGCGATTCGGGGGTCCCTTCTTTATGTTCAGCTGCCGTCTTTCCCATATTGACTGACAACTGTCGATGGATCGACACACATCGACACCATCGGCACGGTAAATCCCAGGGGCTTGAATGCCAGAAGACGAGATGCGCATCACAAGCACAATACCCGCATCAGGATGTTTTCCCTTTGCCCATCGAGAACCTCCCCTCTCCAACATCCAATGAGACTCCGGCTTCGCGGCCAGACATGCCAGCGTAGAACCTTCCGGGCAGTGTTTGTTGTGAACCACCGAAGGGGGTCAAGAATGCGTCCAACAGTTGCCGGTAATTAGGCGCATTCCAGGCGGCAGGGTACACCAAGGTACATGGTCGAGGCGGTCCGTCCGTCCCTCCCGAGGTCGCACACACAGCACAAGCATCATGCCCAATAACTCAATCAACACAACCGTAGTAAAAGAGGGTCACGTCACCACCTGCTGCTTCTTCCAAAGTTCCAGATTAATCGCCCTTCATCATAACGACATTCCCGGCACTGGCAAAGGCATGATAACACTTTCATCTGTTTTCTTCTCATTCAGGGTTCAAGTTGGAAGGTCGAGCGTCTCACCTCCCCCAAAGCCCGGGTTCGGGAGCTCTGATATATGTACAAATGAGACAGGCCGCTCCGCGACCGCTCTCTTCCTTGTGTATCCTTCCCCCTTTTCTTCTTTCAAATCCTTCTTGTCGTGATGCCTACTGGACATCCGCTTCCGGTATGCCAACGGTAACATAACTGCCATTGCCATCCGCCTCCTGACGATGATGATGATGTTGATGATGATGATGATGATGATGATGATAACAATAACGATGATAATGATGATGATGATGATGTGATCATGTTCCACGGGCTCGGTTTCGCCGCTTCATCGCGTCTCTTAAAAAATAGTCCATCCGCAACGCCTTCATTTTCGAAAAAAAAAAAAAGAAGAAGAAAAGAGTCCAGGTGGCGACCAACATGGCCTTGGGCGGGGGGTCCTCTTGCTCTGGTCAGAGAGTGAAAGATCCCGCGCTTGCCGCCTGGTAATGAATCAGAGACCGCCATGGTATGCACAAGATTATGGTTCGAGGGAAGTCCCGTAAATGCAAACATGAACTGCGAGGACCCCTGATGCCGAAGAGGCCGCTTTAGGTATGCAATCCGTCTCGTGTCGCGCGGTAAGATTTGGGATGCGAGACCCGTCGTCTCTCGTTTGTTTGTTTCGAACTGCATTGTGCCGGCCCTGCTCATTTGGGGTTCGACCGGCTCGTGCTACGCTCTGGGCCGCGGCCCGCAACTACGTCAAAGTCGTAGTTCTTCAGGGTGTGCTCGTACTTGGCGCTCCTCAGGAATTTGGGGACCGAGTCCTGCAAAGGTTCGGGTTAGCTCACAGGTCCGCAACATTCCGTCCGCAACCATGTCAGGGGTAAACACGTACGCTCGCCATCAGCTTAAAGACTGCGTTTTGAGCGTCCTCAAAGAGCGACATGACTTCTTGCAGGGTCTCGATCATGGCAACATCTTGGCCGACGGCCTTGGTCATTCGGGTGGCCAGGTTGTTGCGAAGCTGGTGGTCAATGTTCAACTCGCAGGGAGACCCGGGGGCGAGGAATGCGTTATAAATCCCGTAGGCCTGCGCCATGATCTCCTTGATGCCGTCCAGCGAGCTCGCGTTAGGGTTCTTCTGGGCGGCCCTGATCGCTCCACGGCAACTCCGGACAAAGTCGTCGACGTCCAGGTAGAATGACAGGTTCTCTTCGCAGTGCGTTTCCCGGAGGTTCTCCCTGAAGAGTAGACGGAGGGCGGCGTCGGTCAGGATCTTGTCCAATCTCTGGGTGTTTGAGTCCCGCGCGATGACGCTACGGGATGGTACGACAGCCTCGCTCTCCGACGTCCTTCCTCTTGATCCGAGACCATTGATCAGATCCCTGCCCCTCGCCGTCAGTTGGTAAATGGCATGCTTGGTGGGTTGAAACAAGTTGTTGCTGGGGTACTGTGCCATGTGAGCACGGTCCTGTACCACGGGCTCGATCAAGTCGTACTCCACGAACAGCGCCGCGATGTCGTACGTCTCCCGCCTGTCTACGGTTGTGCAGCAGTCCATCAACCAATCGGTGGCGGCCTTGCCCGTGAAGGTATCCTTGTACGTCTTGCCGTTCACCTTGCGCTCGCTAGCCATCTTGACACCGGTGAGACCGTCTTTATAGTCGCTCAAGGAATCGGAATCAGCCGAGCTGACGCTCGACTTGACGTTGGGGCCGTTTGCGCCAACGAACCTCCGAAAGATGACTTCAATCGTGCCGCGGTCGGTCATGAGCTTGTCCGTCTGGCTATCCCTCTCTAGTATGACGAGCTGCGACAACGTAGAGCCAACCAGCTCGGCTATCGACTTTTGCTGGATGCCATTGCGGGAGCAGAAGCGATCCAGCACAGTGACACCCTTGGTGGTCAATTGCCATACGGATCCCTTCATGTTGTACACCTGTTGGTACTTTCCGTCGGCGGATTCGATAAACCTTGCCTCGAGGAACTTCTGGCAAATGGAACGGGCCATGTCCTTGGCCATCGAAAACGTCGTGGTCGTCGTGGTCGTCACTATTCTGGAGGGGTCCTTGGGGTCAGGCATACGGTTGGATTGGGAGAACTTAAGGGAGCCCAAGTTGTTGATCGCATCTTCGGACAGGAATGTGTTTTCCACGCGTGTTAACCGCACGCGGTGTGCGGACAAGGGCAGGAGGCTGACGATGAGCGTTGAAAAAAGGTCTTTGAAGTCCTGTTCAATTGCACGGGTCAGCCATCATGTACGTGCAGGACAGTACAGGGCAGGGCCGGGGCTGGCCGTGGTTTGGAGGATTTGGGGGAGGGGGAGAAGGATTGGCACGAGGCCGTCCCGAAATTTGGATCGGTTGGGCGAATTAGTGTCGACCTGACGGGTCACTAACCTTGGTGAATGGCCGGTCATCGTCCGTCATGCGGAGAAGCCGCGAGGAAGTTTGATGCATTTTGCTCGCTATGGTCGGCACTCGGTTGGGGAGAGGCCAATTGGGGTCGGTCTCGCTGTAGGGTTGAGAGGGTATATCCTGTACCAGCGATACCTGGCTAGGAAGTTTGCCCTCTAGTTGGTTGAGAGTGCTACTCGAGGTGGAATAATTTGAGGGGCTCGTATATCGCGTGTATCTGTCTGTTGAGACAAGGCTGGCAGAGTAGTCGGAAGCAGAGTCGGGGGTGGAAGAGGAGGCCCTGCTGAGTGCGGAACTGGAGGCGCGCGGGCGAACTGATTGGTCTGAAAAGGCGGCGATTGCGGATTGGGTCTTGCCAATGGCAGTAGCAGCGAAACCAAAGAGACCGCCGGACCGTTGCAGCTTATGCAAAGAACTTGTTGAGGGCGAATGGTGATGCGAGCGGTAATAAGGGCGATTTACAGGGGATGCGGGGTGGTAGGAATCTGTCGGTGATGATGTAGTGCTGCTGGTGTTGCAGGAGGAAGAGGAGGTGGTGATGGTGGTGGTGGTGGTCGAGGCAGTGGCTGGTTGGGGAGTAGCCCTGCCGGTCGTGTTGTAGGAGGTGGTGGTGGTGGCAGCAGTGGATCTGGGATTGGCACTGGTAGGGTTGGGGTTGGGTTTGTATGTGGGAGAATCAGGTTCGGAGCTGGCCTCGACTGACAGTGGCTCGTGGTTAGAAGGTCGGAATGTCTTGGAGACAGCGGCCATCTAATGGGAAATGGAGGGTTAGAAGAAGCGCGAACGGCAGTTCAGATAAAAAGGTACGCGCAATAAAAAAAATAAAAATAAAAATAGAGAGGAGAGATCGGGTTTTTGGTGAGGCAGGGTGTGGGAGTGGAGGAGAGGAGACTGAGGTAGGGACATGGGCAGCGAATGGCGCGGATGGGGCGAATAGAGCGAGTGAGCGCGCGAGCGAGAGCCAGAAAGGTACAGCAGTGAGACGAAAGTACAGTACAGTATTGGTATAGTACACAGGTCTCAAGGGGATGTCGATGTACACACATGTAGACGGTGGAACCCTGCAAGCAAAAAAAGGGTATCAAGGGGAGGGGAGGGTAGTGGTACTGGGGAGTGAGACTGGGAACGGGAGGCGAGCGAGAAAGGGGGGCAGGTACTCCATACGCAGGACTTTGGCGGGCAGAGGCTACACGGCACAACCCAGCTGTCAGTCAGGACCAGCATAGGAGCAGGCTCCGGGCTACTTACTACCAGACGGTTACTGACTGGAGCCGAGATGTTTGACTAGGCCGACAATACAAGGGGAAGCGGGATTCAGAGGATGAAATGAAGAGAGAACCAAGGAAACGAGACGACGCGATATACTGTGCAACGGTGCACAGGCAACGGGAAGGCTTGAGACAGAGAGAGGAACGAGGCAGAAGAGGGCAGAGGGAGGAGAAGGGGACATTGATGATACGATTCCGGATATGACCGTCGAGCCATGGGGGGGGAGGGGGTTACTGCGACGAGTGAGGACGGTGAGGGACGTACTATGTAATACTGACTTGAAGCGGCGGGGTACGGTAATGAAGCTTGCGTATTTGGCCGGTCCCAGCTGGGCGTGACGTGACAGTCAAAGCTGCTCTCTCTTAAAAGGGTGGAGGGAAAGACGGCGAATGGGCTTGAAATTGGCCTGCGGGATGGTGTTCTTTTTTTTTTCGCCTCTTTTTTTTTTTTTTTTTTTTTTCTTCTCTTCCACACACACTCTCCTGATTTTCTTTTTGATATCTGTATCTTTCTTGTGGTTCACGCTGCTCTTGGCGACATGGAACGTGAGAGACACACGGACCGGCGTAGGATGGCGGTAGCGATGTTGGGGGACGAGTGTGGTGAGGGCGAGGACGCGGACGCGGACGTGGATGTGGTGGATGCGAGCGGGCGTAAGAAGGCCGCAGCGGACGTCGATGATGAGACGGGAAATAAAGAGCGTAAGTACGATGATGGCAGACAGGCCCGGCGGGCTGGGATGCAGACAGCAGAAATCAGAAGCGAAGGCGCTGCCTCTGGCACCGGGGATGGGCTTATTTTTTCTTTTATTCCTATTCCCTTGCGCTTCTTTCGGGTCAAGGTCAAGGACGAGGAGTCGAGGCGAGGGCGGGGGGCTAGCAAGAATGAAACTCGAGACGGAAGAGAATCACGCTGACCTCGAGGCTTGGGTCTCTCTCTTTCGAACGCCGTTAGGGTGGACGGCAGAGATGGAAGAAAGGAATGGCCAACGAGGCTAAGACGGATCCGGAACAGGCCGTCGAGTATTCAAATCATCTGCCGGTACGAAACAGGAGTGGGCGTGTCTACTCGGTCGATGATTCGATTCCACAGAGAACCGGGCTTGCGGCTCGGGGAGGGGGGCTTTCCTTCACCCTCTTTAAAGTACCTAGATCAATGGATCGGTGCGCAGGTAGGTACTTTGTTGGCTCTAACTCGGAATGGGTTGAAGTAAGACTGAGTGGGCAGAATGCCGCGGAAAAAGGAGGCCGGGTATCCTATCTGCGAGGCTAGACAGAAAGGAGTCAAGGCGATTGAACAGAGGAACAAGGAAGGGCAGGGCGGGCAGCGCAATCTATTTTAGGGTGGAAAGGAGGAAGCGGGGGAGGATGAAAGAGAGATAGACGATGGTTGGGATGAGTGAGGAAGAGGAGAGGACAAGACAGAGATGGAGAGAATAGCAAGATGGGTAGGCAGGTGGGATAGGCAGGTCTCGATTCGAAGCCTTTCATCCTCCATCCACCCATCCTTCCTTCCTTCCTTCCTTCCGACATGACTTTGTTCGCCGCATCTTTTTCCTCTTCTTCTTTTCCTTCCCTTTGCCTTTGAAGACCGGCCCCTGTTGCGACTGCAGTTACTGTGCGTACGTACCTACAATACTATATCCACCTAGGGTAGGTATGCATAGATGGGCACATACTCATGCAGGTAGTTAGCTAGGTAGTTTGCTAGGTAGTTAGTGTACAGGCAGATACAATACCTGTATCCGTATGATACATACATTATACATAGTACATCCGTACAACTGGCGCTGTGAGCCATGTGGTGAATCTGCATGGCCCTGTTCCGGTCCGCGTCTCAAGAGGCAAGGGGGGATTTTTAAGGCAAATAAATGCTGGCTACCTTACACTGCCTAGTATACCGTAAGCTACATAAACATGTGCATGACAATTCTCCTCCCATATCCTGACAACCAGACAGACCCTTGATGGCAGATCTTTTCTTATTATTAGTTTCCCTCCTGTTCTTCCCCTTTTCTTTTTTTTCTCTTGCTTCTCTTCAACTTCGTTCCTGCTGACTAGTGTACATTCTGCCTAGGCCACTCTCTTAGGTGCCTACTCTGTCAGTCGGTCTCTCGCTGCTGAGTCTACGTACTGTACACTGGGAGAGACAGCTCATTGATTAAAGTGCAAAAGCGCATAGTGGGGGGGGGGGAGGGGCGGGGAGCCCCTGCGCTTTTCTCAAGGCTCCATCATCCATCCGTCCATCATCCATCCATACTTGCAACCCTCCACTGCGAGGCACATTGAACAAGTACCTACACTCACCCTCTCTCTTTTGCAAACATGGTGTACTAGGTACGTATTCGTTCTACTCCGCCCGCGGCCGCCGCATTCTTACCTACATAGTACATCGTAGGTGCCTTACGGAATGAGAGCAGAAGGGCCTCCACGCCTATGTTCACACACATACATACTGTACACAAGGTGTATGTATGTATGCACAGTATCCGTACAGTAGTACAATACATTGTATAATACCCATGTATCCGTACCGTACCTACTCGTGACCTACTCTCTCATCCCCTCTTCTCTTCATACCCCCTGTCACTCTTCACATTTTTGCCATGTGTTGAGCCTGCCACTCCCCCTCTCTGCCTTACTGCACTAGTACTGCGTAATTGCTTTGCCTGTTCGCCCATGTGGCATGCCTTCCTTTTTTTCACAACCACACCACAACCACCTTGCCTGTGCAGGGACGGATACCCGATTGCGCGTCGTGGCTTTTATTCCCTAGATATCATCAGACTTTGTACAACCCTGGCCCATCCCATCTGCAAAACCCCTACTCAATGGCTTGCTCCTCGCGCATTCTATGAGACGGAGATGCGGAGTTTTGAAAACGCTCGGATCCGATGTCGCATCCTGTTCCCTATCTCTCCCTCTTTCCCTCTCTCTCTCTCTTTCTCTCTCTCTCTCTCTCTCTCTCTCTCTCTCTCTCTTTTTTTTTTTTTTTTTTTTACAAGGAAAAGCCTGGACCGTGGGCCATTGAGGGGAAGGGGGATGGATCCTTTCTAGATAACGGGGTTGGCCGGCCGGGGGGTTAATATCGTCTACACTATTCCCCTCTCTTTCTCCCCTCCTCCTTGCACGCATGCATGTGTTGAAGGGTGTGGTGTGGGTAAAGGAGGGCCGTGCAGGTGTATACTATGAAGGCGGTGGGTGCAGTAGAGGTGTTCATTACCATCAGCTTTTTCATCAGAAGCCGTTACGTACAGTGTGGACACAACGCGTCGGATGCGCCGACCGTCCCCACTCATTGCCGATCGACAGAGGACAAGCCGGCGAACATTTCAACAAGAACATGCCAGAGAAGCATGACGATCAGACAAGACAAGAAGACAAGAAGAAAATGAAATGAAATCCGTAAGAATCAAGTCATTCGGGAAGGCCTCGCCTTTAGCCATCAATGCATGCTTGGTACAGCTACCTTTTTTTTTTTTTTTTGCTGCGGTTGGTTAAGGAACAGCGGCCGCTTGTTTGGATAGAAGGTGCAAGGGTGCTCTTCTCAAAAGAACCTTTGGGGCCACGACGGCAGAAGAGATCGGGAGTGAACGTCAGAATGCCGATGATGGACTGAGTGACTAACTGGTGACGGGTAGGCCGACAGGGGCATGGGACTAGTACTATATGTACATCGTACTACGTAGGTATCGGGAGGTAGCCAGAGACAGGATAGGCATGGATGGCTCGGGCTGGTCGCCGTCTGATATCATGTTCCCAAAACATTATTCCCATTCAATTGGACTGCAGGAACAGCGTCAAAGCATGGCGGGCAGGCCACCACCGCGCGTGCGCCCGGAAGCTTGATCGCCAGCCCGCGGCCCTGAACTATCGGGGAGGGAAAATAGAACGTGGGATGCTCGTGGCGCCACCTAGTGGTGCCTGTTTTGAGGAAAGCGGCAGCGTTTGCACGTTGCTTACGGTGCCAGGGTGCTGGCATAGGCTCGAGGCAGCGAGCGTAGCGAGCGAGCACCGGTACACTAGTGAGTGTAGGACGCGCCAACGTGACGGCAAAGTACCTATAGGATGACATACTGTAGTAAGCGTGGAAGAGTCTCGGTAACTACCCAGAGGTTGGGGTGCAGCAGAAAAGGCGGTGATGCGGTTGTCACAAGGCCACTCTGTGAGGATATCCAACGCCGGTTTCGATGATGCGGTGCCATTGGATGGTATGGTGAAGTGGAGGCGAGTGGAATGGACACCCGGATGCTTTATGTGCGTGCATGTGTGTGAGTGAGTGTGTATGAGAGAGTGAGAGAGAGAGAGAGAGAGAGAGAGAGAGAGAAAGAGAGGTCGCGAATACTTTACGTACTGTCAGTCCCACAAACCTTTACATTTCTCCGAGAGATGACGAGAGGTAGCGCGTGCTAGACAACGGTGCTGATGTGGATAGGGTGGGAGCTGGGGAGGGGTGGATGCGAAGCCAGATGCCTCAGGAAGGAAAGTGGTGAGGCGGTGGAAAGAGACTACCTACTTACCTACTGCACCTGCCGTAGCGTAGGTATCTGCCCCGTAGCAGGCTGCACATGGCATAGGTAGACACACTTGTAGGTACAGTACATTACAAGATCAGACCAGGGGGCTAGAGGTGAAGCAAGAGGCAGACCGCCGTGCGCCGTCGCCTGCTCGAGGTATTCAGGTGACTAGGTATTTTGTCCAAAATCATATACAGAGAGGTAGGCAGTACTGGAGGTTTCACTAGATTGGTAGAAACCTAACACTTCACATACCCAGAAAGAATTTCCTCGACAATCTTGCATCTCCTCGGTCGGCTCTGGTTCGTACATTACCGCAAGCAAGAACATCACAACAACAACCGGCCAGTTAGTCAGCTATCTCATGGACTGGTCGCGACGGATTCAAGCTGCATCTTGCGTTCTGCGTTCTGCGTTGCACTGCACTGCACGCCTTGAAGCAGAATGGGACGGTCGTAATGGTGGAAAGCGCCACCCCTGCACACGACGGCGTGCCTTGCCTTTTGGATGTGGCGGCAGCGACCGCATCCTGTACATCGTACTGTATTCTATGTAGTGGGAAGTACCTACCCACACCAACTTCCGTTCCTGCTCCTCCTGCTCCAATGATGAGACCTCGGGTGGGGAAGCCGCTCCTGGCAGTCTCACCACCCAGGCTGACCGATCGGCGCGTGGCCTCAGGGATTGCTCACATTCAGCCAAGCTGTTTTGGGCCCGCACCTTCCCTGCAACCACGCAGTGGACTCACAAGTGGGTCTGCGCTGTCCAACTCCCCCCTGACGGCGTCACGTTGCTGCCACGCAGCGAGCGGCCACCCCTGTCGTCATCCTTGCATTTCTCTCCCCTCATTTCCCACCCGAATTCTCCTGCCCTCTTATCTTTATTTTATTTTTTCAGTCTTTTCTACGTGCACTATCTCGCCTCCTCTCTCCCAGACTGTTGCCGAACGATGACTGGCTTCGACAGCCGGGCTGACCTCATCTGTCTGCTGCTCCGTCACGGCTTCAACGTATTGGTACGCACGCCCGCACAGTACCAGCTTCTCTTGAATTGGCTCCCGAAGCATCCGTACGAACTCTCGCCTAATCTGCCTGGTGCCAGTCCTGCGGCCATGCTTGCTCGAGGTCGTCTAATGTCTGCCAGGCCCTGTGGTGACTGACAGAGACGGTTCTGACAGAGACCAGCAGGGTCAGAACTGGTCGGAACTGGTTCCACTCTTGGCCGATGCTCCGCACCAACGGATAAGCACTGCAGCTGTGCTCCCGTCGGTGACTCAAGGACTGAAACGAGACGGAAGGCAACCGGAAAGAGTCTATGAAAACCGGAAAGAGTCTATGAAAGCTGAACCCGAACCTCCAAGGGGGAGAAGAAGAAAAAACCCAAAATATCAGAAGAATCCTAATTGCATCGGCAATCCATCTCGGCATTTCAACGCGCGGGAGCCGCACTCCACCTGACCTTTCATCCCATCGTCCACGTCCACCTTCTCTTCCACCATCAGGCCTGGCAAGACGTCGCTGATGCCGCACGTGTCCCAGCCTTGATGAGGGAGGATGAAACCGCACCCAGGTACATCGACCTCGGAGTCACCGTGATGACTGAGGAGCTGTCGATGGAGACCCTCGTGGCTTGTCATTTCCCAAACGACTTGCTTTCGACCCTTGGTCCCTGACCGCCGATCATTACCACCTCGGCCACCTCAGCCCCTCTACCTAACTGGGCCGCATGGACGCTGTTGCCAGAACAGATCCACCAACCAGTTGCCTAATGAAGCATTGCCCGAGCGCTACCTACTCAACAAGGAGCGACCTTAGTACCTACCCGTCTTGTCATGTACTATGCTCCAGAAACTGCCATCGTTCCAGGTCCGGCCCAGTAGATCCGGGAGCAGAACGTCTTCCGTGAGCCTTGGTGGCTGGTCACCAACACCGTGGACGAGGCTGGAAGTATAAACATTCCACGGTCAACTACTCAAATCATGCCATCCGAGCGAGCTTCTTACATCTCCGCGGATCCCAAAGGAAGCTGCGCTGCTGCTCAAACCATTGTCTTAGTAACTACGGAAACTTTACCGGTCCTCCTAGGTGCATTTGGTTGCCAACCCGACTGCTACCGTCTTCGTTTCTTCTCAAGGTGACACCAGAGCGGGTGAAAATGAGGAGACCACTGCCTGCGGCTGGAGCCCGCAGATCATGGTGCATGTGCCCCGTACTTACGAGCTTCCAGAAGCCTTCCATGGAAACACAACCCAAAGGGCCCAGGCCCCAGGGGTTTAATTGCGGTCTCGGTTCAGGCGAGAGGTGAGACGTATTTTCCACCTCGCTGTCACGATCCAGTGCGACACACAGGTTGAGCTCCAGGGCATGGATACCGGGAGATGAGAGCCAAAGTGGTTTCTCAACTAGTAGTACAGTACGGCAACCTGTCTCCTCCCGTCCGATGTCCACTCGAGGCTGGGATTTCCAAGTCTTGTTAACGGCCTGCTGGTACAGCCTCGAGTTCAAACGTCTGACGTTTCGCTGATAGCCTTCCCGCGCACGTCGGCGTATAAGAGATCTTTGTTAGCAGCGAAAACTCACCATATGCTCGGCAGTCCTAGCCCATCCTGAAGGTACCTGGCAGCCAGCCAATCCCTGAGTCGGATACCAGATCAAACGAAATTCCGCGGGCACCGGGCGGATTTCTAAGATTGTGCTTGAAGCACACCCACAAAACCCGGCATCACGCCTGTAGATTTGTGTGAGGGGGAGGGGGGGGGGGTGGAAATGATGCCTGGTAATGCCAAACACCCACCTTCGCAAGCGCCTTGGATGATGTTTTCCCAGACGTCACGCGCCTATGCCTTGCCTTTCATTTGTGGTAAGCAGTACGGATAGCAGCAGCAATATTATTACACGCGGCGGTCACTGGCTAGGACCTGCATCATCGCCGTATCGGTCGACACGCACGATACTTGATCACAGGAATATGCAATGCAGAAGGTCTTTCTTTCACGCACAGTGGGAGGCTCCTCGGAGTTGAGCTCCCTCCCCGGAACCTAAATCTCTGGGGAACAGCGCAGCGGTCGGTGGCCCTCAGTCTAGCTCACGAACCATGACGCTTGACACAGTGCCAGCATCATCACATACGAGGCACTGCTCAAAGCAGGCCGACGCTGCAAAGTTGTTGACCACAAAAAAAAACCCCCCACTTAGAACTCAATAGTGATACGGTCGCGTCGTCAGTCAGCCCCCTGAACAGGTCATGCTCGTCCGTTACGAGCCGTCCAGGAGCTGCAGGACATACCATTGATCGACGTGCTCCCCCACAGCAAGAGCGTATTGTTAAGTATCGGCATATTCTTGACGGGGGACGTTCACTTGACATGATCCCGGTTCTTCTGAGCGACCAGCCGGCATCGTTTCAGCGCCATGTGAGACGGGCTTGTCTTATCAGAAAGAGCCGGGGGAGACTATGCAACAGGCCAATGGTATTCCTTACGTAGTATGGTTCATGCGGCCATGGGCAATATGGGCGCAATGAGAGCTCAAGGCCGGTCTCGAAAACATACGACTGTGCCTCGCGGCGGCTTCAAAACAGGCGCCCCGGTCCAGTCCCCTTCCTTCATTTCCCCGCCACGTGGATCTATCGCGATTTGGGCACTTTCTTTTCCCGTTCCTGGCGTCAAGCATGATCCGGGGCGATGTCTTTCTGCAGTCACGCGTGCTGGAAAGGCTTGTTCCAAGCCGACGTTTCTTCTTTCGCACTCGCCATGCCCCATGCCTGCGACCACTTGGATGCTGGTCGACGTAAGACCCACCCTGTCTGTCGAACACACAAGTCTCGGTATCGCATGGCACCTTATAACTAGCGGGCAGGCGGCCAAAAAAAAAAAAAAAAAAGGGTTGGGAGGAGGGCTTATCACGAAAGACATGCAAGCAAGCGAAGCAAGCACGTCGACTGGCTTGTAATAAGTGATGACTGGCCACCACGTCGCCCACGGCGCGGCAGGCGGAGACAAGGGCCACCAGGAGCGTACAGGTACTACCGGAAACAAGGCCCAGCTCGACCGCAACACGACGCGAGACTGCTGGCTGCATACAAGTACTATAGTAGGTAGGTATTATAGTAGGTAGGTACCTAGTAGGTGGGTAGGTAGGTAAGTATAGAGTACCTAACGGAGACGAGCCATGTGAGAGCAAGTGGGGTTGAAGAGTTGTCGGCCCCTGACCCGGCCTGGCTCGGTCTTAGCAGTGGGGACCGCCACGTGGCTGGGCAAGCCAGGCGCAAAAGTTTGCACAAAAGGTCCAGGGCCGCCCTGGAAACGTTCAGAAAGCCGGGTCCAGGCTGTCACGCTGGCACATGGCTGCGGACTGACTGGGCTGCTGTGCAGGCCACCGACACCCGACACCGACACCGACACCGACACCGACAACGACGGCAAGGAGCGCTTGGAGGCACGTTTTGTTTTCTTTTCTTTATCTGTTGTCCTTCTTGCTTTTCTTCTTCTTCTCCTTCTCCTTCAACAGCGACATTTAGTTGCCATGGCCCCAGATCCGCCCCTCTGGCGCTGGTCTACCTAGGTAGTTGGTAATCCTCCGTCTCATTGCTTCCACCGCCACCCGCGGCCAAGCCGGCCAAGCGTACTTACTGTACGATCACCGAGACAAAACCGGAAACAAAACAATAGCACGCGATGCGCACGCCGACACATGCCCCGCTCTTGCTTCCAAATGCATAGTACAACCCCCGTTCCATTGATTAAGTATTACGTGGCGGGCGTCGTTTAGGCGCAGGCCGTGGGATCGTGGGCGGAATCGACAACGCCACATGGCGAAACTCGGGACCGGCCTTGCTGCATAGTGCAGAGAAGTGTAATAACAATGCATGCCCATGGTCCATGGACAAGCCGGGCTATACAGGAAACCCGCTTGGCCGGTCCTCTCTCACAGCTCTGACGTGTGTCTTTGGGCATTGCTATACTACATGTATAGTAGTATACAATACACACGCAGAAAAGAGGACACATGGCAGCGACACGCGCAAAGACACAGGTCGGTGTGTCCCAAGAGAGGTGGACAAAACTTCAGAAGCTCGACCGGTGCGGCTCGATAGCCAATGATGCACTCCAGACAGGCGCATCGCATGAGAAGTTTGACCGCCGGGCCAACCTAACCTACAAAGCCCATCACACACGGCTGTACGAATACGCACAGTGAGGGAGGGGCCTGCACTGCCCACCTACCATTACATACTACTACATGGCACACTAGGTATCCGTAGGTAGGTACACTATCCGTTCAGTGCTCCCCTGCGCACATCGGACATCGGGGACCCCGCCGATCCATCGGCAAGCGACGGGAGATGGTTTCGTCCAGGTCTCGCTCAAAAGTCAAACGGGCTTGCTGCGCGACCCGTCACTCGGGAGCGAGGCCTACTGACTGTACTTGGCATGGTTGATCCCAGCCGTGCCGCAGCCCAACCGCAACGATGTGCCATGTACATAGTATGAAACTTTCCTTCTTCTTCTTCTTCTTCTTCTTCTTCTTCTTTTCTGGGCCCGTCAACACCGCTCCTTCGCGTCCCCGCTCCGGCTGAGCACAGGGTCACGTGTCACCGCTCCGCCGACGTCGGATTCTCAAGCAGCGAAACCCCGGGTCGCATGACTACAACCAATCCTTGGGCTCGGGGTACCTTCCGTAACACCTACTGACAACTGTGCAACCAGGTATGCAGCTCCCGACGGGCCATGGCCGATCGGCACGTCGCCGTCGTAAGACACGGCGCATACAAGTGCTGTATTTGCCCCCCCCTGGCCGTGGAGGCCCGCGCCGGGACGAGGTACACTTTGCCCGGCCATGCCATGCGTTTGCGTTGCATCCTGACAGTTGGGCGCTCAGGAGGTGGATCACATACCCAGCCATGTTATGTTCTGGTTTCTTTCAAGATGCTCACTCACCCTTTCGGTCACAAGGACTATGCATACTTCCACTAGCGTCTTACAAGTGCCGACCCTCTTCTGGACCGGCGGTCTAGCACGCTAGGCGCATGTCCATAGAACCATCATCTGATATACCTGTCAAGGACCTGTTTCTACAATGCCCTTTGATGCCGGGATTCCGGGTTCCGTTCGGTATGTACAAACGGTGCAGGAGTGTCTTCATGTTTCACTATGGCTGTCGGTACATGCCTGTGACATGCTGTAGATCACTCCAATGGCGTTTTTTTTCCTGCTCCCTTCTGGGGGTTTTTTATTTATTTATTTATATTTACCTATTTTTGGTTTTTAATAGCATTGCTGGCCTTGGGGTGCAAGTAGCCCTATGCGGCACCGTCATTCGATTCGAGACTCAACAGGGAAGTGTATCGTTACCCAATCTACGATAGGCTCTGTGTCAATAAGCGACCTGAGTCTCATATCGCCAGGTACATGCGTGTTTGTGCTTTTTTTGCAAACGCGGCTTGCGCAAAACTCGAATTTCTTTCAAAGTCGCGCGCGAGTCGGCGCAAGCCCTCCGGCGGTTCAAGCCTCTTAGGCCATGTTCCCGTCATCACGGGGCTAGTGAGACGCGAGCAATATATTAAAGAGTGACAACCGGAGCAGGCCGTTCTAGCCACATCGCCCGAGAGGCTGCGGGGTTGCTGCAGCTGTCCGATATCAGGGGCGTCGACCGCCTCTGACGCCGAGAAACGTGGGCCGGGGGGGTCATCCGACCTGTTCCCACGTGGCGTAGAGCCTCCTCTTCGCACGACAGCAAGCGCCACAGTTCTCTGGCTAGGGCAATCGACGGGAATCCCCTCCTCGGTATCGGACCAGACACATGGCGCACACACACACACACACACACACGGTGGAATGCCAGCCTTTTTTTTTAGCTGGGAGCTAAAAGAAAGTCAAGCCTCACAGCCGGACTACTTACCCAGCCTTGGCAGACTCAATGTGGGCCGTTACGGCCCCAAATCGTACGTTTGTTACAAGTCAATGGTTCGCGCCGGTAAGGCCTGGGCCTTCACGTGGAACTGCGCCCCATCCCTTTTGCTTGTTTTCCTCCGGGGCGGCAGATGTGTTGTCACGGCTCACCAGTCCAGACTACCCCATCTTGACCTACAGTACATACCTACCTACCAGGCCGGTGGTCATTGAAGGCTTCCTTTCCCGGCTTGACCAGTTTGCCGCGCGCGCGCTCACACACACACACACACACCCTTACACCTGTCAACGACATCCCATCCCACAGACACAAAGGTGAGACTGGCTACCTACATACGTAGTAATGTACTTCACCTCCCTCCACCCCGCGGACGGCTGGAGAGCGCATGGCTAGCCGTCTAATCTGGTGTCAGACAGGCAGGACGGATGGCCTGATTGTCCGGGCTCTCCATCATCGCACAGACATGGCTGGAACGCGAGCGAGCTCATCGTAAAAAGCCGTCTTCTCAAAAGCCGAGGGGAGACAATTGCCGATCTGATGTTGGGGGAGGGGGAGGGGGAGGGTACCGATATACCTACGGACGCGAAAGCGTTGGGAACTCTTTTCCGGTGCTACAACAACCGCGGTTGTATGTGTTCGGAAAAAGGGAGGGAATTCATCAGTGGCACGGTTCGCCTACTGTCGAACCCGCGCATGTCTTGGGAGCTGCTGCCAAACGATTGCGGCCGCGGCTTGGCTTGGATCAGGCGTGGCAGAAGTTGTTCAGGCAGGGCATGTAAGCAAACGCTCAAGGGGGGGGGGGGGAGGGGGGATCACGAGCCTCGTCGATGGCCCGCGATCGCCTCTTCCCCCTTAACCATCGGTCTCTCTTTCTTTTTTTCTTATTTTTTTTTCTTTATGATTCGCATTTCTGTATCGGCATTTGCTCAATGGACCAAGGACGTGCAGCGGTTTGTGAACCAGGTAGGAACTTTTCACTGTCGCTTACTGACGTCTCATCAGACGCCGAGAGGAAGGGCAGTCCTGCATCGATAGCCGGCTGCGGCGAACGGATCGGGCCTTGCTTCCCAAGTCAAATGACACGATGCGGACGTCTGTCATCATCATGGTCTGGGGGCTGAGATGTCGAGAATTCCGACGATGGCGGGTTCTCCTACCCTTTTTCTTTTTGTCGTTTTTTCCCAACTTGTTTGGCCCTGCACGACTGACTCGAAGGTGAGGCAAAAAGATGACGGAGAGCTTTCGGTGTACTGCTCAACCGACCTTGGTTGAACCCTGCCTCCCCCCGAAACCGGACGGGACACCATGGCCTGGAACCTCCGCCCGGCCGCTCATCGTCGGCATCGCCCGGCCACGCGGTTTTTCCCCAGAGCAGCCCCCCACCCCCTCCCCGCCGCTCCAAGAGAGTCACTCCTCGGGGGGGTCGCGTGTGTTGCACACGACACGACGGCGTGTGCACGAGACGTTGGAGTGCCAGTTTGGTGTGCCGCCTTCATCGTCCCGGATGGGGGAGCCTTGTTTTTCTTTTTGTCGCTCCAAGTTCCAAGTTTTCGTCCGCGGCAAATCATCTTTTTCGTTACTTGTTTTGACGACTGGATTACACGCAAGCCAAACTTTGAATGGGCATTGCGCTGGTTTCGAGGGCAATATTGGGGGGGGGGGGCTCCTCTCCTCTCTTTTTTTTTTCTTTTTCGCCAGTCTGCGAGCTCGCAGACAATGCTTACTCTTCCCATCCCCATTGCCTGTCTCCTGGAAGAGGAAATCATAGGTCATGGAGCTGCTTCGAGGACGAAGCTTTCAGCCCAAGTCCTCCCTTCAAAGTCAATGTGGTTTACGTTTGTAGACTGGGTGAAATGCCCCGTGCACCGCCGCTCCGTGCTGGCAGTGGTAAATTGTGAGGCTCGGCCTGGACTGTGCCCAAAGACGGACGTTTCTTTGCCTCGGGTCTGGTGGTCGGTTATCCGTCCTGATCAGGTCGTTGCTCAGGTCTCCATGTGTAGCGTTGGCGACGTCCATCTCGACGGTATCCGGAGTCCAGTCGTCGGGCCAGGCACGAGTCTGGTTGTGCCCGTTGGGCCAGCGAGGCGAGGAAGTGAGCACATCCCGTCTGCCCTGAGCGTCATACTGGATGAATAGGTAGGGGTCCTCCCGCCAGTTTGACACAGATCGCCCCCTCCTTTCTCGACACTGCTCGGCCACACCTCTTTGCGGCCCAACCTGCCGCCCGAGGGAGAAGACTGCACCGACGCAAGTCTGGCGGGCTCGCCTCTCCCCCCGAAACCTCCCTCCCCCGTCACATCCCTCTCTCGACATGATGGACCGTCGGTCACTGCAGCTGCATGAACTCGAGGCCTTGCAGAAGCAGCACATGCGACAGATGCAGCAGGATGGGGAGCAACGGTACGGAGAAGGCGGCCTCGCGCCGTCGGGGGAAGGGGGCCAGGCGCTCGACCCCAGCGGCGACGAGCGCGGGCTCCGGGAATTCAACTACAACGGCCGCGTCCGCAACGGCGAGCTGGCCAGCGGGAGAGCCGACTCGGGCGTCTTCGGCCAACACCACCCTCCCCCCCGCAACTCCATCTCCATCTACTCGAACTACTCCTCCTATTCCCCCTCGCTGGATGAAGGCGGGGACAATGGTCAAGATGGAGGGGTTCGAGGTCACGATGTTGGCGGCGGCGGCGGCGGCGGTAATAGCAGCGGCTTCGGACGAGGGGTGCCGCCACCGAGGCCTCCGCGGTCGCCGCCGCCGCCGCTCCCGCACATGGACCAGCCGAGACGGCAGCCCTCGATGGAGGTGCCGCCAGCGCCCGGCACGGCGGGCACGGTGAACACGATCGGCACCGAGGCCACTGCCGTCGCCGGCAACGAGTCGGTGCAGAAGGTGCAGCAGCCTCCGCCGACGTACGTCCCGTCCCAGGACCATTATAGCCGCGTGCGGTTCGTAGACGAGGAGCGTGGCGGCCGCGGGGATGAGGAGGAGGAGGAGGAGGAGGCGGCCGCGGCGCGTCGGGGGCGCCCGGCGCGGCCCGTCGACAAGGCGCAGATCAAGGGCGGCGGCCACAGCAGGCACGTCCTCTGTGTGTTTGCCTGCTGCGCCTTCTTCTGTTACCGGTGTTTTATGGACGAGAACTTTTGATGGCGTCGTCGACGGCCTCGCTTCTCCGTCGTCTCACACACACACTCTCTCTCTCTCCCTCCCTCCCCCCTACCCCTTTCCTCTCTCTTTCTTCTTGGTCTTCTCATGAATGCCCTTCTGCGGTTCTATAATCTCATGTGTGAGCCTCATCCTGAGCAACATAGAAGGGGGTAGTAGTCCTCTCGCTTATCTCTCCCGAGATACTCGACTGGCCGTCGATGCCGGCCGCAGAAGCTTGCCGCCAGGCTTCTTCTCCTTCTTTATACGATAACTTCCTTCTTGAGCCGGCGCCGAGGCTCGTCGGCGGAAACGAACGGTTTAGAGCGACACTTGCGACGCGGTCAACACGACCTCGGGCGACAGCACCAAAAAGAAAGAAGAAGAAACATGCTCAGAACGAAGGGGGAAGGGGGGGAGGGGGGGTGGGTGTGACAATCACGCACCGACGTGATGATGTATCAACATAAAAGAAAAACATTGACGACTTGACGACAACGGTGTGCGCCGGGAAACGACGTTTTGACGGTGCTGAACAAACCAAGGCGAATACGGCAACGGAGCGTACGCTGTACACCGCCCCAAGCGCGCGGAAAGACGTGTCTTGGGTCGATTTCGCGGGGGAGCGTACAAAAGGTTACGGGGGAGGGGGAAGGGGTTTGCAAAGAAGGGTTGCCGGGGGTGGGGAATATTGAGATCTGCTTCTGTATTATAGACTGGCTGTGCAATAAGAAACCCGCTTTATTGTGTTTGAGGAATGCAAAAAGATGACCAACATGCCGAACCCATGGAAAAAGGGGGGGGGAGCGCAGTCGAAGAAGAGTCTAATATCGGCCGGCCGGCCACTGTGATGTTTATCATAACCCGTCGTCATCCAGTACCCGGGTTCGTCCCGGCGAGAAAGAAAAGGGAAGGCAAAAAGAGGGGAGGAGGAGGAGGAGGGAAAATGGTTGTTTTTTTTCTCTTCTTTTCTTCTTGCCGTAAACCGAAACCAGTGGCACACGTCAAGGCCTCCCCTACCCCCCATCTCTTTCGTGCGCAAGAAAAGTACACGTTATATAGCCATCCCTACCCGGCAGAAGTCCAGGATGGCCGAAGGGGATCTATCCACTCGGCTCGGCACGGAGCCCGTATAGTCTCCGCGACGGCACGTGGCCCCCTCCCCCATTCTTTCTATCTCTCTCTTTGTCTTTCTCTAACTTTTCTCATTAGGAAGAAATGCTCCGATATTCCAAGATCGGGAAGCTAAGAATAGGGTTATGTCAAAGTTGCGAGGGATGGATCTTGGGGGGTGGGGAACGGGCGGGCGGCTATGGATCGATGCCTCCCCCCCCCTCTTTCTTCCCCTCAGCTCACTTACACGGTCCGTTCTTTTGTGTTGTTGTGAGCAGGAATCAGGAGCGATTCTCGAGACGTTCGGAGAGGGGGGGTGGATGGGTGGGTTCCCGGGATGCTACTTCATTCCTGCGGGAGAGAACGGACGGCATGGCCTAGCATAGCATAGCATAGCATAGCATAGCATGACAGGAGGGCTTGATCACCGGTCTTGACTTGTAACATTCTGGTTGCTTCCGTTTTATTTTTGTGCTTTATATATACTTTCTTTCGGTGTTATTGGCTTGGAGTCTGTCAATGGGAGTGGTGGGGGGCCCGGAGTAGCCCACGGGCTGGCTGCGGCCTGTCTCCGGTGGGCGGCGGTTCCCACAGACCCGGGCCAGGTTCGACGTCCAGGAACAGCGAGAGAAGAATCCAAACGGTTCCAACAAGCTCGGCATGTGCTTGTTGGGTGGGGGCTCGCTCGTGACGTACCAGCCCGAGGACGGTGATTGCTTGTTGTCGGCTTTCCTTTTTGTTTCCTTCTTTTTTAGTGTAGTTGCTTGTGATCCGCGGTCGTCTTGACCCTCGGAGGTGATCCTCCGGGGCTGGGAGGACGCGAACCTTGTCTCGACGACATTCTGTGTGACCCCGGAAGGAGGCTCCGTCGGGCTGGCGACTAGTGGTATTAGCGCGCGGGGGGGAGGGTGAGTTTGCCCACGATTGGACGGAAATCTGGAAGGGTCTTTGACAGCAACCCCCCGGGATGAGGTGGTCGGCAGGGCCGCCAAACTGCGCACTGCGGAACTTGATGACGATTGAGTTTTCTCAGGGACGCCAGCGTGTACTGTTGCTCCTGGGCGCTCGGGGAGTGCCGCGTTGGGTCTCGGAAATGTGTCTCTTGGGTGCCGTGCTTTCATTTGCCGTGAACGCGGATCGTGTGTACCACTGACAGATCGGACGCCGAATCATGCAGGGGAGGGGAGGGGGGCCGCATCGCGAAACTTCGATGCATCGCAAATCTAATGCTCTTTTCTCGGTAGGGCAACGCCAATAGCCGCTGACTGGGGTCTCGTATCGTAGCTCTCCCCCTGTTCACAGCGAGTCGCATACCCACGACACACAGATGAGCTGGCGTCTTGGTCTGTTTTACCTCTGAGCCGTTGTCTGCTTGCTGCGCATCTACAGCAGTAGGTGACGTGTAGACTCGAATGAGACAGCTCCCGCGGGATGAAGGACTCGTAGTAGAAGGGAGGAGAAGCAAAGAAACCCAATGAGTGAGAGAGATCTGTAAGGGGGGGGTAGGTGATCGGAGTACACTGTGCAGTGGCTTGGTACATCTAGTCTTCCATGTAGACGGGCCACTGGTCACCTGCATTCCAACTCTGGCCATCATCTTAATGTAGTATCCAAGATGTATGAAAGAAAAGGACACACTGGAAGAGAGTGTGAAATATTGGTGTGACGGACGACGGCGTTCATGGGCCGGTAAAGTGTGGTAAAGGGCAGCCAGCCTGTTCTGACGGCTGTGAGGAAGTATGCTGAAAGAACATAGCCCGTGCTGGCTCCATGACCTTGGAGCGTTCTCATCTGTCAAAATAAAATGATACGATGAAAAGCAAGTGAGTCTGAACCCGCATTGGGCATCTGAACTCCTACATCGAACACTGCTGCTGATTCAGACCATCCGTACGCATAAATCCTCCGTAGCTGCCGACGCAGCCCGTAGGAAAGATCAGTATGAGGCGAGACACTCGAATGATGGTTGGAATGGGTGATAGTGACAATACAACCTCGCATGATTGGCCAAGTCGAATATCGATTACTGCAGCAATACCGAATACGGGGCTCAATGTAAGCTGAGCCATGATGAGCCCGATAGATGGTTGGCGGGCCGTAGCTGCAAGTGTTTGGTGTTCATTGGCATCAACCTTTTCGAAAGATGCCCCCGGTTCATATTTGAAACCCGCAAGCACGCTGTTCTGGAGTGTTAGTATGACGTTTGTAAGCGGAGTAGCCCACTTGCCGCGGTTTCTGGTTTCTTTCCCATGCATGGCGTCGATTCTTTGCACAACCTCATGCTCGTCCTTGCCGTACGATGTCCCAGGCAGGCTTGACCACCCTCCTAAGATTGCTTGTTTCCTCTGAAACAGAGACCTTCTTCTCAGTGAAGTCTTTCATCCCCTTTCCCACCGTCTGGCTTGCAGTTGTAAAATCACACGCGATGATCCACTCGCTCTCCTCGCTTTCTCCATGACCCGGAGAAGCTAGCGGCTCAGCACCAAGCCTGCGACCTCGACTACTTCCGAGTTCACGGGGCGTTCTCAAGAACGCCATAGGCGACAGGGTGAGTTGCCCAGATGCAGACTCGGTTACCCGATGGCGTCCAAAGACGGAGGGACCACAACCCAAACGCTTCATCCCCCCGTCCATCCTCGGCAGAATCTCCCTCCTCGGATTCTCCGCCACCCCAAAAGGGTGAACACGACAGGTCGGGGTGGAAATTCTATCGATTGACTCTCCATTAACAGACCCGACAAAAGAAACCACGTTTGAGACAACAGCGCTTACAGGATCAACAAAGTTGCCAGACGAGGAGAGACTACCAAAGGCTGACCAGGTATTGTTCGTCTAGACCGGTCTCGTGGACGAGTTGGATCATCAACACCGTTGCTAAATCTGCCAGTGACAGTAGCTAATTTATTCATACATTAAAACGAAACCGGAGTGTTCATTGATCAATTTCTTCTATACAAGCATGGCGCTTCTCCATTGCTCTGTAAAGCCCGATTTCGGGTGTTGGTTCCTTATGAAGCAGTGCCCGCGCATTCCAGAGCTCAGCGACCTTTGAACGATATGCTGTGTGGCAGTCTCTCGCGTGAAATCAGCATTGAGACCCTTCATCAGACCTTACTCTTCCCGAAATGAAAGGATCTGTAGAGATGGTCAACGTCTTTCCGTTCTCGAAAGTACGACATAGCAGCTGAGGCGAGTTGTACGAATGGCAACGAGCCCGGGCGGTGACTCAGAGTTGGATGATCTCGAGCGATAAACGGGCCTTTGAAACTCGCAGCAGCTCGAGTTGCATTGATGGAGCCATATACTCATGGCATTAACGGTGTCTTAGATCTTAGAGCCCATACGTGTGTTCAAGCGCGCGGGTGGTCTGTTGGCTGATACCATCGTCGAACACCAACCTAGAATCAAGACTAAGCAATGTTTCTTCTCGTGGCGGTGAAGAAATATCGGCGACTCATTTGAGTCTCGCATTGCTAGGTTGTGAAACTACAAGATGGTCGATATCATCTTCCCTCCGCTCACGACCCGTATATGTTGTCTCGGCCCCCCCGAGAACCGTCTTGACTGCCACAGCCCTGCGTTTAGAACAATTTCCTAGTTCAAGTCAACTGGAATACCGGGGCCGGTAAAGTGCGCCAAAATCAAATGTCCGATATTGGCCGCACTTCCTTCAATATTCATCCACACTCCAGGGTCGACTAGATATTTCGGATCTGGCAGATGGCAAATGCGAAATGCGTCCCGACTATTCAAAGCCCGAGGAATGTCATGCGTTAAGAAATTGCGATCCATAGCTTCCCAAAGTTGGTCAAGCATCACTGTTACTGACCCTAGTATCTATCGGATGGTACTTGACATATACATAGCAACTCAAATGGAAAAGCGTACTCATGATGATAGATACATTGGCAAGGGAAGAAATAAGGATGCAGACACAGTGCAAAACTACCTATATGTCTATTCAATACTGTGTGGTCATCTATTGCCTAAGTAAATACCCACTTCTTAAACCTCACTCACTCACTCATTCGGACAGAGCTCCATCGGTCAGAACACTACCATCATCTCAGCCGGGAAAGACAGCATCTCACCCGGACCGATCCCCCTCATCTTAGCTCTACGAGCGTTATAAACAATCCTTATAAAGGGAACCCTCTGTTCCTACCCGTTGAAACCGCCTCCCTCACCGACTCGCCCTACACCTCACTCCCGCTCATCCTTTCATCTCTCTCATGGACATGTAGCAACACTTGGCCCCTCACCAAGCCAAACCGCCAGCCCTGCCGCCATGGACGCCCAAGAAGACGACGGCGACATCAAGCTGCAGAGGGTCTCGTCGGATCTCATCGCCGACTTCTCCCGCTCCCTGCCCCTCTTCCTTCGGAAACCCGACGGCAAGACCCTCCGCGCCCGTGTCCGCATATCGGAGACGGCACGCCTGACTTCCAGTGTAAATACCAACCCCCTTCAAATTCAAAAGTCCGTGGTCTTGACCGCCGTAAACAGCTCCTCGACCCCTTCCAGGAACTCCCGCAGCTCCTGGACCCCCATCTTCCCACTTGGCTGCCCCTCCTCGCATCCACCTACCTCGCCCACCTCAACGCCCGCATCCACGCCCGCGCCCGGGCGTCGGCCCCGTCCTCGACCCGCTCGCGGCTCCTCGAGCCCCTGGGCCTCGCCATCGCCAAGCTCATATACACCTTCACCAAGATCCGCGGTGAAAAAGTCATTGTCCGCTTCCTCAACGTCGAGTCCCGCCACATCGAGCCCCTCCTCTCGGCCCTCGAGTCCGCCGAGCGCTCCGCCGCCACCGCCCGCCCCCCACTCTCCCCTCTATCCGCCGAATCGCCCGCCGCGCCGCCGCCGGCGAACTCGGCGCAATGGTCCTGGGAGGAGCGCTACCTCGTCCTCCTCTGGCTCTCCCACCTCCTCCTCGCCCCCTTCGACCTCTCCACCATCTCCTCCGCCTCCGCCGACCCGGACATCACCCTCCCCGAGATCCCAGACTTTGAATGGCCCAAGAATCTCCCCGGCATCACCGTCCGCATCATCCCCCTCGCCGTCAAGTACCTCGCCTCGTCCGGAAAAGAGCGAGATGGCGCCCGCGCTCTGCTCGTCCGCGTCGCCATGCGCCGCGACATGCAGTCCCTCGGCGTCCTCTCCGCCCTGGTCCGCTGGTCCCTCGCCTCCCTGACCCCGGGCCCGTCCGCCCCGCCGCGGCCGCCCTACTTTTACATCGGTATCCTCTCCTTCCTCGCCGGCGTCCTCCGCTCCTCCATAAACACCTCCGACATGGACGCCTACCTCTCGCCCATCTTCCTCGCCGCGCACTCGGTCGCGTCCGCCGAGTCCGCCGCGGCAGGAGGGGGGGACACCCCCGTCGCGGTAGCCATCCGCTCTGTCGCCGTCGCCCGCAAGATGCTCATCAAGGTCATCCGTTCCGTCACCGTCCTCCTCCTCCGCAAGACCCCGCCGAACCCCCACAGCACCGAGCTCATCGAGACCTCCATCGGCTACCTCCTCGAGTGCCTCGCCGACAACGACACCCCGGTCCGTCTCGCCGCCTCCAAGGCCCTCAGCATCGTCACCCTGAAGCTGGACCCGGACATGGCCTCCCAGGTCGTCGACGCCGTGCTCGACTCCCTCAACCGCAACGTCCTCTGGACCCGTGACCCCGGCACCAACACCCGCACTCGCGACCTCGCCGCCGTCGATCCCCTCGAGTGGCACGGCCTGATGCTCACTCTCTCCCACCTCCTCTACCGCCGCTCCCCGCCCGCCTCGCAGCTCCCGGACATCGTCAACGGGCTCCTCCTCGGCCTCTCCTTCGAGAAGCGCAGCACCTCGGGCGGCTCCGTCGGCACCAACGTCCGCGACGCCGCCTGCTTCGGCATCTGGGCCCTCGCCCGGCGCTACACGACCGCGGAGCTGCTCCAGGTCCCCACAGCCGCCGTCGTCGTCGCCGTGGCCAGCGTGCGCGACGCGGACGTCTCCATCCTCCAGGTCCTCGCCACCGAGCTCGCCGTCGCCGCGGCCCTCGACCCCGCCGGCAACATCCGCCGCGGCTCCTCCGCCGCCCTGCAGGAGCTCATCGGCCGGCACCCGGACACCGTAGAGAAGGGCATCTGGGTCGTGCAGACCGTCGACTACCACACCGTCGCCCTGCGGTCCCGCGCGGTCCACGAGGTGGCCCTCAACGCCACGAAGCTCTCCTCGCAGTACGGCGCCGCACTGCTGGATGGGCTGCTGGGCTGGCGAGGCATAGGCGACGCCGACGCGGGCGCGCGACGTGTCGCCGGCGCATCTTTTGGCACGCTCACGATGGAGCTCTCGATGCAAAACCTGTCCCGGGGCATAGAGCAGTTCGCGGCCTTCATCGACAGGATCCTCGCCCGCCTGCGCACGCTCCAGAACCGCCAGGTCGACGAGAGGCATGGGCTTCTCCTTTGCCTCGCCGCCGTGCTGGACAAGTTCCCGGAGCTGGTCGCGGTCGGGCAGCCCGTCGACGGCGTCACCGATCTCACGCAGCGCATCATCCACGAGCTGGAGACGATATTCAAGGACTTCCGGACGACGACGTATCGCAAACCCGAACTGGTCGCCGAGGCGGCCGGCCGGTTGGTTACTTCGTCTTTGCCTATCCTACAAGCGGCGACGACACCTGACAGCGCCCACGCGTACTTACAACCAGGGTTCAAGGTCGTATCGACCGAGAACATCAGCGGCCTGCTCGGAGCCATGAAGGCCGTCGACGCCCTTGACAAGATCCCAGAAAACTTGGCTAGTCTAGTATCGACCTTCAACTATGTGGTCGACGCGGGCCTCGCGCGTCCGGAAAAGGAAGCCATCGCAGCGTCCTCCGAGGCCTCTCTCGTGCTCCTGATCTTCTCCCGCGCAGAGGAGCGCAGGCGCATCGTCGAGGGGTGGGCGAGCACCGTCCGACAGCGCACGACGTCGCGCACGGCAAACGACACCGGCGTCCTCTTCGCCCTGACGATGGCCTACCCCGTCACCACCACCTTCGGCGCTCCGCAGGCAGAAGGGCAGGGTTTGGTCTGCGACACCATCCTGACGAGGTGGGCCAGCGACAACTACATCGAAACGCGCGTGGCGGTTCTGCAGAGCCTGTCACAGAGCGGCATGCTCCGCGACCGGGCCCCGGTGTTTCTGGACCTGCTGGCGGAGGGCCTGAACGACTACACCACCAACGCGAGGGGAGACGTGGGCTCCCACGTCAGGCTCGAGGCGCTCCGGGCCACAAAGTCGTTGTGGAAGACCACCTTCGCGGAGATCAGCTCCGAGGGTGACGGCGGCGGCGGCGCGGCTTCCGACGGGGTCGATGACTGGTTACCCTTGGCAGTGTCGAGGCTCTTCCTCAGAACCCTGCGGCTGGCTGCAGAGAAGCTGGATCGCGTCCGCACTGAGGCGCATGCGACCCTTGCTTTGAGCTTAGAATCAAGGTAAGGACCCCTTTATGCAGGGTCCCGCGACTCGGTGACAATGAGAGGAAACAATGTTTCAACTGACAAAACCTTTTAGTTTCGCATCGGGGTTTACCAAGCTCACTTACTCGTCAAAGGAGTACTTTCGGACGCTGCTCGACCTACACTCGTCGGACGCGGGCCTGCATCCTCGAATCTCACAGCCGGCCAAGGCCGATGCGGGGGCGTGGATGTCCGAGCTACTTGCGGGCTACGTCATGTCTGCCGACACAGGCAACGAAGACTTGGTGATCGCGTCCCGCGCGGCATTGGCCGACTTCTGCGCCGCCTCGCAGCAGAACCTGACCGCCATCTGCACCGCGCTGGTGAGCAACGTCAAGACCAGACAGGGGCAGGACCGCGTCGTGGTGCCCACACTCGAGATTGTGGCGTTCCTTTGCCACGTCGGGCTCTTCCAGAAGTGTCTGGACATCGACCTGCGACACTTGTGCCTGCAGGTCCAGAAGGCGGGGTACAAGACGGGCAGCATAAGGAAGCTAGAGGCCTGCATCAAGGTCTACGGCTGCGTGGCTGGGTTCGAAGAGGAGAGCGAGGAGCCTGGCCTGGACCCTATGCCGGTAGCGCTGGGAGACAAGAGACGCGCCGGCATCCTGGAGGCCAGGAAAAGGCTGGGTGCTTTGATGTCTCACCCTTGGCCTAGGGTGAGAAGCCTAGTTGTCGATGAACTGTGGAAACTGTTCGGTGCAAGTGGCCGTGCGGACTCGTTGAAGAGCGTCGACTGGAGCAAAGCCGAGAAGGCGTCCCTTAAACGCGTTGTGGACCAGCTTGGTCTAACACAGACAGTACAAGTACGTCCATAGAAGTAGTTGAAGCCAAAGGGTCCTCTGGACGCAACGATCGCGCAGTTGTTGGCTTATTTTCGGAAACCGTTACTTGGGAATATCCGTAACGCTTGGGATGTCTTTTACCGCCCTTTCGTCCACCTCAAGGTCCGGCCCATATCTGAGTGGATGTGCCGGGTGGCAAACGTGGGGGGACGATCAAGTCGGGGCCAAACTCAAAAGTAGAAGCTGCTAGAGGGCATTCAACCACTATCCGAATTGAGCCATTTTGAGGCCAGATCGGGATGCACATCTGCGAAGGTCACGGTGCCCGACAAGGAGGGTGGCCGTAGAGGCTTGCGTTGCAGACAGGCAGACACTCACTGCCAGAGCGAATTTCCACACGGATACTGTAGAATGAAACGGTGCAAGGGGTGGCAGACATCTGCTATAGGGCCCGGTTCGATACTGGACGGACTTGGGCAATTGTGGTATGGCTCATGAAGCGTTTCCAACTTCATGGTAGGTAGACCCGCACCAAGGAGACGGACGTGCTCGAGTTCGACACAATGTTTCACGACGGGAAGTTACGCACAACCAGCCGCAGGTCTATGACAAGCAAAGACTGGCATCTCCATGGATGATCCCAAGTATTTTCTGTGGGTATCTTCCGGCGGACTGTATGAGACCCGTTCTGCAACGGTCTTGTCGATCGACTTTTTAAGAGTTTTGCTGAGCCTGCAACTCGGGTAGGTGGATGTCGTAGGTGTACTGGCCCGAAACGGCACGGTCAAAGGTTGAATAATTGTCAAACTCGCATGGCGTTTGCAGCCGATCCCAGGGGCGTTGTACCGGGTAGGTCGAACAAAACCCGGCTTCGCAGTCCGGATCGAGTTGTACCTTCGATATAGATTAGTAGGCGGTACCAGGGAGGAAGACAAGTATATTTCCATTTGAGATCGAAGCCAGTAAACCAGGGCGAGATATCTCGTTTCGATTTGACGAGCTCGAAGTTAACGTTTGATGGCTCCTCCTGGTCCAAGGACTCGAGTCAAGGAGGCGCAAAACAAATCGGATCCGACGTTGGAGTTTCATGGACGACTGCCATCGCTGAATGTCTCCATTGCGCAAGGGTAAGACACCCTGCCCATGGACGTAGCTACGTTTTGTTGATCGTAATATGTCATGTCTAACAATATCAATAGGTTTCAGCGAACCCCCATGCTGACGTGTCTGCGTCGCCCACGCATGCTTGGCCGAGATGTCGCTCGCTTGCTAATTACGGACCCTTCCTTCCTCCGCGTGGAGTTGAGCCAACAGACCCCAGAAGGTAATCTTGGCATCAAGAAGAGACAAAGTAACAGTGGCCGGCGAGCCGAACTTGGTAGGGGCATGGCGTGATGGATGAAGTAAACATCTGAATATGAGTTGGAATGGTGAATGACTAAGGCTGAAGTAGAAATGAGTATCGGGGGCAAGTGGCCCAATCTGGCGAGAGGTATCCGTAATTGGCCCGGAGACGAAGGATGGCAGACGGATGGGGTCCGGGCATCGATCGACTTGGCCGTTGATAAATCACCTTGGATGGCTCAATGTCGAAAGGCCGGGATTGGTTGATTGGCTCGCATCATGTTGATGTGCCCCCCACCCCCGGGTCCCCCAAGTGACTGGTATCTTTGGAAAGGACCTGCTCAGTCGGGGCAAGCTAGCAGGCATGCAGCGAAACCCCGAGTGTTATCCCCTGGTCGGCACCATGGGCGATAAAAACGGCGTGCCCCTGACTCTCAGGAGCGTGCAGATTGTGTCCGGTCGCCAGCCACATCGAAAGAGTTGAAGATGAGCTCTCCTCGGGGAGTTATGCTCGGAAGGATTTGGCGTACAGTGTTGCACCTATCGCCATCCCGGTCAGGCGTTCGGTGCTTCGATATCTGTTTGGTTGTGTGTGTACCCTGCAAGGACACGAGGACTGGCTGACATTGGCTCGTTGGCTCAGACTGAGGCTTGGAAGGGTGTCGCGTGAGCAGTGGTGTGATGAGGCAGACACAGCCGCCACGCCATTCCGCCAGGTTGTCTTTGAGGCATTCTGTCGCAGAATTTCCAAGGTCTTTGGCGTTAATGACGGAGCGGTGCACGGCCAGGAACAGATTATCAGCCTATCAGGCCGTCTGAGACAAGTGCGTTGAAGGCAAAGTAGCGGCCGGCAGAGCCTCGATTGAAAAAGGCAGCAGTATCGGCGTCTGTGATGGCTGACGGCGCCGAGTGTGACCAGTGAATCTTGATACTGGACAACGGGTTGCATTCGGATCGAGGTGGGCCGTGCTTGGGCGAGCTCCTGCGGGATTCTTGGGGCGGCGGCGGAGCGGCAGCAGGTAGGTAGGTAGGTACCTATCATGTGCTGAAATTCCATGTACCCCGACGCCTGCAGTCCAGTCCAGGCAGTCTCTGTTCCCAACGATCCTTTCGAGGCATGCCAACCCCCTCAGCTTACCTCATCGTACCATTCTGTCATTGATTACCTCCAGGATTTCCTCCGACGCAACAGCCATTATTACACAAACGGACGGACAACTACATAGGAAGTAGACGTACTCAGAGAGATAAGGCGAAATGACCTAGGTACGTACCTATGCAGTAGGTCAGGTACCTTGGGTCATTACCGTCTGTCGCTGCGGGTGGGACCGTAACCGAGCCGCGAGTGCGTGAGACGGAAAGAGACGAAGGGGGGGGTTATCTTGCCCAACATCAATTGATGATGCACGTACCTAGGGGTATCTGCACTGTAATGCATTATTAATGTGCGTGTAAGTAGGTGTCTACTTGCTCTTGTGCGCCAACAAGCCGACATGCTCATCACCATTCAAGAGGCCCTTCGAACTGCCTACTTCCTCCACGATCCATGACGACTGTCACATCTGGGTAGGTATTAGTGAGCAGACCAGGTCAGGTACGCGCCCTGGACGTAGGTACCTCGTTTACGTACATAAATTGGGTAGTACGGAGTACAGGCCGTCGATCCCGTCGAGCGTTCCCGATGACTGGGAAACGGGAGTCGTCATTCGACCAGTGGGAGAGGGGGAAATCGTGAACCTACCTGTGTACCTACCTTAAGCGGTGGCCCATGCTCCCCCCACCTCGATGCCCGCTCGCTGTCTTGCAAAACTTTGCCTTGCCCTATTTTGCTTTCCCAGCAGCGGTGGCCGTGTCGCCGCCCACTTTTGCTGCTTTATTTTGCCTCGACCAACAGATGACGAGATGGTCTCTTCCGCATTGCCCACTGTTGGGTGGATAGGCACAAGGCCACATGCAGGGAAGCAGTGCAGCGCAGGGCGACAGGGCAATACATGGCGGGCATTTTGGATGCAACATGCAGTTGCCCTTGACGGCATCCCAACCACTAGGTAGCCAAGTATGTACCTAGGCAGTGAAGGTAATGTGTACCTAGGTAGATATCTACCTACCTATGTTAGGTATTGCCGGGCTGAATTAATACACTAAATACGTAGCATATACACTATAGGTAAGGCACTACAGGTACTATCGCACTAGGTATGTGATAGGACAGTCGCGAGGGGTGAGTGACAAGGGCCTCTCTAACTGCTGGCAAAAATCCACAAACATACCTACCTAGTACCTACATGCATCATAGTAGGTAGGCACTCACAGGTTAGCTCTGTGTGATATGCAACAGGGATTTTGGGCTGGCTCCCCTGTACCTACCCACCTACCTACCTGCCTAGGTCCCCTCCCTACATAGTACGGATACACATATCAATCGGTTCACTCAATCGGCCTCGGTTCCTTGACGAATGATGATTGATATGCTTGACTTGGAAACTGAGCATGATCGCAGCCAGCCTCCAAAGAATTACCGTAGGCCACAAGCTCGGCCAAGGCAGGAGATGGGAAAGCGCGAAAATAAGCCCGGAGAAAGATAGTCGAGTATGGTAACGGTAGTAGGTAGTGTCAAGAACGATGCCGGCCCACTCACTCACCGTGCTTTCCTTCCTTCTGGCCACGCCCCCCTTCCCTTCCTTGCCTTACCCCCACGCCCTAGCCACGCACTCTTTCTAGGTACCTATCTCTAACTCGTCCCCCGTCACCATCCATCTTATCTGTACTTGTTGGCGTGTCCTGTACCCTGCATTTCTGACCTGACACTGATCGAACTCAAAATCGGATGGAATGCCGGCCAAAATAGTTCCTCCTCGGAAACGACCTCACATCGCCTCAGACCAGGAACGCCTCAGCCTGATTACAACCACCAAAAGTTCATTCATCTCCGGCGGCATTCTGTCATTCTGGCGATTCCGCGGAACTGTGGCCGTACTACCCGGCCTTACCTCACCTAAAGCGTTCCACGTGCAACATGTCGCAGCCAATGTCTCGTTCGTGCCCGTCAAACTGACGACAAACGGCCCAATTGCAGAAAATCTCACCGAGGCCATGCGCCGCACCTCGTTTGACGGCAATGACAACGACCATGGCTTCCTCTTCCTATGCTGCCCGGTAGACTTGGCAAATTGTCATGCCGACTGCCGCTACATCCGGGTTTCCATTGCGTCCTATACTTGCTGCCTTCGTCTGCCCACGACCTCCTTTGGCCGAATGCACACTCGGCGCCGCTGTTTGTTTGGCCTGCCATGAGCTCGGCGCGCCTCCCGCCAACTCAACTATCGCCTTGGCCCGAGTTCCTTGCCTCGCGCCATTTCAACGCTAGTGAATACTCGGGCTCGAGATTCGACCCCTACCTACCGGTATACTGATGGAAATCGGGGAGCACACGAGGCGATGCCGCTGTCCGTTTTTAGGGCTCTACCCAGGCGAGACTCAATTCCACCATGCTCCAGCCGACCGGTCCAGGCCACTAGGCCTCATTCCCCCACACGATGTTGCACATACCAAGGCCCAGCACAACGATCTGTCTGCGCCGCTGCCCCGGAGCATTCCAGCCGTGCGTGCCGTTAAAAAACGCTGGGGAAAGTTCAATGTCCTGGCCGCGACGCATGGTCATTGCCGGCCCATGTTTCTCAGCCCCGGCTGTGGCATAGAGCCCAATAACGCCAAACGCGGTTATCTATGTCCCTTCCTTCTAGGGCCCCAAAGTCTCACCCGTTCCTTGCCATCAGGCCATTTCTGCCGTCAAATGCATAGCCCCGGGAAGCATAACATGTGCCACTCTGCCGCCTGCAGCGAGATGAATCCTGTCTGCCCTTGCCTCTGGTCGTATAAGGCTTACCAATGCGCCGGACGATGCCGCCAATCTTCAATCAGTAAGGGCAGGCCGCCAGGCCAGGGCACCTGCTGGCACCCACGGACACATTACCTAAGTCTGACACTTAGCAGCCGTTCCTCATTAGCTCGGCTGCCTCTTTTGGCAGTTGCCGGCGCGGACGCTCCCCCGGTAAAGAAAAAGGGCAAGGGCCACAAATCGCCTCCGCATTGTCTCTGCGCTTGCGGATGGAGCGCCATGCGTTGACTGTGGTACCGACGATTGAGTGGGAGGGGGAGACAAAGAGAAGGTTGATGCTGATTCGATGAGCCAAGTGAGGTACTGACTTCGCAACTTTTTTCGGCCATGTCGGTCAAAGGGGGCGGGCGAAGGAGGGGTGCGCACAGTACATACAACGGCCTTTTAACGACCGGCCCACCAATCCCACGAACGCGAACCGGCCTCTCGTCTGCCGCCTTATCTAAGTGGAGAGAGGCACACACGACTGGGAAATAAGGATTGAGACGGCCTCGCAGGCAAGACGAGACAAGCAGGGAGGGCTTTCGTTGGCTACTCGCGCCGACACACGATAACGAAACATGCCAATGCAGCCAGCAGCTCCTGGCCAAGTTCAGCTTTTGAAATTAGTGGTACGCGCTGCTTCCCGCCGTGATTAGAGGATGCCAGTGGCATGTTCAAAGCGGTCAGTCATGTCAAGGTGGCCAAGCCCATGGCAGAGTACACGGCTTGCTCCGTCGAGTTGTGGAGGCAGCACTGTAGGTCTATTAGCGCATGCTGCAAAGACCGCAGCAGCACCGTTTCGATACCAGGTTTTTGCTTTTGGGCTCGGCCATTGTCTGTCGAGCCGCAGCAAACAGTGTCAAGGGCGGCCAGATATGGATACGGACTTCATCACCCTCCCATTTTGGTGCTCACCTCGATAAAGTCACCAATGACGGCACCATGTCAATCTCTTCTCCACGCTACCTTAGTTTTGGGACCGAGTGTCGAGACATTGCCTCTCAAAGCGAGCGACTCGACCAGCCGAGCTAGGTACACTAACCACCAGCAGAGATCAGCGTTATCTCAGCGAGCGAGCGTTGGCAGCTGTGCGACGCCGACCGCTGTGTTTGTATCCGCATCAAGGTCCAAAGCACACGGAAAGCTACGTGGTGCTGGAGGATGGGGCACGCACTACCCCGTGAGGCGCGAGAGGGCAATAACGACAGAGTAGCATCTTGATGAGCTGCAGGCTTGGGATGGTACTTGTTGCCCATTTGAGGACGGGAAACCGACGGCTCAGCCTTGAATGCCCCCCCCCCCCCTCCCTGTGCTCTCTGGCCGAGTCGAACCCACCGCCAATCCAACCTCGTCGCCACCTCCGAACTTTGGCCCTTCAGCCGACGGACGGGGTTGGGATTGGCCGACCAAGAAGAGCTGCTGATGTACACGATCAAGTTCCTGACCGCACACCCTCACCCGGCCCCTTGTCACCACGTCCCACGCCCCCCATTTTCCCATTCCTCCAAGGGCTTGGATCCCCTCAATCCATCCATCCATCCATCCCTAGTAGCGTGCAAAGGGACCATCGCCAGGTATCCTTGATTACCCCCAACTCGGCCATCCCAGACCAGCCTATCCCACCACCCACCTTGGTCCGGCTACTGGGAGCCACACTAGTAGAGAAGAGCAGTGGTACCGGGTAATGCCTATCTTTGTCTGCTCGGTGCAACCAAAGTATTACTTCCATCCACTCCTCCGCAGCATCGGGACCGGGCTCCATGTTCTCCTTCCACCACGCTCGATCTATGTCTGCGATTCTCTCTGCTATCTCGTTAGTGCAGAAAGACAGGAACCCGTAGCGTTCATTCTCGTCGTTGTCGAGACGGTTATGCGCCCGACGCCGTCATCGCTTCCCGTCACGTCCGGACCCGGCCTGCTGCTCCATGTCGTACCGTTCGTCCCTTCGCAAGAGCAGAGTCCATGCATCAGACGCAACAGTCGCTACCATACGCCTACCAACCGCCCTAGCAGCCCGTTGCTCGTTTTCCGCCAACCGACGAATCCCATCATCTCGAAATCATCGCCAACATCAGCCGTTGTGACATCCACACGAACCGACCCCCGCCGAAAGTGGACGCGCACGCTGAACAGCTAACTCGTTGAACTTCGACGTCGCAGCCGCTTCCTCGCTCGTCGTGCCCTCTGCGGAGGTCGACGGGCGTGGATTGTCCGAATCCACCATGAATATTTACACCGAGCCACCTGAGCTGCGCAGCTTCTCGCAGGACAAGCCCTCTCTGCTTGTTTGCTGGTGGATCACATCGTTCTGCACCGTCATCATCTTGTTCCGGGTCGCCGGCCGCTTCATTCGAACCGAGAAACTGTTCCAAGAGGATAAAGTCGCTGCACTGGCGCTGATACCTCTATGGCTTCGAATGGTTTGCGTGCATTTCATCCTAGTCTTTGGGACCAACAATGCCCAATTCGACAGTGTCACCCTCTCCAGCGAACAAGTGCACAGGAAGAGAATCGCAAGTTGTCTCGTGCTTGTCAGCCGCATCTTCTACGCCGCGACGTAAGTTACCGAGCCAGCCATGTCTGTTCACGCCGTCCGCAACGGGCTCGCAGGAATTCCGCGTTCGTCCCGTCGAGACGGTAGAATGAACGGCTTGCTAACACTCCGTCTGTGCAGACTGTGGATTTTAAAGAACACTATTTTAGAGTTCTTCAAGCGTCTGACTGGCGTCACTTGGGCACGTTCCTACGAACAGACGCTCGTTTTCATCAGATGTACCTTGGTCGCAACGTTTATCGCCATCGTTATCAGCGACCTGGCGGAATGCCAGCCATTTGACCATTACTGGCAGGTCACTCCTGACCCAGGAGGACAGTGCCGCCAAGGCTTTGCGCAACTCATTACCATGGCGGCCTGCAACATCCTCACCGATTTGCTCCTCGTCTTTTTCCCGATTCCAATCATCTTGCGCAGCCAGATGAACATCAAGAGAAAAGTCCAACTCACGCTACTCTTCTCTCTCAGCCTAGCCGTGATCGGCGTCACGATCTACCGCGTCCCTCACGTCATCGAGCAGCGCGGCAGTCAACAGCTGCGATCGGTGTTGGCATCAGTTGAGCTTTTGTTTGCGACCACGGCGGCCAACGCGCTAGTTCTTGGTTCGTTTGTGCGAGACCGAGGCCTCAAGAAGCAGAAATTCAAGTACGGCTCCTTTGCTGCAGACTCTGTCGACCGGGGTTCCGAACGACGGCCGACCCTTCACCGAGGCTGGGGAAGTGACGAGGATCTGGTGCGCGACGTTGGTCTCGGGGTCGACACCGATCTCCGAGAAGGAGTTGGGTCACAAGACGATGCCGATATCGAACAGCTTCGTTACACCCCTGCGCCAGTCGGCAGACCATTCGGCGAGGAGCTGAGACAGTGGCAATTCCCACAGCGACAAAGAAGCAGCGCCGAACGTAGCGATGCATCGCTTGTGCCCCACGACCTCTGTTCTTCAAGAAGCAATTCCACCACGACGCCGCGGAAAGTCTCCTTCTTCGATGTGGGGGGCCTGTTATCGGAAGACCAAGCCGGAGCAGGACCAACTTTCCGTAGAGACAGTATCGTCTCGAGCGTGGACCCCATGTCGGTCGATGGCCACAGCTTACCCTCGCCGACGATGCTCGCTCCATCCAACGGCTTACGGCGCGGCTCGACAGCGCTGCTGCAAGACCTTGGTGGTCTCTTGGGCCCTCTCGAGACAAGAAGCCCGCGCCAAAGACCCAGGACAGGCACTGAGCTACAACCCATCCCGCAGTCGCAGTACGACGATCATCCATCGTACAACCCTCGACCCGGTGAGCCTATTCTGAGTGACCCAGGCGGCCTCTTGAAGTAGCCCTGGCATAACAAGAGAGTGCGTTTCTGAGCAAGTTGCCATGCTCTCGTCACCAAGCTCAACCAGCAACATCCATAAAAGTCGGCAAGTACACAACATGAGACATCATGTGTCTGTGTACAACGACGTTTTCCAACAGACATGTTGGAACAAACATTTTTATATCATGAAGGAATGAGGAGTTATAGAGGTCAAGAGCCTTCAACTGGCGTTTTTTTTTCCCGGGCCGAATCGAAGGAGGAACTGGCCACATTCAATCACATTGTTTCTGCATTTCGAAGAGGGGAGGGCTGGGATCGTTTATGACCAAGGGAGTTTTTGGGGCGTCGGGAGAGGATGCAAGGAACAACGGCTGCTCTAATGTGCGTGCGCCTGCGGGGCGTCTACGATGATGCCGCAAGCTGCTGGCATTTTTATCCTTTGTCGTTTTAACATATACCCGGCGAGATCCGCCATCATGTTTATATTTTCAAGCCCGTCCCGACAGTATTACGATTTCACAATTCCTGCGCTTGAACGAACGGTGAACCGCATGAGGCACATTCGCAGCGTACGTCGTCGTCGCCATTCCAATTTTTTTTTTGTTTCCCCCAATCGCACATCATAATGCTGGCCCCCAAAAACTGCTATGCGACCTGGTCCCTGTAGGATCTGATCGGTTGGGGAGGGGGGGGGCTGATCCTGAACAAACACTGCAACGACGACGACTGACTCTATCCCGGTTGCCCTGGTCCCGGCGGCGGCACCGGCAACCCCCTCCCCAGTTTTCCCTCAAAATTCTTTACGTTCTGGGCCTCTGATCTTTTTGAGTTCTGGGACCTGACGCGAATTAACTTCTTTCTTCTTGTTTTTGTTTCTCTCCAAGCCTTCTCATCCTCCCAACGAGACGAGCCTCTATACCTCTGTATCTCCTTTTTTTTTCTTCTTCACCCTGGTTCCCGGCACCCGGTGTCATTTCCGTTGGCTCAAAACTCCAGTTGCCCGCCCGTTGTGCAGGGGTGTACATGTCCTCTGGTGGGTGAACACCCACCACCCTTGCCTGCCCGCCCGCCCCGAATTCCGAACGGGAGGGCACGGATGTTGCAGAGGAGGGAGAGAGATGAGAGACGGACCACCATTCCGCGGTTTCGCAGCAACACCTTGCGAGGTCTTTTTTTGAAAATAATAATAATAATAATAATAATAATAAACATCCGCGAGGGCTTTGCGGTTCGGTATCAAGACCTGGTCGGCACGAATGAGATGAGGCGAGAAAGTAGGAGGATACAGTCAATCCAGGTTCAGGGGTCCGTTCGCCATTGTTGATACTGGGGAGGGGGCGCGTGTATGTGTCGTGTCTTCTATTAACAGTTCGTCCGGTGCCTAACGTCAACCCTACCACGCCCCCCTCCCCTTGGGACTTTGGGAGAAACAACTATTGTCGGTCCAAAGTAGGCACTATTACTTGGTGCAGAAAGGGGGTAGGTGGGGGGGGGGTTAGGTTCTATTCTCGTGGATGCCGCGCATTGCGTTATAAACAACGGAGATCTGCGCGGGTGGGGGCCGGGAAATATGCCCTACGGAAAGAACGAAGGAGGGGGGAGGGGGGGTAATAAAATCAAATGGAATTAAAATAGAATAGAGAAGAAAAAGAAAAGAAAAATAGGGAGAAAGAGAAAGAGAGAGCAATGACCATGCGCGCGCATGCGGCCCTCGTTGAAGTGTCGCAGATCTTCTCGGGGCCGGGATCCGTCCGGTGCCGTCAGTCCTTCGCATACACGGCAAAGAAACCTGGCCCTTCTTGTCGGCCTGTCCGGCCTTGTCGCAGTCAGATATCTGGCGGGCTCACTATATGCAAGGTCCCCATTGGGACCAGACACGCTCGCTGTCCGGGCTCGTCCCATTTCGATCAAAGTATTCCAATATGTCCATGTTCCCACTCGTTTGAAGGCCAAAAGAGACCTCTCACACGCGCCTTTCCGAAATCCCATCAGCCAAACCAATGAGATGCGTTATGACGAAATCAATGTAAATAGTAAGTTAGGTACCTTGTGTTGTCCTTCTAGAAGAACCCCTCTTTTTCTTTTCTTGTCATACACAAAACAGCAGACCATAGCCGTTCCCTCAACGCCAGACTCAAGAGTGATGCAAAGAGTATAGTTTAACTCCCTCCCCCCGTTCGTCGGGCGGCAGTCATCCTGTCAAAAAGATGGGGGAGGGGACCAATCCCAGTCCGCGCGACTTCCCTGTTCCATCTTGTCTTCTTCTTTCCCATGTCGTCCCTTTTCTCAACCCCGCGGCCCGGGGCCAGGCGAAACGCGAACCTTATACGCACAATCTGTAACTGGCGTAGCGACCGGCCGTCTCCGAAGTACGGATAATCTTGACGACCTGCCCACGCTTGAGACCGAGGTACTTGGCGACGGGGTCCTTTTGCAGGATGCGAGGCAGCTGGGTCTCCTTGAGACGGTAGCGCTTGAGCAGGGCGATCTTCTCCTCGCGGCTGAGCAGGATGTGCTTGGGCACGAGCTCGTGCTTGGTAATGTTGACGAGCAGGTCTTCCTCGAGGAAGCACTCGACCTTGGCGAAGGACTCGATGGTGATGAGCATCTTGCGAGCCGCCGGGGAGAGGGCCACATGGGTGATCATGATACCGGACGAGTACTTGTTGCTGATGAGGTGGTGGATGAACTTCTTGATCTCCTTAATACCAAAGGTCGTGTCGGCGAGGAACTCGACCCAGAGGGTGCCGCATTCGGGCGCCGGGTTTGGGTTTTGAGGTGTCGCTGGAGGGGTGAACTTGCGGATCATATCGGCCGAGGGGTTCGCGGAGAACTGGAGCTTGTTGCGGCTGTTGGGACGCAAGAGTTGTCAGTTGCGATGGACCGACCAAGGATTCAAGCAAAGGGGCGCGTACTTTACGCTACCGTCAGCACTAGTGTACTCCATCTTGAAGCGGTCGAGCGAAATCGTGAGTTCGTCCTCGGCAAGTTCATAGCCCTGTCATCCGTCGTCAGCGCCAATGCCGCCAGGCCGCAAGTCTCTTGTCCGTTCCAAGCAGCGAAAGAGCGCAATCGTGCCCCTCAGAATTCTCGAAACGGATGGTTCATAGGGCGCCGTACACGATCCGCAGCCATCTCGTGGGCTGTCCGCCAAGCTCGCCACAGCCTGGTAACCTCCTTGTTCACATCCTTCTGTTCCGACATGGTTGCGACGAGTGCGTATTGATCGGAGGTTCTCGTCGTGTGACGTCCGGGGGGGAGAATAAAATGTCGCCGTCGAAGAAGAAATATGGGTTGGTTGGGATGGAACGCGCGGGTGGTGGATGGGTATCGCGACGACGGGACGAGGTTCAAGGTCGAAAAAAGACTGGCGTCGCAAAACGGATAAGCCAAAAAAAGTTCTGGCGGCGGGTTCAGCCTTGCAGCAAGCAGCCAGAGCAAAAAGTTTGAGTGGGGCCCTCCCGGCTGCTGTTGCTCAGTCCTAGTCGGATTTTTGGAATAATCGACGGGAAGGTTAATCCGGAAAAAGGCAGAATCGGAAAAACCTCCCAACCTGTCAGCCTTCCTTGGGCTTTGGGAAGTCAAAGGCACGTACCTAGGTAGGTAGGTAGGTACCCAGATGAACCAAGGGTCCATGCACGTGCCAACCGGCCGACTTGGACCCCACAGCCGAATCCAGGATGGCAGGTGGCCTTTCCTCCTAGGTAGAGAAAGTACGAGGTACCAAGTACTCCGTACCTGCCACGGAACCCAAGGGTGAATTCCAACAAAATTGGGGGAGCTTTTTACGGAAAAAGTTCACCTTTTGCGCAGTGCATCCCGATCCCCCTTCTCTCCCTCCCCTCTGCATCACCACCCTTGCTGCCCGCTCCCACCAACGGCAGTGCGTGCGCCATCTTCTGCTTTGTCCAATTGACAGTTCGTTCTTTTTGCACCGGTACACAAGCATCGTTCAACCTTCACAATGGCCGATACCAAGCAAACACCCGCTACGGCGGCCGAGGTCAAGACCGAGACAAAGACCCGTCCGACCATGCCGGACGAGGCCGAATACCAGAAGAAGCTGAAGATCGCCGAGAAGGAGCACAAGGAAGCCCTCGACCAGCTGGTAAGTCTGATCACCACGTCAATTGACAGCCTGTTGCGCACCTTCCTGGGTGTCCGTGGCCGCAGAGGCGCCCGCCCTGTGATGGGATACCGACACATGCCGCTCGGATCGCAAACCGCTTACACCGAGCTTCTTCCAGAACGCCATCAAGGCCAAGATCGACATTGCCATGCCCAACAAGAACAAGGAGCAGCAATCTCCGACTCAGAAGCGCCGCGCCGAGCTCATTGCTCAGGCCAATGAGATCCGCCAGAAGCAGGGCGCCGGCAAGAACGCCCGCACCTCCAAGCTCGACCAGATCAAGCGCCTCGACGAGCAGCTGCGCTCGCGCATCACCGAGCAGAAGACTGCCCGCTCCAAGGTCAACTTCAAGAGCGTCGAGGAGGTCGATCGTCAGATCGAGAAGCTCGAGTCTCAGGTCAACTCGGGTAGCATGAAGATTGTCGACGAGAAGAAGGCCCTCGCCGAGATCTCTTCTCTGCGCAAGCTGAAGAAGAACTTCTCCCAGTTCGACGACTCGCAGAAGCAGATCGACGACCTCAAGGCCAAGATCAAGGAGATCAAGGACTCGATGGAGGACCCCGAGGCAAAGGCCATGTCCGAGCAGTACAACAAGATCCAGGCCGAGTTGGACGCCATCAAGGCCGAGGGTGACGAGGCCTACAAGAACCTCTCTTCGCTCCGCGATGAGCGGTCCAGGCTCCACAACCTTCAAAACGAAAAGTACCAAGCTGTCAAGACCATTAAGGACGAGTACTGGCAGCAGCGCAAGGCCGCTCAAGCGTACGAGCGCGAGGCCCGCGAGAAGGCTCGCGAGAGAAGAAAGGCTGAACAGGAGCGCTATCACAAGGAGCGCAAGAAGGCCGATGCCGAGAAGTTCCTCGCCGAGGCCAGCGACCCCGCTTACCTCGAGGAGATTCGTCGTGCCAACAGCCTGCTCCAGTTCCTCGACCCCACCCACAAGGTCGAGAAGGCCCCTCTCCAGGCCGACAGCGGCCTCAGCGCTCAGGCTTCCCGTACCGTTGACGACTCTGGTCTCAAGGGCGTCAAGATCCTCTCCAAGAAGGACCGCGACGAAGAGCTTTTCCCCGCGACCAAGAAGGGTAAAAAGGGTAAGAAGACGGGTGCCTCCGAGGAGAAGGCCGGCAAGTACAACTGCCCGCCCTCTGTTGTCGAGGACTGCGCTTTTATGGGTATCGACCCTCCCATGAGCCAGGCCGATGTCCCTGCCGTCGTCGAGAAGGTCAAGGCCAAGCTCGAGCACTGGAAGTCCGACCAAGAGGCCCAGACGCAGCGCGTAAGTTTTCCCTCGTCGTCGCCCGAAAGCGCTTCGGGGTTTGGTGTGCATCCGATGCTGACTGATCATCCCAGAACATCGAGAAGGCCAAGAAACAGCTCGAGAAGCTCGACGCCGACGAGGCCAACGGTGTCACCAGCAACGGCGATGCGGTCGAGGAGGTCACCAAGGACCTTGAGAAGACCTCCGTCGAGGAGAAGGCATAATTGATCGACTCGTCGATCCGCCCTAATAGTTGACTGAACCCTCGTCTCCATCTTTGCCGCTTTTTTTTCCAGTCCTGGTTTCTTCTCCCGTCCCATACGTGGTAGTAGTGGTGATGGTGGTGGTGGTGGAGGTGGAGGTGATGATGAACCACAAACGCAAAAAAGGTCACTGGACAGAGATGGCTGACTCTATATACGCACACACGAAAACCAAAACACTTGCATAAAAAACCAAGAAAAACTTCGGATCACGGGAGGGGGGGGGGGGAAGCGCGAAAAACAACAACTTTTTTTTTATATATATAAAAAGAAGAAAACTCTGGCTCGTTTCTGCGTCGTTTTCTACAGCCCAGCCCCTCGAGGCGGCTGCCTTTCTTGTACTTAACAGCATCACCCCCTTCCAAAAACTTGGTTCCCTGCCAGAAAAGAATGAGAGGCAAAAAAAGAAAACAAAAGGCCTTCTTCTGTTTCTTCAAACAAGAACCGTGCCCACCGATGAACATGAGCTCTGGGTCTGAGGGGGAGACACCTCGCGCACCCGGAATGCGCATCGTCGAGTGATGTTTCCCTCCTTATCTCGTTGTTGAAGTTGTTGCAACACTCGCGCTAACCAACGTACAGCGACCCAACCTTCCGACCTAACATCGGACCCTCCCCTCCCCCATCTCCTTTTCTCCTTCTTGTTGGCTTGCTGTTCACCTAACCCTCTCGGCCGAGACCTTGCGCTGGCGGTCCGCCAATGCAGAGCTGCCTACTGCGGGCCCGATTCCATGCGGCAAGTCCACGCATTTTCGCGAATCACGAAGTCCAATCGCCGCAGCCATTGGACCGTCCCCGCCCTCCCCCATCTTCATGGCCCCGTCGTCTTGGACCGCCGTGGTCGGGCAGCCGTGCTTGTGGGCAGGGAGTCCCGTCTTTCGTCGAGCACGCCCGGCCCTGGGCGGGGCGCCCGTCGGACGGCCGCGCGGTATGACGTGCCGATCCGTCTGGAGCCACTGCAGAGGAGCGCGGCGAGCTGTCGTGTTGTTTTATCCGCAAACGCCTCGTCTTCGTTACACAACAACCTGCGGGTAGACTCGGTTCGCAAGCCTTCGCAAGCCATTTCGCGTCGTGTGCGGAAACGCTGCCTCTCGATCTGTTGTGTGAGCATGCACAAGCAGGTCATCGGCCGTCGTGTATCATATCAACGACATCGGGGCATTTCGAGGGCGTTTTACATCTTGTGTGAATTGTTGCCTAGCAGCGCCGCCTCTTCCAGGATTATTTGCTGGTGTGGTGGCAGATACCAAGAAGAAAAAAACAGTGCCCGGCCTGCGCCGTTGTAAATGCTAATCATGATGCCCTCTTTCCGTGAACCATACTCCATTGCTGACTGCCAGAAACATAGAAGAGATGTGGGGACATACAAAACAGGCCGAGAACAAGCGCAAATCCTTGGTGTCTCTTAACGTATCAAAAAGAAGAAGAAGAAAAGGCAAGAAAAAGAAAACAAAAGATGGGATCACCTCAAGACGCCTGCCTCTCCGTTCTACAATGCAAGGACGTCTGATGAACATCGTGTTAATACTCCAGGCAAATTGCTCATCCAGTTCGTGGGCCTCATAAAAACATGACATCAACACTCTGATGCGCCGTATTCTTTTTTTCGGTATCAAGGAGTCTTGGAACTTCGGGAGGGATCCGCCCTGTGGAGCGTTTATTGGTGACATGAGGCGCCTTCAAGAGCCCCATTGATAGTATCCCGGAGGTGCCTGAGGCGGTGGTCGTCCATAATGACCCGGGGGTGGGCCTGGGTGTCCCATGGGCGGCATGGATCTTCTGTCTCTGCCCCCCAAGCCCGGAGTTCTCCTGTCCAACCTGCCAGGCGGTTCCATGGGGGGCGGTGTTCTCCTTCCAAACGGGTCTCTTTCGTGCCCAATGGAAGCAGTAAGGGCCGGTCTGGCCGGTGGCGGTGGTCCGCCGCCCGCGAGCCTTCTTCCAGTTTGTTTTCTGGAGCCACTGAGGGCGCTCAGGGGAGGGTCCTTGACAATGGGGTCGTCGTCGGGAGGCACCGTGAGATCTACCAGACTGAAGAAATATTCCAAGACCTCGGGGTATCGTTGGACGCTGGATTGCCAGTCCTCGTCGATGCCGCGTTTTAGGTCCGCTTGTGCCTGGGCGAGTTCGCTGGGATGGGGCGCAGCGTGATAGTAGTGGTACGCGGTGGCATTGATACGATCGAGGTTGACGGCGTGGTCTGCCTTCCGGCGCTCTGTGAGAAGCCGGAAATACTCCAAGATGTAGTCTTGGGCGTGAGCGCGGACCCAGCTCCTGGTCAGGCAGTCAGCACGGTGGGCAGTCCGAGCAGGTATTATCCGGCTTACCGAATATCGTTGTATATCGACTGCATCATACGCTGCTCGGCCTGTTTGATGGCGATGTCCAGCCCTTTGGCCTCGCAGTCGCACGCCATAGTGGCAGGAGCATGGCATATGGCACAGTCGGGGTCCATTCTAACGGTGCTCTTGCGCGTTCGCGGAGTGCGCGGCGTGCGCGGCCTGTAGTTGGTATACATTTTAGCAGATTGTTTCCCGGACGGGACACCGACAACCTGGCTTTTGTGGGTGGGGGAGGCTCGATGTGGGAGTATATTGTACAATGAGGTCAGGATGGATCATCTACTACTAGCACAAATGACATTATTCCTCTCGAGACCCAGAAACGGGGTCGCACGAAGGGACGCTTGTAGGTTTGGGTTTGGGTTGGCGGCAAGAGGCTCGTGGAGCAAGATGGAGGCGGGCGGAAGAAGAGAAGAAATCGGTGATGGACTGACCTGACTTATGTTATTATTAAGAGGGGAAAGGGTTATAGGGCGGAAGTGCGTCGGTAGTGTAGACAAGAGTTGGGAATAAACAAAACTAGGACGAATAAAGCGAGTTGCTCCTGTCGGCCGGTGCTATGTATCCTGCAGCATCGAAGCATGAAACAACAACGCAGGCAAGTAGTGAGCAGCGCTTCGAAAGCGCACGATGGAGAAGGCCGAGTTGACAGCAACGGAGGCGGCGGTTGTCAAACGGCGGACTCTCATTCAACGGAGAGCAGAAGCAGACGACGCGGGGGGGGAGGGGGGGAGAGACGTGGAGAGGAGATAGTCTGATCCACGAGGACGCAGGCAGATGAAGGAGAAGATCGAATCGGGACGGGGGTTTGACTGCAGCGAGTGTCGTGGCTCGAATGCCAGCGTCCTTAGATATGCAAGTCTTCGAAGGGGCGGGAAAGGTAAGTGGCCCAATGGAGGGAAGGGGGGTCAAGCGAGGAGAAGAGCGAGTTCGTCTGCCCGACCAAGTACGGATAAGTCAGTCCCAATGGATTCTTCTGATAAGCGACCAGTAAGATTGGGCTTCACTTGGTCTGCTAGAAGGGGGTGGCAGATGAAAGAAAAACGTTGCAAACTGCAACCAGTCAGTCTGCAGACTTGGGAGGGAGAGCAGGAAAACAGAGAGCAGCAAACAGGCCAAGGAGTGGAGGGGCAGATTATGTGTGTGTGTTGTCGCCGCCCCTCGCTTTGCGTCTGGTGCCGGTGCCGTTCCCGCCTTCGGTTGGGCTTCAAGGCGGTCAAGGACTAGCTGGCTAGGTAGGTACCTAGGTAAGTTGGGGCCGGGGGGGCTGCAGTCAGAAGCGGCCGTGGAACGGTTTGCAGTGAAGCGGGGAAGAAGGGGGGCGACGGGGTTTGGGGAGGTTGGGCGAGAAACTGTGTGAAGCGGCACTGGACGATGGAGCGAAAAGTACCGCTCACGCTGCGCTGGTGGGCCCCGCTGGCCCAACGGGAGACACCGACGAGGAAAGAAAGCGGAGAGGGGCACGAGAGGTCGGACGGGTCAGCTTCCAGAGGCCGAGACGACCGGCGGGGTGGGGTGGCTGGACCTCTCTCTCTCCCCCCCCCCTCCCCTTCCCTCTACAATAAGACCCCAGGCCAGGCCAGACCAGACCCAAGCAGTGTTCAAGCTACCTCTTTAGCCACCTAAACTTACCTACCGGTAGTATCTAGGTAGACCGTAGAGCAAAGCAAAGTACGATGCAGAAAGTGTGACCACCTAGGTAAGGTAAGTAAGGTAGGGGAACGGTTCCGGCGATGCAACATCGAGGGGCCCGCACCCGTTGACACACGAACAGCTGGCGAACGAATGCCCGGGTCAACTCCCCAGGTCCAGCCAGCTTAGCGAAACAGAAACCAAAATGCCTCCCGGCGTCCCCAGACACGTCTCGGACCGTGATGAACTACTTGCTCTGCCATCGCTTTCCGTCAGGAACGGAAAGCGGCGTCAGCAACAGCACTGAGTATACCTACCTACCTTATCTAGGGAGTGCGGTACAGAGTACTCTCTGATCGAGATTCAAGGCTCTCTCACCGCATCTTTTCCCATGCGACCGGCTTCTCCATCAGAACGAGCCGGCTGCATCTTCCTGCACACATTGATTAATCATATTCTGGACGCACGTAGAAGCTGTGGCAACCCGTCATTGGTAAGTAAGCTCTAGCAACGCGCTTTGGGTCACCCGAGCCTGCCGCACCGTAGCCGGCGAGAGGAGCCTCATATCACAACATGGCGAGATGACGAGATGACGAGATGACGTTGAAGAGGCTGAAAAGACGAACAAGCGAGACCCGTCCTCCCGCCTTCCTCAGGCGAATTCGGTGAGGCAGTGCACTCCGCCGAGCATCGTGCTAGCCCCGGTTGCTTCCCAGTGATTTGGGCACTGGCCCGATTTGACAACGGCGCTTGGCTGATTGATCCCAGTCTCACAGCGGCTGCTCCCGCCCCTGCTCGATTATGTAATCATAAAGAAGAACCTTATCTTATCTCTCCAACATGGCTGGAAAAGTCCCAAAATTTCCATAGCTTCGCTTCATCCGAACGAGTCTGGATTATTCAACAACCGCCTCTAACCGGGGCAATTGAGGAGAAAAGATGGCGGCAAGGTGCTCCGGCGGGCATACCCTTTTTCTTCCATTCCTTTACCCCTCGTTGTTCGTTGCCAGAAGCACCGCCTCACCTCGCCTTGCTGCACGAGCTGTCGCATGTCGTCGCCATAGCTCGACCCACGTCGCCCGAGAACCAAAGACCAGCCGATTGAACCCAGCTCCCGACGATTATTCTTCCCCCGTATTCGCCGACAAGGCTTCAGTAACTCTGTATGCTGGCGCCGGCGGCCATGGCTGCATCTCCTTCTTCCGCGACGCATACATCCCCAACGGCCCTCCCAATGGCGGCGACGGTGGTCACGGAGGCAACATTTACATACAAGCAGTGCACGGCGAGACTTCTTTGCACAAGCTAGCGAGGCGCCGTTTTATTCGCGCCGGGAAAGGGAAGTCCGGGCAGGGCAGCTCGAAAGGTGGACAGCGGGGCGACGATGTCATCATCACGGTGCCAGTCGGTACGGTGGTACGCGAGCTGAGCAGAGAAGACCCAGTTGCCGAGGATGCGATGCTGCAGCGTACTCTCAAGGCGCAGAAAAAGGCCGAGAAGAGGGCAAAACTGGCCCGCGAGGCGGAAATGGCGAGGCGAGAGCTGGAGGAAGGGCTGAAAGAGGAGGATGAAGAAATGGACGATGAGGAAGACAGGGTCACGAAGCAGGTCATCGACGATGGCGTTGATGAGCCCGAGAATCCCGACCGGAACAAGTTCCTTCTATATCCTGGTCTCTCAAAGTCTGACCTGAAGACGATATCTCTTCCCCGAGCCCCGACCCGTACGCGTCTCTACCACCAACCGCCCGGCCCGATCCAGCTCGATCTGTCGCGGCCTTCACCCCAGCCCATCCTGCTCGCCGTCGGTGGTATTGGCGGCCTCGGCAACCCTCACTTTGTATCGCGAGAACACCCACGGCCCATCTTCGCCACCAGGGGTGAGCGTGCCGTGACCATGGAAATCGAGCTAGAGCTGAAGCTGCTTGCTGACGTCGGTCTTGTTGGATTGCCCAACGCTGGCAAGAGCACACTTCTTCGCGCGCTTACAAACTCGCGCACGCGCGTCGGCAACTGGGCTTTCACGACTTTGCAGCCAAATATCGGGACAGTTGTCCTAGACAGCTACAAGGGCCGTCCTGTCATCAAGAGCTACAAGCGCTACCCAGCCGCCGATGGCGGCTCAGGCGAGGAGGAGGTCCTCGTCGAACAACGAACTCGCTTTACCGTTGCCGACATCCCGGGTCTCATCGAGGGTGCTCACCTGGACCGGGGTCTCGGCATCGCTTTCCTGCGTCACGTTGAACGTGCTGGCGTGCTCGCCTTCGTCGTCGACCTCTCCGCGGGACCGGCTGTGAAGGCTCTCAAGGCGCTGTGGAATGAAGTCGGTCTTTACGCTCAGATGCGCGAGGAGGAAGAGCGCGCCCGTGAGATCGACTCCCGTGTCGACTGGGGCCTCACCTCCGGCACCAACGGACCCGCACCGTCGGAGGGCACCATGATGGTCGCGGACGCCCCTCCGGCGCCCAAGCGGGAGGACGGCTTGCATATCGCGGCCAAGCCCTGGTTCGTGGTCGCCACTAAGGCCGATCTCCCCGAGACGCAGGACAACTTCAGGGAGCTGGAGCAGTACCTGCACGATATCAAACAAGGAACAACTCCTCACCCAAGCGGGATCGAGAATGCTTGGACGGAGAAGTGTGCCGCAATTCCTGTGAGCGCCATCAACGGCCAGGGAGTGGACCGGATTGTCTACTGGACTGTGGGGTTGCTTGACGAGTAGGGAGTAGGTGTATCATAGTTTTGTGTACCATCATTGTATAATACCATCCCGGTGATGAAGAAATGAGACTTTTGTTCGTCTTTGGGCCGATCCTCTTTCGAACCAAACCGCCCATCCTTTTCCACAAAGTGTGTCCCTGAACTATTTGTTGCTCCAGCCACTTCAGCTTGGACGCTCACATGCCCGGGCGCAAATAACAAATCACATAAGTCGTCAACAGGTGTTGGTCACAATCTTGAAATATTTATCGTCGAAGCCATCATTGCCAATCCGGTGGGGGAAACCCAATTTAAAAAAAAAAAAAAAACTCCATATCGAGCTACATCTTGTACGCAAACCCCGATTCGTGTTCCATCATGTCGAAAGCCGGCTTCCCCGAGAACCAACCGGCGAGCTCCGATCCGATCGACTTGTAGGTGAACTCGGCGTCCTCCCGGTCGATCTTGACCGTCTCGTGGCCCCTGCCCCCCGCGGCGGCGTCGGCGAGGAGCTGCTGGTGGCAGCAGCGCTCGAGGCTCAGGAACCAGTAGACGCAGCTCTCGACGGAGCCGCCGCAGGTGACGAGGCCGTGGTTCTGGAGGATGGCGGCCTTCTTGTCGCCGAGGGCGGCGGCGATGCGCAGGCCCTCCTCCCTGCCGAGGACGATGCCGCCAAAGGAGTTGTAGAGGACGACGTCGTTGTAGAAGGCGCAGGTGTCCTGGCTGATGATGTCGAGGTTGCGGCCGAGCGTCGAGAAGGCCTGGCCGTAGAGGGAGTGGGAGTGGGCGACGCATGTGATGTCCGGACGGGCCTCGTGGATCGCGTGGTGGATCATGTAGGCTGAGGGGAGGGCGGAAGCTCTCGTGTCAGTCTTTTGCCAGGCGGGAAAGGGACTTTTGTCAAGGTGGGATGGAAAGGAAGGGGGGAGGGGGGGGCGTGGACGAACCGGCGGTGTTGAGGAGCTTCATGGGGCCGCCTTCGACGACCTTGCCCTCGGCGTTTACACGGATGAGGTCGGAGGCTTTAAGGAGTGGCCACGCAACGCCAAACGGGTTCAGCCAGAACGTGTCCGGTTCTATGGGATCCTATGCACAGAGACGTCAGCCTCCTTCTTCTTCTTCTTTTTTTTTTTCTCTTCTTTTTTTCTTTTTTTTTCGCGACGCCCGATTCGAAGCATGGAGGACATACCCGGACCGTGATGTGGCCCGCCACGCCGGCGTCGAAGCCGTTCTTGGCGAAGATGCGGAATCCCAGGGCCAGCCGCTCCTTGAGATACTGCCGATGCTTGTGCGGGTCGTCGAACTTTTGAGGCATGACGAAGCTGGACTTGTCCAGAATAGTCGCCTCTTCCCGTTTGGTGGCCGTCTTTGAGCCGGGGGAAGCGCCGTTGCCGTTGCCGTTGCTGTGGCTGGCGGCCGAGGCGCCTTCCTGGGGTTGTGGATGGCTGACGGAGGTGGAGGGAGCCATGGCTTATTGTGCGTATGTGAATCACTTTGCCTGTGTGATGAGCCAAGCGTAGCTTGATTGAGCGATCAAGAGTTAGAGTTGTTTGAGAAAGAGCTATGGCATTTAAACAAGGTTGGAATCTAGCTCAGGGTAGCTGGTGAGCGAGTGGCGGGAGTGCATGAGCCGATCCCGGGCCCGAAAGCCGCGGATGCCCTTTATACTGTTGGCCTTCTGACAACCGGGATGCCGGTCCTAGTTTGACGTTGCACGCCGATCCCGTTGATTGGAAACCCAACGTTTTATTGCCAGAGGGTGACGCGTCTGCAGCGGCAATGGATGGAAATCGTACTACAGTCACTCGAGTTGACAAGAGGGCGGGCGGGGCAGAGCAATCACCGGATATCGGTCGCCGCGGAACCCCGCACTGAGACGTATCCTTGGAGTCGTTATGCCTCGGCGCCCACTTCAGCCTTCACACCAAGGACGAGAGCCCAATCGTTCTCAATTCATTAGCGGCGAGAGAAAGGCCCGCACAGCGGACGGTGCGTGATAGTCGTGGAGAGTCCATCTCTATCTCATCAACCATGACCTGCGCTGTCACGGCCCGTTGCGGATGGAAGGTTTCCAGGGCCTTGTAAGCCCCAAAGAGCTACGGAGTAATCAATCTGGCAACGGCCTTACTACTTCAGAGCTACAATGCAAAAAGTTACCTCGAGGACATCCCAAGTTGTCTCGTACGTCGAGAAGTGCATCCAGCTTAGTTCCCTGAGTAAGACAGTCGCCGCTGATGATTGAGATCAGGGCTGACGCATGGAGATAGGTACGGTAGCTACCTACCTCCCTGAATGCGGCACGGTTCTCAGCGGACGCACGGCCGGGGCGGACCCTGAGAGACAAGGGGGCTTAATGCGGGGTGATAAGATAATCAATTACACCGGCGCCTGATTGGCCAATCAACCCTCCCAATCGAGGGGCCGGCCGCACTATTATGGCGCATTCCACGTCCGATCCTCCAACTTTTTTTTCTTTTTTTCTGGAGTGACGGCAAAATTTCACACCGCGCGATTCGACCGCCCGACAGGACAGGACTCGTCTCCGAATCCCTTCCTACCTATTCCAAACAAGACACACACACAGACACACACGTGTGCGCAATCCACCAACCCCACGCATCTTGAAACAATCTTGCATTATGGGTCGCAAATTCAGAGTGAGTCTTTCCACGGTGCTGTTTACACTGTTGTTTTGCGCTGACTCCCATCGCGTCAGGGTGGAAAGAAGGGCAAGGGCCGCGGCGGCGGCGGCAACGGAGGCGGTGATCGCGGTCGCCAGCCTCGCAGCGAGTCGTGGCAATCCTACCCCGCCGTCAAGAAGGAGAACGAGAGGCTCCAGCGCTACTACAACACTATCATCGGCCTCTCTGAGGAGGAGCAGGGCCCTTTCTGGGATGCGCTGCGCAGAGACCTCCCCAACAGCTTCCGCTTCTGCGGCTCCAAAGGGTGCGTTAAAGTCGACTCGACCGGTGCCTCCTCTCCGGACAAGCATACTGATTTCTTTTATGCAGCCACGCCTTGGCCGTCAAGAAGCTCCTGCAAAGCCGATACATGCCCGAGATTGAAAAGATCGAGCACGCCGACGGAAGCACCGTCGAGCCCCCCAAGCCGCTCTCCTGGTACCCCAACGAACTTGCTTGGTGGATGACCACCCCGAAAAACGTCATCCGCAAATACCCCCCCTTCGCCGCCTTTCAAAAGTTCCTCGTTTCCGAGACAAGCATCGGCAACATCAGCAGACAGGAGGTCGTCAGCATGATCCCCCCTCTGCTGATGGACGTCCGCCCCGGCATGACCGTGTTGGACATGTGCGCTGCGCCGGGCAGCAAGGCCGGCCAGCTTCTCGAGATGATCCACCAGGGCGAGGAGGCTAGGGTCAGAAAGGTTCTGCGCGCCTTCGCAAAGGAGGACGGCCTCGACCTCGGCGAGGAGACGGAAGAGGAGCGCAACGCCGACCTCGATGCCGACCCGACCGATGCTGGACGCACCACCGGCCTCCTGATCGCCAACGACGCCGACTACAAGCGCGGCCATATGCTTGTTCACCAGCTCAAGCGTCTCGGATCCCCCAATCTGCTCGTCACGAACCACGATGCCACCCAGTATCCCTCCATCAAGCTGCCTTTAGACCCGGCGACCCCCAACAAGCCGCAGTACCTCAAGTTCGACCGGATTCTCGCCGACGTGCCGTGCTCGGGTGACGGCACGCTGAGAAAGAACATGAACCTGTGGAAGGACTGGCAGCCCGGCAACGCGCTGGGTCTCCACGTCACCCAGGTCAGGATCCTCCTGCGCGCGCTTGCCATGCTCAAGGTGGGAGGCCGCGTCGTCTACTCCACATGCAGCATGAACCCCGTCGAGAACGAGTCTGTTGTCGCGGCCGCCATCGACCGTGCTGGTGGTCCCGACAAGGTCGAGATCGTCGACTGCAGCAGCGAGCTTCAGGGGCTTGTTCGCGCCCCCGGCATGCGCAAGTGGCAGATCATGGACAAGTCCGGCAGGCTCTGGAGCTCGCAGGCCGAGGTCGACGAATACACCAAGAGCAGCACGGACGGCATCGCGCCCGGCAGAATCGTCGACACCATGTTCCCGCCTGTGGAGGGCAGCGTGTGCGCCGACCTCCCCCTCGAGCGCTGCATGAGAGTCTACGCTCACCAGCAGGACACTGGCGGCTTCTTCATCACCGTTCTGCAGAAGAAGGCCGAGGTCAAGATCCGCCCCGAGGATCAGAAGGTCGATGACGCGGCCAAGTCGAACGGAACCACCGCGGCTGCCACCCCCACGACCGAGAACGACATGGAGGCGAAGCCTGAGGAACAAACCGAAGAGAAGACCGAGGCGGCTCCCGTTGCCGCCGACGGGGCCGCCGAGGCCAAGCCCGGGGAAAAAAGTGAGGAAAAGGCCGCCGCGGCCGAGGCCGCAGTGCCTGAGCAGGATGCTACGAACGGCGTGAAGCGAGCCCGGGAGGACGAGACTGCTGACGGCGAGACCCAAGAGACCAAGAAGCCCAAGCTGGAGGCGTCACAGGAGAAGCCCAAGAGGTCCAACCGCAACATCCACGGTCAGGTCGAGGAGCCCTTCAAGTACCTCAACCCTGCGCACGAGGTCATCAAGAACATTCAGACCTTCTACCACATCTCGTCACGCTTCCCCGACGACCGCTTCATGGTGCGCAACGCCGCCGGCGAGCCCGCCAAGGCCATATACTACACCTCGGCGCTCGCGCGCGACATCCTCGTCGGGAACGAGGGCCGCGGCATCAAGGTCATCCACGGCGGCGTCAAGATGTTCATGAAGCAGGACGCCCCCTCGGCCGAGATCTGCCGCTGGCGCATCCAGTCCGAGGGCATGCCGATCCTGCAGGGCTACGTCGGCGAGCAGCGCGTCGTCCGCCTCACGAGCAAGGAGACGCTCCGCCGCCTCCTGATCGAGATGTTCCCGCGCATCGCCGACGGCGAGTGGGAGAAGATGGGCGAGATCGGCGCGCGCGTCCGCGACATCGGCATGGGCTGCTGCGTGCTCCGCGTCGAGCCCGACGGCTCGGACCCGGCCTTTAGCGAGCGCATGGCGCTGCCGCTGTGGAAGAGCATCCACTCGCTCAACCTCATGCTGCCAAAGGAGGACCGCACAGCCATGCTGCTGCGCATCTTCAATGACACGACGCCGCTCATCAACAACAGCCTGCAGAAGCAGCGGCAGCTCGACGAGGCCGCCAAGGCCAAGACAACGGAGGGCGTCCCTGTCGAAGGGAAGGATGAGGAAGAGGAGGAGGAGGAGCAGGAAGCCATCGATATGGAGGACGCCCCCACGCCCGAGGAGATGGACGCCGACGTGCCCGTGCCCGTGCCCGCGACTGACGGCGCCGCCGCCGCCGCCGCCGCCGCTGCGGCGACCTCCGAGGACTCTTAGAAGACTCGTATCAGCATCTGCTGGATCTTGTCGACGAGGGCGACGCACGAGCTGCCTCACTGGGTCGAGCACACGCAGCATGCACAGGCCGCACCGGCCTGAACAAGAGTGCTCGCATGAGAGCGATAGACTTGCAAGGTGGGGAGGAAGACCGCCTAAAAAATGAAAATAAAAAGAGGGAGAATAGAAATGTACGAGTACATGAGAACCGCCGAAATTGGCGTTTTTTTTTATTTCTATCTTAAATCACTTGCGGTCTAGAGATATACAAAAAGGAATCGTGACATGGATGGACCACCCTGGTGTTGTGTATACTCTGCGATTGATTGGCTCTGATGTGTTTTTTTGTCAGTGCCTTTCTCTCTCTCTCTCTCTCCACTGTAAAACGATGGTTCTCTCCTTCACCATCAGCGACGGCATGAGCGGTCCGGTCCACCAAGATGATCTGGATTCTTCTTGTTCTTCTTCGTCTTCTTTACTCCCCCTTTTTTTTTTTTTTTTGTTATTTTATATATATATATATATATATATATATATCAAGTTCTCCCGCGTGGGGAAGGGGAGACGGACGGACTGGGTTGTCGGGTTGAAGGGAACACAGCACTCACTTTGTATGTCTCATCCGTCTACGGTTTCCTACTATGTAGTTCCACACCATATCGCAAATTTCTTTTTTCCTTTTTCCGCTCTAACTTAAATATCAAAGAACGGCGCGGGGAATGCGTAAGGAAGCGTGATTTCTTCTCTGTTAATAATAAGTTTTTTTTTATAAAAAAAGACGGAGAACGAAGAACGACGAAAGAAAAAGTAATTGTGCGCTTCAATCGCGGACGGGAATTGAGCCCGACGTGGCTGGTACAAAGTTAGTGATAAACGTCCAGACGGTCCGTTCCCACGGACAAAGAAGCTTGAGGGCGCTTACGGGTCGAACCCACAACCTTGAGATTAAGAGTCTCACGCTCTACCGATTGAGCTAGCCGGGCAGGCTTTCTTTTGGTTGGTGACGAAGGCCGAGCGGGTGAGGGTCTATGGAGAGAGCTTGCCGCTGAGGGTCGCGCGAGTCTGGGTGATGGTCGAGGGAGGGAGCACGGGGAGAGAGAGAGAGAGTTGCGGGTTTTCTATGGGTAGATCTGAAACACTCATACAGTGACTAGTTGACGTAGTCTCTCTACGTTTTGGTCCTCTACGGCATGTTGTCGCATGGCGAATGCAGAAAAGGTTTGCATCATCAGGCATTGGGTATCTTTTCTTCGCGAGCTGGCTATATCGCGTACTCGAAACACAATACCGATCCAACCAACATGCGCCGCCCATTTTGTTTGTTCCTTCACATGTATCCGCGGATACCCCGAATCACTCCAGACTTCTTGCCCTTTTCGTCTTTCCGTCGGTTCTGAACCCCGCCTGAATGAAGAACAAGAAAGCAAGGCTCTTGATTAGTTGATCCGCCAAAAGCCATCACGAAACTGAAGCCGGGCTGTTCCTGACTCACCTCTCCCGTGATATTTCGCTTCTGCCGTCGTGGCCGACGATGGGCTGGCGGCTGCGCCCTCGTCCAGATCCAGTGGGCTGGACGGCACCGGCTGCAGATGTGCCAGGCCCGCCGGCACCGGCGTCGCTGGCTTGGACATGATGGGCGGCGTCGCGTTGAACGACATGAAGTCGTGATCAGACAAGACCCTGTGCAAGCCCGATTGGCTCCCTCGCGTCGTGACGGGACTGGTTGAGTGTATTGAGCCCTCGCCGTCGCCGTCCATGCGGAAGACAAAGTCACCTCGTCCGTGCGAGTTGGACGATCCGACCGAGAATCGGTTCTCGTCCACCTGGGACTGCAGTACCGTGTACTTCCTCATCAGGCTCGTGTACTGCTTCTGCAGATCGGCCTGCTTCGCCCGGCTCGCTGCAAGCGCACTCTCGACGGCGGCCTTGGTCTCGGCGCTTCGTCTCCTGTAGAGTCCGTCATGTGCTTCGAGGAGCTTCGCGTTCAGCACGCCGATCTGTGTCTGGAAGAGCTTCTTGGTCTTTTGGAGCTCCTCCTCGCGAGCCTGAAGCTGCAAACCAAGCATCTCCGCCCGGTTTTCTGCTTCCGCCGCAGATGCAATCGCCGCCTGCCTCTCTGCCTCTTTGGCTTGGAAATTCCTCTCCGAGATCGACAGGCGCGCCACATCGGCCTTCAGCCGATCATTCTCGGCGGCGTTGATCTCGATGGACTGCATCGTCTGCTTCGAATTGAGCTCCTTGACCTCAGCGTCGCATACCAGCTTCTTCAGCTTCTCGCACTCTTCTCTTGCACTCTGCAGCTCCTGCTTCAACGATTGGATTTCCGTCTTGGTCTTTCTAGATTCCTCACGCAGCGTTCTCAGTTTTGCGGATAAGTCGGACTCCCACTTTTTCGCCAGTGTACGGCTCTTCTCTGACTCCTTCCTGATCTGCATTTCGGCCTTCTTTGAATCTTCCAACCGCTTTCTCAATGTTCGGTTGGTCAGGATGAGGTTCTGGGTCTCAGCCTCGCTTGCAGCTTCCCTGACCTGCCTTCGCCGCAACTCGCCGATATGCGCCATGTGTTGCTGCTTGAGATACCTCTCAAAGTTCAGGTCGTTGTGCAGGAGAAGGATCTGCCGTTGCAAATGCGCTATCTGAGACTGGCCATCGGAAACAGAGGTAGGCGCTGACACAGCCGGCAAGGGGTGGGACATATAGCTACTAGACTTTTCTGCCGCGGACTCCTGATTGCTCAGTGCGAGTGACGGAACACTGTCATTCGCCAGTGACTGATGGAGTCCCGACTTGATGACCTTATTCGAGTGCAACATGTCCTGCAACTGTGTATGAGAGGGCGACGTAACGATCTGCGGGGGTAGGGTCGGGCTGTCAGCTACTGCATCGGCCTTGGGGGCTTCGAGTGAGTTCCTTTGCGAAGGTTGGCTAGATAGCGAGCCCTGGCGTTGGCCAGCAGCATGGACGCGGCTGTTCGCCCCCTCGTCCAGTTCTGGATCTTGCGTGCCTTTCCAGCTCTCTGCCCCCGGTTCCAAACTGGAGCCACTGAGCAGGGCAGGTCCGAGGGTATCCCGATCTGATTCGTCGCTCAGAAGGGAGTTGTCTGCCTCAGCGGCCTGGCCATGGCCCTGGTCAACAGTTGCAAAGGTTTCTGGGGAAAGACGCAGCGCCATGCACTCGGCCACGACTTCTGCCGGCTCACTTGTCATCCAACGCCCGAAGTCAGTCTTTTCAGAGTCGATCGTGAGGGTGTAGAAGTTTGGATGTAGAAGGTGGCTTTGCCTGTAGCGCTCAGACTTATGCCGTATTTCGGTTGGCTGGACTTCAACCTCGTCCGGATTGGCTGCATTTGCGTGTCGAAGGTATCGCTGTGGTTTCCGGATGTAGTCCATGAAGTTAATGGGATATAAGCCGTAGAGGATGGTGAAGTAGTTGGCCAAGTGAGGGATCTCGATATCATCGGCCTCCGGAGAAGAATGGCAGGTCTCCCAGCTTGACGGCAACGCGAGACTCTTCTGCTCGCTTTCATCCGATGTGGGCTCAATGGCCCCAGTCCGTTCACTATACCAGAATAGCAACCGTGCGTATATGTTGAACAGAGTCGGGAGATGAGGCACCAGCGAACTTGGCATATGCGGCAATATCATGATCAAGGCGGTGATGACCACGGAAATGACAGCTGCTGATGTGTCTTGCTGTAAGCATCGCATCAGGTTATTGAATAGCGGCGTCTGCAGTATCAGGTGTAGGTGCGGTGGCTGACTTTGGATGAATTCGCAAAGCAGTCTAGCGACTCTCGCTCGGAACTCACTCCGCACGAAGCACGTATCCAACGTGGAGAGGAAATCCTTTCATATCATTAGACAACCAGCCGCCGCAACGCTTAGCACATGATTTGACTTACTCTGGGCTTCTTCTTGCCGTATGTAATCAAGGCCTGACGTAGAGAGCGCTCGCTGGATTGCGCAGTCAAGTTGGTCTCGGACTGAATTTTGTGGTATTTTTCCAACCACGCCAGCAGCAGCCGTTTGGCGAACGGATTGATGACGGGTTCGGCACTCGAGTTGTCGTCTTCGGGTGTTCCCAGCATCAAAACTTCCAGCGTTGCCAAGTTTGATTCTTCCATCAAACCTTTCTCCCGGGTGATATTCTCTAGGACAGGGTCGTGAAGCATTTCCCACCACTTGAGCAAGCGGGCCGGCGCGCGGATCGCAGGAACCAGGAGGCGAAATATGTGTAGAAAAGGGGCATATTTAGCTGGCGCGTCCTTGATTTGCTTGTCCCAGGTGCTGAGGAGTTCATCCTGCAGCCGTTCGGCGTTCGAATCGTCATATTTCTCGTGCTTGTTCAGGTAGGCATCGATAACCTCGGCGACGTCGTCGGGCAGCGGCAGGGAAGGTGAGGCGAAGAAGGACGTCAGTGCCTTGGACAAGTCCTTGAGCGACCTATACAAAGTGGCGTTAGTCGGCCGTATGGCTTTTCGCGAGGGCTGCGGTAGGGTGGGAAAATGCTGCGAGACTGAATATCGCGCACCGCAAGAGGCAGCGGAGCATGCTGGGACAACAAGGGGAAAAGAAGGTCTGGCCACTTACGCCGATAACGCCATTTTGTTAGCGGTTAGTCTTCATCGAGCCTTTCGATGCGTAGGTCTATGACAAAAGGCAAGGCGAGGGCCGTCTGTGGGCGTGGGTGGAAGTCGATAACATGCAACTGTCAGGCAACGGAATCTGCTGATGCAAGGTACAAGCTTTGCTAGGGACCCTCTCTCGTGCGAATACAAGGCCGCGAATGGTCAAAATTGGGTCACTTGAAACTAAATAGGTAGGTAAGTAGGTACCTAGGTACTTATGGTCATAGTGTACCTACCCAGGTAGGTACAAGGGCATGAGTGAGGGGCATGGCAGAAGACCACCATGCGGCAGGCCCGGCCGACGCGGGCCAGACATCGTACAGGTACATAGGCAGCTAGGCTGGACGGCACTGGATTGGACTCGCTTAGCTTTTTTTTCACGAGTCCTACCTACGGTGCACCGATGGGCAACTAGGGAAAATGGCAAGGTGGAGATACTTGCGTCTCGGTGGCCCGGCTGCCCTGCAGGCATGTACCGGGTGGGACCCACCAGTGACCTCACGGGCAGAACGCTCGTCGTCTAACCCCGCAATCCGCGAAAGTGCGCCATGCGCACCATGGGCCACTGATGCACCCAACCCCAGAAAACGTACGGGAGATAGTGGGGCCATTGGACCACTTGAAGCTGTTGTGGGTTGTGGCCTTGTCCAGAAACACACCTGATCGGTCGCCGATGGACAGTGACCTGAGCTGAGGGGTTGCTTAGGGTGCTTTGAAGCCGGCCAGCTGCGCAGATCCAAAGGAGGGGGAACGCTGGAGGGATATGCCGTGAGTCGAGGTACCTGAACGTCCACCTCAAGGTAATGCATGAGGAGGTAGACAAGTTGGAAGACAGGTAAAGCAGACGGAGAGAGGTAGAGAGAGATCGGGCGGCGTGCCAACCCCTCCTTTGACCAGATGACTCGACCCTTATTACTTCCTTCCCCTCCCTCTTTTCATCCAAATAGCTCTGAGCTGTCTCCTCCTCCTCCTCCTCCTCCTCCTCCTCCTCCTTCTCGTCTTCCACCATCACGAACAAGCTTCGCAATTTCCAACCAACCCGCATCCAATTCCTAGCATCGACCCTCTCCGAGAACTTGTCTTCTCGGTCTCAGTTACTCCAGTTACTCCAACAGCAACTACACGCTGTATTACTTCATCTTCCCCCCTTGAACCACATCACAAACAGTCGTCAAGATGGCAAACAAGAGCTCTGCAGTGGCGGACGAGCCCATTGAGGTTCTGTTCGCCCTGCAGCCCAACTTTGATCTTCTTGACATGGCAGGTCCAATGGAGGCCCTGACCGCCGCCCTTCATGACCAGAAGGACCCGAGTGCGTACCCAAATCTATAGGGCAAAGCGCCCCTCAATTATACCGCTTCCCCACACCAACCTGCCACTACTATCCTTGATGCAGCAGCAGCGCTGACCAGTGACCCCAACCGCCCGCAGGTTCCAAGGCCTTCGAGTGTACCATCGCGGCCGCAGAGCCCAAGGTCGTCTCCGATTCTGGTGTTACCATTGGCACCCAGATCTCCTTCAAGGACGCCTACGAGCGTCTGAGTGACTTTGACGTTCTGGTCATCGTCGGCGGCGACAGCGAGACCGTCCTCAAGGCTAACGCCGAGCCCCTCCCCCTCATCCAGGCCTTCTCCGAGCTGCAGCAGAATGACCCCTCCCACGAGCGCACCCTTCTCTCCGTCTGCACGGGTGCTCTCTTCCTTGCCAAGCAAGGAGTCCTCGCCGGCCTGTCGGCTACTACCCACTCGGACTACATTACCAAGTTCGAGATCCTTTGCAGTGAGGCCGCTACCCGTAACCTTACGGAGCGAACCGACGTGATCGACGATGCCCGATACGTCGTCAACAACCTGCGCTTCGACCTCGGAGACGAGGACGAGAACCCATATGTTCGTCGCAAGTCCGACTCTGGCCGCAGACCTTCTAATGCTAGGTGCGCAATCCAAGCACCCATCCAGCCCCCATCGTCGCAATCGAAGCTAACAGAAAAAATGAAAAATAGAAAGGGCAGCATGTCCTTCAAGAGCTCCGGCCGCCGCGAGTCCATTACTCGTCGCGCCGCGATGCGCCTCGGTGGTCTCCGTGTCATTACGGCGTCTGGAAACAGCGCTGGTGTGGATGCAGCTTTGTATCTCATCAGCGCTCTCGTTGACGATGCGTCGGCTGTGGAGGTCGCCCGCAAGATGAACTGGACCTGGAGCAAGGGCATCGTGGTTGACGGCCTGGACGTCTAAGTAAGATTTCAATTAGCCATGACGGATGGATGGTAAAAGTCCATCATGATTCATGAAGATCTGTAAGAAGGACGGGAAAAGCCTTCCAGATGTGTACGGGATATTAGCATCTTCCTGTTGCTAGCATTGCTGTGTTTTTAGTCGCAATACAACCCAGTTAAAGAGAATTTTCTGCACAAAATGACATGAGAAGCTGGACCAATGCTCGCCGAGTTCCACGTCTTGCGAGTGTTGGGCATGTTTTTCAGGATCAATCATACGATAGCGGTTTTGTACGCAGTATAGACCTTTGGCTAACAACCAAAACCTTTCCCCGAACCTAAAAATCCCCGGTGTGTACTAGCCTCCAATCCGCCCCCTCCCCTCATAAACCAGTGGGGATTTAGCTCTGCTCAGGTGGCCTTACATAACCAAGTCCATCCGGTCTTGCACTCTGGGGTTGAAATTTGACGGACAAGGCAATCCCTTGATCAGCGCTGTCGTTTTCGTGTTTGGCTGGTCTGTCTGCTGGTGTTTTTGGTGGGAAACATTGGACACGCGAGCGTTCCGCCACGAAGCCATGCCTTAGCAACACCCCTTACCTCCAGGCGGATTGCTAATATCGAAGGATTTTCCCATCGTTGTTGTCTCCTCGGCAATCAACGAGGTTTTCTTTTATAGTGTATATACATAAGTTACTTTGATGAGAATGGAAGTATTCCAGGTGTACTCAGCTTAGACCCGAAATGCTCAGAAGGCAGGACGTCGCGTGGACTCTTGCCCCACCCTTCTGTTCTGGTGCATGTATCCGTAAGTAGATAGGTACCTAGGTGGTGTACTTACACGATTGATTCTTGTACAGAGAATCATCGGAATTGTGTAAAAAATCGGGGCATCTTTCAACATAAAAAGCAGCATCCCGCAGCCCTTTGGACCGCAATTCAAAAACACTTTTTACCCAAGCACTATACTGTAAAGCCGCTGTATCCGTTCCGGAGCCCAGCAAAAGCTATGTAATCGTACCTGTTGTGGAGATTTCACTTTCGGTACCCAGTACGCGGCCCCGGTCTCCACCCACCAAGCGTGAGTGCACGGAAATACGTGAGTCCGATTAGACCAATCAGCAACCTAGAATCGGTTTGGCTGGATCTGGGGACTTTTTGGATTTCTCGCGAGCCGCAGCAGGAGCTCCACGAACCAGCGCAGCAGACCACCGACGACAAGATGGCGGAAGCATTGACAAAGGCGGTAGCCCGCCAAGCACCCTTCAAGCTCGGCACGAAGCAAGTCTTTCTGTACGTTACGACTCGTCCCCGATCCGAGAAAGAGAGCCCTGCCTATCACGGCGTCGGCCACGCATCCTCGAGGCCCAAAAAAAAAAACCAAAAAACCGCTAACCTCCTCCCCCCGTTCTAGGCCGAACCATGTCGTCACCCTCATCCGCAAAGACAAGGCGCCGCCGAACTGGGCGACTTTCAACGTGCCCCTGAGATTCACAAAGCTCGACCTGCGCGACTACCTCTGGAACCTGTACGGCGTCGAGGTGACGGGGGTGCGGTCATGGGTGAAGCAGTCGCCCATCGAGCGCAAGGGCGCCTCGGCCGGCTACTTCCGCCCGCAGAGCCAGAAGTTCATGACGGTGCAGATGAAAAAGGCCTTTGTGTGGCCCAGTCCGCCCACGGACCTCGAGCCGTGGAACAAGAAGCTGTGGGATGCGCGCGAGGCGACGTCGCAGAAGCAGTACCGCGAGGACGTCGCCCGGCAGACCGGCAAGCTGGCATACCCGAGCAAGGAAAAGGAGAGCGTCGAGCGCAAGAAGCTGCGCCGCGAGGCGGCCAAGCTGATGGAGGGCAGGACGGACTTCAAGAACGACGTCGAGTTGGACAGCAAGTGGGACCAGATTGTCAAGGCGTCCAAGGGGAAGAAAAACTCGTCATGAGGCAAAGCGAGGTCATCGGGGGAGGGCATCGAAAAGGGGGGGGGGCAGGCAAAGGATGATGAGGGGTTGTTACGTGTACAAAATCTAGGAGAACACTTTGTTTAGCATGCGGGTCGCATGTTTTGTACAACACACAAAAGGAAGACATGAGATATAGACATGTCAGTTGGTATTGGTATCACCAAGTTCGCTTTGCTCTGGCTCATCTCGCTGCTCTGGCTCCGGACACACGATCCAGTGCCGGGACTCTTGAAAACGAAGCACCTCGTTGCCCCATCCCCACCAGCCTGCCGTCAGGTTGCGCGCGAACACCTCGAGGCCCAGGTACCCCTGGGGCAGCAGGTCTTCGAACAAGCGACGGAGGTTTGGTTTCCGAGAGTGCACGTCGGGCACCGCGGCGATCACCCTCTGCGGCACCTTGCGGCTGTCCCCCTTTCTCCTGGCCACGATGAGCCTCTCCCACGGCTTCCTCCAGACGGACCCGGTGTCGAACACGGGCTCTCCCCGGGCGGTGAGCTTGACCCAAACCCATTCGGCGGCGACCTCGAGGCCCCAGCTAGCGAGGACACCCCTGGGCGAGGTGAGGAGGTCTACCAGCGTGGCTTTGTTAGTGACCCAGATAGCGACGAGGCCGCCCTCGGCGAGATGGCCGGCGACGGGGATGTGATCCAGAAGCGCCCGGGTCTCCTTGAGACCGTGGACGGTGGGGTAGCCGCCAGTCTTCCTCTTCGCGGACTTGTTCGGCCAAGGAGGGTCCAAGACGATGAGATCAAACCTGGGCGCGGTCGAGAGGAACGCTTCTCTAGTCTCTTGGATCGAGCCACTCAGGTAGGCAGCCTGTTCAGGAATGAAGTGGACCGTTGCCGCGGCCGCAGACGTATCCTGCCCGGCATCTTTGCACGCGGGATGGCCCTGCAGGCTCATCTTGCTGCACCCACTGCCGCTGCGGGCGCTGCTTCTCCCGCCATCGGTCGCCCGGGGGAGGCAGAACGACGGGCTGTAGCCTTTCCCCAGCGTGTCGAGAGCGCTTCTGACGGCCGCCTCGATCATGAGGTCGGCGAGTTGACTCGCCGGCGTCCGGTTGTTGGTCAGTGGGTCCCGGGGTTCCGGTACAGCAAAGGGCGTGGTGACGGGGTCGGCCGAGAGGAGACGTCTTTGTGGTCCTGTTATGTCGACACCGCGGTCCGGCAAGGACTGGCTTTCCTCCAGAGACGCGGGGATATCGACGAGGACTACGGAGCGGTCCTCATTTTGGAATAGGATGCTCCTCGGCGAGGAACATGCCGACAAGGGCTGCGACGGATGCCTAGACGCCATGGCTGAGAAGCCAGTAAGTGTTTCTACTTCACCTATCACGCCAACATGCCTTTCATTGTGGCTTGGGCTGTGGCGTGGGGCATAGCGCCGGCAAGAAGGAGGGAAAAAAAAAAAGACTGACAGACACCACAGCAGGTCAAAGGAAATATTTAGCGCCAACACCAACCATTAGTCTTCGCCTACCTGCCACCCTGCCTACCGGTATTCCGTTGCCGCCGATTGGTGCCAGGCACCATTCTTGGCATTGGTGATCGTCAGCGTGCCTCCCCCCCCCCAAATATCAAGTCGAGAGCACGTATCCTTCCGTTCAGCTACGGTGTTGTGTCAGGAAATTTCGCGTTGCGTCACGGAGAGAATTGCAGGCTAAACACCTGCTACAGTCAATACGGTGAGCAGCGTATCACTTTCATGCCTTGTTCCCAGATTGGAGCGAGAAATGTAGTGGCAGGGGACGAGCGTGACAGCAGCTCGAGCACAAGCACATGCGACGTACTAGTACTAGCACAGTCACAGACACAGGTACGAAACAGACAACGCAGAAGATGATGGCACCACAGGCAGGTCTCCCCCCGCCTCACAAAACGCCTTACCCGTGTAACCCGCCCGCTTCGGCAGTGCGACCCTTGACCTCATTGCGCTCTCGGTGTTTTCCTCGCTCACGTCACTCACACTCTCTCGTTTTACCTCTGGTTCCAGTTTTTCACAGGGCTGTTGCTTGCCTCTATCAGACAAGGTACAAATCTTTCCGTCAACCTTACTTCCGTCGTCTCGCCTCTCTCGTCTTCGGGGTGCGCGCACCTATTCCAATTTACGACTAGGCCTCGGCGTGGCTTCCTAAGCCCCTCCAAACAAAAAGCAGCCGCCCATTTCTGTAGTGCCCATTTCCTCGTTAGGGCACAAGAAGAGCGTACACGCGTATACCAAGACCCCTTAAGATCCTGATCTCACATCATCACGAGCCAAGCCGGGCTATCCGGTCAATCCCATTCGCCCCCAGGGCCACAATTTCCGCGTCCCCGTCGCAACCCTTGGCCCTGCTGCCCAGGTGCCCAGACATGCAGAAACGCCCAGCTAGGGCTGTATGACCCTTCATCTCCCTCTCATTCGCCGACGATATTCGAGACTTTGCCCGTCCACAGGATGAGATCAGACATTCACATCACCTTATCCCCCGAACAGACTCCGCTGCCAGTCCTGGAATTCTCCGCTGATCCAACTTACCCTGCAGCGCAGGCACTCGGCTAGGTAGGTTGTTGTTCTTACGGAAACACACTCTGCTGTCTCTCTCGCTGAACGGCGCATTTGCTAAGCCCCCAAATCCTAAATCCTTCATTCGTTCACGCAGAACAACGCCCGGCTAACACTCATTCAAAAGCTCAATCCTTTACCCCAGTCAATTGACAACTCACACCACCCACCTACCCACACACTCGGCAACACAACACTAATACCCCGACCATCGAATCGTATCGACCTGCAAGGGGCCTCCGTGGGAAAAGTAAAGACGACGGCGTCCTCAATGGGAAAGAGACTGCGCTCGCACACGCACCGTCATCCTCCCGAATCCGACGTCATAACCCGGCCGAACGCCAGCGCGGAAACCTTCTTTGCAGCGCGTGACGGGTCTGTGAAGGAAGCCGAAGACTCCTAGTCCCCATTGAGCTGAGTCGAGTTGAGTCGCCGCACAGCCGCTGCGCAATGCCCACAGGGTGGCAGAATCGCTCGAGCCTATTATTATTAGTCGCATCCTCCGTCGATCTGCTCTGCCGTTACTGCCGACCATTTTCTTTCTTCTGTCGAAGGCTCAGGGTTATCCTTAAATCTTCCACAGCCAACCTCTCACCCCCCATATTGAGCGCTCTGATTTACATTCCTGTTCCCACCCTTACAATATAATATACCCATCCCAACTTTCCCAAAAATTTTTTTTTTTTTCAAATCCTCCATCGTTTGGGATCAAGTCCCAAGAGGGTAGTTTGGCACGCAGCATGTTGTTGCTCCCATCCCTGCTGGCAGTAGCGGCCGCCGTCGCCCCGGTGTGGGCGATCGATCCCGTGAAGCCAATGGCGGCCGGCATCATGATGGAGGCTCTGAATCCCCGGGCCCTCCCCAACTCCCCTTCGGGAGGCTACGCCCCTGCAATTGTCGACTGCCCGGCAGCCCGTCCCACGATCCGCTCCGCATCGACCTTGTCGCCCAACGAGACGGCGTGGCTCACGCGCCGGCGCAGCGCCACAGTCGAACCCATGCGCGACTTGCTCATCCGCGCCGGCATCCCCGACTTCGACGCCGGCACCTATATCGACCGCCTCAGCCCCTCCCAGCTGCCCAACGTCGCCATCGCCATATCGGGAGGCGGATACCGCGCTCTCATGAACGGCGCCGGCTTCCTGGCGGCCGCGGACAGCCGTACACCCAACTCGAAGTCCGCCGGGGGTATCGGTGGACTCCTCCAGTCCGCCACCTACCTCGCTGGTCTCTCCGGCGGCGGCTGGCTCGTCGGCTCCATCTTCTCCAACAACTTCTCCTCCGTGGTCGACCTGCAGCGTGGCTCCCAGGGCTCCGCCGTATGGAAGTTCGACCGTTCCATCTTCTCCGGCCCCCGGGAGCCCGGCCTCTCTATCGTTAACACGGCCGAGTACTGGAGAGATGTCGCCCGCCAGGTGGACGCCAAGCGTGAGGCCGGCTTTGAGGTGTCTATTACGGACTACTGGGGCCGCGCCCTCTCGTACCAGCTTATTAACGCTACTGACGGCGGCCCGGCTTATACCTTCTCCTCCATCGCTGAGTCGTCCGACTTTCAGGCTGGCGCCCAGCCGTTCCCTATCCTGGTCGCCGACGGTCGCGCCCCTGGAGAGCGCATCATCTCTCTTAACGCCACTGTATACGAATTCAACCCTTTCGAGCTCGGCACCTGGGACAACACGGCCTTCGGCTTTGCGCCTCTTGCCTACATCGCCTCTAACTTCTCGGCCGGCCGTATCGCTGAGAACGGCTCCTGCGTCCGCGGCTTCGACCAGGCCGGTTTTGTCATGGGTACCTCGTCCTCCCTCTTCAACCAGTTCTTGCTCCAGAACATATCCTCGTCCGGTCTCCCCGACTTCATCCAGAGCGCCCTCACAAACATCCTCAACGTCCTCGACCGGGATAACGATGATATCGCGCAATACGTGCCGAATCCCTTCTTCGGCTGGAACCCACGCACCAACGTCAATGCCAATCAGTCCCAGCTTAGCCTTGTCGACGGCGGCGAGGACCTCCAGAACATCCCCCTTCACCCGCTGATCCAGCCCAACCGTGCCGTCGACGTCATCTTCGCCGTCGACTCCTCGGCCGACACCAACTTCAACTGGCCCAACGGCACCGCGCTCCGTGCCACCTACGACCGAGTCAACGAGCCCATCGCTAATGGCACCCTCTTTCCGCCTGTCCCTGACGCCAATACCTTCATCAACCTTGGCCTTAACCGCCGCCCGGCCTTCTTCGGCTGTGACGCCTCTAACTTCACCCTACGTAACGGACAGCGTGTGCCGCCCCTCGTCGTGTACCTCCCTAACGCGCCCTACGTCGCCCACTCCAACGTTTCCACATTCGACCCCAGCTATGAGCTCGACCAGCGTAACGCCATTATCCAGAACGGCTACGACTCGGCCACTCAGGGCAACAGCACCCTCGACGCCCAGTGGCCCATCTGCGTCGCCTGCGCGATCCTCTCGCGCAGTATGACCCGCGACAGGCAGTCCGTACCAGCGGCGTGCACCACCTGCTTCCAGCGGTACTGCTGGAACGGCACGCTCGACATGCGCGATGTCGCCGAGTACAACCCCGGCTTCGCCATCGGCAACATCGAGGCCAACAGCCCCGCCGCGAGGTCGGGCGTCAGACTGTTCGCGGGCGCCACGGGAGCGGCCGCGGCGGCCGTGGCGCTTGCGTTCTGAGGCTCGTGAAAGCAGGCCTTGGAGGAATAATCGAGTGCGCCAAAAGGGGTTTTTCTTTCTCGTTCCCTTTCTTTTGTTAATTTATCTAACGGCCTCTTGTGTGTATATACCACGGACATGGTCCAGGGACGGACGGCTCTCTTATCGGGATTTCATGGCGGTTTGCATTGTCACTCCTTGGGGAACAGGAAATAGGGTACTGGGACAGGAGTGGGTTAGCATCTGGATGACGAGAGACGGAGCGAGTGGGAAAAAGATGAAGTGTGTGGGTGGGGGGAGAGAGTTTCTCTCCAGAGGTATTCTTTTGAATAGGTAGGGAAAAAAAGGCGAGTTGGGGATATCCACTCATGCAAATAATTTTCTTCCAAAAAAAAAGGACAAGAAAAAAAGGCATCCGGAATGGCTTTCCAGCCTGTGATGCATGCATTGCCCCATGATACCTCCCTTTCCATGATTTCCGCGCTGAAGGGAAAAAAAAAATACCATCCCTCCCCGATGTCATAAATGAGACTTTCTCAATGTTGCCCAAAATCAGTTAGTAAAATAGAATAAACACGGAGGAAAATGCCGGTTGTGTTTGTTAGGTATGAACTCTGTATGGATTTGTGAATTTTGACTCTTCAACTCCGTCCGACCTTTCACCTTCACCCAAAGCCTGACGAGAGGGATGAATGATGCAGTTGTGTCGTGAAAAAATAAGTCGTAAGCGCATGAAAAGCCAGCCCTTTGGCGGGCTGGGTAGAGAAGAAGTGGTTGTATGCGGAGGCGAGTAGAGAAACGGGGGAAGACGGTTGCACCAGATGAGAGCGCAGGAGCTACAGAGCAGATGTAGCACCTGCGATCGCGGTGCCGCGATACTTGTTACCCGTCGTTATTCGCTGCCTCGTTTCCTCTTGAGGTGACCCGTCCCGGGAAAAACTTCCGTACAAACAACCCAGGATATTTGATAAAACGTATAAAACGGCGACTCTTTAAAGCCGGCGAAAGGCTACCTCGACGGTCGGAAAGGACCGTCAACCCTCACATCCTTGATTCCATCCGGCATCGTCCTCAACCACTCGGTCCAGTTATCGATGTCGATGGGTTCGTCGCCTATGCGGAAAGACAGAACGAGCTGCTGGCCCTCGGTGCCGAACGGCAAGCTCGTCCTCAAGGGGCCGATGTTCAGTGGGGCAAGGAGGATCGAGGGTAGTCGAGCGTTTCCGGACATCTGCATATGCAGTGGCGAGGGAAAGCTTGTGATCGTTTCTTTTTCAGGATTCTTGTCCTGGACGAGTGATGGGTAGTTGGACAGCAGCTTTGAGTGGAGCTCTGCTGCAGAGAAGGGGCTCGTGAAGCGTTGCGAGGCGCGCGTCTTGAGGTGTTCGGTGAGCACCTTTGTGAAGGTGCAGCGGTCCAGGGCATCAAAGTGTTCCTCGGAAACGGCTGCGGCAACTAGTTCCAAAACACCCTGCTGGCGGTGCATCTTCGAAGACGGGAAAAATGCGGCGTCCATGATGATTAGAGTATCCGAACAAGCCTCCTCCAACACCTGTTGGATGCCGCTCCACCGGATCGTTTCGGCCTTGTCCTTATCCTTGGAGCTGGAGTAAGGTCAGCTTGCAGGCGTCTAACAATCTTGCAGCAAGCAACTCACCTGGCAAGTACCATCTCCCGGTTCCCGTCCAGATAGGAGTGACCATTGTAGTATACGATCTTCAAAACGTCCCGTTGGTCGCGGTCCTCCACAAAGTCGGTGATCTTCCGTGAAAGCCATCTCCACGGGCTCTTGCAGGCCTCCGAGGCAGACGGGATCGTGGTGATGGAAAACGTATACCGGTAATACTGATCAAAAACCTCTCCCAGATCCTTGACGGAACTTCCGACAGTAAAGTCAGGGTCGTCTTGCCAGTACAGCAGTAGAACCTGTGCGCTGGAGTAGCGGCTGCGGCTGGGCGTAGAAAGGATCCGCGAGACGTTTGTCTGCAGATCCGACTTGAGGCTCTCGATACCCGGCAACATTGGCGGTTTGTCAAGCCTGGGGCCGGTGGGCAGTGGTGTGCGAATGCGAGATTCGCTCAATCGGTGATGTCCCGGGGGCGTTGGAGAGTCTATGTCCATCTCCTGAGGGTCCTGCGCGTACATTGACTTCACGTTGTTCATGATGGGAGCAGGACTAAGCGGACGCTGCGCCGACATGGACGGGGCGATGTCCTGAATCGTCGGACTATGAGACCTGTGGTATTTCCTAACAGCATCCTCCCACGTCATGTTGTGATGGCTGGGATGGCACTTGAGGATAGCAAGACAGTCAGCAGGGTGAGCACTTTTGGAGTCACGGCTGGGTTGGAGATGGAGGCCACATACTGCAACTCTCCTACGACGGCAGTCGTTGCAGGCACCGAGCTTCCTGATGAGCGCGGCTTTCTCTCTCTGTTGCTGGGACAAAGGACCGGTTCGCCTCCTGCTCGCGCGGACCCGGTTAGAGACGTCGGAGCCATCCTTGACATGGAATATGGATGTTAGGTTAGGAGAGGTGTCGGCACTGTACGATGTGTTGCTTGTGTCCGCGGACATATTGGTGGCTGCGGAGGCCGCAGTGGCCTGAGTTGAGATGGACGAATTGGTGTCCTTTCTCAGAGGAGGAGAAGCCGGCTGACCGGGAGTGGGAGGAGGTTGCTGCGAAGACTGGCGCTGCTGAGGAGCAACCTGCTGCTGCTGTTCTTGTTGCTGCTGTTGAAGTGACGGCTGCACGTGTTGTTGGACTGGAGAGTGCTGAGACTGGGGCAGCTCATGTTGCGACATGGAGGGCGAGCCAGTTTGGGGCCTGTTGCCAGACTCCTCACTGCCGTTTTTCGGAGGTGCCTCTAGCAGACTCGGTGCCGGATGCATGCTTGCAAGTGTGTTGTCTGAATCCCTTTGTCACAGCAACAACTACCCTCGACCCATCCTCGGTGTGGAAGCGTTATAGGTGTGTATGTGTGTGTGTGTGTGGCAAAAAGGTAAGGTGATGAGAAGAGGGGGTGTGGTGAGCAAAGGACCCTGTGCCTTTTCTCCCTCTGTCTCGCTCTTCACGATTTTTGCTCCGAGGGGCTGTCGCGCGTTTTCTTTGAAGTCGGAGCAGATTGTGTGAACAGAGCCCCACCGAGATTCACCGACGCGAGAGCAGCGTGCAAGCAGAGAAAAGTGAGGGGTAAAAGAAACGGGCCCGTTCTGCGGGGAGCAGCCAGGCCAGCCAGGAGAATGCGCCGAGGGCGAGGGAGAGCAATTGAGACCCGGGAGCCGGGTAGAAACAACGCAGGGACGAGCGAAGATCAAAGAAATAAAGATAAAAGAACAAAAGAAGAGGTATTGGGATCCCAATGGACCACTGTCCCAATTCGAGGTGTGTGAAGATGGGAGGATGAGGGCCGAGGCCGAAGGTGCACGAATAAAAAAATATTAAGGTCGGTCGGTCGGTCAAGACTTAAGGGTACGTGCACCGAGCACCAGAGAGGGAAAGAGGGAAGAAAAAGCACGGGCCAGCCCCCCGGTAGGTACGGTACCGATGTATATACCGTGGTACAATAGGTACCTAGATACCTAGATAGTAGACGGGCAACTGGGTGGTGGTCGTACCTAAATAAGGTCGGGTGGGCGGCGATGGAGGTGGTAGTGGTGGTGGTGACTGACTCTGGCGGTACAGGTACTTCTCAATGGTTCCGACGGTGGGTGTGCGGGCGTGTGCGAGTATGGTAGATAGGTAGGGAGACACAAAGTGAAGTACTTACTTTTGGCAAAGTACCGATTAGTCTAGGCCGGCCCGGGATGTCACACTCAGACAGACGGGGAAGGGGAGAGGATGACGAGGGTTGAGAGATGTCTGTGTGTAGGGGGGGGGTGTGTGTGGTCTCAGTCCAGGAAAGCAGTATGAACCAGACGGGAAGGTGGCGGCAAGATGGATAGCTGATGATTGTGAGTCGAGATGATCGATATAGCTTTTCTTTCTCTTTCTGATCGCAACCTATGTCAAAAATTGGCGCTTTGGGAAGAGAGACAGATGAAAGTGTGACCTGATCAGGGCCACTTCCATGTGTCGAAAAAGAGGTGAGTGCCCCCCGGTGGCAGGGTTCGTCGATGTTGGATTTCGGGTCGAGGGAGTGGGATGGCTTGGGTTTTGGTGCTGAGTGAGTGGGTGATCTGAGTGACTTTTGGCGGGCGGGTCTACCTAGGCAAACTAGTCTGGGCGTTGGATCTGAGTCTGGGATTTTGGTCTGATGTTTCCTGTGCTGATGTGACGTTTGTGTTTTTTTTTTTTCTCGATATCCCGATTTCCGATCCGGGCCAAGATGCACCAGCTTCTTGCTTGTTGTCAATGCTCGCCGATGGCTGACTAGGAATCCACGCACAGTAACTGGGGCTGACTTTCGAATCTCTGGATAATCCAATTATTTCAGTGGCGGACGAGGGCCGTGGATGTTAAAGTGTTATTCACTCACTTCCCATGACCTTGTGCCAGTTTACAGTATCATGTTTTCTTTGCCTAGGGAATAAGAGTTTCCTTACCTTGAGTGTGCTTTCCACACCTTCACCCGTAGAAACTCGATGCAGGACGGGCGCGGATCTCGCAGATAGGTAGTCTGGTGGAATGACGCTTGGGGAGAAAGCCTGGCAGAACACCCGAGACAGCCACGAAGAGAAGAGCCGTCGGGTAATGGAAGTCAACAGGGCGAGAGATCAAAGATGGCACGACACAGGCCGGCGAGCCGGCCGACCTTATCCGGCCAACTAACTACCTGACCGTCCGTGTCTGCTGTTGGTGTGTATTTACACCCACACACGACCACGAGGGGCCTCACCTCAACGACGTGCAACTGCCAATAGGAGACATTGCCTATGTGCGCATGCCCAACCCCCCGAAACATGTAGTCGGCTTTGACACTCGAGAGCTGCACTGCACCTCGGAAGGAAGCCACATCCGCACTTGCTCTGCAAAGCTCCTACTACATTTACCATTGCTTGTACCGCGGCCTTCTCTTCTTCCCGTTTACGTGGCCTACCCCCGGAACATGACGACCCATGACATGCCCGCCATGCATCTGGGCGAGGTACCTACTGAATATACGGAGTACGGATACTTACACACACACACATACATTGGACATCTCGCTACTCGGGCTTTGCGGAGCGCTTGACCCGGCACTGATTTAATTCTTCATTTTGCCAGCCCTTGAAGGAGAAGGAGGGGGAAAACAGCACTTTGGCCTGGGAGGGGCCCTCATGTGGGGGGCAGGCCACTAGCATGTCATGTCATGTCAAGACTTAAAAAGGAAGGGGTCTAGGGGATGATGACCTTCCTGACCTTCCTCCACATGCCCACACACGAACACAGGCACGCACGCACCAGATTCTGCAAAATGTGGGTAGGCAAGGGGGAGTGAATGAGTGCGAGAGTGCGCGATTGAGTGAGTGGTTGGAGTACGGTGTGGGATAGATGATCAAGGTCACTTTGCTGCACCGGGCGGGGTCAGAGAGACCTTGTCCCCCCCAAATGGCGGGTCCACATCCTAGGGTACATCGTCATGTCTTTTTGCCAGGGAAGTGACTTGCTCCGACGGTGAAGAAAAGGGAAGGAGATCAGAACAGACCATGAGGTAGGTAGGGAGAAAGCATGACGGCTCTTCTTGCCGCCCAACCGCTAGTCCTAGCTCCTTGCTTTTTGCTCTGCGCCTTCTCATTTTGTTCCTACCTCCTCGGTGTCCATGGTGTGTCCCTCTCCTCCAAAGCTCCTTCCGCCCCCCGCGATCCACTTTAAGATCTAGACGAGATGCTTGAATCAAGGGAAAATTATGGGGGCGTATCCTCTCCCGTTCGGGCCAACACTGCAACGGCCGTCTCCAGACCAAACCGAGCAAGCCAGCCCCAAAACCTACAGCACACTCTGGTACGATACAGAGCTGCATGAGATCAGGCCAAGAGGGGATGGACGGATGCGCATCTGGGGTCGTCCCGGACACACTGACACTCGCTCACGCACACACGGATATCATCGCCAAAAGAAGGGAAGCATGGCGACGGATGCAAGGCAGCCCGCGACGTCGGGAGGGAAACACTAGAGATGTTGACAGGCCGTCAGGCAGTCTCGCAGGATGCGCCAGTCTCCCCCCCCCCCTCTCTCTCTCTACCTGCCCAAGCAACCACCAGTGTAATTGAGAAGGCACAGCCCGCCAGATGAAGCCTACGGTCCGGTCGATGATCTTCAACAGCCCGCTTGGGACGCTCACCGACCAGAGATGGCGTGAACGCTTGGTCTCCATGTCTCTCGGCTGAGAGGTATTTCAGCCATATCCCATCCACTAGTCAGGTGTGCGGCTTGACCACGGACAAGCGTGGGAACCGGATGGCAACTGATGCGAACCCAGAAACTCGACCTCTTAGGCCCGGTCCATCTACCATCTCATCTCGTCCTGTGGCGTCACTTTGCCTCAACCCGTCAACGAGTGCCGCTCAGAACTAAGTGTCCGTGTCTTTTCTGCCCGACCTGGTCGAGGGACCAGTTCGCTATATCCGTTTCGTCAAGGCAAGTTGCGACGAGGCCGCAGACGACGAGATCGCCTCCGACGACGACGACGACGACGACCTAATGCCAATGATGGCCCTGGCAAAGAAAGACATGTCATGCGCACCACGTGGACCCTGTCCCCTTCGCTTTGCGCTGCACTGCGCCGCACCTCCTCATCCTATGGCCTTGTCCCGCCCGCCCGCCCGCCCCCTCCTTGCCCTTCCTTCTGCCCACCGAGTAGCGAGATCAGGTAGCTGAGTCGCCGCTCTCCCACCTTCGGGCTGCAACCCCGACAACTGCTCGTCAACACTGGACTTCCAATGAAACGTTCGGAGCAACTCGACCCCCAGAGCCAAGAGCCAATTGTAAGATGCATCCGACAATTAACCGTATTTCAAGTCAGACATCAACGGCCCAATGCACCGAGACGAACACAACTGATTCCACGCCCGAAGGCCAAAGACCCGAGCATCAGCTCGGGGGCCAACCTCATGTCGCAACGACTCAAGACTGTGCATATTCGCGCTTCATGTCACCCTTCATACGACACTGGGCACCCACATCTTTCCCCATCTCGGGTCCCAATCCTCACCCGTTCACCTTCAGTATCCGCCCTCATGGTAGGCTGGCTGCTTTGAGCCGGTCACAACCATCATCTCCCTGCCGCCCCACGATACAATGAGCAAATTACTGCGATCGCCCATCGCGGTCTCTTTCTGATCATCTCTCTCTGTCTCTCTTTCTCCCCTAGCCTACCCTTTCGGCCAATGACGCCGTGCCCTCACCGGGATATCCCGCCAGCCTCACCGCAACTCTCTTTCCGATAGGTCTCCGCTCACCCCCCACACTAGCACTAGCAACCGATTCTTTCTTTCTTTTGGCCAGAACCACGAATCATCGTTCGTTCCCAATCCCGCTGCATCTGTACTTCCCCTCGGGCAAGATGAAGCTCGCAACGTTTTGCTGCATACCTTGCCATGGATGTCTCCTTCTTTTCTGGCCATACAATGCAACCGCCCCAAGACCACACATGCTTCCCCATGCCTGGCATGCTTGTGACAAAGACCACGTATCAAAACTGTCGTGTGCATCGCCTCTGGTTTCTTGACATCGATTACCAGTCGGGACGGCGTTATTATTACCTGGTGCCGACTGACGGAGGCCCCTTCCTCTAGTTAAACCGCGGCTAGGTATGTATCCTTCATGAGGCGTGCCAAAGCAATGTCGCAACTTCATTTAATTCCCTCGCCAAAAGGGTCGGCATCGTGACCATCCCGCTCGCGTATCCCCACTTGGACGAAATGGCTGGTCTCCATTCTTCTGGGCTCTCTTGCCGAGTTGGTGACCTGGCACCAGCAATGTGTGTCCATAACATAATTAGCGGCATATGCACGTCACGCACACACTGGTGGGTTCCGGGCCTTAGATAGCCGTCGCGCTGGCTGCTTCTGTCGGCTTGCAGGCTGTGTGTAGGGAAAACAAAAGCAAAATCGACTACTGAGCGTCTCGTCGGTACACATCCTCTGTCGCTTCAGGACGTCGGTATCGCTGTCCTATCCCATCAAAAGAAGAAGACCCAACCGCAATGAAGTCGGTATCTGGCACTCACACCTGGTCGAACCACTTCTATTGGCGGCGCCTGGAGGGGGGGTGGGAGAAAAAGAGGGTGGCGGGAACGGGCACCGGGTGCCACATCTCTCCCTGTCGGGTCCCGGTGAGCCCAAGGGGCCCCACCTTTCCGGGCTTGTCACATTTCGGTCTGCACTTCTCCGGCCACTGACAATGCGGCCGGCAACAGGGAAACGATTCTCACTGGCTGGTTCGTCGTACATTCGCTCATTTCTAAACTATGTGGTTCCGAAAGAGGAGGCAAGGTCTCTAGTCCCGCGCGGTGAAGGAACGGCGTGATGGAAGATGATGGTTCTAGACAGCAGCTAGTGGGCTCAACTAGATTGGCTAGCTCCGACGTGGCACTTTGCCGTTTTAGGACTGGGTCGGGGACCTCCCGCCTACCGATGCCGCTTTAGCGAGATGTGACCAGCGGCAACGTGGGCGCAAACGGCCTCTAGGTCAGTCGGTGCCCGGCGTCGAGACGACGCGACGAACCAGCCCTTCAGCCTGGGTCACCCGACACGCCTCTTACGGAGGTCTTGCTTCTGAAAGCTAAGTCGATGCCTCGGCAATCGCTGCAAACCGGATGGGGTTCCTTCGACAACACTGCTCGTGGTGTCTTGGTAGATGTGGAGATGGTGGCGTCACACAGGGCTCGTGTACCAACAGGGTCGGTGAAGGGTAACTGCTCTGCTGCCGGGTAGGTTTGCGGCTCAAACTCACATGACCGAGCTATCCGCAAGCTCAACACATGGCGCCTCCTTCACCTATGTTGAGCTTGCCGTAGAGCGGACGCCACCCTCTCAACATTCAATCACAAGGATGAACTCTTCGGCGGCTTGTGGTACTCGACAGCCTGCATGTCCCGGTCTCAGCGATATTCAAGTCAGTTGCCTGTGAAATTCGTCTCCAACCATATGTCTCATTTTTCGTCACCGCACTTAGACAACAAGTTGTTATGTAATTCTGATGAGGGTGTTGCTTGAATTCGGCTTAATTGACATTTTACTCCAGCGGGCGCCTTTCAAGTAAAGGTCAGGGCGCGGTGAATGAAATGTCATTTGCGATGGGATACATGGAAGAAGTATTTGATATAAAACGCTATTTCTTCTTTGTATTAATTATGGCTATGTTCTTGTAACGGTAAGACGATGTTTGCTCACGGCCTTGGGTCGATGATTATTCGTCAGCTGAGAAACGGATAACGGTGATACACTCAAACAGCAACCCGGCTACGGCCGAGACTGGGCCAGCTGGCCGGCAGAGTTAAGGAGAACAGGTATGCGTCCGGCTTCTTGTTGTCGGGGACGTTTATGAATCAGTATGATACCCGGAACACGTCTCGGCCGCCTTCTTGGTAGAAAGAAGCGTTGTCTCCATCCTCTTATGCTCGCACAGCCGTGCCAGCAAGTGCTCGCACCGTCTCTCATTGCAGAACTTGGGGCGGATGAAACACCACGCTTGTGGCGACTGAATGTCTCTGTCTCTAGACCTCATTGCACGCGAGATGGAAAACGCTAGGTGTGTTGTTAATTGATTTACCCGATCGTGCTGCTCTAGAACAGGAACTTCCTCCGCATTTTGATCATAATACACCATTGTATACGATGTGCGCTGTCGAGACCCTAAACAAAGCTATATATAATTTGTTACAGAACTTAACAATAACAACACTACCAAAGAGGCTCGTTATTGGATTACAAAAAGCGACGTGCCACCAAACGACTACGAGTATGGACCAGGCAAAGCTCTTTGTGGGCTGTTAGAGCAAGAAACATGGAAGCCGGAGAGTCTCCTTGCCAATGCCCAAGCCAACAGAATATATGTAGCACTTCATGGCGACAGGTGTTTCGCTATCTACAACGGAGTTCTCGTTACAATCACGTGGACCAGATGGATTCTAGCAGTCGAGATGCGCGTGACGAAAAGCAAGACCGGCCCCGAAACCGGATTCAGGTGGCTGGGACAATGGGCAGTCGTCACATTCTGTTTTTCTACGCCCAGGACATAATAGAATGCTACTGCCGCCTTGCCTGCCGACAGCCTCTGGTTCAGTAGGGCTCTTTGCAACACTATGGGGGTATGGTTCCGGCTCACTTTCTGTACAGGAAAGTAATAAGACAAGATGAAGGCTCCGGGCGTTTCAACGTCTTGGGGACGTATGATTCCCACTGGGCTTCGTCTCTGTCATCACTGTGTTGACGCGATGTTGGTGAGCTTTTTCTCTGTTTTGCGAATGTTCCGTCTTGACACGTATCCCATCGGCAGAAAGATGACGACAAGACACAGCATAGATAACACTTCCCCGCCGAGACTCGAGGTCTCTTCTGTGTAAAGCCGCAGTGATGGACTCTTGACTTGGCGAGCCTATGACTGGGTTACATGATCAGATGTGAGTGTCCATATGTGAAGCGGATTGTGGCCGGGATGGGATTTGAGGCAAAAGCCGTAACTAGCGAAGAGAGCAACAGCAGAGAAAACAAGCCTGGTTGCACAATTGATCTTACGCTATGGGAAGGCGTGAATCCGGCGAGGGTCAATCATTGTTCGATTCGTCATTGACTGCAACCTTCCTGCCGCCGCCAAGGGACGGATGAACACAAGTACAATCGTGGTGGGTATCAACGATTTCTGTGCTCCCCACTGCGTAGTCGCGGTACTCGTTGCGCGACCAGTAATTGACTGCTTAAGTGAACTACCTTCGATGATAAATAAACTAGGTTGCTTGCAGTCATGGCGATATGATGCATCAGCGTAGCAAGGTTCAATAGCAGCACCTGTCCAAGTCCCGTGTCTGAGAGAGGAGCAGCAGCAGCAGCAGCAGCAGCATCAGCCTGGGGCGTTTTTTATCAGAAGTTGGGCTCCAAGGAGCAGGTAATTGTATTGTCACTCGCGCAGGACCAATTCGAGTTTGTCGTGATAATAATAGTACTTGAGTGCAGTTGCAGCAGTGGGCAACAGTGGTTTCCCACTTTTGTCATGACGAGTTTCTGTCTCTGCAACAACGCGGCGACGGCCAGTCATCATCGGTCATGCACGCCAAACTCTGGGCAAAGTGTCGCCCGCCCCATTATTCACGTCATTTTTGGCCATTGGCGGGTGAGATAATAGATCGAATGGCAACAAGCGCGTCCCGAACCAGTGGTCAAGGCCACTAGGGGGGGCGATCTTAGTTCGGGGTTGTCAGCAACTAGCGGCAGTGTCAAAACTAGCGGGGTAGTATAATTCAACGAAACGCGTCTCTCATCTTGTTCCTCACTAAGCCCACGCCTATATCTGCAAGCCTAGTAAGTTCAAAAAAAAAAAAACAGAAGAAGAAGAAGAAAAGGATAGAGAGAGAGAGAGAGAGAGAGAGAGAGAGAGAGAGAGAGAGAGAGAAAGAGAGAGAGAGAGAGAGAGAAGGAAAGAAAGAAAGAAACAACAACAACAACAACAACAACCTCTTGTTCTCCTCACCACTTTTGCGTCACACGAGAATAGTGCTGTCTTCAGCTCCGTGTCCGACATTCCCCCCATGAGCCAACGGAGTCCGTGGCATGGCGCTTCTTCTGGGAGGCATGATCGATCTACAGCTCCTCCCCAGGCTGCTGGGAGACCCTCTCCTGGCCCTGGTCGCCCAAGACCCTGGAGCTCCAGCGGCCGCAGTGCGACCTGTCAATCATGGCTTGCGGGCAAGACACCTCTTGGAACTCGACAGTCGGGTTCTGGGCGTTTTGGAACCAGTCGAAGCGGAAGAAGCAGCCGTCGCGGAACTGGCCCGCGGGGAGGTTGTTACAGTCGTCCCTGCTCCGGTAACCGCCGTACGTGTCGCCCATCCAGGCGCCGTTGAACTGCGCTTGGCATCCCTGGGGGAACATGCCCACGCCGCCGCCGGGGATGGCGAGGTCGAAGTGGTTGGTCCCCAAGTCGCCGCCTGTGTTGGTCACCTGGACAATCATCTGCTTGCCGGCGATGGAGGTTGACGTAAAGGTAAGCCTGCCAGGTTGCGGAGACTTGTCAGCCGCGTAGAACAAACCAGGGAATGCCTCCACGATTGTTCCTCGGGGGCTCTCATTTCCCACTGCTTCAGCGTTGATTTCCCACCCGCGACGGCTGGGTCACATCAGGTTGGACTTACTTGTAGCAGGCGCAGCACCAGTCCCGCTCAGACTTCCCGGAGAGCTTGGCTGCCGCAAAGCCGTACGCCAGGTTGTTGTTGACAGCCCATGGGCCGTTGTTGCTGCACGTGTACGCGCCGCCGCCATTGCAGCCCGACTGCGCATTGGGGTCGAGCGGGATAGGCCATTGGTCGTTCTTGTTGCAGGTCCGCACGGGTTCCGAAACCTGTGCCTTTCCGGGCCAGGCACACGACGGCTTGCAACAGTCCCAGTACCGGGTGGTGACGCCGGTCTCGGCAAGGACAGCAGCTGCCATGAACAGCGTCGTGCACAGATGGAACAGTTGGGCTAGGGTTGGAGGCATCTTGATGTATTTTTTTGGGGAGGCAGATCAAGAAAAGGTTGTGTTGGATGCAGACGAGGCGTTGCTCGAGAAGCTGTGAAGACTCCGACTCCAAGGTCCTATGGTTCCAGTAGCGAGGTTGCTAAATACTTATAATGATTTTAGTTCCCATCTCTCTGACCAAAAGTTCATTGTGAAGCTTTGAAGCGTAAGTGGCTTGACACCTGACGGGGCAGAAAGCGCCTCGTTGTGCAGGGTCTCAACCTCTATGCTTTCGGTGTACCAGTCAGCTTGGTGGTACACGATGCTCGATGTAGGCCCGGCAGACTTGCGAAACTCGTCCGGAGTTCTCCGGCTTATGCTGCATGCCCGGGACCGCAGCTGAAGTGGCTGGGCGTGTGCCAATGTTCTGTCAGTTTTGTCAAGCTTTATGCAGAAACCCCGCCCCGCCCCATATGCAACCATGCCCAGCTGGACGCACAGCGACGTTGTCTGCATCCTGTAAGCGTAGGGTTATAACACGATGTTTTGGTTGCCATGCTCCCCACACGGACATGGGGCTTGAAACTGGCAAGACTTTGTCACTGATGCTTTTCGTCCGGTCGTGTGGATGCGAAGGGTTTGGGCGTGCAGATTGTGGTAGAGCGTTAGAAAAAAGAAAGAAAAAGGGACCACCCCCCCCAAAGGAACGAGGGCTAGCATCTTTAGTATTAAGCATCACATCGGCCGGACTAGTATAGCTTTACTAGAGCAACTATCAATCAACTCTTGGGCTTGGCCAACATCGACGCAGGAAAAAAAAAAAAAGAAACGTCTTGCGCGCTGGTCCGAACACAACCTGATGCGGGCCAGACACCCAGTCAAGCAAGCGTTTGGTGAGCCTCCCGCGCATAGATACCTGGGGGGTCAATGGGCCGGTTACCATAAGTTGCTGCCTATTTGGACTATCTGATTCGTGACATGCCCCTTGTCCACGATGCCTCTTTTGGCAGCTGGTATGATGGAACGTCGGTTCATCCCCCGCGCAGTAATATGCGTGGCGTCGTTCCAGAATAGGCTATGGATATGCTTACAGCGTTGCTGCGGGCCAGTTGTTCAAAACATCCCTCAACTCCGGTTCGCCGATTATACGGAGTTGCGAGCCCGGCATGTCCCTATCTCAGTGGGGCAACAAGATGCAAGCTGCGCCATCTTTCCTGGCTAATACTTATCCATGGCTGACATCGCGCTGTCTCATAATACGAAGGTGATTGAACGATTTCCGGAGACTCTACAACCATCTCCGCTCCCCCCAACATAGTATACGCCAAGACATGCAGTTCAACTAGCAGTAGAAGTATACGGTATGCCGGTGAGTTGTCATCTTACTGCAGGTGAAAACAGCCGCTTTTTTACGATTGAATGCAGCTTATCAATTCAATTGCTGGCGTGTTGTTGACAGCGGCAGAAGACTGAATAGTAGCCCCATTCGTCTGCCGGGATGAAGGCCTCAAAACTGCAAGCAACGTTGGCTTGTCGATGCGGCATGATTGGTATGCACACTCGCAGTGCTCTTACCTTGGAGTGCAGGCGAAGCGTTTCGTGGAGTGTTTGCTGTAAACTACCTAGGTATCTATACGTCTCTGCTGAGCAAACACGTGAAGAAACTAATCTAAGTAGACGTTTCTCCGCAATGAATCGCTGCTGCCTGGCCTTATGAAAGTAATTTGTACGTAAAACATATAACCTAATCATACAGCAATCCATCATATCGATGAGTAGGTGTAGATGCTTTTACGTCAAACTATTGGCCACTGGATTGAACTTGCAATTACCACGCAGTAAGCACAGATACATAGTAAGCTGCATAAACAATTAGGCGCCTGTACTGATTGAGAACCAGCTCGGTGAATATCCACGTAATAAACATCCTATGGCTAACTTTTTTTTTTTTTGGGGGGGTACCGTAGCATCTTTAAGGACTTGAAGATAACCAAAATGACAGTTCCGGCGAGACTATATAAGTCAAGTAACTCGCCGGTAGCTTGCGAGTTTTGAAAACATGACAGAACCGCCAGAGCAGCTCCATTCAAACATTTCATCAACCAACATCTCCAACCACGCCAAACCTGCATCCAGCCGCATTTCTGCAATACATACATCATGACGAAGCCGGCCACCATTCTGCTCGCGCTCGCAAGCATTCTGTACCCCCTGGCTGAGGCCAAGGCCTGTACCGAGGGTCTCGAGTACTGTGGCTACAACCTGTTGAAGAAGGGCAAGCCCCCCTCCCGCCCTCTCGGTTTCTGTTCGATGTGCTGACTCTTCGGACCAAAAGGAAATTACATGCGCGAGATCGACGACGAGCTCAGAAGAGTCGGGCTCCCCCGCCAGGACCCGTACGAGAGACACTCGCTCTTTCACTGTGGCAGCGATGGATGGATCCGCTGGAATGTCTACTGCGGCAACTGCATCGATGGCGGTAGCGGCAAAGACGACTTCTGCAGGTAGAGCATGACAAAACGGGCGTGGGGAGAAAGTGCGGGAGTGGGATGTGCGGATCGTGCCCAGAACCTGACGCCGGTGTTGTCGGATTCAGGCACCGTACTGTCGTTTACTATTCTGCTCTTCCACGCCGTCAAGAGTCAGCCTTAAACTTGTAGTATCCTGAGTGTCATTGTAATGAGGAAATTCGGAGGGAAGACGACGAGAATTTTTGAGTAACTTCTTGCGCTGTCTTGGTACGATGTGCAGATGATAGTAAACTGTGATGACGAAAGTGGAACCACAGTTGCCGCTGCTACAACTGTATTTAAGTACTACAGGTATATCACGACATAAACCGAGCGGTGGAAAAAGCAACACAGCCGTGACAGCCGTGGGTCATGTTGCCCCGTGCTTTAAGAATGATATACGGCGGCCTGGGACTTTTGCCTATATATCTTTGCTACACGTGCCAGCTATCCTCCAAGTACATGTCACGCCCTTTGGTGGGGAGTTTATTGGTGCAAGTGGTTGTAGTCTAGACTGATACTTTTGCTATGTTGCTCTTGTGGTCCGAGCGAGACTCGCTCCTGTATGGCGCTCGTGGCTCGTCTTAACGAGTTACAAGAGTCGTGTGGGTCATGGCTGAGAGAGATGCTTTGCACTAGCTTCAAGCCAACAAGCGGATTATATCGTCCAAATAGTCGCCGCTTCATGCTTTCGTAGCTAGACCTCCTCCATCGAATCAGCACTGCCGTTTGCTTGCGTTCTTTCTTTTCTCAAATTATTTGTTTATTTGTCAACAATAACTAGTTGAACGCGCCGTCATCTCTAGCATACCTGATCGAAACACGTCCATCTCAGAAACACCGGCTTCCCTTGATTACGGGCGAGGCCTCGAACTAGCCTAAAGTCGTTCCAGTGCCATGAAGGGGGGGAACAACAACAATAACAACGACAAACCACGCGGTGAAACCCCGTCCCAACCCTCAAACTTTCGACTTGACACACGGTTAATAGCGTTTGGGGGAGAAGGGATGGAGGGCCTCTTGGGACGAACTTATTCATTTTGACTAGGTACTGCCCAAGTGCCTAGTTTAGGAAATAGCCTAAATCTCGTACATGCAGAAGTAAGCATGAATTCCCAGACTGGCCCATTCATCCCAAAATCAAAACGCAATTGCTGGGAGAAAAAGAAAGGAACGGTTTGCGCGTCATCCCACGGGACCTGACTCTGTCGAGTTTCCATTAATCTATCTGCTCAACCACGAGCGCAAGAATTGCCCATTTCTGCTTCCCAGGCACAGAAAAGGGACACCCGAAAAGCACTGACTGTCGTTGCGGGCCCGCAAACGTGAGAAAAGACGCCGCGTCTCACTAATACCTTACCCCCCCCTCCCCCTCGGCCGGAACTGTCCGCTTCCTTTAGCAAAACTCGATCCGCGATATGACGCCGCACCGGACCGGCGCCTCCAAGATGCCGCCTTCATCTCATCTTTTTTTATTTCATTTTTTCTCAGCATCCGCCAAACCCAAACCCATCTCACCCCTCTCCCTCCCCTCAATTCCACATTCGTCAGTGGGACCCGCTCTCTTCATAATGCCGGCCTTTGGCAACGGGCAATCCCGGACGTTCGTTCTCCACTTGTTCACTGCGTTCGCCTGCCGAAATCTCCCTGGCAGGAACTCAATCCTCCTTCAACGCTCCCTCGCTCGGCTTCTCGTCCGGGGCTCTCCTCGTCATATAATCATACCACCAGCCGAGCGCGTCAGCCCAACCATGTGCTGATGTCTCAACTTTGCCAAGCCAACGATTGCCGTCCAACAACAGAGAGGGAGAGACTCGCCTCGAAATGACTTGTCGGCGCTGACAGAACCATACATGCACCGGTCGGCTCACTGCTCCCCCGCCCTCGGCCCGCGCAGACCAGGCCACGGGATCCCCGTCTCCCTAACAGGACTCAAAACGCCAAGGGTTTGGAAAGCGATCAGAACCAGAACCACACAGCCATGAGCCGACAGCACGTACCACTGCCGCATCAACCCCTTCCCCACTTGACCGTCGGAGCAGAGAGTTGGTTAGTTCTCTCACTGCCTACCTACCCGTACAATGGCGAGGGAGTCTCATGGCTGACTAACAAGGCCCAGCCACACCTACGATCCAACGGCACGGCAACCACGGCAGCTAAGGGCAAGGAGACCGGGTGCACGCATTGGCCAAAGTTGTATGGCTACCCCCGGTAGACGTACGATGTGTATCGTACCGTATCGCCTCTGCATTGCGACGCAATGCCCTATTTCACTTTGACGGGCAGCCCCACCTCCGGCCCCCCTCCGTCTCGGCAGACCAATTCAGCACAACGGGCCGCTAACGACCCGCATCCGGGGCAAGGTAGATGTTCAAATCATCGCTTTGGAGCGGTTCGCACTTGAATAATTGAGTGTATTACATAAGGCTGTGTAACATGATCCTATTCACAGCCCAACCGATATCTTCTGTCGTCTCCCGCTAGATGATACGAAGGAAAATGTGACTTGAAATGAACCGTTTGCTCTAGTTGAAAAAAATGATATATATGTGGGTCTTGTATATGTGAGAGAACATTGACCGCCCGCCACCCACGCCTCCATAACAGGTAACAAATAATAGAACTTTGACGCGAGTGGCGGCCAAAGATGTAAGATGATGCACACACCGCTGAGTGTGTGTCTTAATGCATTCCAGCCAACGCCTTCCCGCCGGCCGCCAATACGGCTGGCCTTTCTCTGGGTCACCAACCACATTCCGTAGCTGGGAAGCTTCCCACAGCTGTAGGTATCGTCTCCAGGCGTGATCTCTCCCTACATGTACAGAACCCCCCAACCGTGTCGTTGAAAATGCTTGTTTTTGGTGTTTTTGACCATGAAAAGGGCAATTTCCCAATTCAGAAGTGTTCCTTCCAGAAACGGAAGTTAACCTCGCGGGTGGTCGCTTCCCCGCAAGCAGTTTTGATATCGCGAGCTGCAAAGTTCTGTTAGCAAATCTCCATTTCCGTGAACTGTCATCAAGTTGGCACTCACCAGCAACCGAAGGACCGCAGAAGTAGACACCGACAGTTGTGCGCATGCTGCCTTCCAGGCCGTTGAGGTATGTTCTGTCCAAGATACCATCGCGCATGGTGCTGAAGAGCTTGGAGAAGTTGGGACGGCCAAAGTTCGTGCGAGACTTGAGCTCGGTAAGGGGGTCGACTTCGGAGCCGACAGAGTTGAGCACGATGTTCTGTGTCGTGTCCATGTCCAGCTTCTGGGTGAGGTACGTATGGATCTTCAAGAACTCAACACCGGAGCTGCCCGGGAGGCGGGCAGCCTCGTTAGACTGTTCCTCGAGGGAAGAAAGCAGGGTCTGGAACCATTCAAAAGAACCCGTGTCCTTGCAGACCCAGATGAACTCGACACGACGGAGGCGGGTAGGCGGGTTCGGCCCGTTTCGCAAGTGCCAGATGTTCTTGAGGATAGAGGCCCAGGGTGTAACACCAATACCAGTGCCAATCAGCACGGCGATTTCGTTTTCAAAGACATCCTCAGCGGGTGCTCCGTAGGGTCCGTCAATACGGAGATCCGGCATTTGCTGACCGTTTTGGAGAGCAACCTCATACATGCCCATGGGGTCGACACCGTCGTAGAGCTTAGACTGAGCAGCGCCGGCACCGACAGCGTCGCCGAGAGCCCGAGTGAAGTCACCGACCTGGCGGACGTGGACAGAGACGTAGGGGTCGAACGGGCAGGAGGTAATGGTAAACGGGTGCCACTGGTACTTTGAGACTGCGGGGACCTGGAGGAAGAGCCACTGACCGGCCTTGTACTTGAACGACGGCTTATTGAACTGAAGCTCGACGACATCTGTAATTGAGTCAGCATTGCCGCCGGGAGTGATTTAGAGGGAGCGGGCTGACCGTAAGGGTGGCGAACCACACGGGTGATCTTTGTGAGGCGACGGGCGCGAACCTCACGGTAGGTACGCTCAATGAGGTAGAAACCACCCGTCCAGAGCTCCCATCTCCAACCGAGGTAACCAATGCAGTGGTCCCAGTAATCCTTTCCGCCAAACGGAGAAAACGGGAGGGCAGTGTCGCGCACGAAGCAGCCGGTGGTGTGGGTGTAGAGTCCCAGGAAGAAGGGAATGAAGAGGTGGTGAGTGTACCAGAAGGTTTCAAACGACTGCTGACGGATGCGAGCGTGGGCGGTCGTGTACATCAGAAGCATGCACATCAACATGACGTGGCCAGTGATACCACCAGCCTGTGCGTAGTGGATCTGGATGGCAGTGACAGGTCGGATCTGGGTCACCTCAACGTTGAAGAAGCTGCGCGTGTTAGCGTTTGCGAGCTCGTCCTAAGACCGGCGGGCTGGCTTACTTGATGTAATGGGCAGATGTGTGCAAGATAGTGAAGCCGAGCATCGCGTACGCAAGCTGCCTGTGAAGCCATAGGTTCTCGTCGAGGGGCAAGAAGCGGAGCTTGGGTCGGATCCATCGCATGATCGTTCGGCAGACGGGGAGCAGGATGAGCATTGTGTCGACGCTGAGAACCAAACCGGCACCTCTTGAAATCCAGACGGAGTACTGCAGAGTGTTCAGACCCGCGAGTCTCGCGTCGGCGGCCTGCTTCCACCTGGGAAAGAGTCAGTATACGGGTCACAAACGGACCGCATCGAGAGTGCAAGACTCACCAGCCATAGGCGAAGATGCCCCAGTGAAAAGTCCAGAAAAGGAAGTGGAACAGCAACTTGGTGCCAGTAAACTGCTTCCGGACCAGGACCCCGAAAGTGAGATCACCCGACATATTGAGTTGGATGTCCCTCCCTTTTTTGTAGATGTATTAGGGTGTCGACCTGCGACAGTATTGATGAGTCGGCGACAGAGTCGTGTCTGCCTGATTCGTGGAATGGCTCGTAAGGGGCGACGGACGAGGTCGATGCGACGAATTCCAGCAAACCCAATCAACTACAATGTCGCGGTACCACAATTCGTTTCCCAGTCTCTTTCTTGTCGATCCCGAATTAAAAACGTCTCCTAGATATCCGAAGTGGCGCACTCTCGACGAATAGCAGCGAATACGAAATAGGGAAAAAGAAAAAAGACACCAAGCAAATGGGTTTGAATGGTTTAATAAAGAACGATCTGAGCCAGCAGCGAAGGAAAGGAAGGAATCTCGTTAGTCGCAGAGGGCTCGAGGGTTTACTTTTGACTCTTCGACCTAGCCGAGAAACAACGAAGAAGAAGAGAAAAATGAGGGTGAAGGAGAACAGGTGTTAAAAGACGAAACGAGGCTCTGGGTGGGTGGGGGGAAAGTCATAAAAGAGACGAGCCGGCGGACCACGGCAAAGAGGGTCAACGTCAAGGCCGAGCAGTATCCGTCGTGAGAGTGGATTTGTCGACTTGGCGCGCTTGATGCTCGCGTAGCAGGGATGGTTCTAGACGGGAATCGGATAGGTATTGGAAAGAGACCAGGGTCGAAGGGGGGTGAGCCTGTCGCTGTGGGATGGATAGACTTGGATCCGGCGATGAGAGGTGGTGGTAGTGGCAGAGGCTTGCTGGTTGCTGGTGGTTCCGTGCGATGCGGGAAGGAGGGGTGGATAATGATAATGATGGTGGTGATGATGATATTGGGGTCGGATGTGGAATCTCCCATGAAACCCCTGTCAATATCGATGGCTATTGAGCAGGGTGCCTGCCGTTCATCCACTTGCCGGAATGGTGGCTTGACACAGAGACCAGGGCGAGAAGAAAGCGACACCAAGAAAAACAGAATAAAATGAAAGAATTGTGTGAGTTGGTCGCTGGGGGCGGCGAGGGGACAGGGCGAGGGGGGCGCTTCTTGGTAGTGGACTGGGTGACTCGGTAGATCAGACGCTGGAAGGGTTTCGCAGTTAGGAGGAGCTGTGTCAGTCCGATCCGAGAGGCGATACTGATCGGACGGCAGGGCCAGATGCGACAGGCAGTTGAGACGACTTTTGTTAGAGGCGCTTTGACGAGGGGGGCTCCGAGGCTATTCTGACGTTTCGGTTGCAACAGGGGGACAGATTGTTGTATCCGCTTTTCTCTCTCTCTCTCTCTCTCTCTCTTTTGCACGGTGTCCTCTGCTACCTATTTCGCTTTGGCAAATGCGGCCCAATGTGCTATGCGCGGTAGCGGTTCGATTTCTGCATGTTGGAACCAACAGGAGATTTTATGACGGGAGATGAGATGGGGTGTACCGCGTCGTTGGGAAGAGGGAGAGGGGAGAAAGGGAAGAAATAGGAAAGCAGGGAAATCAAAAGGGAAACCAGGAGAGCCGCAGGGACAACGACGACAGCGAGTCGAGTTCTGATCATCATATCGGCGCGTCCACAGCCGCCCGTATCGCCTCCGCCAGAGCGGTGGGCGTTGATTGCACGGCGGCGTTATTGCGGTCTGCGGGCCATGGTCCAATTCCTCCAGCGCAGCAACTACGTGCGTCTCGAGCATCGACGGTTAAGGGTCAGCCGGGCAGGGTCGCCCACGTAACTTTGCTCTCTTGCCGCCCGACCAGACGAACGGATCTCGGCGTGGACAGTTAAGCAGGTGAGGAAGAAGCAAATGCGGTTGCTGATTGGCGGTGCGTTATTCTGGGACACAGACGCCAGACCCGTTTCGGCCGGGTCCATGTTCGCTGGGCGCTTAACGGTGAGGCGTGTAACCCTGCAGTTGCTGACTGGTGGTGGGTGGGTAACAGACAGACACATAGTTCGCTGGGAGACAGACAGTACTTGGTGCCTGTGGTTTCTTCTGCACAGCACCAACGAATATACAGTAACCTAGGCACCTAGGTATGCTTCGTATTTAGTATACTGCGTAGGTAGGTAGAGTGTGCTGTTCCAGCTACAGTTATGGGAGGATTTTGCTACAGTGATGCGCCTAGGTATTTTGTGCACCTACTTACTTGCATGCATGGTGATACGCCATCGATGTACCTACGTAGTATGCACTTAACGTCCTGCGTGACCCCTGGCGGGGGCCCCCTTTAAGATGCCTACATTAGCTGTTCTGTAAATTGTAACATGGGTACACAAGATGGCAGGCCATTTGCTACACATTTTTTACTCTATAATAGTGGTAGGATGCAGTATGGTCGGTCAGTCCGTCTACGAAGTACAGGTACTATTCCCGGGAAAGCATCGTCCACGGGTGCCTACCTACCTTTCGCCAATCACTTAGGGAACCTCTTCCTTCCTTCCTTCCTTCCTTCCTTCCTTCCTTCCTCCCTTCCTCTCTCCCACCCTTCCTTCTTTCCCTCTCCGTCCATATCGCGTGCCTTCCCCGACGTCGTGCTTGCCCTGTCAGACAAGCAAGATGGCAGTGTGGAAGCCACCACGGAGAGAGGGGAAAAAAAAGTCTAGGGATGTGTGGGACTAACGGAAAACCGACAGGCGCACCAGGGGCTATCCCTCATGACTGCGCTAGTCTTACTTAGGATTGGCGGTAGGGGACGTGAGTTACACCGTTGAGGGTGCTCCACTCCCCCATTCGGGATCTCCTGTCCGCAACGGTCCCTCTTCATCGTCTTCTCTTCTTTCAACAAGGAATTTGGCTTTTGTGGTGGTTCATGTGGCATCTGCCAATCTCCAAACTCGTCATCCCAGCATTTTGGTCTTGACCACTCCACCCCACCCTTCCGTCAATACCTTATCCCCGTCATGAAACTTCCAAGATGCTTCGCGGCTTTATCAACCCGCAGTGTATCCGTACTGTACATCAAACCTCAAAGGCTCTCGTGCAGGCCCTTGCCAACGGCCTCCATCCCTGGTCATGTTACCATGCTATACCCGTACTACTAAGTACGTGCCATACCATGCTGGTGGTTTGGACCCACCATCTCACTACACGAGCTGGCACACGCCAACTCAATTCGACCATCCACACCACCTAAACACTACGTACCCTGTAGTATTAACGCCTGTCAGTCAGTCACGTTGATTCCACATCCAAATCCACCTTGACAGCCGTTCCGACCCCTGACTCTCCTGGCCTCTCCATGGCACGCACGGAAGGTCTGAGCCATCTGCAGCCCGGTCCAATGGCACATCGCCCTTCACCTAGGGCCGCTCTCTCTACATGTCTGTCCCCTTTGCCCAACGTGCCACTCGTCCACACCACCGAGCAAAGAAGCCTTCCATCGACCCATCCATGCCTTCTTCCACGTCAGACTCGTACGATATTGTTTACAGATCACCTGTCTTTGATTCATCCTAATCACTCGGCCAAATCGACCGTATGTTGCTCCCCAATTCAAGCTTAAAGAGATCAAGCATCTCGCTTTTTTCCTCCCGTCCATCAGCCCATCTTTCGCTTGGCTCGACGTCGCCTTTTGAGCGAGGCTGAAGCTTTGCCTCGTTCAATCTCGCTCCAAACCACCCACACCTCGACGACTGGCGGCACCCGCCCTGCTTGTTTCGGGACTCGGCACCCTATCCAACTCGACCCCTCCCGCATAGTTACTCAATCTTGACGAGCCTGTCACCTACCTACTCTTCACCCTCGCCTTGGTTCGCCCCCAGGTCGACTCGTTCCGCCTTCAGTATCATCGGCAGCCCGAATCATCAAGCCCGTCAGCACTGTCTTGTGTCTACGAGCCCCATCCGCGTGACCCATGCGACGTGGGTTAGTTATTAGCCAGCCTCGCCTAACAGCCCCCCGCCTGTCCCCCCGTCCGGGCTTGGAATCTACCTGCGACAGCTTCGCCATGGGCACTTCTAGCCAGCCGTCGACCCCTCTGCGTTACTGCAGCCGCCATCGTTCCGAGTCCGACACCGCAATCCCAGATCCTGGTAAAACGAGCAACGCCAAACTTTGCCATGGGTCTCACTCAGAACGGCTTTTATGCCCGCATGAAGCGCCATCCCTACCCACCTGCATGATCGTCATTCACACTTACTCTCACTTCTCTCTAGGCATACCTACAAGGATCTCACATCAGGCTCCGTATTCCGTGCCAAGCTTCGCGCTAGTCCACTTTTAATCTTCCGTCCCTCAGCAAGGGGTCGTCTTGTCATCAATGGAAGTTCGCCCACCTGGAGCTCGAGCCTCGCCATGTCACCTTGCCCGACGGAACCAGTCCAGGGCCTCCTCTAATAATCCACTGCCTCAAATTCGGTTTACGATCAACACAACCAGCCTCCACACCTTCTTGGATCAGCATCGGGGGATTCTGAATGTTTTGCACGGCTCTCTATCCCTCTACTAATCGCCGATCTTAGGACTCCTGTTCTATCACGTCGCATTACTGAACCGGCTGGCTGGACTCTCGCAGGAGGTGCGTACTGTCACGAACCAGAGCATCAGACATGATCCTGGAACCGAGTCCTTGTTTCGCTCACCGGCGCAAGGAACTGGTACTGTCTGAAGATTCGAGAGTTCGTTCCAAGAGTGAACAGCAAAATATTTCCCATCCTTCAGATGTCATACTTGCAGCTCGGATCGCAAAGAGCGCCGCCCTACAAGGTTACGCTGTGACAGGAACAACTGCCTTCGGCCTTCGACAATTCTCTCATGCAGATGTTGGCTCCATCCCAACTCATGCATCTCGGTTTCCCCGCGTCTGAACTGCTGAAGCTATCCCCTCTCCGGTATCGACCAGCCTTGAAGGCGCGATCTGCGGATGGTATCAAGGGATGAAACCGAAATATCGCATCCCAAGGTCTTGTCGTGCGTTACACGCCCATTCATCGGTAAAGCTCCGCAGGCCCCATGACCAGCGGCCGTTGCTGCTTTGTCCAGAACAATCAGACATCGAGCTTTTGACACATACCCTGTTCCTTTTTTCAGTGGCATCTCTTGACTGCGTCTTAACGGCAGTACCTTGAGACATGGAAGTTGTCCGGTGAGCAGGCTCATAGTGCGAGCACTCTGTCTGTTCAGAGAAGGCTACCCAAAATGACAGGTCACACTGCGCCGAGCCTTGAACGGACGCAAGTGCTATGGACGCTAGGCCGCTCCCCGACCCTTTTGTTCAGCGCACTTGGGGCAGAATCCAAACCCCCGCCGAGAGCCTATCTAATAACCCCATGGTGCTCGGTGTGCTATCAACTACAAGCCTTGTCATACTTCAGCCGATATTGCTGGCCGCTATGGATGTCTTGCTTCATTGCTATTCTAGAAAGTCTAATATCTTTCCCTACAATGCTGCAGCCAGATGATTCAAGGGTCCAAGCGGAGTCAACACCAGGTCAATCACCTCCGTTGCCTTGACAGCGTTTGTACGAGGCCACAGCAAAAAGCCCGAATGGTCAGCTACCTGTAGAACCTAACACTGCTGCCGGCTATTGCTTTAGGTCCGGTGTTTGGCCGAGACATTTCAGCTCTCGACGTCCAAAGCTGGGAGAACATGACGTTGGGACTTGGTCTTCTCATTCTCTCTCTTCTACTATGCAAATGACAATGTAAACATCCCTTACCGCCGGAGATCTTCGTACCAGGTCCATTGGGCTCAAATATCTAGTCTGCACCAACTTAAAGACTCTATGCCAATTGTTCCTACATCCTACCACAGCATGTGCTACAGCAGGCCATCCTCGCCCGAAACCCTATGCACCCTGCCTTTGCCTTCCTCAAATCCCGAATCGGCCACCCAAGACAACTCAACGACCACCGTCGTCGACTCCACCATCAGCAGCAGCTGTATGCGCTGTGGCCGGTCGTGGTCAACGTCGACGGCACCACTCGAGTGCACAGGCAGGCTCGGGAATGCCAACTGGTCAATCTTCCATCACCGTTGCTTGTTACGATTGAGCCAGATGAGTCCAGCAAATGCTACTATCCGATAAAAAGTGCCTATGACAGCCAGAAGTCTGAAGAAAGAGAAAACCCAGCATGGTTAGTCGCTACTCGAGGAGCATGGGAACCTGGAAGTCTCACCCGACATCCATGGCAAACCGCCCACGGACGTAGCCAGTCCAGTCCGCTGCGGCATTCAGATCATAGAGATGGCCAAGACGGTCAAGGTGCTTGTCATAGTATGCTTCGGTCAGCCATATCTATGGTGATGTGATTTCATCAGCTCAAACGTCTATGTCGTGGCAAGATTCCGGCCTTGAAAATGGCACAACTTACTCCTGGGCACAGCCGCCAAAGCCATTCAAGGTGCCACTCTTTAACGTTTTAGAGCGGTGGACCGTAACCCCCGAAACCGCCAGTGATAAGACTGACAATCATGGCCATAAGAGGTCCGTTTCCACGGCTAACGACCATTGACATGGCAGATGCGAGTCCATAGATACCTGCGACGGTTAATCAGATTAGCATGTGCTTCCAGGGTGGAGTAGTCAAACGCCACATGTGAACTCACAGTGGAAATACTTCAGATTTACGAGCCACAGATACCAAAATGGCATCAGTGGGATCGCGAGAACACAGTAGAACGTCGTGAAATGCAAAGACGAAACGGTCAGCCGAGGTAAGGTGGACAATACCTTGCCTACGTAGTAAGCCGATCGAGAATGCCCAGAGCTTGCTTCACGCCAGTACATCTGCTCTTAATCACAGTCAGCAAAGTACAACAGTGGTCAGGACACCCTGTGTGAAAAACTAACTCTCTTCTCCGAGCGTCTTGACGCCGGGGGCCGCCGCGGCAAGTCCTGTAAGCTATACGTTATCCTATGATTAAACCAAGTGAGGCTAGGAGTGTTTGTACCAATAAACAGACAGCGTAGCAGCCCAATCTGAGGAACGAGCGTGTAGTTGACTGTGCTGGAAAGAAGCTCAAATGGAGGCAGATAGATACCCTGAAAGTGGCGGCCGTTGAGCTGATAGAGCGAGAGTCCTGTGAGAAGCCCAGCAATGGCTCCCACGGAAACTTCAAGAATGAAGCCGTTCTTCTGGACCCACTGCTGCTTCATCGATCTAGCAAAACAGAGCAGTACTTGCCTGTAGCAGGAAGCCCCCCGACTCGAGGCAGATTCGGATAGGGTAACAAGATCAACTTGGGAGAGCCTAGTCTGCTCGTTCCTAAGAGCTGGCAGTTTAGACGGACTTCTTGACTCCCAAATCTCGTCGAGCTCCGAACGTTGACTCTGCGGTTTCTGTTGCTGTGGGCTGCGGAATGCCCGGACAAGATATCAAGAACTGCATCTAGAATATTTGAGCGGCCAGAAACGTCAAACCCCAAACTATCGAAGTAGTTTCCGATGTCTCGAGCAGGGCTGTGATAGATCTGGCGTCCTGCCCCAAGGAGGTGAATGCCATCCAAAATATTCAGGATCTCATGGCGTGGCTGGTGAATGATACACACGACCGTCACCCCAAGCTGGGTCAGCATTGAGCGGCGGCCAGTTCGATTCCGATGCTGACCCTCTTACGCTGACCCTCTTACGCTGACCACCTGAGATGGTCGACGAGGCTTGGTCACCGACAATGTTGTCCTGAACACACCACAGATCAAGACATCTAACCAGGGTGTCGACATGAAGCTGGCACTCTGCGTCGGTCCATTGGGATGGAAGTCGGACTTGAGCCGAATGGAGGATGTTCTCTCGAACTGTGAGCTCAGGGGTGACGACGTCATCTTGAGGAACGTAACCGATGAGTTTTTTGAACCTTTTCCCCCTGGCGTCAACTTGAGTTGAACAGAATGGCCCATAAGCATGGACCTCACCTGAAGATATTAGACGGCGCCCGGTTGACGTAAATTTGACCCGAGCTTTGCGGGATCTTACCCATGAGAACGTTGACGAAGCTCGCTGATGAGGATGATGACCATCAGTATTACATAAGAATACTTGAATAGCTTGTTGGAGGGAAAAGCCGCAATGGTTAGCCCAATTGAGAGAAAGTGTTACTTACTTTTCCCGGCCCCAAAGGCGCCCATGACGCCCCAAAGACTACCTCTCTCAATGATACCAAGCTGTGGTGCCAGAATTGTCTTCTTGTTCTGCAAGGTGAGACACAGGCCCCGGAAACCAAACGACATGCCGACTTCGGAGAGCTCAACGCATCGTTTCACCGAAGCAATGAACTGCCGCAGGTTTTGCTTGTCAAGAGCATCATCATCATCACTTTGGGCTATGTGTTCACTGTTTACTGCGTCGTCGATGGCGTGTGCGGCCTCCGTGGTCCCTGATGGAGTGTCGTGGCCTAGAATGTCGGTTCGTTACAACTGGTGGCGGAAGAAACCGATGAGGTTGGGTTGCTGGCTCCACTTGAACATGAAGAAGATCATGAGAGGGTCAATGGCGAGGATGGAAATAAACCCATCCATGACAAACTCCTTTTCCGCCCCAGCTCTGCAGATAGAGGCTCGTCCACATCTGAAAGGTTCGACTGTGCCCAGGGGACAAAAATGACCCTGAGGGCACTGGGAGATACTTCGGCCATTGTCATTAGCACTGCAATAGCTGCCCACAGGGCAGACCAAAGGCTCCAAGGCCCCCTGTGCCTTTTGGCAAATATTGTTTACGGTCTGGAGACGGGTAACTTGGTAGGCTGCAGTTGGAGCACAGAATTGCGGCGGCTTTTCTTCTGTGTTGTTGGGACCTGGGGATGACTGTAGTTAGCTCCAGTTGCTGGCATGCCATAGCTGCAAAGCCCTTCCCCATGGGCGCTGGTGGAGAAACGGTGGTATCTTGTGCGTTACTACACCGAAGACCCTGAATAGTATGATGTACAGGCTTTAAACCATATAGATACAGACAAAGATACTCACAAAAGAATCCAGCATTGCAATGAAAACCCTCAGCAAGACTGACTGGTACAGCCCCACTTAGACAGGTCGAGTCCATAGCGGATGCCGGTCGAGAATTAGGTCAATGAAGGTCGAGGCGGACGGAAAGACTCGCGTTTGCTGTGGATGTTGAAAGTATGGTATGATATGGGAGGGCTTGAGCAGCAGGAACCTCGGGATCCTGAGGTACTAGTTGTACAGTGTGCCTCACCGCAGACAAGAGCACCTCAGTGACGGGAAACCAAAAAGAAATGGCCCCAGTGATAGATAGTAAAGGAGGGAATATTTATGTAACATCCAGTCAGCACGGATATGCTGATACTAGCACAGCCCTGTGAAGCACGGCAGCGTGCAGAATCGAGGATTACGCCCTGGAACCAGCCTTTTAAGGGCGCCTCTTGCCTTGCGGCCGCAAACAATGAGTATAAATACAACTTGGACTCGTAATCCTAACTGCAAGTAGCCAGCAATCAGTTGGCGCAAAGTTTTTATCCGGGCCACGCCGCCCAGTGTTCACACTGGGGGGGAGCTAATGCCTGCGATAATACCAGGACCTGTTGGGGGGTGGGGGTTAGGGTCTCTGAAAGCTGTCCATTGACTTCTCACGGTTGGTCGGATGGTTATCGGCCCTGTTGCCGTGGGATCTGGGTCGCCAGTGTACTGTTCTGGCGTCAAATGGTGCGGCGACGGACATTCTGAGCACACACGCCTGAAGGTGCTGACTGCTTGGAAGTGGGACATTGAAGATCAAGTGCTGGGCCTCGAAGCCGCCTTGGCTCTCGTCTCGGTTCTCTTATAATCCAGTAGCCCTTTGTGTCTTTGTCGTTGTCTTCCTATTCTAGTCTCCAGTTCCCAACGAATCTAAATATCATTCTCAATATCCATTTCTCCTTACAGACACTTCGTCATCCTTTGAATTCTGTACATACCCTGGCTACAGCAAGCAAGCATGGGTATTATCCAGTCAGAGGACATGACGCTTGATTCAACCATGCTCGGCGTGGCTCTTTGTATGCTGACGTCTTGGATCACCGCTACTGCATTCATCTGGCTGAAAAAGCCCAGTCATGGAACATAATTATCCTGATGGTCCCAAGCCATGGCCGATCGTTGGCAATCTCTTCTTCTTCAACCAACTCTTCAACAACCCCGAAGGAGAGCTCGTGAAGCTCACGGAGAAGTATGGCTCCCTTGCCATGCTCTGGTTCAGCTCCAAGCCTGTGCTTGTGATCGACAAGGCCGAGGATGTCAAGCAGTTGCTCGTCAAGGTTCGTCATGTTTCCGTTCATTCATACTCAAGACAAGTTGGGTTTGATAGTATTTGGCTGACTTTATCTTTTCCTTGCAACAGAATGGCTCGGTATACTCCGATCGACCATCCCAAAATTCGTTCCGAGAGCGGGCCTGGCCATGGAGGCTGGTCACTACTGGTGTTGGCGAGAGGTTTCGTCTCCTGCGACGTGTGTACAACAATCTCCTCGGGCCTCAGCAGTCAGCCTCGTTCAACGTCTGTCAGGATTATGAGACCAAAATCATGCTTCGCGATCTTCTCACTGTCCCGGAAGAATTCCTTGCCCACAAGGACCGGTTTGCCATCAGCGTCATCTTCAGCGCCGTGTATGGTGTGCGGCTTGCACAGCTTGACCACCCCACCATGGGCGAGTTTTACGTTGTCTGGGAAGACATGCTGAAATGTAAGTTCTTCCCATCTTCCAACAACCGAAGTTCCATGGGTCTGACTCGCTCAAGATTTCCAACCCGGAACGCTCTTGCTCGACTATTTCCCTATATTCCAGAAGCTTCCCGAGTTTTTCCAGCCATGGCTCAAGCTAGCGGCAAGCTTGAGGTCTCGCGAGTCCGCGCTTCATCGTGCATTTCTGCGGAAACTCAAGGAGCAAAGTCAAACCGGGGAGGCCCCTAATTCTTATGGCTCTGAGCTGGTGAATATCCAAGAAGAAGAAGACATCGATGATGAAAAGGCCGTCAACATTCTCGCCATGTTGATTGGTGCTGGCGCTGATACCACAAGCAGCGTGCTTCAATCCTTTTTCAAGGTCATGGCCATGAATCCAGAGGCGCTCCGAAATGCCCAGCAAGGTAAGTCGTACCCCCTTTTATCTACTAGAGTAACGCCATATGGTCATTTGAAACTTGTGCTAATGTCACTTTCCAGAGTTGAATGAGGTTGTTGGCCCCTCCCGCTTGCCTACTTGGGAGGATGAGATGAACCTACCTTATATCCGCGCCCTCGTCAAGGAGGCTCACCGCTGGGCGCCTACTGGAAGCCTAGGCGTTCTTCATGCTACATCTGACGACGATATGTACCGGGGTCGTAAAATCCCCAAGGGCACCATCGTCTTCCCAAATCTGACCCATTTGAGCCGTAACCCAGCTCGGTATGAAGCTGCCGGTGCCTTCAAGCCTGAGCGCTTCCTCGGAGACGACCTCGATGCATCCGCCAGCGCCAACCACCCGGACTTTCTCCGGCGCGACCACTTCCATTATGGCTTTGATCGTTGACTCTGCCAGGGAATCTTCGTGGCGGAGGCCTCACTATACATTGTCATAATGCGCGTTCTCTGGGCTTTTGATGTTACCGAGGACAAAACCGCGCCCCCTCTTGGTCTGGACGAGAAGATTGGTAGGTTCCTTCCCAACTCTAGAGAGCTCTGTTCTCGCCCAACGTATCAACCTTGGTAATTTCATGGGCTAATTCCTCACGATGATAAGCTGGACTTGTCACGAAGCCTAAGCCCTATCGTGTGCGCATCACGCCGCGTTCGGATGCAGCAAGGCGGGTTGTGGTAGAGTCTGCACAGACTGCACAGACTGATATCCTGGACTTTGACTCGGTTGATTTAACCAGGCGCTGAAGGTTGTTGCCACTCTCACGGAGCCTTCCACAGGCTAAATACATCATCACATGGTTCCTGTCAAATACCTTGTTGACTCATAGTATTATCCATAGCACTAAAATACAGGGTACTAAAAAGTTGTGATAAGCTTCCATGGGTACTTTTCCTTGGCAAGAGGGCCGGGCTATGGCCGCCGACGCCGACGTACGGGCAACACGTGGTCGTCAGGGTCGTTCGCGTATGCATCCAGGCCACTAATAAAGTCTGCTACGGCAGTTGCTCTACGTTATCAGGTATTTCTACTGTTTTGAAAGATTGAGATGTGGCACAGGCCAGAGGTGCCGTATATCGGGTTATACGTATCGTGAATATATCATGTACCCGGTGAACTGGTCTAGGCTGCTTATGGTGGTCCAGATCGATGAAACAAAGAAAAGAAGAAAAAGAAAAAAGTTTCCATGGAGACACAAACGGAAGTGGGTTGTGTATTGATATTGAGGCTGGCTAGAATGGTTGTCGCTACTACTCCAAAACAACGGGGCTATGGACGTTGACATTTTCTGATAATAGCGAGCCGCATAATATAGACGGCTTCCGACATTTATGTACCCAGAGGTATTTGTCTATTTCGGCCTATTGTCCTACATCGTACAAGGGCCCACAGAGCCAATGACATACTGCCTCGATGCCTACACTTCAACAATACTATCCTTGCAACAAGGTACCTTATGGAAATTGCGACCAGGCCCCAACAGTTTGACTGTTTGACATTACCATCCTGACCCGCGTTGGATTGCTAACCCGTTTCCCACTCCCACCACTCCCAATCCTACTTTTTCCTTCTTTCCCATTACATGACTCGAGGACCCCTTCAAACGCTCCCCACTTAACTCAGTCGACATTGATGAGGCGTGACAATGAACAGCGCATCTTTGGCAACTGACCTGATGCGCTGGCGCCTCTCTAGCCAGCAAGGAGTTCATCGTTGGGGATACCTCCCGGAGAGTGAAGGCAATGAGCCCGAGCAGAGCGACGCAGAAAAATACCTGCTTGGAATTCTGGACCAAGACAAGAAACAGCACGCCCTTTCTAGTGCTCGCTCCTTTGACGACACGGCCCGTGACGGCTTCGACTTCTTCATGCGTTTGCAGCTTTCCGAAGGCCATTGGGCATGCGACTACGGCGGTCCTAGTTTCCTCCTCCCCGGTCTTGTCTTCGCCACCTACATCACCGGATCCGAGTTTCCTAAGGAATGGAAAGTGGAAATGGCCCGCTATCTCCAACATCACGCCAACGACGACGGAGGCTGGGCTTGCATCTGGAGGGCAAATCGACGGTCTTTGCGACCGGCCTGCACTATGTCATGCTTCGACTCCTCGGCATGGACCGACATGACCCTCTAACAAGCAAAGCCAGAGAGTGCTTGTTGTCGCTGGGCGGAGTCACAGGGATCCCCCAATGGGGCAAAATATGGCTCGCCTGTCTGAACCTGTACGATTGGGAGGGTATCCACTGCATCCCTGTTGACCTATGACTTCTCCCGTCCTGGATAACCCTTCCACCCTTCTCGTTGGTGGGTGCAATGCCGTGTTGTCTATCTCCCGACCTCCTACCTCTGGTCTAACCGCTGTACCATGCCACTGACGCCGCTCCTTTCCAAAATTCGACAAGAAATATACAACAAGCCATTCAGCGAGATCGACTTTGTCAAGCATCGCAACACTACTGCGCCATCGGACGCCGTGCGCTCCGTTTTTTCGCCTTTGCTTCTGTTCTTTTTTTCCATCTTGACCATCTGGTGCAACTACCTGCGGCCGCGATGATTGCTTAATATGGCGAACCGCAGAGTGTCTGAGTTGATGCTCAGAGAGGAGCGGAATACAGACTGGGGGTGTTTGGCGCCGGTGAATAAGGCCTTTCACATGGTACAGGCATGGTTCGAGGACGGACCCGATTCGGAAAGACTACGCCTTCATCGCGAAAAGCTCGATGTCTACCTCTGGCTGGGCACAAACGGCATGACAAGCAACGGCACCAATGGAGTCCAAGTCTGGGATACTGCATTCGCCGTCCAGGCCGCTGTCGAAGCAGGATTTGCGTATGATCCGACATTCAGCAATACGTTGCACAACGCTCATGATTTCCTGGAAAAGTCCCAGCTGAGAGCCAACCTGGACGACCCCTTCCGTCAGCCTCGCAAGGGAGGCTGGCCTTTCAGCACTAGGAGCAATAGATACATCGTCTCCGACTGCGCGGCGGAGAGTCTCAAGGCGGTGCTCATGCTACAAAAGGAACATGGCTACCCACAGCTGATTGATGACTCCAGACTCAAGGACTGCATCGACACTCTGCTCTTCATGCAGAACGCAGATGGAGGCTTCGCAAGCTACGAGAAGATCCGGGGTAGCGAGTGGCTCGAGCTGCTCAACCCCGCTGAGGTTTTCGATCGTATCATGGTGGAATACTCATACCCGGATTGCACCACCGCAGTTTTAACTAGCTTGTTCCTGTTCAAGCGGTATTTTGCTGATTATCGCACGCGGGACATCAACGAGACTATTCGGAAGGCGGTCGGCTTTATTCGTAACAACCAGCGGGAGGATGGCAGCTGGTACGGGGCATGGGCTATCTGCTTCACCTATGCTACCTTTTTTGCCCTGGAGAGCTTGGAGGCGGTAGGCGAGCAGTATCACAACAGCGAGCGTGGTTCGCAGGGCTTGCGAGTTTCTGTTGAGCAAGCAGATGGACGATGGAGGATGGTGTGAGCATTACTCGTCGTGCGACGAGAGGAGGTGGATCCAGCATGAAAAGAGCCAGGTGATCAACACTTGTTGGGCTGTACTGGCGCTGATGCATGCTGGATACCCTGATCAAAAGCCTATTCGGAGAGGACTTGAGGTATGTGCCAGTCTGTCTGTCTGTCTGTCTGGCGAAAAGGCCCGCGCATACAATGTCAGAATGAATGCTGACCTCTCTGTAGTTGATCCAGAGCCGGCAGCAGAGGAATGGGGAGTGGTTGCAGGAGGGCGTTGAGGGAGTGTTCAACCAGACATGGTGAGTTTACAACTGAATACCCGTTTGCTTGTCTATTCCGAGTGAGAGTCAAGCTGACTTTTGGGGGGGGAACTGGAAGCCTGATCGGATACCCTAGCTACAAGTTCTACTTCCCCGTCATGGCATTGGGTGCGTTTAAGCGGATGTATTTGCCCAAGGTCAAGGTGTAACATAAGTGGGAAGTCAGTCTCGATCACAGGATGATTATTATTGATGAAGTGTAGGCAATATAGCGGAGACTGGCATGGACCTTGAGCGAAACAGGAAAAGGCTATAGCTAAATATCGGCGTTATATCTAGGATAAGGTTTACCAGCTGAAATAAGTAAAATCTAATGGTATATATATTTACCACGTAAGGTCGCCCCTTTATAGAAAATTAACGTGCTAGTAGCCTTTTATAGTAGTTAGATATAACGAATAGAATAAGAATATTACTAATATACATATAACGTGGTTCATCAGTGAGTGGGCCACCATCAGTGACCGGGCCACTTTTCCCACCTTTATCACCTTCTAGCTTTAATACGTCCTTTCTTCCACAAAACAATGTCTAAAACCTCGCCCGAACACAGGATCATTCTAGCAATTGATGCGATCCGATTGACACCGGGATTAAGTATCCGACGTGCAGTGACCATCTACAACGTTCCGAGAACTACCCTTTAGTCCAGAATGAAGGGTCAAAGTGTGAAGGTCGATAGCAGGAATGCCCAGCTGAATTTGATAGAGACCGAAGAAGAGGTAATTGTTTGATATATTATTAACCTGGATTCTCAAGGATTCTCGCCCAGATATATGGATGTGGGAGATATGGCCAATACACTGCTCCAGAAGCGTGATGGCCGACCGGTCGGGAAGCGCTGGACGGAACGCTTCATCCAGCGTCGCCTAGAGCTCAAGACGCAATTTTCTCACGTCTATGACTATCAGAGGGGCCTCTACAAAGATTGTATAATTATTAAGCCTTGGTTCCAACTTGTGGCCAATATACGATCGAAATACGGTATTACAGACGATGATTTTTATAACTTTAATAAGACCAGCTTTATAATAGGTATGATCTGGCCTGGAATAGTTATTACACGTTCTAATCGGATTAGGAAGCCAAAAAAGGTTTAGCCTAGTAATTAAGAATGGGCTACCGCGATTTGTTGTGTTGCTGGTAATGGTTACGCGATGCCGCCTTTTTTGGTGGTTCAGGGCCGCTTCCACCTTGCGAGTTGGTACTCTGAGGCCCAGATTCCGGACAGCTGGGCAGTCAAAACAACTTCTAATAGATGGACCGATAACAAGACTGCCTTGGAATAGCTTTATCATTTCGATAAATACTCAAAACCACGACTGAAAGGCATATATCGGATGCTAGTCGTCAATGGCCATGAAAGCCACGTTAGCAGCGATTTCAAGGACTATTATAAGGAGAACAAAATTATAACTATCTGTCTACCAGCTCATTTATTATATCTAACCTAGCCTCTTGACGTTGGCTGCTATAGTGTCTTAAAGTTGAGATATGGCTTACAGATTGAGCACTTCATTAAGGCCCGGATTACCCATATCACTAAACCCAAGTTCTTCCTCACATTTAAGGCCGTATTCCTTCAAACCTTTACCTATAAAAACGTCTATGGGGGTTTTAGAGGGGCTGGGCTTATTCCCTATAGCCCTTAGACTGTTCTTTCTAAGCTGGATATGCAGTTACAGACACCAACAGCCCTAAACACTCCTAACAGGCTACCCGACCCTTGGGTTTCTAAGACGCCTCAAACCACTAATGAGGCTATTTCTCAGTCTTCACTTATAAAGGAAAGAATCTCTAGACATCAGGGAAGCTTGCCAACTCCAATTTGTGAAGCTGCTGATAAGCTTGAAAAAGGTCTGCAGTATATTTCCTATGCAGCTGCCCTTATAGAGGAAGAGCTATACCATCTTCGAGAAGCAAATATGGCCCTTAGTAAGCGTCGGAGAGCCAAAAGAACTAGACTACAAGACGGAGGGGCACTAGATGGGTCTCAGGTAAGGGAAGTTATGGCCGAAAAGGGTGTTGTTGAGGAGGAAGGGTGTGAACAGGAGGAAAACGAGGGGTTGTTAAAGCGTCGTCGGACAGGTTTACGATATTATGGTATCTGTCGCAAGACCGGCCACAATGCAAGAACCTGTCTAGAGGCTGTGGAAATAAATAGTTCAAGTGATTCTGAGTAGTTGCAATTGATTCAATTGATTTTAGTTGAGATATAGAAGTTGTGAGTGATGAAGGTGGGAAAAGTGGCCCGGTCACTGATGGTGGCCCACTCACTGATGAACCACGTTATATATATCTTAAGGGTATATATACCTTTTTAACTTTACCTATAGCCTAATAAGCTTTAACTAGTATTTCTTTATATAATATACCTATAATCTTAGTATTATTCCTAAATTCTTTTCAGGTAAAGTTTATATCTAGGTTATATATAATATAGTCTAAAAGACCTATATATATATTAATCTAGTATTTTAGAAGTATATTTTAGGTGTCTTATATAGATAGTAACTTAAGGAATATTGCTCTTTAGAAGCTTATCTCTATATTAATAATATAAAGGGTATTCTTATTCTTTAGTTATATAACTGTTACGGGCTGATGCCCGATGGACCAGCTCCGGCTTTGCCCGAGCAACCCTAGGGCCCCTCGGCGCCCCACCGGCGCCCCACCGGCACGCGACCCCCTTATCCCAAGCAAAGCTTTCTACACCGCATCCTATTTTCCTTTTTACTCCTCAGCTAGAAGTAAACAGTAATAAAGGCACTTCACCAGTTAAACGCGCTACAGAGCCAGCCCTTTATATACTTCTAGCTTGCCTATAACGGAATAACACTAGGTTAAGCATGGCTTTCCACCGGATTAATGATGGCTGACAGAACAATAGAAGCCTAACTGTAGAAGTTAGTAAATAAGGCCGTAGAGCCCCTAAAAGAAAGAATTATACAGCTTACTATAGAGCTTAAGCATTACCAAACGAATATAACGAATACAATAGATATAACCACCTCAGGAACTAGTACCCCCTAGGTGACCATCAGTGAGAAGCCCTAAAGAAAGCCGCTACTATCCCTACTAAAGTTCAACGGCAAGAGACAGGAGTATCCGGCTTAGGTACAGCAGATAAGAGATAAGATCGAAATAGACCGACCTTTCTACTCTATAAACCATAAGCTATAGTACTTAATTAACTTATGCCTAGACACTAGTCCCCAGCAGATAGTAGCCACCTTCTATACAGCTAGGGGAAATAACGGCCAACAAAGGCCAAAAGACTTCCTAGTGTACCTTGATCGGATATATCTGGACCCAAGTACATAGACGCACGCTATTGCTACTATCTATACCCTACGCCAGAAAGATAATGAGAGTCTGGCTAGCTTTCTTCCAAAGTTTAAATATACCCTAACGGAAGCAGAGGGTAACTAGTGGCATAACGCTGTCCAGATATCCTTCCTTAAGGCAGCCCTTAACCAGAAACTTAAAGAGTGCCTTATATTGGTTAAACTACCGTTAGATAATTACCCCAACTGGCTATCTAGAGTGCAGGGGGTCGCCTAGAAGATGGAAAGGATAGCGACAGGCGCCTGCATGGGAAGGAACCTAAGGACCACTTAGGTGCCCTTAAAGGATAACGATAGGGATACTCGTATAACCGGATCGGTCAGAGTAGCGGCTGCCACTCCCCTAAAGCCATGGAGACCTAGGTCCCGCAAGGGGTCTAGTGGCTCAGAAGCCAGCAAACGCCTGGACCACTGAGAATGCTTTAAATGCGGTAAGGTTAGCCATATTGCTATAAACTGCCATAAGGCGTATAAGCATAAAAAGAAGAAAAAGAAGTTAACAAAACCCACTAGGGTTGCCTGAACCAAGAAGCCAAAAGAGCCAGAGTCTAAGGAATCGATGGGCCCTAGCCCCTCCTTTAAGACTGAGGACTTGGGAAAAGAATAGCTCTAGGGCGAAATCGGGCCCCAGAGGCAACAAAGGAGGAGGTTAAGGAATAAGAACAGCTATAGGACGCCCTGCTTGCTATTAAGGGGTCAGCCATTATTTAAGCTTGAATAAATAGAGGCTATTTGATCTATCCCCTTGTTGACAGTGGTTGTGATATATATTCGATAATAGACCAGAAGCTAGCCTGCTGCCTCTGCCTACCGTATATGGACCGTAAGAGAAGACCTCTTTGAGGGTTTTCTGAAGAAGGGAAACCGCCTACCTATACTGAAGGGACAGTAGCACTGACCCTGGAGATCAGTAGGTACACCTAGAAGATATATGCCTATATTATGAAGAACCTAAAGCCACAGCTCTACCTAGGAAGACTATAGATGATCCTGAATAACGTCACATACCGAGCTAGGGACCACCAGATCCACCACGGCAAGGGAAATATTCAGGTATACCTCTTAAACTAAGAAGAACCAGAAACAATACAGGCGATTTAAAGTGCATGATTAACGTAGGTATCTGCCTTTACGGTGTTATGTTGAAGAGTAGCTAGAACACTTAGGAGCCAAGATAGCATAAAAGAGGGGATTACCGGTATAAGAGCTATTAGCCTTAAGGATATTAAAAGGGCCCTCTAACTAAAGAAGGAAGTTAACCTATAGGACCATGTCCCAGCCAACATCTTAAGGGATTTTCCAGACCTCTTTAATCCAAAGAAGGCTTACCTGCTCCCCCCCAGCCGACCCAGCATAGACCACAAGATTCCGCTAATACCTGGACCTGACGGATGAGACCTGCCCCTGCCATAGGGACCACTATACAACATGTCGCGTGAAGAACTACTGGTCCTTAAGAAAACCTTAGAGGACCTGTTAGACAAAGGGTTTATTAGGGCTAGCAGCTCAGCCGCTGGTGCCCTAGTGTTGTTTGTCAAGAAGCCTAGAGGGGGTATTTGCTTCTATATTGATTATAGAGCCCTAAACGCTATCATAAAGAAAGACCGTTACCTACTACCCCTTATATCAGAGACGCTGCGATGTGTAGGGGCAGTAAGGTGGTATACAAAGCTTAACGTCGTTGCTGCATTCTATAAGATGAGGATATATGAAGGAGATCAAGAAAAGACTGCTTTCTAAACTAGATATGGGCTATTTAAATGGGTAGTGTGCCCCTTTGGGCTCACCGGTGCTCCAGCGTCTTTCCAGCGATATATTAACAGCACCCTACAGCGATTTCTAGACGACTTTATTACAGCGTATATAGATAACGTACTCATATACTTAGATAGGTCAAAGGAGGATCATAAAACCAAGGTGTACTAAGTGCTTAGCGCCCTCTCAGAAGCTAGGCTACACCTGGATCCCACCAAGTGTAAATTCACTATTAAGAAAGTCAAGTATATAGGGTTTATTATTACCGCTAGAGAAGGGATCTCTTGTGACCTAGAGAAGCTGAAAGCTATTAAGGAGTGGCTTCCCCTCTAGTCTGTAAAAGGAGTATAAAGCTTCTTAGGATTTACTAACTACTATCGGATATTTATACCTAACTATATAGAGATAGTTATGCTACTTATAAAACTTATAGGAAAAAGGGTAGCTTTCTAATGGTCTGAATGAGAGGAGGTAGCCTTCCTAGAGATCAAGAGACTCTTTATAATAGAACCGGTGCTATACAGGTTTAACCCTAACACTAAAACAATAGTCAAGACTGACTGCTTAGGATTTACCTTAGGTAGCATCCTAACATAAAACAATAAAGAGGGTAAAGGTCACCTAGTGGCCTTCCACTCCTAGAAGCTATCCTTAGCCAAGTATAACTATCTAATCTATAATAAGGAACTCTTAGCAGTGCTCTCCTGCCTACAAGCTTGGCAAGCAGAGCTACATAGTGTAAAGACCTTTAAGATCCTTATAGACCACAAAGGCCTAGAATACTTTATGAAGAAGCAGCGCCTAACAGAGAGGCAGAGCCAGTGGGCAGAGGAACTGGCATAGTATAACTTTTACCTTAAATACCGGCTGGGTAAGGATGCCATAGTCCCAGACGCCCTGTTGCGTAGGGAATAAGATACCCCGGCTGGATGGGACAATAAAAGGGAGAAGGGAAGGGTTATACAAGTGATCCCTAGTCGTATGTTTCCAAGACCACCCCTAGCTGCTGCCCCCTAGGTTAGATGTGCCAGCCAGGGAGACAAGACTATAGCACCAACCCCTATAGTGTTCAAGAGTGATCAGGAGCTATAGTAACTATAGGAGACAACTGCTAGAGAAGACCGTATATACCAGTGTGTATATACTGCTATAAAAGAGGGCATAAGAGGGTTTCCACCAGAACTCTACCTGAAAGTATAGATCGCTAAATGCGCCTTAGACAACCTTTAGTGCCTGATATTCAGAGAGAGGTTATAGGTATCTGGCAAGGGAACACCAGATAACCCCCTTAACAAACTCTACATAAGGATCATATAGAGATGCCATGACTCTAAGACGACAGGCCACCCTGGGAGGAATAAGACCCTAGAGATAATGGGAAGACGGTTCTTCTAGCCAGGCCAGTCCCAGGATGTTAGGAGATTCTATAGGAACTATGACACCTACAGAGGAGTACATATGTGGTAACAACTAAAGAGGGGGCTCCTTAAGCCCCTACCGGTGCCCCTCTGCCTATACAGCAAACTATCAATGGACTTTATAACAGACCTACCACCTACTAAAGGCACTAAAGCTAGATACCTATAGGTGATTATAGACAGGCTTAGTAAGGCTGTGACGCTGGAAGAGATAACGACCATAGAGGCAGAAGCGTGTGCCCAGCGGTTCCTTAGCAGCCACTATAGGTTCCATGGAATACCAAAGTCTATTGTTAGCGATAGGGGAAGTAATTAGCTGAGCTGTTTCTGGAAGCGCTTTTATCAACTGGTAGGGATAAAGCAGCTGCTAAGCACTACCTACCACCTACAGACCAACAGAGGGATAGAACGGTTTAACCAGGAGATTTAGTCTATCCTCCGTATATATATGTGCTACACATAGGAAGACTAGGGAGAGCTGCTGCCCAGTGCCTAGCTGGCGATCAACAATAAGGTCAGTAGTACTACCAAGGTATCACTATTCTTCCTGGAGCATAGGTATCACGTCGACCTGCTGCCAGTTAAAGAGGACCAAGACAAGGGAGTGCCGCCTATAGACAATAAGACGAGAGGGGCCAACCAGCTGGTCAGGCGTCTGAAAGAAGCAATAGAGTTGGCCTAAGCTGTAATAGCAACAGCCTAGCACCAGGTAGAGGATGCTACAAATAGGAAGCATGCCCCAGCAGAGAGGTATCTAGTGGGCAATAAAGTCTGGCTATCAGTAGCTAACTATATGACCACCTGACCAAGTAAGAAGCTTGTGTGGTTACACTATAAGTACAAGGTTATAAAAGTGGTGTCCCTGTATGTGGTTAAGTTAGACGTGCCAGGCCGGATTTACAACTGGTTCCATGTGGACCTCCTATAGCGAGCGGCAGAGGACCTGCTCCCCTACCAGTCCCATGCCGATGAGCAGCCGCCGCCGATAGTCGGTTAAGATAGAGAGAAAGAATACCAGGTTGACAGTATACTTGCTGTAAGATGGAGATAGAGAGGGAGGGGGAGGACCAGAGAGGCACTGGTGAGCTGGAAGGGCTACACAGACCTAACATGGGAACCAGTTGACGCAGTCAAGGGACTAGTAGCCCTTGACGCTTATAAGGAGTTATATGGCGACATTATAGACAACGACAGGAATCAGGCGTATGCACCAAAGAGAACCCGGCGGGGGACCAGAGGGGGAGGCTAATGTTATAGGCTGATGCCCGATGGACCAGCTCTGGCTTTGCCTGAGCAACCCTAGGGCCCCTCGGTGCCCCACCGGCGCCCCACCGGCGCACGACCCCCTTATCCCAAGCAAAGCTTTCTACACCGCATCCTATTTTCCCTTTTACTCCTCAGCTAGAAGTAAACAGTAATAGAGGCACTTCACCAGTTAAACGCGCTGCGGAGCCAGCCCTTCACAATAACGTCTATAATAATCTTATAGTTAAAGTAATTCTTATCTTTAAGTAACAACTTAAATCTTTTTAGGGCCTAGTTATATAATTAATAGTAATAATAGAACTTCTAGATCTTTTCTAGAATGTTAAAATTAACAACCTTATATCTAGCCTTCTTTAAAAGGTAGTATAGGTAATCTATATAAGGATACCTAAACCTTTTATAAAGTCGTCTTAACTAGGGTTTAATAAAGAATATCCCAGTCTTTATATAACTTAAGTTAAATAATAGATATCCCTATTTTTATATAATAGATCTCTATTTATTATCTTTTATAATAATAGTGTTTTATATATTATTAAAATAGGCTTTTAATCTATCCATATTATATAATAAGAAGAGGAATAGCGTGTAATGAGATCCGTAGTTATGTTGTGGGTCTCGGCGACAGCTCGCTGAGCCTCCGGCGTACAGACCCCACTGCAGAGTTTTCCAGCTGGCCACAGCTGCTGGATTAAACTCTGCAAGCTTAAGTCTTACAATACACCAATACCTACCATCAAGCCCTACCTGGTTAAGAGCCCCTAGCCATTAATCTTATAATTCTTAAGCTTCTACCTCTTTAGAGTAACCAGTATAGGCAAGATGGATTTAAATGATATAAGACGTGCCGAAAGTTTGCCGGCGCTTTACCAACGCATAGGTAGTATAGACAAACTGCAGCTATCTGTAATTAAGGACTCAGTCCAATATACTAAGGCAAGAAACCGACCTCTATTGCCAGTAGGGGATTTATAAGGATTAAGGGGAGAAGGATTATAGGGAAGGACGTTATCCTAAGAACTTCAGACACTAGACTCCCCAAGTATTATAAGTAATATAGACAAGGCCTTTATCGCTAAACGCTTATAGAGTGGGTAGAGCATAAGCATGCGTCAGAGTATCAGCACAGCTGCACTAGAGCAAGGGATCTTAGATCTTATATAGGCCATAATATAATATTTCTAGGAGACCATAAGGACCATGGTTGAGGAACACCGTGAGGAGCGGTGGCATCATGAGTGCATCCTGTGAGAGCTTGCCAACAGACCGGCGCAGCGCTCCAACAGGAAGGAGTATGAGAAGCCCCTATCCTATAATTATAGAACCATTAGGGAGGAATCCATAAGCGCCCAAGTGGCAGACTGGATTGTCACGGTAGAGGCAGTAAACAGGCTCTAACCTAGGAGTACTATAGAGTAATATATAGAATAGGCCCTATTAAAGGTATCCCTAACGTTACAGATGTAATAGTGTAATTATAAGAAGGGACTAATTAAACCCCTGACGTAGAGTAACTTCCTGGCGTTTATTTGCTAACAGTATGTTGATCTGGAAGCCTAAGAAAGGGATTATTGGCGGAAGCTAAGGAAGAAGCGTATAGGTAACGGTCAGACCCTATCGTAATACCTCACTAAGTGGTTGGCAATATACCACAATCTAGGGACAACAGACATAGAAGAGTCAAAGGTAGAGGCCTATTAATACTTCTTTAGACTTCCGGCCTAATTATAGGACAAGATGATCCGTCAGAAGACACCTATCCTTTGGCCTAGAGACATGGCTTATGAGGCAGATCGCCTGTGGTTATTAAGGGACTGGCAAGTAGGCGGCAACAGTTCACAGAAGGACGGCAAGAAACGCCCGCTAAGCACAAGCAAGCAGCCGTGGCGACCTGTGCCAGCCTATTGCAATCAACGGAAGGATACATCTAAGGGCCCTAAACCGATAGACTCCCTATATAGGCATTTCACAGACCAGTGCAGCGGGTTATTGCTAAAGGATCGGCAAAGGAGTGTTAGGTGCTATAATTGCAACCAGAAGGGATACTACTTAAATATATGCCCTAAGAAAGCGACTAGTAGCTTAAGTAACGGCCGGCCGACGGCTTGCTAACCAGAGCTGAAGACCGCTACTATGCAATAGGTTAGGGTATAACCCCACTACCCCACTTACGAACAAGCCCTACATCCGAATATCCTAGAAATGCCGTTTTCTATCCCCTTCCATCAACATCACCACCTTTTTCAAACTATCACAACATTATCCATCTGCAACCAAATAACGCCATCTTTTCACAATACCTTACCTATCACACTATGAAGCAATATACCGAGTTTGAGCTCCAACGGGCCCTTCGTGATGCAGAAGATGGGCTCCCTATTAACCAGGCTGCTCGTCAATGGGGCATCCCATATGCCACTCTTTATCATCGGCTGAAAAGGGGTAGGCAGAGTAGGAATGCTGCCTTTGCAGATATGCAGCGTCTTACCCAGTCCCAGGAGGATAATCTAGTTGCCTATATATTAACCCAAGAAGCTCTAGGCTATCCCTTTTCCTATGGGCAAGTGAAGGGACTGGCAGAGCGCATGATGGGTGATGGGCATCAACCTCTAGGGAGGAAGTGGATGCGTCGATTCCTACGGCGACACCCATCTATTCGATCCAAGCGATCTAGGGCAATGGATGCCAGGCGCTGGAGGGCCCATGATCCAGAGGTTATTCAGGGTTTTTTCCAGCGTCTGGATAATATCCCTGAGATCAAGGGTATCCATCCATCCAACCGCTGGAATATGGATGAAACTGGTATTATAGAGGGCAAAGGGACTAATGGGCTGGTATTGGGCTCTACCGCATCCAGATATATCCAGAAAAAACAGCCTGGATCAAGGGCATGGATCTCACTGCTCGAATGTGTATCTGCTGATGGGCGATCCCTACCCCCATTAGTTATATATAAGGGCAGATCAGTCCAGGCCCAGTGGTTCCCATCCAACCTATCTAGATATAAAGGATGGCACTTTACGGTATCTGATAATGGCTGGACGACGGATTCTATTGCCCTAGAATGGCTAGAGAAGGTCTTCATCCCATATACCCAGCCCAGCCAGCCAGATAAGGCCAGACTATTAGTTCTAGATGGTCATCACAGCCATATAACCACTGACTTCATGTGGAAATGCTGGCAGCATCGCATCTATCTACTATATCTACCGCCGCACTCCTCTGCAGTCCTCCAGCCTCTAGATGTGGCTGTCTTCAGCCCATTAAAGAATGCCTATAGGCAGAGGGTTGGATCTATGGATGATACAGTTACAGATTCAACAGTGGCTGGCAAGAGGGCATTTCTAGCCTGTTATTTAGGCGCTAGAGATACTACAATAACCAGCCAGAATATAAAGGCTGGCTGGAAAGGGGCTGGATTATGGCCTATCTCTATACGTTACCCTCTATCTAACCCCTTAGTATCTAAGGCATCCTCCAGCCAGCCCAGCCAGCCCAGCCAGCAGATTAGTGGCAGCCAGCAGTGGGATGAGGCCGTATCTGCTATCCCATGGTCAACCCCTCGCCGGTCAGCAGATATTCGGCATCAATTATATCAACTCCAGCGGCTGCGCAAGGATAGGCTAGATGACCGCACTATTCGTCACCTATCTAGAAAGCTACAAAAGGGCTGGGATGATATAGCATCTAGACTGGCAAATGCAGAGCAGAAGAATCGCCATCTTCAGGGTCATCTAGATATCCAGCGGCAGCGTAGGAGGAGGAGGGTCTCTATATCTCCTAACAGTAGGTTTGCCACTATATGGCATATCCAGCAGGAGCAAAATACGGATATCGGCAGAATAGATAGTCCGGATGAATCCAGCGCATCTAGATTATCCAGCCCAGCCGAAAGTTGCATATGGGTGGGAGGAAAACCCGAGGAATAAAGTGGTGATAGTGGTGGTGATGGTGGTGGTGATGGGATGTGCGGATGTAGGGCTTGTTCGTATGTAGGGTAGTGGGGTTACCATAGAGTTATTAAAGTTAACTTATTAGAAAACAAGTAGGCATAGGTAATATAGCCCAACCACTTACGCCTTAGAAACCAAGGGTACCAATAGGACCCACCACTACAGGCATAGCGATTATTCTGTAAGAAGACATCAAGAAAGTGGTACAGGTGGCAATAAACACATGCTCTAAGGTAGATCTTGTCAGTCATAGGCTGGTACAATATCTAGGCCTCAAGCCGGCAAAGGCTAGCGTCCCAACCCTAAAGTTATTCACAGGGGAAACCCTAGGCCAAGGAAAGGCTTATTGGTTGACCTTTTTCCTTATAGACCATAAGGGATAGCTGTGGAAGGTTCAGCAACTGGTTGTCAAAGCCGACCGTGGAGAGGATCAGCCAGATATCCTGATGTCCAGACAGTCTATAGGCTAGGAAGGCATCCAAATCAACATAGCCACTAATAGGTGGTATTATAAGTCGATCTCTATCACAAAGCCAGAGGCAATAGCTTACAATATCCTTAAGAATAAAAAGCATATATATATACTGTATATCTTATGTAAAGTTAGGCCTTAGAAAGAACCTCTGCCGCTAAAAGACCTCCTAGAGGAACTATAAAGCAAGACAGCCACCTTTAATAAAGGCTTGGCAACCGGGCTATAAGTCTATGTTAAGGCTGAGCACGCAATAGACCTTATCCCAAGGATAAAGCCGCCTTATGGACTAATCTACCTACTGAATAATAAGCAGCTTAAAGAGCTTTACTAATACCTTACTGAGAACCTGGCGAATAGGTATATCACAAGATCGGTTAGCAAGGCCAGGGCACCTATATTGTTTATACTAAAGAAGAATGGCACTATACGTCTTTATATGGATTACTAGGGCCTCAATAGAGTCATAATTAAGAATTGATATCTACTGCCGTTAATCGGCAAGCTGTTGGATAGGCTTCATAGAGTGAAGTGGATATCTAAGGTGGATATCTATAATATATATCACCATATTAATGTTAAGAAGGAAGATCACTAGAAGACAGTATTCTATACTAGATATAGTCACTTTGAGTATATAGTTATGCCGTTCAGACTAACCAATGCTCCAGCGACCTTCCAGGCATACGTTCACCAAGCACTCAATGAGCTACTCAACACATGTTACATCATATATATGGATGATCTGATGATCTATTCTGCCATAAGGGAGCAGTATACTGAGGACCTTAAAAAGGTCCTCTGTTGATTATAAATGTTTAGACTATTCGTAAAGCTATCTAAATGTTTGTTTTACTAATAAAGGGTTAAGTTCTTAGGTTATATAATTACCCTTGAGGGAATTAAAATAGATAAATCTTATATATAAACGATCGCTAAGTGGAAAACGCCTATATCTATAAAAGACGTCTAAACGTTTCTAGGATTCTATAACTTCTACTGTAAGTTTATCTCAGGGTACTTAGGTATTATAGCCCTAATCATGGCCTTTTTAAAGGGACATAATAATGCCTTATATGTTTTTAAGTAGACCAAAGAGGCTGATAAAGCCTTTAATCAGCTAAAGGTCGCCTTCTTGTTAATAACTATGCTTATATATTGGAACCCACAGCGTCCCATGTGAGTGGAGACAGACGTATCCATCAAGGCCATTGCAGCCATCCTGTCCCAGTTAGTAGAGGGATAATGGCGACCAGTCGCCTACTGGTCACAGAAGCTCATAGATATAGAGCAGCGATAGGCCACAGGGCAACAGGAGCTGCTAGCTATTATGGAGGGATTGGAGCATTGGGCTCATTATCTCCAAGGGCTGTCAGAGAAGTTTACAGTCTTAACAGACCACCAGGCATTGAAAGGCGTCATCAGCACGCCTGTGCGGGACCTTCATAGAAGGCTTGCCTGCTAGGTGTACAAGTTGTCAGCGTTTGACTTCAACTTGGAACACAGATCAGGGAAGACAAACCCTACGGACAGACTGTCCAGGAGGCCAGATTACATGGAGGGGGAAGTGCTATATATAGACGTCCTTCCTATACTGGCAAAGAAATTACAACTTATCGGCAAACTGCCGCCTAACGTGCGCCAAATAATCGGCAATATAGAAGGGAAGAGCAAGACTGCAAAGGCATATATCTAGGCAGTCAAGGCATCGCTCTATAACCCTGACCATAAGATGGTTGACTCCTAGGGTAAGGATTCCTCTCCTCTAGGCTGATGGCAGGCTATAGGGTGCCCCAGATATTCAGCAACAATCGCTGCCGTAACAACCTAAGGCCAGAAAGCAAGGGATAAATCGGAGAGTGCTCAATAGGAAGTCGCCTAGGCGACTGAGGAGCCTAACCAGGCTGGGGTTACTATACTGGAGCAGTATATCCTATGTTAAGTCATAAGGGAGTTTATGACTAGCAAAACAGTATTAGTATTACACCTTGCGCCTAAGATAGAGGAGCTTGTCTAAGGACTATAGGCTAAAGACAAGTTCTATATATCGCAATTAGCAAAGGCTTACAGTACAGCCGGTAGATCAAAGTTATATACCGTTGACGACTCAGGCATCTTGTTCTTTAAGGGAAGGCTAGTGATCCTATAGGTGGAATCTTTGAGATCAGAGATCCTTTGCTGACACCACAACAACCCTAGGGTGGGTCATATAGGGGCAATAAAGACCTTGGAGCTTATCTTAAGGAAGTTCTATTAGGAAGGAATTAGTAAAGATATATACCAGTATATCTAAGACTATAAGCGTTGCCTCAGCGTTATAGTGCTACAACACAAGCCGTATAGGCAGTTATAAACATTACTATTACCTTTACACCTATTCTAGGAAATCTTAATGGATTTCATTACAAGGCTATCGCCAAGCGCTTGTAATAACGGCGCTAAGTATAACTGTATTCTGGTTATTATATATAGAATAACTAAAGTTGCTCTATTTATTCCTATAGTTAAAACACTGAATATAGCCTAGTTAGCAAGGATCCTATACCAGTGAGTAGAATGCAAGTTTGGGACGCCTGAAGGGATCATAAGTGATAAAGACAAACTGTTCACTAGTGTGTTCTAGGAGGAATTTGTAAAAGAAAAGGCGATTTATCACCAACTGTCCACTATATATCACCCCTAGACAGACGGCCAGACAGAGCATACCTATCAGACACTAAAGTGATACCTGTGACTGTATGCCAACGGTTCGCTAAACCGTTGGGCAGCACAGCTTGACAAGGCCAAATTTATATATAACAACAGTAGACATTCAACTATCAGAGTGTCTCTATTTATGGCCCTCTATAGATACCACCCTAGATATGTAGAATATATGCCTAGTTGTAAGGCTAAAGTACAGGGGGTTAGAGAGCGCATTGAGCGAATTGCTGAAGTCAGGAGACAAGCGGTAAAGGCGTGGGAAAAGGCCACAGAGGCACAGGCCACCCACTATAACAAGAGGCATCAGCAGAAGGAATTCCGTCACAGAGAAGTCGTCAGACTATCAATAAAGAATCTACACCTTAAGGATAAAAAGTTGGCACCATGTTATATAAAGGTTGCGGTTGCTAAAAGGGTTAGCAACCAGGCGTATTACCTTCACTTGCTAGAGCAGTATAGGCAAGTATATAATATATTCCCGGTGTTACTATTAGAACCATAGACAGCAGGCCAACAGGTTGCCAACAGGTCAGCAATAATTCCAGAGTTAGAAACAGAAGATAACATTTAGGAAGTTAAAGAAATCGTTATATACCAGGGAAGCAGTAATAATCTTTATTACCTGGTCAAATAGGCCAGATAGCCTATAGAATACAATACTTAGGAGCCACTAGACTATTTGGATAGCGCCAAGGATATAGTCAAAAAGTATAAGATATAAAGGAAAAAAGCTTACAAAAAGTGGGATAAGTAGAGTATTAGTAGTAACCGCTTATTAAACACAGGTCTATTAGAGACTATCTAAATAACCTTTCCTTTTCTCTACTAAACGCCATTCTTAACCCTAAAGTTAATCCCAAAACGTAAAGCAGTTGTTAAAGAGTTGCCAGAGAAGCTATGTCTAGGTATCCAGGTCAAAAGGATTAAAGTAGCCGATTTTAGCGGCATAAGAGGCATCAACCATATCGGCAACAAGTGCTTCATACTTATCCATAGCGTCCTGCTCTATATGGGTCAATATATTAAAGTTGGCCTATATTTTGTTAGATAGGACGGGACAGCTATGCTTTATAATACACTAGATGATTGCTAAGCAGGCGGTAATCTTACAGTAGGTAGATTTTATAATAGGACGCTAGGTATTATCTATAAACAGATCCCAGAGAGCGCTTTAGGCCTCAAGGGCCTCCATGACCAGTATGGAGAACGCTGGCAACTGTCTGCCAACAGAATCAAAGGAACCTACAGTTATATAAATCAAAGCAGGGCCTAGAGATAATAGGTAGGCCTTAGTGTTAAAGATGGTACCATTCTTATTAGCCTCCTTCTTAACAGCCCTAATAGCTATATCGAACTGTTATAAAACGCTTGCCTGCTCCTCAATGAGATCATGGCCGAGAGCATCAAGAGCTATGGCCTTTTAAGCGGTATTAAGGAATCTAGAGCCAAAAGAGAAAAAGGCAAAACAGGTAAAGACCTTTACTAACAACTTGCCAAGCTTATAGCGCTTAATATAAGCTTGTAAGGGAGACTTAGGCTTTTTAACCTTACTCTCAGGAACAGACGATAAAGCGGGTAAGTCAGGGCCGCTGGGAACACAACCGGTCGCCAGGACGTGACACTTGTTAGGCGTCATAGTGTTATGGCCGCAACCAATAGGGGCGGCGTGGTAGACAGCAATAACACAGGAGGGGATATTATTTACTAAGTACTTACTAACAAAACTATAAAACTTGGCAAACTTAGGGAACTTATTAATATCCTTAATCTTATCGCCAGGACAGGTCTCCATCTCACACTCCCCTAGATAGTTAATCGCTGACTAGAGGGCAAGAGCTCAGCTATTGTTTTAAAGGTACACCAGCTAGAGAGCATTAAGACAGTTATAAATATCATCCTTGTTTATAGTGTTAAGAAGGCCAGTCTAAACATAGGTTAATTGTAGAGCGATCGTAAAGGGATCGGCGATATACCTGAACCTGAACTAAGAGGCTTAAATGCTTACGGTTAGACATAAGCTCCTAAAGAGTTACTTGCTTAAGGTGAACCTTGCGACTGCTGACTAAAGGGTTGGCGATGTAGTTGCCGACATACTCCTAGGCAGCGGCACAACAAGAAAAGGCAAGAAGGACCTAACCACGCTTGGTAGGGTCAAGTTTGCCCTCAGCCTCTCTTATACAGAAGTCCATCAGTATGTTCCAAGTGTATTAAGCCGCGCTATAAAGCTCTTATAGAACCTGTGGAAACATCAGCATAGTCATAAAGGGCTTACTGAAGGGGCAACGATATACCATAGAATATTTCTTCTTGTCAATCTGGCAAACGACATACTTTGCCATATAGTGGCCAGCGACACAGATAAGGCCATTGAGGTCGCAATGTATGCTGCTGAGGCAACAGATGCAGGGAGCGCCTCCCTTTAGGCCCATGAAGCCCTCATGAGGATCATACTCAGTGTTAAGGATCATCTGGATATAAGAAATAACCGACATAGCGGCAACGGTTTGGCGAAAGCTTGCTGAAGAAAATAAGGTTATAAAAAGAGAAAAGAAATAAGAAAATAAAAAGCTGTAAGTATTATGGAGAGATAGGTATGAAGGCAAAGGGTCGCTGAAAGCTTACAGAGCATAAGAAAAAGGAGGGAAAGAAAAATAGAGCAACTAATAGGAAGAAAACTTTTCACTTGAGTAGCCAGTAATAGAGAAAAGGGCTAGTGAACCGTCTAATATATTCACTTATATATAACTATATCTTACCTAGCAACCTAACTAATAACTTGGCAACAAGTCGCCAATACGTCGCTAAACAATAAACACAAAGCACCTAAAACCGTAAATAACAGTAATAAAGCTGTTATCTAGGAATTATAAAAAAACAGCATAGTTATAGGTCAGTAATAAAGATATTCTAGTCTGTAAGGGATATTTATTGTTACTCTGGAAGACTCCTGTGACGACTTTAGGGACGAAGTCACGTAGGGAGGGGAGCAATTGTAATAAGATCTGTAGTTATGTTGTGGGTCTTGGCGACAGCTCGCCGAGCCTCCGGCGTATAGACCCCACTGCAGAGTTTTCCAGCTGGCCACGGCTGCTGGATTGAACTCTGCAAGCTTAAGTCTTACAATACACCAATACCTACCATCAAGCCCTACCTGGTTAAGAGCCCCTAGCCATTAATCTTACATAGCGTTAGGACGTCTAGAATATAATAGGTAACTTATCTAATTTAGTTATCTATCTCTATTATTCCTATAAATATAATAGATTTATTTCCTCTAAATCGTATATTTATAGATCCTAGTTTCTATATTACCTTTACTTAGATTCCACATATAGGTAATGATCTTGTGTCAATTGATAACATCAATGGCGCGCCACATCTTTTGTGCAGTTTCATTTCTTAGTATATATACTAGAGATTTCCCCCTTATAAGATAGTTTTTTAGATTATTATAGTTAATATTATTTTTACCTTTTCTGTCTACCTTTATTCTCTTTATTTTACTCTATAACTATTCTAAATAACTCCCTATTATTCTTACTTTATATACTTAGAGATATTGGTTTTTTATACGATTCTGTTCTTTATCTAAATCGTTAGTTAACTAATATCCCTCTCTTTAATATATCAAGTATTTCTTAGGTATATTTATATAATATAGTCTAGGCCTATTATTTTAAAAACCTTTAGTCTTATAAAATAGTTAATATAGTGGTTCTTTCTTATATAAGTGTTAGAATGTCACCTGGGCGACATTCATACTTAAGGCCAATTCCGTCACGACCAAGTGGCGGGCCCGCTTTTTAGGTCGCTTAGAGGTTATGAGCCCAGATGCCTCAGTGGTTAGGCCGACCACATGCGTGTTTTCCCCGCACGCTTATGAGTTAAAGTGCTGCGCGTTCAATTCGCGCTTTGCGACCGTAAGTCCAAAATGGCAGGCGCGTGCGACCGTGAGTCCAAAACAGGCAGGCGCACAGACCAACCGGGTAAGGTCAGTACCGGATTTGCCCTTAAAGGGGGCTGTTAGAATGTCACCTGGGCGACATTCATACTTAAGGCCAATTCCGTCACGACCAAGTGGCGGGCCCGCTTTTTAGGTCGCTTAGAATAAGCGTTATTACTAACGTTCTTTATAGTTAGATATATATCTCTTATCTATAAAGTGTACGTTATATAAGGTAGTCTTTCTATCTAGGGCTACCTATAAGGAAGCCTTAAGGTTAGAGAAGAACTCTTTATATATATGTCTAAGCGACCTAAAAAGCGGGCCCGCCACTTGGTCGTGACGGAATTGGCCTTAAGTATGAATGTCGCCCAGGTGACATTCCAACAATATGATATACCTTAAGATTGCTTAGGGCTGTCTTAAGTTTTAGTACACCATAACAGGCCTAGGTGACCTATATACAAAGTATAATCTCTCCTTAGAATCCTGAACCAAGTGCTTGTTATATAAGAGGCAACTTGTCTAGAAGTGCTTTTAGTACTTCTATAGGGGTCTTATCTAGGTTCTTCCTCTTAACTTATATAAAAGATATTATAGTTTAATTAGTCTAATATAGACTATAGTTAATATTAATATTAAAATATATATCTAGTATATTATATATTTTATCCTATATTTATATAAGGCTAATATAGTATAGATAAAACTTTTTTATATAATTAGCTAAAATATCTAGAAATATAGTATAGTATTAGTCTTCTATAATCTAGAAATATTAATAGAAACACTAAGAAATGAAACTGCACAAAAGATGTGGCGCGCCATTGATGTTATCAATTGACACAAGATCATTACCTATATGTGGAATCTAAGTCACCTCCTCAAGGGCTATAGAGACTATTGGCCTTGCACAGTTATGTTATGATAGGCAAGAACCCTAGGTAAGCAACTCCTAGGTAAGAATCCTATTTTTTATGCGTGCGTGCGACCGGACTCGAACTCGCACACTCTCGTGCACAGAGCTAAGCTGGGCTCATAACCACTAAGAATATAAATTCACGATGGTCAAGGGAAAGATAGAGAAGAGTAAAAGGTAGAGGTAAAAGTGTTGATATTCATGATCATAATTCTTTCTCTATAAGGGAAATATTATCTTCTTATATAAAAGGTTATAAGATATATTGTAATAGATTATTTTTTAGATATCTTAGATATCTAGGGGTTATAAAGTATGTAGGGTTTATCTTTGGAATCTAGGAGTTATTCTAGATATCTAGGGTTACTTTAGGTATCTAGGGGTTATTCTAGATATCTAGGAGCTGCTTTAGATATCTAGGGGTTATTCGAGATATCTAGGAGCTGCTTTAGATATCTAGGGGTTATTTAAGTAAGACTAGCTTAGTTACTAGTTTTACTAATGTCTTAGAGACAACCTATATACTTTTCTTATCCATTTTACTAGTAGAATCTAGTTATCTTATTTATATTATTATATAACCTTTAGTTATAGTGTTATATAGAGATTTTGTTATAAGAAATAAGAGTTATTAATTCTTAATTCTTAGTTTCCTCCTTAAGTTATACTTATAAAGTGTAACTTATAAAAAAATTTATTATAAAAACCTTTATTAAGGGAAAATTGTATAGTTATAGTTATAGAAAAACCTTTATAAAAAAATAAAAAAAAATTATAAGGGGAAACCTAGTGTATAAGCTGTTTAACCTTTCTTTTAGAAAGTAATTCTTTATTATCTATAGTTTCTTTAGGTAAAAACCCCTTTATATTTAAGTTTATTGTCTCTATAAAGTATTTAAATACTTCTTTATTAACTGGTTTAGTAAAGATATCTGCTATATTATTTCCAGTGTATATATGATATAAAGAGACTAACTCATTATTAACAGCTTGTCTAGAAAAGTGGTATCTTATATCTATATGTTTAGCTTTCTTATGCAGTTCTGGATTTTCAGTTATCCTTTGGGCTGCTTCATTATCTATTAATATAATAGGCTTATTAAGAGTTAACTCTAAATTCAACTCTTTATATATATAAGAGAAAGAGTTATATAGATATATAGATTCTTTTATAGCTTCACATAGAGCCATATATTCAGCTTCACAAGTAGATAAAGCAACTGTTTTCTGTTTTATACTATTCCAACTTATTATATTATAGTAACCAAAAGTACTTATATATCCAGTTGTAGACATTCTATCATCTAGATCTCCAGCCCAATTAGAGTCTGAAAATAAGATTAACTGTAGGTCTATATTACAGTTATATATTAATCCAAGGCTAGGGTATTTATTAAGATATCCCCATATTCTATCTAGAGCTACAAAGTGTTCTCTAGATGGGTTACTCATATATCTAGCACATAAATTAACTGGATATGTTATATCTGGCCTAGTTTTTAAACTAGCATATAGTAGCGATCCTACTTCTTGTTGGTATCTTGTTATATCTTCTTTTGTTGCTTGTTCTATATTTTTCCTTAGTTTTATAGAAGGTAATATAGGGGTATTATAAGGATTTATATCCTTTTTATTATACTTTTCTAGTAGTTTATTTATATATTTTGTTTGGTGTATATATAAGATCTTATCTTTTCTATTTATAGTTATTTCGTTCCCTAAAAACGTATGCGGAATTCCTAAGTCCTTTATTTCTATATATTTATATACAGCCTTATAAAAGTACCGTATGTCTTCTTCAGACTGAGCTGTTATTATTATATCGTCTACGTGACATACTATTATAGCTCTTATATTCTTATTATTTGCTATAAAGATTCCTTCATCATAAGGGGATTCTTTAAAGCCTATCTTATTTATTATAGATCTTAACCATTTATACCAAAGTCTAGGGCTTTGTTTTAGTCCATATAGAGCTTTATTTAGCTTACAGTATAGGACTTTTCTATATTATTAGTATATTCCAGGGTATTTATGTTATGGTTATATGAAAATCCAGTAGGTAGTTGTACCCATATTTCTTTATCTATATCTGCATGGCAAAAAGCATTAGAGATATCATATTGTCTAAAATACCATCCTAGCTTTATGCCTATTATTAATATAGCTCTATAGTTTTCTGGCTTACAGGTAGTACTAAAGGTTTCTAGGTAATCTATACCTATATATTGGTTATACCCTTGTACTACCCATCTAGCCTTATATTTTATAGGATTTTCCGCTATATCTGTTTTTAATTTATATACCCATCTTCCTCCTAAGGGTTTATATCCATTAGGTAGAGGAAGTATATTCCAAGTATTCATCTTATGAAGATTATTAACCTCTTCAACCATTGCTTGAATCCAATTATCTCTATATATAGAGTTTATTGCCTTTTTATATGTTGAGGGTTCATCGATTGTATTTATAGATAAGATATATGAAGCTTTATTAAACCTATTTATTTGATTATCTTTATTATTTATAGTGGAAAGTATTGGTTTAATTATAGGGCAGTCTTTTATAGTATATAAAGCGCTTTCTTGTTCTGCTACCCAAGTATATTCTTTAAGCTTTTCCTTATCTAGCTTAGGAATTTCTACTACTATCTTGGAATTATTAGTTATAGGACTATTATTATTATTATTATTATTATTATTATTATTATTATTATTATTATTATTATTATTATTATTATTATTATTATCTATTTCTCCTAGATTCAAGGCTTCCCTTCCACTGTTATTGTCACGTAGGGGATTATTTATAGGAGAAGGCATAAATTGATCTTCTAGAACTACTATATCTCTAGTCCAAAAGGTAGTTTTCTTCTGAAAATCATATATTTTATATATATTGCTTCTAGAATTTAACACTATTGCTTTAATAGCTTTATTATCTAACTTCTTTATCTTAGGATCTTTATTCTTATAATAACATATAGATCCAAATGTAGTTATATTATCTAAGTTAGGTTTTATATTATTCCTTATTTCATATGGTGTTTTATATTCTAGAGCTTTATGAGGAGTTATATTATATAAATCGACTGCTGTAAGGGCAGCTTCTCCCCATAGATATAAGGGTAAGTTAGCTTGTAGTAATAAAGCTCTTATTTTATTAGTTATAGTCCTTATAGCTCTTTCTATTATACCATTAGGTTCATGTGTATAAGGTGCCTTTATATTATGGTTTATAGATGTAGTCTTTATAAAAAGAGATTTATTATTTATAATATTTACAGTAGCTGCTGTATCTAAGCAGAAAAGAACTGAATTTCTATCTATAGGTGCTATATTACAACCTATAGTCTTATTAGAAGAAGTCATATATATAGAAGCGTAGGAATTACTTACGTCTTCAAAGTCTAGATCTATAAGATCTTGATCTTCTTGATCTTCTTCTTGTTCTTCAGTGATTTTATCTACTGTTTCTTGTATATCAGAATCAGAATCTTCTTCTATTATAGCCTTTCTAGCTATTAGAGCTTTCTGTGCTCTATAAAGCTTCTTCTTCTTATTATTTGCCTTTCTTTCTATTCTTTCTTTATCCTTATGGTTCCAGGACTTTGGAGCCTTATTTGGATGTAAAAGTTGCAATCTTCAACCAAATGGTTTTTAGTTTGCAATATGTGCAATATAATCCTTTTATCTTCTTCCAAGGTTTCTTAGGCCTAAAAGAAGTATATAGGACTGTAGAAGAGCCTTTTCTTTTTGCTTCATCTATAAGATTTGCAAAAAGAGATTCTATAGTATAAGAATCAGCATCTTTTCTAAGAGCTTGTGTTACGTTGGTTATAAAGCCTTCATAACTATTATCCAGACTATTTAATACCCAAGCTATAATAACTTGTTTTGGTAAACCCATATCCTTAGAGGATAGGTCGTCTGTAAGCTCTTTTACCTTATTTAGGTAACTCTCCATAGAATCAAAAGAGTCTAAAGAGGTATTGAAAAATTCCTTACAAGTAAGATATTCATTGGTAAATCCTGTAGGTTCATATAGATCCTTCAGTTTTTCCAAGCTTCAAATCCTGTAGTTGAATCTTTTATAACCCGTAAAGGGGCATCCTCACAAAACAGCTTCATAAAAGCTAAAGTTTTGTTATCAGACTTCTGCTGAGCAGGAGTTATAGGAGGTGTTATAAGACTTGAGTTTATATCTTTACTTATAAGTAAAGCCTCAAATCTGGTTGCCCAAACTAGGTAGTTAGAGCTACCTGAAAGGCGGGGGATATTGATAGATCTTTCCATCTTTAAAAGATGAGGAAGTGGTTGGATTTGATATTGAAGGTTATGGTTGGATTTGTTGTGAAAAATAGATATTGAAAGTATGTGGGTTTGTTGTATTTGGCTTGCGTTGCGTTGGAAGTCGATTTTATGATATATATGGGCGTAATCCACCAAAGCTTTCACCAGCCAGACAGCAGACCAGTTAGTCTAGTAGTCTAGTCAACTACTAAATTAACTCAATCGATTGACTACCAATTGAGAGGTCTTGGGTTCAATTCCAGCTGGAGGCAAGAAGAAAGATCCTTTATCGGTTGGATCTTAAAGTAACCGATAGACCTTCTGAGCGTTGTTGGGTTGGTTATCCGTCCGGAGCTGTAGTGACGTAAAATATAGCTGGTGTGTAACTTGCCCGGTAAGCCGATCCCTCTATTCCGTTGAATATGGATTGCTGGGTATGAGGTGTAGTAGCCTTAGAGTTGTTCTTCCATAAAGTTCCCTTATCAATGTGGTTTGTCCCCTGATAAGGTTGAGCTTTTTGGATAAATAAATCCTTTTTTAACTTTTTGTAGCAAGTCTTAAAGGTAAAAAAGGGGAAGTAAAGAGATAAAGTCCTTCTCTATCGAGCTGGGCTCATAACCACTAAGAATATAAATTCACGATGGTCAAGGGAAAGATAGAGAAGAGTAAAAGGTAGAGGTAAAAGTGTTGATATTCATGATCATAATTCTTTCTCTATAAGGGAAATATTATCTTCTTATATAAAAGGTTATAAGATATATTGTAATAGATTATTTTTTAGATATCTTAGATATCTAGGGGTTATAAAGTATGTAGGGTTTATCTTTGGAATCTAGGAGTTATTCTAGATATCTAGGGGTTACTTTAGGTATCTAGGGGTTATTCTAGATATCTAGGAGCTGCTTTAGATATCTAGGGGTTATTCGAGATATCTAGGAGCTGCTTTAGATATCTAGGGGTTATTTAAGTAAGACTAGCTTAGTTACTAGTTTTACTAATGTCTTAGAGACAACCTATATACTTTTCTTATCCATTTTACTAGTAGAATCTAGTTATCTTATTTATATTATTATATAACCTTTAGTTATAGTGTTATATAGAGATTTTGTTATAAGAAATAAGAGTTATTAATTCTTAATTCTTAGTGAAACTAATAAAAACTTTAGCCTTATTATATAGGATATTATATAGCTTACCTATATAGTTTCTATTTTTTCTTTATCCTTTCTAAAAAACAGAGATTATATAAGGGTTATAAGGTTTATTCTATACTATTCTTTTTAATAGAAGGTTATAGATATCCTTCTATAGGGCTAATATATTATAACTTTATAATCTTAAGAAGCCCTCCACTTCCTATATAAATCTTACCTTAGGTAGTATTATTGTTAGCACAACAGGTAGGCTAGTCTCTTATAGAGAAATATAGCCTAAAAGTATATAAGAGAATAGATGTTAGAAGTAGCAGCTCTCTTAAGCGCTCTACTACTTCTTTATCTTATATTTCCTTTATTATAAGGAATAATCTATATAAGATATATATATATATAATCTACTAACTTAGTAGGTTAATATATATATTGATTACGTAAGCAGGATGATTACGTAATCTGGTCGAATCTAGGAGAAGCACCTAGAATGTCCTCTCTGCTCCTCCTAACTCTATCTTTCCTATAAGGTTATTGCTTTAAGTTAGGGTTATTAACTTAGGGTTATGGAATTACGCAATCCTTAGGTTGATTTATAAGCAGCTTACGCAAGTATGGAATCTTCTAGTAAGCTGGACATGTCTATATAAGAGTTGGAATTCTTCCTGTTTTCTAAGTCTCTTATTGTCAAGCAAGCAAGTCAGTAGTCAAAAATCCAACTATTATACTCTCTTTAACTATATATCCTTATATCCTTATACCTATCTACCCCTGTTATCCTATATTCTTGCTTCTATAGGATATATCTTTATATATAAGAGATCTATTCTCTTATATACTTTTAGGCTATATTTCTCTATAAGAGACTAGCCTACCTGTTGTGCTGACAGGTTATGAGCCCAGGTTATATACCTGGTATATATTCATTACTATAAAGAGTTATATATACTCTTTAGTAGCCTATTTATCTATCTATTCAAGTAGATCCCTTATACTATCTTTTCTTTATAAGAATATTAAGGCAGAAAGAGTAAGCCCTTAGTATCTCTTATAACTAAGAGATAGTATTTAATATCTACCAATCAGAGGTTACATAAGTCCACTATAGGCAGTTATAAAACCCTCTATCCGCCTTATATATCTTATAAAGATATATATTTATATAAAGGAGGCAGAAAGAGTAAGACCTCTATTCTATAGGTTAAAAATACCTATAAAATTCTAGTAAAAATACTAGAAGAAAATGGCGGAACTTATTAAGGCTACTACGGGCTGTTTATTGCCCCCAGAACAACGCCTCCAGGGTACTCAAAACTGGAACTCCTGGATTACTTCTATTTATCTATTCTTTAAGCTACTTAAGCTAAATCCCTACTTTGAAGTAGAGGATAGATATAAGGATATCTCTGAAGAGCAAAAACACAAGCCTTATTAATTATAAGGCAAAATCTTCTAAAAGACCCTCTTTCCTTAGTATTTGATCTTCAGGATCCTAAGGATACTCTATCTATCTTAAAATCGTCCTATGAAGGCACAGGCCCCGTTCTAAGGCAACAGTTATACTTAGAATTTCACGCTATAAAACTAGAGAACTATAACACTTTAAACGAGTTTATTAGCTCTTTTAAGGGTTATCTCTCTAAGTTAAAGAACGTAGGGGCAAAGATAGAAGATATAGACCAAAAAACGGTCTTTATAGCTGCTTTAAGCAGTTATTTTCCAGTATGGGCAGAAAGGCAGAGAAGTGCTCTAAGAACAAAAGAGCCCCCTTCTCTAGAAGCCCTTATTAACGATATATTGGACGAAAATAGGCGTGAAAACGATACGCCTATGTCTAATAACTATAGTAGAGACAACTCTACTAAAAGCTCTTCTAGAGAGTATAAAAGTCCTTTTAATAAGGATAAGAAACAGCCTTATAAGTGGGCAAATAAAGGGTATAAAAGACCTCAACAAAAGGTCAATAACCCAAATTCGAACCCACAGACTTTTAAAGGCAAAGAAAAGGCAATTTTTGCAATAAACCACCAGGCCAACAACACCTCTAATCAAGAGGATACCCAAGAAGGCAAAAACTATACTTATAAAGCCTACTTCAACCAACCAAACAAAAGAAACAACTGGCTTTACGATACAGGCTCTACAGTCCATATATCAAATAATAAGGACTATTATTTAGACCTGTTAACTAAAGAAGATATCCCTATAGTTAATACAGGCGCAGGACCTGTTAAACCTAAAGGGATAGGGACTATCTTACTCCCTATTTACTATAAAGGGGAAATTAACTATATAAGGTTAAATAATACCTTATATATACCTGAATTTCCTATCTCTATATTTTCTGGCCTTCTACACTATAAAGGAGGGGGATTCCTTATCAACTGGAATCTCTGTGATAGTAAAAAAGAACCCTTTGCTAATATAGATATAGCAAGAAGGGGATTCTATTTAAATATTGCTAGAAAACACCCTCCTATCTATAAAATAACTCTCTTCTATATAATATAGAAGAGGGAGAAAAGCCTGGTCTATCTTCTAGTAAAGAAGATACTATTTCTTCTATTAATCTAGAAGAAGATACCTCTATAAACCAAGAAGAGGTATTTACTACTATAACAGAAGAATGGCATCAAAAACTAGGCCATCCTTCTTACCCCTACTTAGTTAAAACAGCAAAGTTAACTAAGGGGATTCCTTTAGATAAACTAAAGGAAGAAGATCTATATTGCCCTAACTGTATCTCTTCTAAGTTAACTAGGCAACAGCCTAGAATTAACTATAATAGGGCTACTTTTCCTCTAGAAAGAGTATGTATAGATACTCTCAAAATAACCCCTACCTCTATAAACGGATTTAACTACGCTATTCCGTTTACAGACGATTATTCTAGCCTTAGAGATATAGAATTCTCTAAGAATAAAGAGGATATAATTAATATCCTTAAAAATAAGCTAGAATACTATAAAAATCAGGGGTATGGTTATCCTAAGCGTCTACGCTTAGATAACGGTACTGAATTTAATATAGGAGAATTAACTACCTATATTAAAGAAAAAGGCATTATTTTAGAGCCTTCTACGCCCTATACACCGGAACAAAACGGTATAGCAGAAAGAACTAATAGGGCAGTCCTAGATAAAGCTAGGACTATTATAGCAGCAAATAATTTACCTAAGTTTCTATGGGATATAATCCTTAAATAAACTACTAAGCTGCTAAATTATACTGCTATAAAACGCCTAGAAAAGACCCCTATAGAGGCCTTTCTAGACTATTTTTATCCTAATAAGGATAATAAACCAGATTTATCTAATATACGCAAAATAGGCTCTAAAGTCTACGTCTATAAGCCTAAAGAAAAGCGTATACAATCAGACAAGTTAAATACCTATACAGAAGAAGGTATTTATCTATCTAAAGAAGGAAATAACATATATATTATATATATTCCTTCTAGGCCTTATAAGTCCTCTATAGTAAGGACTTCACATATTAGATTTATAGAAAGTACTATAAGAGAGGGAGAAAAAACTATTATTCCTTCTAGTACTTCTATAAATAAGGAGACTATTCCTCCTAATCCTTCTTCTAAAATAGAGGTTATAATACCTACTTTATCTAAGGAGAAAAGGATAAATACAAGGCCTATAATAATACTATAGAATATAACTATAGTATTATACCGAATCCTATAGAGCCTACTACTCTAAAACAGGCTCTAGAAAGCTCTGACAAAGACCTCTGGTTAGAAGCTATTTATAAAGAAATAGCTACTATCATTAAAAGAGGCACTTTAAAAGCAGTAGATCCTAAAGAAGCTATAATAGCTTCTAGGGTACCTTTAACTGCTAGATGGGTCTTAAAGAAAAAATATGCTATCAATGGCAAAATCGAGAAATATAAGGCCCGCCTCGTTGTTAGAGGCTTTCAGCAAAAATACGGGCTTGATTATTTTCAAACCTTTGCTGCAGGTAGTAATCCAACTACCTATAGAGTATTATTAGCTCTTGCAGCCGCCCTAGATTGGGAAATCCAACAAATTGATGTAGTTGGAGCCTTTTTATATGGGGATTTAGAAGAGGAGGTTTATATAGACCCCTCTAATATCCCTTTATCTGATTTCTTTAAAAATACCCAGATTTAAACACTATTAACTGGGAAAATAATAAGAATCAGATATTATTACTTCAAAAGGCGTTATACGGCCTTAAACAAGCCCCTAGGCAGTGGCAGTTAAAGATAAAGTCTATACTAAAGAAATAGGCTTTATATCTTTAAAATCTGACGAAGCCACTTATTATAACCAGGATAAAAATAATCCTTGTTATATTATTACCCACGTTGACGATTTTCTTATACTTAATAAAGATATTAAGTATATAGAAGATATAAAGGGTAAAATCTCTAAATATATAGAGATACAAGACCTAGGAGAAGTTTCTAAGTTTCTAGGGCTTTATATAACAAGAGATAGATCTAAAAGATCTATAACTATCTCACAAGCCCATTATATCCAACAACTACTAGAAAGGTTTAATCTAGTAGAATCAACAGTTAATAATATACCTATATCAACTGTTACGGGCTGATGCCCGATGGACCAGCTCCGGCTTTGCCCGAGCAACCCTAGGGCCCCTCGGCGCCCCACCGGCGCCCCACCGGCGCGTGACCCCCTTATCCCAAGCAAAGCTTTCTACACCGCATCCTATTTTCCCTTTTACTCCTTAGCTAGAAGTAAACAGTAATAGAGGCACTTCACCAGTTAAACGCGCTGTGGAGCCAGCCCTTTATATACTTCTAGCTTGCCTACAACGGAATGACACTAGGTCGAGCGTGGCTCCCCACTGGATTAATGATGGCTGATAGAACAATGGAAGCCCAACTATAGAAGTTAGTAAATAAGGCCGTAGAGCCCCTAAAAGAAAGAATCATGCAGCTTACTGTAGAGCTTAAGTACTACTAAACGAATATAACGAATGTAATAGACGTAACTACCTTAGGAACTAGTACCCCTTAGGTGACCATCAGCAAGAAGCCCTGAAGAAAGCCGCTACTATCCCTGCCAAAGTTTAACGGCAAGAGACGGGAGTATCCAGCTTAGGTATAGTAGATGAGAGATAAGATTGAAATAGACTAACCTTTCTACTCTATAAACCATAAGCTATGGTACTTGATCAACTTGTGCCTAGACACCGGTCCCCAGTAGATGGTAGCCACCTTCTATACAGCTGGGGGAAATGACGGCCAACGAAGGCCAGAAGACTTCCTAGTGTACCTTGATTGGATATATCTGGACCTAAGTATATAGACATACGCTATTGCTACTATCCATACCCTACGCCAGAAAGATAATGAGAGTCTGGCTAGCTTTCTTCTGAAGTTTGAATGCACCCTAGCGGAAGCAGGGGGTAACCAGTGGCATAACGCTGTCTAGATATCCTTCCTTAAGGTGGCCCTTAACTAGAAACTTAAAGAGTGCCTTATATCGGTTAAACTACCGTTGGATAATTACCCTAACTGGCTATCTAGAGTACAGGGGGTCGCCTGGAAGATGGAAAGGATGGCGATAGGCGCCTGTGTGGGAAGGAACCTGAGGACCACTTGGGTGCCCTTAAAGGACAGCGATAGGGATACTTATATAACCGGATCGGTCAGAGTAGCGGCTGCCGTTCCCCCAAAGCCACAGAGACCCAGGTCCCACAAGGGGTCTAGTGGCTCAGAAGCCAGCGAACGCCTAGACCACCGAGAATGCTTTAAATGCGGCAAGGTTGGCCATATTGCTATGAACTGCTGTAAGGCGTATAAGTATAAGAAGAAGAAGAAGAAGTCAGTAAAACCCATTAGGGTTACCTAAACCAAGAAGCCAAAAGAGCCAGAGTCTGAGGAATCGATGGGCCCTAGCTCTTCCTCTGAGACTGAGGACTTAGGAAAAGAATAGCTTTAGGGCGAAATCAGGCCCCAGAGGCAACAAAGGAGGAGGTTAAAGAATAGGAACAGCTACAGGACGCCCTGCTTGCCATTAAGGGGTCAGCCACTATTCAAGCTTAAATAAATAGAGGCTATTTGATCTATCCCCTTGTCAACAGCGGTTGTGATGTATATTTAATGATAGACCAGAAGCTAGCCTGCTGCCTCCGCCTACCGTATGTGGACCGTAAGAGAAGACCTCTTTAAGGGTTTTCTGAAGAAGGGAAACCGCCTACCTATACTGAAGGGACAGTAGCACTGACCCTGGAGATCAGTGGGTACACCCAGAAGATATATGCCTACATTGTAAAGAACCTAAAGCCACAGCTCTACCTAGGAAGACTATAGATAATCCTGAATAACGTCATATACTAAGCCGGGGACCACTGGATCCACTACGGCAAGGGAAACGTTTAGGTATACCTCTTAAACCAGGAAGAACCAGAAACAATACAGGCGATTTAAAGTGCACGATTAATATAGGCATCTGCCTTTGCGGTGTTATGTCAAAGAGTAGCTAGAACGCCTGGGAGCCAAGATAGCATAGAAGAGGAGATCACCAGTATAAGAGCTATTAGCCTCAAGGATATCAAAAAGGCCCTCCAACCAAAAAAGGAAGTCAACCTATAGGACTATATCCCAGCCAACATCTTAAGGGATTTTCCAGACCTCTTTAATCCAAAGAAGGCTTACCTGCTCCCCCCTAGCCGACCCAGCATGGACCACAAGATTCCGCTAATACCTGGACCTGACGGATAAGACCCGCCCCTGCCATAGGGACCACTATACAACATGTCGTGTGAAGAACTACTGGTCCTTAAGAAAACCTTAGAGGACCTGTTAGATAAAGGGTTTATTAGGGCTAACAGCTCAGCCGCTGGTGCCCCAGTGTTGTTCGTCAAGAAGCCTGGAGGGGGTATTCGCTTCTGTGTTAATTATAGAGCCCTAAACGCCATCATAAAGAAAGACCGTTACCTACTACCCCTTATATCAGAGACGCTGCGATATATAGGGGCAGTAAGATGGTATATAAAGCTTGACGTTGTTGCTGTATTCTATAAGATGAGGATATATAAAGGAGATCAAGAAAAGACTGCTTTCTGAACTAGATATAGGCTGTTTGAATGGGTAGTGTGCCCCTTTGGGCTCACCGGCGCTCCAGCGTCTTTCTAGCGATACATTAATAGCACCCTATAGCGATTCCTAGACGACTTTGTTACAGCGTATATAGATAACATACTTATATACTTAGATAGGTTAAAAGAGGATTATGAAACCAAGGTATACCAAGTGCTTAGCGCCCTCTCAGAAGCTAGGCTACACCTGGATTCCACTAAGTGTGAATTTGCTGTCAAGAAAGTTAAGTATATAGGGTTTATTATCACCGCTAGAGAAGGGATCTCTTGTGACCTAAAGAAGCTAAAAGCTATTAAGGAGTGGCTTTCCCCCCAGTCTATAAAAGGAGTGTGAAGCTTCTTGGGATTTACTAACTACTATCGGATATTTATACCTAACTATATAGAGATAGTTATACTACTTATAAAACTTATAGGAAAAAGGGTAGCTTTCTAATAGTCTGAACAAGAGGAGGCAGCCTTTCTAGAGATCAAGAGACTCTTTACAATAGAACCAGTGCTACATAGGTTTAACCCTAACACTAAAACAACAATCAAGACCAACTGCTTAGGATTTACCCTAAGTGGCATCCTAACACAAAACAATAAAGAAGGTAAAGGTCACCTAGTGGCCTTCCACTCCCAGAAGCTATCCCCAGCCAAGTATAACTATCTAATCCATAACAAGGAACTCTTAGTAGTGCTCTCCTGCCTACAAGCTTGGCAAGCAGAGCTATATAGTGTAAAGACCTTTAAGATCCTTATAGACCATAAAGGCCTAAAATACTTCATGAAGAAGCAGTACCTGACAGAAAGGTAGAGCCAGTAGGCAAAAGAACTAGCATAATACAACTTTTACCTTAAATACCGGCCAGGTAAGGACGCTATAGTCCCAGACGCCCTGTTATATAGGGAACAAGATGCCCCAGCTGGATGGGACAATGAAAAGGAGAAAGGAAGGGTTATACAAGTGATCCCTAGTCGTGTGTTTCCAAGACCACCCCTAGCTGCTGCCCCCCAGGTCAGACATACCAGCCAGGGAGACAAGACTATAGCGCTAACCCCTATAGTGTTTAAGAGCGATCAGGAGCTATAGTAACTATGAGAGACGACTGCTAGAGAAGACCGTATATACCAGCGTATATATATTGCTATAAAAGAGGGCATAAGAGGGTTTCCACTGGAACTCCACCTGAAAGTATAGATCGCTGAATACGCCTTAGATAACCTTCAGCGCCTAACATTCAGAGAGAGGTTATAGGTACCTGGCAGGGGAACACCAGATGACCCCCTTAACAAACTCTACATAAGGATCATATAGAGATGCCATGACTCTAAGACGACAGGCCACCCTGGGAGGAACAGGACCCTAGAGATAGTGGGAAGACGGTTCTTCTAGCCAGGCCAGTCCCAGGATGTTAGGAGATTCTACAGGAACTGCAACACCTGCAGAGGAGTACATATGTGGCGACAACTAAAGAGGGGGCTCCTTAAGCCCCTGCCGGTGCCCCTCTGCCTATACAGCGAACTGTTAATGGACTTTATAACAGACCTACCACCCACTAAAGGCACTAAAGCCAGATACCTATGGGTGATTATGGATAGGCTTAGTAAGGCTGTAACGCTAGAAGAGATAACGACTATGGAGGCAGAAGCGTGTGCCTAGTGGTTCCTTAGCAGCCACTATAGGTTCCATAGAATACCAAAGTCTATTGTTAGCGATAGGGGAAGTAATTAGCTGAGCCGTTTCTGGAAGTGCTTCTGTTAACTGGTAGGGATAAAGCAGCTGCTAAGCACCGCCTACCACCCACAGACCGACGGAGGGATAGAACGGTTTAACCAGGAGATTTAGTCTATCCTCCACATATATATATGCTACACACAGGAAGACTGGGGAGAGCTGCTGCCTAATGCCTAGCTGGCGATCAACAATAGGGTCAACAGTACTACCAAGGTATCGCTATTCTTTCTGGAGCATAGGTATTATGTCGACCCGCTGCTAGTTAAAAAAGACCAAGATAAGGGAGCACCGCCTATAGACAGTAAGACGAGAGGGGCTGACCAGCTGGTCAGGCGACTAAAAGAAGCAATAGAGTTAGCCTAAGCCGTGATAGCAGCAGCCCAGCATCAGGCAGAGGATGCTGTGAATAGAAAGTGTGCCCTAGTAGAGAGGTATCTAGTAGGTAATAAAGTCTGGCTATCAGTAGCTAACTACATAACCACCCAACCAAGTAAGAAGCTTGTATGGTTACACTATAAGTACAAGGTTACAAAAGTGGTATCCCTACATGTGGTCAAGTTAGACGTGCTAGGCCGGATTTACAACCAGTTCTATGTGGACCTCTTATGGCAAGCGGCAGAGGACCTACTCCCCTACCAGTCCTACACCGATAAGCAGCCGCCACCGATAGTCGGTCAAGATAGAGAGGAAGAATACCAGGTTAACAGTATACTTACTGTGAGATAGAGATAGAGAGGGAGGGGGAGGACCAGAGAGGCACTGGTGAGCTGGAAGGGCTATGCGGACCCAACATGGGAACCAGTTGACGCAGTCAAGGGACTAACAGCCCTTAACGCTTATGAGGAGTTATATAGCGATATTATGGACAACGATGGGAATCAGGTGTACACGCCAAAGAGAACCCGGCGGGGGACCGGAGGGGAAGGCTAATGTTACGGGCTAATACCTAATAGACCAGCTCCGGCTTTACCCAAGCAACCCTAGGGCCCCTCGGCGCCCCACCGGCGCCCCACCGGCGCGCGACCCCCTTATCCCAAGCAAAGCTTTCTACACCGCATCCTATTTTCCCTTTTACTCCTCAGCTAGAAGTAAACAGTAATAGAGGCACTTCACCAGTTAAACGCGCTGCGGAGCCAGCCCTTCACATTATACCGTAGTATACACTATCTATTAGTAAAGTATATAATAGGTTTCCTGTCTAGTTCTAACTCACTAGAGTAGATATAGGGCGCTTTCTTATATAATATAATAGTATTTAGTCTTTTTTACCCTTACTATCCAGTTCTAACTTACTAGGTAATAATAGCAAGATTAAGGCTCTTAATATAAGGTAATCCTCCTAGATTCCTAAGTCTTTATCTCTTTACTCTTGCTAATCTGTAATTATATAAAGTAATTATATATAATTACCTAAGCAACCACTGATCAGTGTTAAATAGACTTTCTCTTATCTATAAGAGTCCCTTATACGTAAAGGGGTAAATAAATATAGGGTGAACCAAAGATGTATTATCCGTGACTATCTCTTTTAACTATAAGATGGCTGTCGTGTGACAGTTATATATTTAGCCATAAGGCTTAAGTCAGTTCGGCCTGAGTCGTACACTGGTTCATACCTAAGGTCTAAGTATCTAATCTAATGACCTTTGTCCTTTATGCTTGACTCAAGGGTTTGCCGTACGGTCATGTGAGATTGCTATTCCAACAGTAACATTATTAAGAGAAGAAGTTATAGTATATAATATTATTCTAGAAGTAACCTAACCACTTCCGAGTGGCTGTGACGTCTTGTGTAGAAGTCAGTCTGGAACCTACTGCAATGTTAATGCTGACAGTCGACATTGCTCACTATAATCACGTAAGTCAAAGCACCCACTTTCCGATCACCCCCACATTGCGATCACCCAAAAACATCGCCATCATGATCAACACCACCTTTTTAATTAACTACCAACATTATCTAGATGCTACGATAATGCAGCTTTCGGCCTCACTAGGTAAATCAGATGCGGCGGATTCATCTAGCCCACTTTCAGCATCGCCAGCCTCAATCTGGGCTTATCGCACCTCGTTGATCGTCGCGAACTTCGTGTTTGGATCCAGTTGAACAGCCCTCCTCTTCCTAGCAGCAGCATTATTAACTCTAGCCTGGAGGAGCTGTATTTGGTGCTCAACGGCAGCCAACTTGAAGGCTTGCTCTTGGAAGCCTTTTTTCACCTTTCTAAAGAGCTGGCGTTGTGTGGCGATAGTTTGATCCAGCTGGGCAAATAACCATAGTTGATCATCCAACTCCTTCCTTTTCCTAGGCGTTGACCACTGCCTACTACATATAGCAGATGCCCTTCCCTCTATATCCTGGGCATCCTGGCCACTATGGCCACCTTTTATAGCCTTGTTAAGTGGTGTTAATGGTGCTGTTTTATCTGGCAGCAGATAGGAGCTCATTAGAGGCTTTGCAAGAGCAACAGGCCATAACCCAGTAGATTTCCAGCCACTTCTTATATTGCTTATAGTTAATCCAGCAGTATGAGCCTTCTGATAACATGATATGAAGTTCCTCTTGCTGATGATAGTTGAATCGTTCCATTAGGTAAGGTATCTAAGCTCCTTGCGATAGGCTGCCTTTACAGGACTAAAGACTGCTTGATCAAGTGGCTAAAGGACATGGGAGGTATATGGCGGTAAGAATAATAGATAGACGTTGTTGGTATAGTATAACCATATAAAATCCGTCGTTGTATGGCTCCTATGCCTATCAAGGATAAACAGTCTGGCCTGATTAGGTTGAGAGGGCTTAGTCTGAGGTAGGAAGACTCTCTGCAGCCATTTAATAGCAGTGATATCTGTAGTCTATCCATTCTCTGTTGCTATAAACTCCTATCTATTATATAGGCCTAGATCTAGAGGAAACCACTGCTGCTGGATTGTCTTACCCTTATATATAACTAAGGGATAGATGGGAATGCCTTCAGCAGATATACACTCACTAAGAATATAAATTCACGATGGTCAAGGGAAAGATAGAGAAGAGTAAAAGGTAGAGGTAAAAGTGTTGATATTCATGATCATAATTCTTTCTCTATAAGGGAAATATTATCTTCTTATATAAAAGGTTATAAGATATATTGTAACAGATTATTTCTAGATATCTTAGATATCTAGGGGTTATAAAGTATGTAGGGTTTATCTTTGGAATCTAGGAGTTATTCTAGATATCTAGGGGTTATTTTAGGTATCTAGGGGTTATTCTAGATATCTAGGAGCTGCTTTAGATATCTAGGGGTTATTCTAGATATCTAGGGGCTGCTTTAGATATCTAGGGGTTATTTAAGTAAGACTAGCTTAGTTACTAGTTTTACTAATGTCTTAGAGACAACCTATATACTTTTCTTATCCATTTTACTAGTAGAATCTAGTTATCTCACTTATATTATTATATAACCTTTAGTTATAGTGTTAAATAGAGATTTTGTTATAAGAAATAAGAGTTATTAATTCTTAATTCTTAGTTTCCTCCTTAAGTTATACTTATAAAGTGTAACTTATAAAAAAATATTTATTATAAAACCTTTATTAAGGGAAAATTGTATAGTTATAGTTATAGAAAAACCTTTATAAAAAAATAAAAAAATTATAAGGGGAAACCTAGTGTATAAGCTGTTTAACCTTTCTTTTAGAAAGTAATTCTTTATTATCTATAGTTTCTTTAGGTAAAAACCCCTTTATATTTAAGTTTATTGTCTCTATAAAGTATTTAAATACTTCTTTATTAACTGGTTTAGTAAAGATATCTGCTATATTATTTCCAGTGTATATATGATATAAAGAGACTAACTCATTATTAACAGCTTGTCTAGAAAAGTGGTATCTTATATCTATATGTTTAGCTTTCTTATGCAGTTCTGGATTTTCAGTTATCCTTTGGGCTGCTTCATTATCTATTAATATAATAGGCTTATTAAGAGTTAACTCTAAATTTAACTCTTTATATATATAAGAGAAAGAGTTATATAGATATATAGATTCTTTTATAGCTTCACATAGAGCCATATATTCAGCTTCACAAGTAGATAAAGCAACTGTTTTCTGTTTTATACTATTCCAACTTATTATATTATAGTAACCAAAAGTACTTATATATCCAGTTGTAGACATTCTATCATCTAGATCTCCAGCCCAATTAGAGTCTGAAAATAAGATTAACTGTAGGTCTATATTACAGTTATATATTAATCCAAGGCTAGGGTATTTATTAAGATATCCCCATATTCTATCTAGAGCTACAAAGTGTTCTCTAGATGGGTTACTCATATATCTAGCACATAAATTAACTGGATATGTTATATCTGGCCTAGTTTTTAAACTAGCATATAGTAGCGATCCTACTTCTTGTTGGTATCTTGTTATATCTTCTTTTGTTGCTTGTTCTATATTTTTCCTTAGTTTTATAGAAGGTAATATAGGGGTATTATAAGGATTTATATCCTTTTTATTATACTTTTCTAGTAGTTTATTTATATATTTTGTTTGGTGTATATATAAGATCTTATCTTTTCTATTTATAGTTATTTCGTTCCCTAAAAACGTATGCGGAATTCCTAAGTCCTTTATTTCTATATATTTATATACAGCCTTATAAAAGTACCGTATGTCTTCTTCAGACTGAGCTGTTATTATTATATCGTCTACGTGACATACTATTATAGCTCTTATATTCTTATTATTTGCTATAAAGATTCCTTCATCATAAGGGGATTCTTTAAAGCCTATCTTATTTATTATAGATCTTAACCATTTATACCAAAGTCTAGGGCTTTGTTTTAGTCCATATAGAGCTTTATTTAGCTTACAGTATAGGACTTTTTCTATATTATTAGTATATTCCAGGGTATTTATGTTATGGTTATATGAAAATCCAGTAGGTAGTTGTACCCATATTTCTTTATCTATATCTGCATGGCAAAAGCATTAGAGATATCATATTGTCTAAAATACCATCCTAGCTTTATGCCTATTATTAATATAGCTCTATAGTTTTCTGGCTTACAGGTAGTACTAAAGGTTTCTAGGTAATCTATACCTATATATTGGTTATACCCTTGTACTACCCATCTAGCCTTATATTTTATAGGATTTTCCGCTATATCTGTTTTTAATTTATATACCCATCTTCCTCCTAAGGGTTTATATCCATTAGGTAGAGGAAGTATATTCCAAGTATTCATCTTATGAAGATTATTAACCTCTTCAACCATTGCTTGAATCCAATTATCTCTATATATAGAGTTTATTGCCTTTTTATATGTTGAGGGTTCATCGATTGTATTTATAGATAAGATATATGAAGCTTTATTAAACCTATTTATTTGATTATCTTTATTATTTATAGTGGAAAGTATTGGTTTAATTATAGGGCAGTCTTTTATAGTATATAAAGCGCTTTCTTGTTCTGCTACCCAAGTATATTCTTTAAGCTTTTCCTTATCTAGCTTAGGAATTTCTACTACTATCTTGGAATTATTAGTTATAGGACTATTATTATTATTATTATTATTATTATTATTATTATTATTATTATTATTATTATTATTATTATTATTATTATCTATTTCTCCTAGATTCAAGGCTTCCCTTCCACTGTTATTGTCACGTAGGGGATTATTTATAGGAGAAGGCATAAATTGATCTTCTAGAACTACTATATCTCTAGTCCAAAAGGTAGTTTTCTTCTGAAAATCATATATTTTATATATATTGCTTCTAGAATTTAACACTATTGCTTTAATAGCTTTATTATCTAACTTCTTTATCTTAGGATCTTTATTCTTATAATAACATATAGATCCAAATGTAGTTATATTATCTAAGTTAGGTTTTATATTATTCCTTATTTCATATGGTGTTTTATATTCTAGAGCTTTATGAGGAGTTATATTATATAAATCGACTGCTGTAAGGGCAGCTTCTCCCCATAGATATAAGGGTAAGTTAGCTTGTAGTAATAAAGCTCTTATTTTATTAGTTATAGTCCTTATAGCTCTTTCTATTATACCATTAGGTTCATGCGTATAAGGTGCCTTTATATTATGGTTTATACCCTTTATTATATAGGTATGATTTATAGTTTTATTATTAAATTCTAGACCTCCATCTGTATCGAAGTTCTTTATCTTATTATTTTCTATACTATTTATATTTATATATTCTAGTACAGCAGTATTAACTTCTTCTGCTTCCTTAGTTCTAAGAAGCTTTATAGATATATATCTAGACTTTCTTTCTAAAAAGATAATAAACCATCTATATTTATTATATGTAGTGGGAGTTATAGGACCACATAAGTCTGAACTAACTTTTTCCATATAGTTATATTCTTTATTAAAGTTACTAGAATTCTTATTAACCTTAGTAGTAAAGTTTGCCTTTATACAGGTGCTACATATGTAGTCTTCTTCTATTATATTATCAGTTATAATAGTATTATTTCTTAATTCTAGTAGGACTTTCTTGCTTACATGTCCAAGTCTATTATGCCACTTTTTATAGTTATTCTTATGAGAAAGTTTTATCTTATTATATTTATAAGGTTTTCTCTTTTTAGAGATATTTATATATTCTTTATTAGTATTAAGTTCCTCTTTACTTAATACTTTTATATTAAGATAGTATAGACTGTCTTTTATATCCCCTTTACATAGGGTATCTTTTGTAGTTATATCTATTAAAGATGCCTTTGTATCCCAAAAAGAGAGGCTATCTTTAGCTTCCTTAGTCTATTTTGACTTAGAAGATTTATACCTAATTCAGGCCAGTAATAACAGTCTTTTAGTATATATATCTTATTATTTTGAGGGAAAGTTATAGCTATATCTCCTTGTAATGATATTTTATGCTTCTTTGCATCTCCCCAATTCACATATTGGTTTATAGATGTAGTCTTTATAAAAGAGATTTATTATTTATAATATTTACAGTAGCTGCTGTATCTAAGCAGAAAAGAACTGAATTTCTATCTATAGGTGCTATATTACAACCTATAGTCTTATTAGAAGAAGTCATATATATAGAAGCGTAGGAATTACTTACGTCTTCAAAGTCTAGATCTATAAGATCTTGATCTTCTTGATCTTCTTCTTGTTCTTCAGTGATTTTATCTACTGTTTCTTGTATATCAGAATCAGAATCTTCTTCTATTATAGCCTTTCTAGCTATTAGAGCTTTCTGTGCTCTATAAAGCTTCTTCTTCTTATTATTTGCCTTTCTTTCTATTCTTTCTTTATCCTTATGGTTCCAGGACTTTGGAGCCTTATTTGGATGTAAAAAGTTGCAATCTTCAACCAAATGGTTTTTAGTTTGCAATATGTGCAATATAATCCTTTTATCTTCTTCCAAGGTTTCTTAGGCCTAAAAGAAGTATATAGGACTGTAGAAGAGCCTTTTCTTTTTGCTTCATCTATAAGATTTGCAAAAAGAGATTCTATAGTATAAGAATCAGCATCTTTTCTAAGAGCTTGTGTTACGTTGGTTATAAAGCCTTCATAACTATTATCCAGACTATTTAATACCCAAGCTATAATAACTTGTTTTGGTAAACCCATATCCTTAGAGGATAGGTCGTCTGTAAGCTCTTTTACCTTATTTAGGTAACTCTCCATAGAATCAAAAGAGTCTAAAGAGGTATTGAAAAATTCCTTACAAGTAAGATATTCATTGGTAAATCCTGTAGGTTCATATAGATCCTTCAGTTTTTTCCAAGCTTCAAATCCTGTAGTTGAATCTTTTATAACCCGTAAAGGGGCATCCTCACAAAAACAGCTTCATAAAAGCTAAAGTTTTGTTATCAGACTTCTGCTGAGCAGGAGTTATAGGAGGTGTTATAAGACTTGAGTTTATATCTTTACTTATAAGTAAAGCCTCAAATCTGGTTGCCCAAACTAGGTAGTTAGAGCTACCTGAAAGGCGGGGGATATTGATAGATCTTTCCATCTTTAAAAGATGAGGAAGTGGTTGGATTTGATATTGAAGGTTATGGTTGGATTTGTTGTGAAAAATAGATATTGAAAGTATGTGGGTTTGTTGTATTTGGCTTGCGTTGCGTTGGAAGTCGATTTTATGATATATATGGGCGTAATCCACCAAAGCTTTCACCAGCCAGACAGCAGACCAGTTAGTCTAGTAGTCTAGTCAACTACTAAATTAACTCAATCGATTGACTACCAATTGAGAGGTCTTGGGTTCAATTCCAGCTGGAGGCAAGAAGAAAGATCCTTTATCGGTTGGATCTTAAAGTAACCGATAGACCTTCTGAGCGTTGTTGGGTTGGTTATCCGTCCGGAGCTGTAGTGACGTAAAATATAGCTGGTGTGTAACTTGCCCGGTAAGCCGATCCCTCTATTCCGTTGAATATGGATTGCTGGGTATGAGGTGTAGTAGCCTTAGAGTTGTTCTTCCATAAAGTTCCCTTATCAATGTGGTTTGTCCCCTGATAAGGTTGAGCTTTTGGATAAATAAATCCTTTTTAACTTTTTGTAGCAAGTCTTAAAGGTAAAAAGGGGAAGTAAAGAGATAAAGTCCTTCTCTATCGAGCTGGGCTCATAACCACTAAGAATATAAATTCACGATGGTCAAGGGAAAGATAGAGAAGAGTAAAAGGTAGAGGTAAAAGTGTTGATATTCATGATCATAATTCTTTCTCTATAAGGGAAATATTATCTTCTTATATAAAAGGTTATAAGATATATTGTAACAGATTATTTCTAGATATCTTAGATATCTAGGGGTTATAAAGTATGTAGGGTTTATCTTTGGAATCTAGGAGTTATTCTAGATATCTAGGGGTTATTTTAGGTATCTAGGGGTTATTCTAGATATCTAGGAGCTGCTTTAGATATCTAGGGGTTATTCTAGATATCTAGGGGCTGCTTTAGATATCTAGGGGTTATTTAAGTAAGACTAGCTTAGTTACTAGTTTTACTAATGTCTTAGAGACAACCTATATACTTTTCTTATCCATTTTACTAGTAGAATCTAGTTATCTCACTTATATTATTATATAACCTTTAGTTATAGTGTTAAATAGAGATTTTGTTATAAGAAATAAGAGTTATTAATTCTTAATTCTTAGTCACTCAATGATGGATACCTAGGCTTATGATCCAGGCTGCTTCTTCCTCACTGACTTTGTTGCAGCCCTGCCCAGCACCAGCCTATTATCTCCCTTGCCTTTAAGGATGCCAGTCTTATCCATATTATATCTGTTGGCTGGTTTGATGCCCTGGATGTAAGGTATGGCGAGATATTTGAACCAGTCCCTGATAACCTCAGTAGATGCTCCATTAACACGCCTTGAATCGATAGATCGACTTCTCTAGACCTTAATAGATAGGTTTCTTCTAATAAAGCCATCTACCCACCTCTTGCCTAGAGGCTAGGTATCCCCCATGGCTTGGAGGATGCGATGGGCAAAGTCCTTTAGTTGTTAATGGGTTGGTGGCAGCCTGAGATCTGCCTGGCAGGTAACCCAAGCAGCCAGGCTGGCCTCCTGGGCAGCTGATAGTCACTGGAGATCCTCAAAGGCAGCATCTCTCCTTTAGGTGCCAGATAGACGGTTCTGGAGTATGGTGAAGGGGATGCCATAGATCCTAGCTGCCTGGCGTATACTGCTGCCAGCAGCAACAGCATCTATTGCCTGAGCAATCTCAGATTCGGTATATTCAACCATAGGGTAATAAAGAATAGATAGTGAAAAAATGAAGTTATTTGGATAAAGACTGTAAAAGTGGTGATAGTATATATGAAGGGGTTGGTAGGTGGCTGGGGGTGGAGATGCATGATCGCAATGTGGGGGTGATCGGAAAGTGGGTGCTTTGACTTACAGCCAGGCACAGCGACAAGACAAGAAAATGGCACAGAGACGCGCATTAAAGCTATGATTGATACCTGAGAAGAGTTGGGGGACTTTTCTGCCTTGTACTTACAGCCTTATAGACGCCGGCAAATCGCGATGATGAAAAGGATGGTAAGAAAGATAGAGCATATTTTTAAAACGTAGGCATGATAGCCAGAGCTTACTGAACTGAAACAGCGTCGACATACAAGCAGTTAAATTATAGTCAGATTTAGAAGCACTATAAGACGTCATCGTATTTGGCGTCATGCTAATGGGTGAAAACAGTGGCGCGAAGTTTTGAAATGACTGTGACCATGTAGCCATCGTGGGCCTGATGAATCATAAGAGGCACGACAACAGCCTCATATTCTCGCGCACACTCTTTACTCAGCAAACTAAGCTTCTTCTAATTGCATGATATCACTATGAGAGCTGACATAGGTATAGAAATTGCTGTGTGTTAGTGCTCGAATTCGTACATAAAAAGGTGTTTGGTGGGCCAGGGCTACAGAAATGCTGCTCCAGTGACTGGTTACATAACTTAACACTTAACTACCTTTATCCACATAGCCTCATGATTATGAGCTCTTCGCAAGATTGAGCCAGTAACCCCAATCATTTATCAGTTCTCTGATTGGGTACCTACCTAATGTTACGAGTATTTAGTGTTCGGGTGTAACCTACCTTAACTTCTCCCTTGCTACCTACTTTGGCGGCACGGCGAAGCGGGGTCGCTGTTGAAGTACGTACGACCGCGATAACCCTTGTTCGACTGCTTGTGTGTGATATGTGATAGATGTAACTATCGCTGCTAGTTAATATTATGTGCCTATGCGACCCTGCGGGGGACCGCCCTGTATCAGTCAGTGCCTTAGTGAGATATAAGATTTAATAGTTACCCACTTTAACTTTTAACCTTGATTATACATCTTCGTTATAACGATCTTTCTTGGAAATCTTGACTACATGGGAAAGAAAATAGTTTGTTCTATACAAACTGATCAAGTCTCTTGGTAGTATGGTGTCCCAACCCTCTTTTCCCTTGGTCCCAGTGTCGGTGGGAAATGTCAGGTTCCGGGACACGGGCACGGAGAAGGGGACCGGCGGGGCACCGGGTGGGGCCTCGGGGGCGCCGTGGGACGGAATAACGTTAGACCGAAGGGACACAAAAGGGGGTTTCGCGAGAGCATCAGAGTTTTAGAAGGGATAGATTGGAATAATAGTTACTACTGACCCCTAACTGTCTAACCACTGACTCCTTTACTTGGTACTTTGCCAGCCTTTAACATATTCTAATCTCTCCCTATTTAATAGGTGTACCGACTATTAGAGTAGTGATAGCATCAGCACGACTAACCTGATCCTAATCTGCTACCTAACAGGGCAGCCTAGTTATAGAGCAGCTTACACTGAACACCAGCGGTATACCTGTGGAGGAGCGGCGTATAACCGACCTAGACGGAATAACAGAGGAGTAGTTGAGGGCCCTTCTTGACAATGAAGCAGCCAAAGCAAGGAAAAGGAAGATGATCGATCAGATCATAGCCTTTAGGAATAGGGAGCCCCTTAAGAATATATACCTAGTCAGAGGCGGACCTGCCGTTGCCCAGCCGGAACCTAAGCGCCTGTGTACCGATGCGCTTGTTAAGCAGCTGGCCCTTATCCGATATAAAGGGGGTAACTAGAACGACCTTAAGGACTTCCTCTTTAAGCTGCAAGGGCGGTTTGCTATTACTGAGGAAGAATTTATATCTGACAAAAGTAAAGTATGGTTTGTAGGGGCCTACCTGGAGGGCAACCTGTTGTGTAGCTGGAGGAGCCATGTTAACCTCCACTACAGTAGTAATATTAGTACTGTCACCTAGAGACAGATGGAGGCCTGGCTTTGCAACAGTATTGCCGACGATGATATGTGGGCCTTTAGTGCGGCTGTAGAGCTGGATGGGTTACACTAGAAACCTAGGCAGACATATCAGCGATTTATCGACCAGTATAAGACTATTGAGGTGGAGATCCTAGACGCCTAACCAGAGAGGCAGCGGGTGGTATATGTCTTAAACTGACTACTCTTAGACCTACAAAGCTATATCCTTACCTACAGACTGCCAGCCACTTGACAAGAGCTAGATAACGCGGTAAAGAGGGCAGAGACGCTTATAAAGACGTATGTCAAGACGATAATAGAGGATAGGCAGAAGTCACAGGAGAAGAGGAGCCAGTGGACACCAGTTAGGACCCCAGCGCTAATAGGGACCGCTCCTTTAGATGAGTCGGAGGGGCAACGATCGGCCTTAGCACCTTCGGCGGCTGTGTATATGCCTACGCCAGAACCACAGGTTAAACAGGAACCAGGGGGCCACCAACAGCCCCTAAGGCGCTCCTGGGGCTTGTTAACATGCTTTAACTATAGTAAGTCGGGATATATATCGATAGAGTATATAGAGGAGACATGCTATAAGTGCAACCAGCCCCACTATGCAGGCAGACGCTATGCATCGGTGGCCCTACCTGTAGGTATAGGGGTCAATAGTATATAGATCGCCTAGGAAGAGGAGCCGTGTTGACGGTTTGAGGCGGATTTTTGCATCAGGGTTGCTGGCGTGTGGAAGAAGGGGAGGGTGTTAATTGATCCCGGTGTAAATAAGAACGTACTATACTAGAAGATATTATATAAGGAGGTACCCCTAGAGGTATATAATAGGGGAGCTGGGTTATCTGGTATATAGGGAGGCAGGGCGTCTGACTATGGGTCAAAAGGGGTGGTGATAGAGGTGACAGATGACATGAATGTGAAAAGGGCGTAGTACCACACCTTCCAGGTGAGCGATGCGGGTGCCTATAAGTCAAAGCACCCACTTTCCGATCACCCCCACATTGTGATCATGCATCTCCACCCCCAGCCACCTACCAACCCCTTTATATATACTATCACCACTTTTACAGTCTTTATCCAAATAACTTCATTTTTTCACTATCTATTCTTTATTACCCTATGGTTGAATATACCGAATCTGAGATTGCTCAGGCAATAGATGCTGTTGCTGCTGGCAGCAGTATACGCCAGGCAGCTAGGATCTATGGCATCCCCTTCACCATACTCCAGAACCGTCTATCTGGCACCTAAAGGAGAGATGCTGCCTTTGAGGATCTCCAGTGACTATCAGCTGCCCAGGAGGCCAGCCTGGCTGCTTGGGTTACCTGCCAGGCAGATCTCAGGCTGCCACCAACCCATTAACAACTAAAGGACTTTGCCCATCGCATCCTCCAAGCCATGGGGGATACCTAGCCTCTAGGCAAGAGGTGGGTAGATGGCTTTATTAGAAGAAACCTATCTATTAAGGTCTAGAGAAGTCGATCTATCGATTCAAGGCGTGTTAATGGAGCATCTACTGAGGTTATCAGGGACTGGTTCAAATATCTCGCCATACCTTACATCCAGGGCATCAAACCAGCCAACAGATATAATATGGATAAGACTGGCATCCTTAAAGGCAAGGGAGATAATAGGCTGGTGCTGGGCAGGGCTGCAACAAAGTCAGTGAGGAAGAAGCAGCCTGGATCATAAGCCTAGGTATCCATCATTGAGTGTATATCTGCTGAAGGCATTCCCATCTATCCCTTAGTTATATATAAGGGTAAGACAATCCAGCAGCAGTGGTTTCCTCTGGATCTAGGCCTATATAATGGATAGGAGTTTATAGTAACAGAGAATGGATGGACTACAGATATCACTGCTGTTAAATGGCTGCAGAGAGTCTTCCTACCTCAGACTAAGCCCTCTCAACCTAATCAGGCCAGACTGCTTATCCTTGATGGGCATAGGAGCCATATAACGACGGATTTTATATGGTTATACTATACTAACAACATCTATCTATTATTCTTACCGCCACATACCTCCCATGTCCTTCAGCCACTTGATCAAGCAGTCTTTAGTCCTATAAAGGCAGCCTATCGCAAGGAGCTTAGATACCTTACCTAGTGGAACGATTCAACTATCATCAGCAAGAGGAACTTCATATCATGTTATCAAAAGGCTCATACTACTGGATTAACTATAAGCAATATAAGAAATGGCTGGAAATCTACTGGGTTATGGCCTGTTGCTCTTGCGAAGCCTCTAATGAGCTCCCATCTGCTGCCAGATAAAACAGCACCATCAACACCACTTAACAAGGCTATAAAAGGTGGCTATAGTGGCCAGGATGCCCAGGATATAGAGGGAAGGGCATCTGCTATATACAGTAGGCAGTAGTCAACGCCTAAGAAAAGGAAGGAGTTAGATGATCAACTATGGTTATTTGCCCAGCTGGATCAAACTATCGCCACACAACGCCAGCTCTTTAGAAAGGTGAAAAAAGGCTTCCAAGAGCAAGCCTTCAAGTTGGCTGCCGCTGAGCACCAAATACAGCTCCTCCAGGCTAGAGTTAATAATGCTGCTGCTAGGAAGAGGAGGGCTGTTCAACTGGATCCAAACACGAAGTTCGCGACGATCAACGAGGTGCGATAAGCCCAGATTGAGGCTGGCGATGCTGAAAGTGGGCTAGATGAATCCGCCGCATCTGATTTACCTAGTGAGGCCAAAAGCTGCATTATCGTAGCATCTAGATAATGTTGGTAGTTAATTAAAAAGGTGGTGTTGATCATGATGGCGATGTTTTTGGGTGATCGCAATGTGGGGGTGATCGGAAAGTGGGTGCTTTGACTTAACGCTATCCTAGGGATCCCCTGGGGATAAAAGGCGCAACTAAACCTTAAGTAGGTAACACTTGGCTGGACCCACCCGCTGGGGGAGGGCCACCTACAGCTTGTCCAGGGAAGGAGAGTAATAAAGAAGGTATAAAAGGACGTAATTACAGTACTGATGTGTGACCTAGTTATATACTACCTATATATAGGAGGCACTAAGGGACTATTGGAGCTCCTATTGTATACAAGTTAGAGGAATAAAGTAAAAGAGTTTGTGTTGCTAAAGGAGTATTAGGAATAGGCATGTGTGTTTAATATGGACCTAGCGGCCAAGCCTGTGGGGGATGAAGGCCGCTTCCACCCTATCGACCTCAAGCCAGGGACAGAGCCGCCGTTTGGCCCCATCTACCCCCTTGCAGAGAAAGAGCTAGAGGAACTGTAAAAATATATTAACAACGCGCTGCAAAAGGGCTAGATTAGACCCTTAAGGAGCCCTGTGGGGGCGCCGATCCTCTTTATGCCTAAAAAGGGGGATAAGCTATGCCTATGTGTAGATTACTGTGGTCTCAATAAGATCACTGTAAAGAATTATACGCCGCTACCGCTGATAGGAGAGATCCTCAACCGCTTAGGTAAGGCAAGGTGGTTTACCAAGCTTGACTTAAAAGATGTATACCACCAGGTGAGGATCTATATAGGCGATGAATAGAAGACAGTGTTCTGCATGCGATACAGGCACTTTAAGTATTACGTTATACCATTTAGGCTAGTTAACACACCAGTGACCTTCCAGGTGTATATAAATGATGCCCTGGCTGGGCTGGTAGATGTTACCTGTATTATGTACCTTGACGATATCCTGATCTTTATAAAGGATAAGGTAGGTTATATAGAAGCGGTATAGACGGTGCTGCGCCAGTTGGATGCCGCTGGCCTATATGTTAACCTAGAGAAGTGTGTTTTCTATAGCAAGATAATTAGATTTTTAGGATTTGTAGTATCCCTTGAGGGTATTACGATAGAGCAGGACCGTATAGAGGCGATCACTCAATGGCTGCTCCCTACCAGCGTAAGAGATATATAGGTCTTCCTTAGGTTTATGGGGTTCTATTGACGCTTTATTAAGAACTACTCTAAGGTATATGCCCTGCTTATAGATCGGCTAATAGTGAAGGCAGTAGGGGAGCAGGTGATAACTAAGGAGGCGGTAGAGGCCTTCCACAAGCTCCAGACCATGTTCACCTAGGCCCTTATACTGTAATATTTTAACCTTGCTCTACCGATACAGGTTGAAACGGATGCCTTAAACTTTGTGATTAGAGTGATCCTCTCTTAGCTGGCTGAGGACCAGTGGCACCTAGTTATGTTCCTATCTAGAAAACTAAGGGGTATTAAGCTATGGTATGGTGTGCCGGAGGCGGAGCTGCTTGCGATTAGGGAGGCCGCTATACACTGGAGGCACTACCTCTTGTATACCTAGCACAAGATAGTATTCCTGACGGACTATCTGGGTCACCGCTACCTTGCTAGTAAGCCCTAGCTTAATAGTCGGCAAACAAGGTTACTCCAGGACCTATCCCTTTTTAACTTTAAGATAGACTATTGGCTAAGTAAGGAGAATGCGGCGGATGGGCTCTCTAGGCGACCAGACCACCAGACGTTAGGTATAGAGGACCAGGAGGCGTGGGGCGTGTTTCTAGAGAGTTTCCTAAACAGGTTTACCTGGAGGGTGGCAGCAATCGTATACAGCGGGACACTAGGGGTATACCAGTCCCTACTAGAGGAGCTAGCCCCCAGTCTAGAGGAGGAGGCTATTGCAGTGGAACGAGACGACGAGAGCATCTGTGTAAAGAGGTGGCAGCAGTGGGGCAGTCATTGGGCGGAAGGATAGGACAGGGTCCTAAGGTATAAGGGCAAGGTTGTTATACCTGAAGGGCATACGTTGAGGATGAAGACACTTATGGCGTTCCATGATGAGCCGGCTGGGGGCTACCTGGGGGTGACCTGTACGTTAAAACGGATCGGATGTATGTTTTTCTGGAAATCGATAAAGAAGGATGTGATGGAGTATATCTGTATATATGCGACCTGTTAGCAGATGAAGCCGTGGCACCACCTGCCCTACAGAGGACTGGCGCCCCTGCCGCTACCTAGCCGCCTGTGGGAACAGATAACCCTGGACTTTATCACCAAGCTACCTAAGTCAAAAGGATTTATAGGGGGGAGTTATAATAGCGTCCTAATGGTGGTTGATAGGCTTATAAAGTATGCCCTCTATATATCGATGCGGGAGACCCTGTTAGCAGATCAGCTGGTGGCCCTCCTTATTGAGAAGGTTTTCCTACGGTTTGGTATCCCTGTGGCTGTGGTATTAGACCAAGGGTTACTCTTTACTAGTCGCTTCTAGGCGGCGGTGTGCCACCTGCTAGCCATCAAGAGGAAACTGAGTACTGTATACCACCCCTAGATAGATGGGCAGATAGAGCGGCAAAATTAGAATCTTGAATATTTCTTTTAGGCTTTCTGTAATCTAGAGCAAGACGACTAGGCAAAATGGCTGCTAATGGCAGAGTTTGTCTATAATGGGGCTTGGTATAGCGCCATTAGGGTGGCACCGGCGGAAGCATTGATGGGCTATGTGCCATGTAACCTGAATGACGTAAGTCTGGAAGGGATACAGCCTGTAGAGGTCCCCATGGCAAGGGACAGGGTCCAACAGCTGTAGAGCCGGCAGGCAGTAATTCTACAAGCCTTAGAAATGTTGAATAAGAACTATAAGAAGTGGTATAATATAAAACGATCCACTGTTAAGTTTTATGTTAGGGAGTAAGTCTTACTTTTGGTGAGGTTTATATGGCAAAAGCGGCCGTTACGGAAGCTCTTAGATAAGTATCTAGGACCCTTTAAGATCATATAGGTGGTTAATAGGGGAAGAGCGTATAAGCTTGACCTGGGAACGTAGTACCGGATTTATAACGTATTCTTGCCGTCCCAGCTGGAGAAGTTCTATAGAGGTGTAGCTGGGCCTTAGGTGGTTCCTATTATAGAAGAAGAAGAGGATGTCTACTAGGTGGATAAGATAATGGCGTATAAGGGCCTATAGAGAAACAGGTGGTATTTGATCAAGTGGTAGGGCTTTGGGGATAAAGAGAACTCCTGGGAGCCACAGAGAAATATAGCGGAGGATTTATAGTAAGAATATGAGGCGGGGATTACCAGAGGGGCAGCAGAGGAGAACTAGCATAGACAGTCATACGGCCAAGATCGGCCAAAAGTGTATTCCTGGTGGCCTAAGGGCCAGGGAACATAAAAGGCCCATAGGCTGGGTATCTAACGCCTAGGGGCACATAAAAAAGACAAGACGGGGTAAGCCTGGGGGGCTCTGGGGGGCACCGGTGGGGGAAAACTAGGCGTCTGGGTCGCTCTTAGAGGCGGCGCCTTCGGAATCCTCCTCATCCTCCTCACCCTCCTCATCACTGGAGGCGGCCTTGCTGCCCTTACCGGACGCGTTGCTAGCGTTGGAGTCAAGCTTGCCAGCGTGCTAAGGGGCGAGTTAGCAAGAAGGGGATCACTAGAGGGGCACTAGGGGACAAGGGGTATATATGCCCTAGGAATAGGTCTTAGACCACTCCTGGAGGAGGGCGGTCTATACCATAATAGCGGCGGTCTACTCTTGAAGGGCAATAGTCTGGGCCTCAAGGGCCATGGCAGCGACCTAGGCGGTCTTTGCCAGGGATTTGGCCGAACAGGCCTGGCGTTTGGCGGCATCAGCGCTGGCCTTAAGGGCAGCAACGCGACGCTGGTGGAGGAGCCACTCCTCCTCCTCTGCCTTGGCCTTGCGCTTGGCATTAGGGATTTTAGTCTAATTGACCTGGTGCTGGAGCACCTTCTTACCTATGACTTGGGCCTTGGTAAGCTCCTCCTAGAGATAGTGTTAGGCTGGGGAGCACTAAAGGGGTAACAGGGGAATACGTACAGATATATTAGGGAGGACAGTGTAGGCGTTAGGGGCTTTCTGGAGGATCTTAAAGAGCTTATGCAGCTTGCAGGCGGCTATAGCGGTGGAATGAGTACCCTGGGAGGGTTAGCGACTGCCCTACGGCCGTAGGAACAGCCAAACAAGGGGGCAGATGAACATACCAGAACGCAAATCTTGCCACACAGCCCAACACAGCAAGTATATTTATTGCTGGCGGCTGAGAGCTGTTAGGAAGGGGAACACTAGGGGGACACTAGGGGGGTAATAGGGGAAGATATACTGGTAGTCTTGGCGTAGCGGGGGAGGTTGGTGCTAAAAGCATGTGCCATGGTTGGCTTCCAGTCGGCCATTACCTGAAGGCAGCGGCAGCAAGAGATCTTACAGACGCTCTTATTGGCCTTAATCTCGGCGCAGGTGCGGCGCAAGGGGCCAGGCGGGGGTGCTAGGGGAGCAGGCAAACCAGATGGGCCAGGCAGGCCAGGAGGGGGAGGAGGCATGGCAGACATGGCGGTGGCAGGGGAGCGGCTGATGCTGCTGTTGCTGCTACTGCTATTGCTAGTGCTGGTGCTGCTGCTACAAGGGCGGCAGCAGCATAATAAAAAACAAAAAAACAATAATAACATAAGGATATCGCAAAGTAAAAAAGAGAAAAAGAAGGAAAACAGGTAGAAAGAAAAAAAGGGTAAAAAGGGCCAATTGTTCCGCCAGGCGGCACACATATAAGCAAGTTATAATAACAACTCTAGCCTATAAAGAAACAATAATATCACTATAAAGAGAAGGTAATAGGCGGCACCAGGGGAACACCGGCTTCCCCTTTATAACCGTTAATTAAGCCTTTACCGTTACACCAAAAGTAATACAACTTAGGGCTAGGTTGCTAGAAAAATAAAGGGGCAAACAATCAGGCCAACTATACTACCACTATTAATAGGAGGCTAGGTTACAAGAGGGATAAGGGAGCATATAGGGACAAAAAGAGAGGGTGTACTGTAGGCAGATGAGGTGTCCCTGTGGTGGAGCAGGTGGCCCTACGTTCACGATAACTGGAGCCTGAGACCTATGCCCTGAGTATAGGACAGTTGGATCCGGTGGGGACCGGATGGCTGTTGGCTATACCAGGCCACTGTAGCATAGAGGGTGAGGCTGAGGGTAGGTGGTTGGCTGGGGAGACGATCACCTATCTGGCAGTCCGCTGGGCCCGGCAGAGTTCCTAGACCCTAGCCAAAGTACTGGTGCGGACATAGAGGGTCACTGGAGGGGGCCAACCGAGCCACCAGGTCCTGAGGACAGGACCTCGGAGGGGGAGGATCGTGTCAGGTTCTGGGACACGGGCACGGAGAAGGGGACCGGCGGGGCACCGGGTGGGGCCTTGGGGGCGCCGTGGGACGGAATAACGTTGGACCGAGGGGACATAAAAGGGGGTTTCGTGAGAGCATCAGAGTTTTAGAAGGGATAGATTGGAATAATAGTCACCACTGACCCCCAACTGCCTAACCACTGACTCCTTTACTCGGTACTTCGCCAGCCTCTGACAGGAAACATGTGAAAGTCTGTCTGATCATGGCCTGGGAAAACAGACTTGGTAGATGAAAGGTACCCTTCGGTGAAGAGCTCGGAGACCATCTTAAGTAGGCAAGCGTAGCACAATTATGCACAGCCTAAATGGTGGTACAGAACCAATGATTACTGGACTGTAGACCGCGGCTCGGGCAACTATGCTGAGCGGCGGGCTTTCTTATCGGACATTCTACAAAGCGAATTGTTACGGATTAAGGCATGTTAGTTAATGGCCTTTTGCATTTTTGACATGACCCATCACTTCAGAAACCGTTTAAATCGAAGCTCAGGTTCTGGGGTAACGATCATAAATAATAGCGGCCGAAGCTCCAAGGGTAGGAATTACGTCACGGCAGCTTTACGGCTTATCTATCCATGCGCCTTTAGGCAGTTGCCGTAGCCCAGAAATTCCAGCAATTCGATAAACAGAAACAACCAGGCTCCCTTACGATGGTGGTATAATTCCAAAGCAACTGTTTCAAATGACTGACGAGCGTGATCGCCATTCCTCGGTATTTGAGGCCTCCTTGATCATTCTAAAGCCACACAATAACATGGGTAACAACAGTGTACAATCGTTCCTCCAAAAGGATTTGCTGGCAGGGCGGAACGAACGTAGTTAACTTTTGAAATGTTCTGGCCCGTGTTGGCTCTCCCTGCTTCCCTCCCCGCCAGTAATTTGCAAAAGGCCGTCAACAGGAATTATTTAACCTTTCAGACTTTCATTCCATGCATGGGCTCATGAACTACATGCAGTTAACTGTGTTTGCATGTCAATCACATGCGGCCTGAACCTGTTCAACATTCTTGAAAACCGGGCTCTGATTTACATTTCTTTAGTCATCAGGGAACAGCGTAGCTGTCAATGGCAATGTTTGTGGGCGAGCCTCTTGAATTAGCATGCTATGATCGTATACCTAGAATTATGTACAAGAGGGAGTAACACTGCTCAGATCCACGTGGGGTTGACCGAGCCCATAACGTTTCATGATGACGCTCGTGATTTATTTGCACACAGGAACCGTGATGACCTGGCCGACCTTGAGGCTCTCGGGGACAACGCCTGGGTTGGCGCCGGTGAGGGAGTCGGTGGTGATTCCGAGCTTCTGGGCGACGATGAAGAAGGTTTCATTTTTGGCGATTACGTAGGTGGGCGGGCCGCCCTTGACGCAAGTGTCCTTACCGGCGGGCTTCATGCAAGAGGTGTTGTCAGGTTTGCAGACGTCAACAGGGATCAAGAGCTCCTGTCCGGGGAAGATGGAGTGGGGGTCCGCGAGGTGGTTCAGCGAGGCAATGTCGCAGATTCCGGAGTTGAAGCGCCCAGCAATTTTACCCAGGGTCTGGCCGAGCTCGACTTTGGTCTTGTGGAAGTTGCCAAGCTTTCCGCAAGTGGGGGGAGTGTTGTTGGTCTGCAGATGACTGTTAACTTTTGTCTCGAGATATGGAATGCTGGTATTGACATACGGGAAGAGCAGCAGCGAGACCGGCGGCGGCGGCAAGGACGGCGAAGATGGAAATCTGCATTTTGGCGGTTGGGTATAGGATTAGAGGTTGGTAGTTGTAGAAAAGGTATAAAAACGTGTAAAGACCGATTTCAACGAGCGACAACCCGATTTTGGGAAAAAGAGTGACTAGATTGGTTGGTGAGAAAACAGAACAGAATTCGAAATCACATAGCAAGAGGAGTCTGTGACTATTATATAAAACCAAAGGTCAAGCCACATCAACGAAGGTATACAGAAACCACCCGGTATACTCGTGGGCTAATGTTGGGCCGCGGATCCCGGAATGGGTTCATCAATTTGGGTTTCGCGCTAGACGCCAATGTACGCCGTTACGATGTGTTGTAAATGAGCTCTACTTGCCCCATGTAGAGATCCTCGTCGAGTAGCTAGTCATTACGAACCGTGGTATGGAGCTGGGGCTTTTGACCTAAATCTTAGTCTCGAGGCCTGACCCCCGTCAACGCAAATATTGAATTTGTGCCCTTCCCAACTCGTGTAGCACGATCCAAGACATTCAATTGGTAATTACGGATCCTGACCCTTCTTACTGCGTAGGGGAGTCTTCAATGCTGATCGCGTTGCTACAGTTGCATACTCGGATAACTGGTGGACTTCTTGGCCATTTAAAAATACAACTCAAACTAGATATATTTCGACGCCAAGGCTCACCCCGTGAGGAATTAACATCATGGAGGTCATGAGACAGTGACTGTCGGCAAGAAGCTTACTATATGAGATGTTTGATTGTTTGGGACCAGTCGTTCCCGCTCAAAATTCTATCGCCAAACCTTGCCTTTAACGATCATTGACATTTGTCAAAGAGAATAGGATGAGACCAAGGGCGAGTATATGCAGGAGTGGGTGTAGCTTCCAGAACAGGGACACGTAGTGCCCTGAGCTTGACGGTAACCAGCCGTCGAATACCTGATTGCGATAGAATATATTACAATGAATTCCGGCACAAAAAGGAAAGGTATAAGAAGTTGGCGGAGGCGGTTTGTGCGAAGCCACAACGTCGTTTTGAGACCTCAATACCTGTCAACCGCGACCCAGTGCAGCCCCCTGCTCCACCCCCCCACCCTATCCTCCTGCCATTTGCTCTTGTCTCCAGTGAAACAACTCTCAATGGCTTATGCTGAGCAAGAGTGGTGCTGCTGATCCCTTCAGTCCTGGTAGTTGTCTTCTCAAATGTATCCTGCCATCCTTGCAAGACGACCCAGCTGAGTGGTCGGTGAATGACACGCATGCCAGTTACCCCCACAAGTCGCATTGTATCGTCAATGGTCAAGCCCGCAAACTTTTAATTTTATTGTCTAGTTTTCTCTTTATGCCTCTCAGCTTCCATATCCGTTCGACTGCCGCTTTTCTCTTTACCCCGGGCTGGGGGCCACCTGGCCTAACAAACATCGAACGGTTATATAGGTACAGTGAGTATCTTGTCATGGGGTCCCAATAGGATGATTGCGGGTATATACATAGACATAAACCCGACGTTCTCATAGAATTGAGTAACCCACTCCGTTGGACGGTTACAGTCCAGGCCGGAACACCCCTTGAACACAATCATCCTCAACCAATAATGCCATTCACTCGCTCAAGAGAAGAGGGCATTGGTTGGAGACTAAGTCAAGCGACAACTCTCAGCAAAGGAAAAAGAGAGGAAATCAACCCATCAAAAGGAAAGGCAAGAGAACACCAATCTGGTCAGTGGGCCCCTTGAGCAACCCTGACAAACTGCCACGATATGGGATATATAGGCGTTAGTTACTGCCCCGTAACGGCTTCATTTTGTTACGTGACCCAAACTCAGTGAAATGCAGCGCATTTTGCCTTTGGGACCTGCGCTATTTCTGTTGGATAGCACACGGCTAGAAGAGAAAGCCTTCTGTCCCTGTCGCTGCTCAATACACCAGAACTTTGGCTGAGCTACTAACCTTTGGCGGGGGATTAATCTGTAGTTGCCGTCATCATGTGAGTAGAGTAAATACGTCGAGATGAACGAACCTCAAACACGCATTTAATCAGGTCACAAGTCCCCACTTATAGAGTAGCGACAGATTTAAACACCACAAACACATTCAGAGGCGTTTTCAAGGAATGAGTTGGCAGTATAGATACTTAGATATGGACGACGTTCAACCGATAACCAAATGTGACGAGGAACTATTTAATAACGACGTGTAAGGGGGACCTTTCCTTTATCTGAACAGAATTCGCTGTTCAAGACAGAGAAGCAAGCGGTAAACAATATGTCAGCGAAATCGAGAAAGTATTGACAGTCAAGCGAGAATTCAGGCCATAAGTGTCAGATATTTGGCTGTCTGATGAAACAATCCTTTGGTGACATTGCTTCAAAATGTATGATTCATTGAAAGTGCCTTGGATTGACTGGGTTACTGACATATATATCATCTCATTAACGGGGTTCGTGGGCGCGTTGAACGAGACTCATTGGATTTGTTCATATACAGAATCTTTGGGTACAAATCAGGGCTGAACTCATATTTAAGCTTGTAACAGAATGCAGTACGGAAGAATTCGTCAATCATGACATAGCAAAGCGGAGGAAACCTCCGATTTGTTGAGTTGTTATGTTTTCATAAGATATCTAAGGCGTCGACTATTGACTGTAATTGATGACGTCGTTTTTGCGACAGGTGCTCAGTTCCAAGGTGCATGCCCTAGCGATGTTCCCTCAGCCCCTCGAGCCCGCTCAATTTTTTATTTTTTTTAATTTTTTTTGGAGTGTTCGCAATCACATGCATCTGCCGCAGCTGCGGTTAGATTGTACGCGGTGAATCCGTTATATGTTGCTAAAGGGGGAAGATGATGAGACGGATGGTGGATGTGAAGGCACAATTGTTTTTGAAGCAGACTGCATGTATGGCTTGCGTAGGTGGGCTTTTTCAGAAGAGCAAGCCAATCCTTTGTATCCTTCATAGGCAGAAGAGTGTCCCAATCCCAAAGCCTGTCACGACGATGAGCCAGATTCTAGCAGTGGTTGAGTATTTTCAAGCTGTCAGAGGCCGATCAGACTTGTGATGTAACATATTAGCAACCGCGAAGCCCGGGAATAGCCTTTGGTGTTAAGAAAAGTTGATCTGGGGTTGGCTTTTCCTGACAACTAAATGTATCACGAGAGACGTGGCTGTACTGCGTTTCATAAGTTGACTGCTCACGGTTGTGATATGAGAGCTCGCGTGTGGTAAGTAATATACCCAAACCAATTGGAGATTTGACAGGCCCGCCCAGGCCCACCCAAAGCCAGGCCGGGCCGGGCGAGCCCACCCTCAGTCTAGGCGTTTCTACCTGGTCCACCCCCGGATCTGCACTAAGCCTAGATAGGCAAGGGCGCCAGCAGCCCACCCCCGATAGTGATAACGATAGGATCATCCTTCAATCCTCTCTCTTCCGTCCCGAACTCCCCTCTACTATACCTATCGAGCCCGAAACCCATGCCCAGAGCAGAAACACCGAGAGCGAATGCACTCGAGCACACTTCAAACCACACCGAGAATGGTGTCGCCGACCTCTTCGAAGAAACTGGACGATCTGCCGGACGAGATACTTCTCCGCATCCTATCATGTGAGTACCTGGATACCATTAGCCGACGGCGTGCCCCAGATTTCCACCTGACAGCCTGGTGCCGCTTAGTTCTAGAGCCTTACGATTTCCCCGGACTGCAACTCGTATGCCGGAAACTCCAAAAGATCTCTCTCGACAACAACCACTGGCGGTCGAGGACATTTAACGAGTCACCCTTTCTAGAATCTCTCCGACGGCGCCGGCGCCTGTCCCGCATCATCAACGACGACGTCATTGATGAGCCTCTCCTCAGCGCTGCCGTGCAGCTAAGCCAGGAGCATGGTGATACTGAATTATCCCCGCACCTCCACGATGAAGGAACGACAGAGCAACGCGAGTTGCAGCGGCACAGAGACATGGTGAACTGGGACCCCTCGTTTCCGACGGAGCCTGTCTTTTGGTACAATGAATATATACAGCGATATGCGCCTACCACGACGAGTTGGCTGCAGCAGCCCAAGATTCGAGACGGTATCGAGGAGGATACTCTAGATGTCCGAGGAATGGCCCTCTATAGCCCGAATCGAGAGAGTAACGAATTGATGGCTGTATCGCCATTAGACGACGGGTCCGTGTGCATCTGGGACGTGAAGGGCGCAACAGGTCGGAAAGGCGCCATTGTTGCGAAGAGTCCGACAGGGATTCTCTACCTCGACGATCCTCGAACTATGGCCAAGTCACGCAAGATCGATGCCGGGGTATCGGAGTGCATCAGTATTGACAGCTTCGTCGATAAGGCCTTTGTCGCCGTTCAGGGTCATCTTCTAGAAGTGGATCTCAATCGTCTGGCGGTCGTCGGCGACCAGTCGTTCGAGTGGTCCATCTCGGCGTTATCGTCGGCCGTTCCAGGCCTGCCGCTAACCGTGGGAACTTCGTTGGGGATCCATCTATACGACTACAGAGCGCGGGTAAGGCCGCCGAGTGAAACAATTGACCAGGTCGACGTGTTGGCAGTGCGTAGAGCAAGTGGGCTTTATGCACAGAGGTCAAGAGACGTATTTGACGACCCCCTTCCGCCGTACGCACCATTGTCACAACCGACGCCCCTGAGCATCTTACATCTGCCCAGACCATGCGACGAGTACTCCTTCTCGGACGACATTTATGTGGCAGGGCGTTTTTCCAACATCCTCCACTATGACAGGCGCACGTTCCCCTCCATCATGGGCTCTATTCACTCGGGCGCTCGGCTGGCCAGCCTCGCATCTCTTCCGTACCCCTTCTCTACGCTGGACAGCGAAACACGTCGGAGGAGCGACTTGTCCGCCGAACAAGTGATGGCGTCCAAGACGAGAGAAGGTGGCCGCACTCTGATTGCGGGCGGTGAATACAACACCAAGGGCTCACTGGAGTTGTACGGACTGTGCCAGCGCCCGGGCGAATCGACGGCGGATCTCATGCAAAACTCCACGATGAAAAACCGGCAGACATCTTCGGAGTCCAAAATTCTCTCGGTTGCGAATCAAGGCACTCGCATTGTGTTCTCGGACGGCTCCGGGCTCCTAAAGTGGTTCGAGCGCGACGGCTTCACCGAAGTGAGGCGGCACAAAATTGGCCACAGCGAAGTTTCGGAACGGCCCTCTCTTTTCGCGTCAATGCCTGGTTCGGACGATCTTGCCCGGAAGATCCTGTCGACACAAACACGCAACGGACTGGATAATGTCAATGATGACGATATCTTGTTCTGGACGGGCGAGAAGCTTGGTCTCGTCAGTTTCTCTGCCAAGCCTGGGTTCACTGCAGACGACTTTGACGAGCTGGCACCCAAGTCGGAGGAAGAGGCGAAGGCAGAGGAGGCAGAGAAAGAGTATGGCGAGAGAATGAGGTTGGCCCTTGAACGGCAAGCGGACGATGTCCGTTTCGTACGTGGCCTGGGTCTGGGTTTAATGGGCTAATGCGACGGCTATGTGATGCGGCCAGAGCAAAGGAGACTTTTTTCATAGCGCAGCCTGGCAAAATGAGCAAGCAGGAATCCAGTCACCAACGAGCCATAGATGGCTCTACGACTTTGCAATATGGAGCGGAATAAACCATGCCTAGGGATGTTTTCCAGACGATAGGCACTAGATGGACTGCGTAAGGGACCATTGGCAAGGAGCATACTATGTAGCAAGCAGCAAATGGGTTCGTTGAGCCGTGCAATATATTGATATTTGACAGGAGACGCCGACATCGGCCAGGGCTTCTGAACTCTGAGAACTCTGAAGGGTGAAGCATTGCAACCCACGACAAGCGTTAGTTATCTGGGACGAACCATGTCCAGACTTTAATTTTGAGATCATGGACACATTAGACTGCAAATTGGGCAGAGACGAGGGTTTTGTCTTTGCATGGCGTGGCATGGCAAGGCATGACATGCACACACGACAACCCCTCTCAACCAATAGCCGGAGGGATATAGAAAGCTATGACCTCAGAGTCGTTATTCAGAACAGGGACGACAGGGACAGATAATCCTTTGGTTGGTCTAAGGTTCCAAGGAAACCTCCCGCCCTTCTGCGGCATGGACAGGGGGAAAGATGTGCATAGCACGACGAGTGGAGATTCGCTTAAACGACGCTAAAGCACCGCTGAGCATTACGCGGAACCTGGCGCCACCGATTCTCCGGGTTGAGGCTGTGCTGGGTCTCAAATGACGCTCATGATTGGCCCACCGAGCCCCTCAAGACCCCACCCTCGAGGACTGACTGGGAGTTGTCAGGCACCGGCGGGAGGGACAGTCGGCCAAACACTTGCATTTGGCATCTCGGGCTAGAACCAGCCACACTGCACCTGCGTAATCCCACCGTCCGCACCGCAACGTCACCTTGAGTGCGCGCTCTTTCCAGTCTCTCAGCACCAAGGCGAGGGGGAAATCTTCGCTCTTTCATCACCAGCGTGCAAGCAACCCGTCAAGCTTGCTTTGCGCAAGCCAACGAGAGACACACCGGCATTTGCTCCATTGAGAAGAGCCCAGCATGGTGAGATGCTTCATGCCCTCCCCCGCGCGCGCACCACTCCAACCCGGCTGCAGCTACCTACTCCGAAATCCCACCCGGCCACCGAGCACGAGAGGACAGGACTGACCGATGCGCGTATGGCTTTCTATAGGGTATCTCACGACGTCCCAAGGACAAGTCCGCAAAGTCGGGCCCCGCCGGTCCGTCCGGCGCATCGGGCGGCGGCAAGCCCAAGAAAGCCACTTACGAGGTCACCAAGAAGAAGGAGATCGGCGTTTCGGATCTTACGTTGCTCAGTAAGGTGTCCAACGAAGCCATCAACGAAAACCTGAAGAAACGATTCGAGGGTCAAGAGATCTACACCTACATCGGCCATGTGTTGGTGTCAGTCAACCCATTCCGGGACCTGGGCATCTACACCGACCAGGTCCTCGACAGTTACAAGGGCAAAAATCGCCTCGAGATGCCCCCGCACGTTTTCGCTATTGCCGAATCTGCGTACTACAACATGAAGGCCTACCAAGATAACCAGTGTGTCATCATTTCTGGAGAGTCGGGTGCTGGCAAGACGGAGGCCGCCAAACGGATCATGCAATACATCGCCAACGTTTCAGGAGGAGAGTCGGGCGACATCAAGCAGATAAAGGACATGGTGCTGGCTACCAATCCTTTGCTGGAGTCATTTGGCAATGCAAAGACGTTGAGGAACAACAACTCGTCTCGTTTTGGCAAGTATTTGCAGATTCACTTCAATGCGCAGGGCGAGCCCATCGGTGCCGACATCACCAACTACCTCCTTGAAAAGTCCCGCGTCGTCGGCCAGATCACCAACGAGCGAAACTTCCACATCTTCTATCAGTTCACCAAGGGAGCTTCCCAGACCTACCGACAGCAGTTCGGAATCCAGACCCCCGAGACGTACGTCTACACTAGCAGGTCGAAGTGTCTCGAGGTCGACGGAATCGACGATTTGGCCGAGTTCAACGACACGCTCGAGGCTATGAAGGTTATTGGCCTTAGCCAAGCAGAGCAGGACGAGATCTTCCGCATGCTGGCTGCGATCCTCTGGGCCGGAAACATACAGTTCCACGAAGGTGACGACGGATACGCCGCTGTTAGCGACCAGTCGGTCGTAGACTTTTTGGCCTACCTCCTGGAGGTGACACCCGAACAGCTCATCAAAGCCATCACCATTCGTATCCTTACCCCGCGAAATGGAGAGGTCATCGAGTCCCCCACAAACCCAGCCCAGGCTGCTGCGACACGAGACGCCCTGGCCAAGGCCATTTACAACAACCTATTCGACTGGATCGTCGAGCGCGTCAACAAGTCCCTGAAGGCTAAGCAGGCGACGTCCAACAACATTGGAATTCTCGATATCTACGGCTTCGAGATCTTCGAGAAGAATAGTTTCGAGCAGCTTTGCATCAACTACGTCAACGAGAAGCTGCAGCAGATCTTCATTCAGCTTACGCTAAAGGCGGAGCAGGACGAATACGCGCGCGAACAGATTCAGTGGACGCCCATCAAGTATTTTGACAACAAGATTGTGTGCGACCTCATCGAGTCGACCCGGCCTCCAGGTGTTCTCTCTGCTATGAAGGATGCCACCAAAACAGCCCACGCAGACCCTGCCGCTTCTGACCGGACATTCATGCAGAGCATCAACGGCATGTCCAACCCCCACCTGACCCCCCGCCAAGGCAGTTTCATTATCAAGCACTACGCCGGCGATGTGTCTTATACGGTCGACGGAATAACGGACAAGAACAAGGACTTGCTCCTGAAGGGTTTGCTCAACCTCTTCTCCAGCAGCAGCAACCGCTTTGTCCACACACTGTTCCCCAATCAGGTCGATCAGGACAATCGCAAGCAGCCTCCTTCTGCCGGTGATCGTATCAGAGCTTCTGCAAATGCGCTGGTGGAAACTTTGATGAAGTGTCAACCTTCTTACATCCGAACCATCAAGCCCAACGAGAACAAGTCGCCGTCTGAATACAACGTGCCCAATGTATTGCATCAGGTCAAATACCTCGGTCTCCAGGAGAACGTTCGTATTCGCCGTGCCGGATTCGCCTACCGCCAGACATTTGAAAAGTTCGTGGATCGATTCTTCCTGCTATCACCCGCGACGTCATATGCCGGCGAGTACACTTGGCAGGGATCGTACCAGGATGCTGTCAAGCAGATTCTCAAGGACACTAGCATTCCCAAGGAGGAATGGCAGATGGGTACGACAAAGGCGTTCATCAAGTCTCCCGAAACGCTCTTTGCTCTTGAGCACATGAGAGATCGATACTGGCATAATATGGCCACGCGTATCCAGCGCATGTGGCGAGCGTATCTGGCCTACAGAGCCGAGTCTGCTACTCGTATCCAGCGTTTCTGGCGTAAGAAGAGGACTGGTGCCGAGTACCTGCAGCTTCGTGACCAAGGCCACAGAGTCCTTCAAAACCGCAAGGAAAGACGGAGATACAGTTTGCTCGGCTCTCGAAGGTTTTTGGGCGACTATCTCGGCATCAACGCCTCAGTGGGCCCCGGCTCCCAGATTAGAAATGCCATCGGGATCTCCAACAACGAGAAGGTTGTCTTCTCCTGTCGTGGAGAGATCCTGGAAGCCAAGTTTGGCAGATCCAGCAAACCGAGTCCCCGCATTCTGATTGTTACCAGCAGCAAGTTCTATATTGTTGCCCAAATGCTCGTCAACGGTCAGCCGCAGATCTCTGTTGAACGATCGATGCCTTTGGGCGCCATCAAGTTCGTTGGGGCTTCAACGGCTCGCGATGATTGGTTTTCTCTCGGTGTGGGATCACCCCAGGAGGCTGATCCCTTGTTGAACTGTGTTTTGAAGACCGAGCTGTTCACACAGATGCAGCGCGTCATGCCTGGTGGCTTTAACCTTAAGATCGGCGAAGTGATTGAGTATGCAAAGAAGCCCGGCAAGATGCAGACAGTGAAAGTCCTCAAAGACTCCCAGCAGGCTGTCGACTACTACAAGAGCGGAGCCGTGCACACCCAGCCGGGCGAGCCCCCCTCATCCGTTTCCAAGCCCACACCAAAAGGCAAGCCGGTTCCTGCTCGGCCTATTACCCGTGGCAAACTGATCAAGCCTGGCGGTCCCAACGGCAGACCATCCCGGATGACAAACACCAACAGGACACCTCAGCCTCGACCTGCCGCCTCCGCCGCCAGGACGACTCAACCTCCTGCTGCAGTCAGCTCAGCCAAGACCGGGCCTTTCGGACGTCAACAACAAGCTACCGCCGCGGCAACATCAATTCCCACCCACACGAAACCACAAGCAGCAAACTCCGCAGCTACCAGGATGCCTCCCCCGCCGCCCCCTTCCGCGCCGCCGGCGAAGAACAAGATCATGGCCAAGGTCCTGTACGATTTTGCAGGTCAGAAGGAAAATGAGTTGACAGTCAGGGCTGGCGACATGATCGAGATCGTCCAGAAGGAAAACAACGGTAAGCGCATTCCCTTCCTATTATACAGCTCGCCGAATGGAGACTGATTTCGCGTTGCGACAGGTTGGTGGCTTGGAAAGAATGGTGGCAGTCAAGCTTGGGTTCCTGCCGCCTACGTCGAAGAGCAAGCCCCTGCTCCCGTTGTGGCTCCTCGCCCTCCACCGCCCCCTCCTGTGGCCAACGGAGCGGCTGCTCGTGGCAAGCCTACTCCTCCTCAGCCGCCCATGAAGCGACCTGCCGCTGGCCGCAAGCCTGTCGGTGCTCAGCCGCGCGACTCGGGCTTGAGCCTGAACGGAGCTAGCGGCTCGGACAATAGCCGCAGCAACACCCCGACCCCCAGCTTGAGCAACAGCTTGGCAGATGCTCTTCTCGCTCGCAAGAACGCGATGCAGAAGAAAGACGACGACGACGACTGGTAATCGAGACGCATGTGGAAGGTCAGGGATGAGGTTGGGTCGATAGATCTAGACCTGGAATGATGCTTCATGATTGCACGACACGATTGCTCTTTTGACCGATGGTGGAAGCGAGATTGTGGAATGTGAGGTGCGTTTAGAGAGGCAAGCATTTCACGATCAGGAACTTTTTTTTCTCTTTTCTTGTTTGAGTTCCTTCTGCTTACAGGATCAGGGCAACCCCGGATGGAAGGAAGGATTTCGTCCTGTCTTGTGTGCGCCTTTTGCTTGATAGAAGCGGGGGGTCAGGGGGATTCATGGCCTAGGCGAAACCCTCTTTGGATGCTCTTTTTTTGTTGGTTTTAGGCGACGATTAGTATAGAAACCCGGGGAAATGGCAAAAAAAAAAAAAAAAAAAAAAAAAAGAAACCTTTTCGCTATTTGGTCTCTCTTATCCACTGTTTTCTTCTTCTATCATGCGTCTATCCAATCAGCTATTCCTCTCCGTCCTTTTGTAGTATCTTTCTCCGGCGCAGTAATTCGGCAAGTGGTACGTCGTCGTCTTCGTAGTCGTCGGCCTCGTCACTCATGTCCTCGTCCTCGTCGACCCCAAAGTCTTGCAGCCGCTCACCGTCAGCGTTGGTCCACCCGGGTTCCCCGTCCGCACCCTGCTCGTACGCGTCCTCGGACTCGTCGTCGATGAGGTCATAGTCGTCCACCTCTTCCAGCTCCGCCATCAGCCACGACCGCTGGCCCTGCCACCGCCGCAGGTCCGCATCCTGCCGCGTCCGGAACGCCTCGAGCTCCTCCTCCTTGGTCCCGTACCGCGGCGTTCGCATGTTCTCGGAGTGCCGAGCGGCGGGCCAGCCGCCCTGCGCAGAGCGGCGGGCCTTCTCCGGGTCTGGCGGCGGCCACAATCCTTCCTTGTGGTTCAGCCCGTTCTCGGGCCACTCCCAGCCCACGCCCCGCCCTTCTTTGCTCAGGTCCGGGTTGCCCGCAAAAGGGAACACCCACATGAGCGGATTCGGAGTGCCCATTGCCTGGGCGAGGTTGGCGTAGATGCCGACGTCGTAGGGGAACTCCACCTTGCCAAACCGCAGCCTCTTGCCGTCGGGGCCCATGATGGACCAGAACTCCCCCGCGCTCCCGTCGAGGCGGTCCCGGCGGTCGCAGACAGCGGCGTGGCGGTCGACCTCCCAGCCCTCGATCATGGTCTCGTTCAACACCCAGCTGCGGAGGGTGGAGAAGAGGAGGATGCCCAGGACGAAGGACGTGAAGAAGCAGACCAAGGAGAGGATCGTCAGGTGCACGAGGGCGGGAAGGGAGGGGCCGAGGTATGAGGGGAGCAGACGGTGCTCCCAGATGGCGGCGAAGCGCAGGTACAGCAGGCGAGCGAGGTACCAGAGGGAGACGTTTGTGTAAAGGAGGAAGCGGAGGAAGTGCGGGAACGTGGTGAGGGAGACGCAGTTAGCCGTCCAGGGGCAGTGGTGGTCCATGCCTGGGAGCGGTCCGTCAACACAAGAAAATTCATGACTGGGGGCGGGCGGACGGCAAGGGTTTTACGTACGTGGTATGCAACGCGCGCAATGCCGGCAGTGATGCGCGCGCGGGGGCTTCGGCGCGGCGCACTTCCTGCACCAGCGGCGCACGAGGCCGTGCTCGTCCGGCTCGGGGACCTCGATGACGGTGTCGCGGAAGGCATAGCGGCCTGGATCGACGGTGCAGGACTTGTAGTAGGTGTACCAGAGGCAGAGCACCAGGCCGTTGAAGGTGTAGGTCTCGGAGAGGGAGAGGCGGCCGGGCGCGAGAGAGTCGCCGGCGAGGTAGAAGAGAATCTGCGGGGTGTAGGCGAGGAAGGCGATCAGCAGGCAAACGCCGGGCACGGCGAGGCGCTTGACGAAGGGGGATGGGGAGTCGTTGAGGCCGGCCATTGTTGTGGCGCCATTGGGGGGGGGATTTCGAGGCCGGAGGGGAGGAGTGTGGTTTCGGGCGTGGGACGTGTCGTGTCCGGATGTTGGAGCCTGTGTCGAAAGGCCAGGAAGTGAGGTGATATCAGTCCACGATGGAACCCTTCGGTGCCGGGACCGGACGAACGGACGGCACGGGGTACGGAGCGTCGGATGGACTGGGGAAGGGGGAGCTTGACGCGGGTAGGGGGGAAGGGGGGGTTGTAGTTGGCAGTGCAGGGGATAATTATGGGGATGAGACGCGTCTCAATAAGGGGTCTGGTTTAATTGGATTACGTAAGATTTGATGCTGTTACCCGGCGCGGTTCTTCTTGCCTACCTACCTGACTACGTATGTTTCCAAGTTTATCAGGTTGTCATCAATTGGGAAAGAAACAGAACAGAAGATTCCATGGCTTACTGATCCAAGTGCGACCACTTCCTCCCTGTGCGAATGTACTCATGGTTCCACCTGTGGCTGCGTTGTAATCGTTCAGGCCTACCCTAGGTTCTCTCTCTCAATGGCGCGCGATGCGCATGTACATTTGACGGCGCTTTGGTATGAAGCTCCCCGTTCCCACCTCGCGGGGTGTCAAACACAGTCCGGTCAAAAAGACAACCAACTAACCCGTTCAAAGTGCTGTCTGTTCATTTCTATGGATTTCATCCAATGTTGAGCGCCACTCTCTGATCGGTATATGATTTCTTGTTCAGTACCACCCGCTGGGGCCTTGTATGAAGGCGTTCATCCACTGACGCAACCGGTTCCTAGTATACCCCCGTCTGTCTTCTGTCTTGATACTCCTCGTATCGGGGGGTCTGACATGGCTTTCGAGCTACCTCGCGGCGTGGCTACCTGGCGCTGACGGTCGATTCGGTGAGTCTCTTGCCTGTCTCTTCAGGCTCTCCAAGTTATGTTGACCGTGTTCCAGATGAGCGCGATGCCAACTCCGAGAGAGCCATCGAGCATGTTGTTCCGGCTAGGCCGCGACGCTACTTTGCTCCCCTTTTGATCTTCTGCATCTTCGCGCGCCTCGAGATTTTCCACCGAGTGACTTCTCAGCTCCAATGCTCTGTGCCGGGAATCCAGGTGAGCCGCAGTACCCATGCTCTGGAACCCCTTGACGAAAGATCGGGTGGGCTTATCACCGCAGGCTTTCTTATGCGTATACTTGGTAATATACCAAGTTCTCTATTACCAGAAACCCCGCCCGCCACCTCCGGAAGAGGACCCTTGGGCTACGCCCCTCGACGACCTCGCGCTATGGGCCAACGGCTCCGGATCACTAGCGCTGGGGGGCACTGCTCTTGTATGCTACGGTACCTTTGTCGCCATCTCTCAGGAAACCAGGTCGACTTTCTTCTGCTCGTCTCTCTCGGATAGTCGGTTGTCGACGCTCGCCTTCCAGCTCGCCGGACTATTCCTGGACGCCGTCATCATCTCGCTGTTTTGGCGCATCTTGGCGTGGACGAAGACGACAAAGGCTCGTCTCAGGACGCTGGCCTCTATCCTGCTCCTCTCAGGCGTCTTCATCAAGGTGTTCCAGGTTCTTATATCCCCAATCATATCCACCAGCGAGGGCTACCCAGCTTCCATTGGCGGAATCGACTCGTTGTACATATTCGACGTCTTCATCGATAGCTTTGCCTTTGCCATCCTCGTCATTTCTCTGGGTATACTCATCTGCGAAACGAGTCCTGTGGCTCCTGCGAGCATCATCACCTTCATCTGCGGCATGATGGCGACTTTCCAGAACATTGTTCACATTGGGACGTGGCAAATGCAGTCCAAAACTGTCGCGATCGGACCACTCTACCTGCTGAGTGCGGGCTACAGCTTGTTTCTGTATAGCACGAACGCCCGGTCCATTCTCTTCATCCCAAGAATGTTGCTGCTGGTCCTTCTGCTGGCAACCCTCATCGGGATGACTATTACCGGCCTCGTCAAGTCGACCACCCAGAAGAACCATCCCCTCAACAAGATCATCTATGAGACCAGAGTGGAATCGGACCGGTGGCTCCGACATGCCAAGACCAGCGAGAATGTCCGCGCCGCCGTCGGCGTGTACCATGAACGACACTACGGTAGAGATCCGCCCCCCAATTTCGACAAGTGGTTCGAATTTGCCAAGGCGCGCAAGACAACCATCACAGACCACTTTGAGCAGATGGAGAGTGACATATTCCCTTTCTGGGGCGTCAAGCCAGAAGTGATTCGGCAAGCCTACAACGAAAAGATTCTGAAAGAACCGCACATTGCGGTCGTCACGATCGAGAATAAGCAAGTATCGCACAACTACCAAGGCGACGAGGAGAACAAGAGGATGCTCAACGAGCTTGTCACCATGATCCAGGGTTTCGTGGAGCATCTGTCCGACATGAAGCTTCCCATCAACCTGAGCAATCAGCCGAGGGTACTGACCCCGTGGTACGATCTTCGTAAAATCGACGTAGCGGGGATGAAGAAGAAGTTCAAGCACTTGTCGACGCGCTCAATTGAGGATTCAGCAGCTAATGGTGCTGGTAATGCTGCCCGGCCAGAGGAGCAAGACACCGACGACGATCTGAAGACGGAACGTCAAGCCGCAGCAGGCCCATCCGTCGCGATACCTTACGCCAAAGGAGCCATGTTCTCATCCACCAAGACCTGGCGAGAGATGGAGGCCGCCGTGTGCCCAGTAGACAGCCCGGGCAGGTCGGGTCTCCATTGGAATGTTCGGGATTTCTGCACCACATGTGTCAAGAAGCACTCGGACGAACAGTTCCTGAAAAGCTACCCTCAATCCAAGAGCCTTTGTGACCAGCAAGACCTCACCCGGCTCCACAGCTTCCACACGTCGGCTCCGCCAATCACCCCCTTTCAAGAGCTTCTCCCCGTCTTCAGCAGGCACAAGGCCGACGGCTTCAACGACATCCTCATACCCCTCGTGCCGCCGGCCGAGGAGGGCCCCATGGTGAACAAGGACTTCCGACAACGCAAGGACCGCGTTTACTGGCGCGGCACGATCGGCGACAAGCCCATTAGCGAGGAGGCGCTGCGCGGCAACCACAAGCACCGGCTGGTTCACCTCGTCAACAACGCAACGGCAGCGGACGATGTCACGATGATGCTTGGCGCACCGGGGCAGGGCGACTGGTACAGCTACGAGACGGTCGCTGCGCGGGAGGCCAACACCGTGCTCCCGCTGGACGTGGGCATATCGAATTACGCGTGTGAGGGCGGCCTCGGCTGCGACGCGGCCAAGGCAGAGCTGGGCCAGAAGCAGGCGGCGGAGGACCCACTGGAGAACCGGTACGTGCTGCTGTTGGACGAGGACACGGCGCCGCCGCCCGGGCTGCTGCGGACGGTCCGGTCGCCGGGCAGTGTGCCGCTCCTGTCGTCGGTCTTTGGGGAGTGGTACTCGGAGAGGCTGATCCCATGGCTGCACTTCGTTCCCATCGACACGCGGTTCCAGGCGCTGCACAGCACGGTGGCGTACTTTGTTGGACTCAAGGGCCGCGGCAAGGTCAACGGACGCGAGCTGGATTTCGAGGCGCGGTGGGAGGACGCCGAGTGGATCGCGACACAGGGGGCGCGGTGGGCAGAGAAGGCGCTCCGGAGGGAGGATATGGAGATTTACCTGTTTCGGCTGCTGTTAGAATGGGGTCGCGTGGTGAGCGATGACCGGGACAGCATCGGGTTCAAGCTGGATCCGGCGTGAAGACTGGGGTTTTTTTTTGTTTTGTTTTTTTGAGGCTGTCCACAGGCATGTATAGAAAAAAAAAAGTACAACGGCATGTATTCGCGTGGATGATTCGTCGGTGAATCTTGATTATTGATGATTCCCCGTCAGGATGGGTCGATGACAAGTCAAGGTGACATAGATCGGCGAAAAAGGCAGCGATATGCATGCGAAGCTCAGATGGCCAATTCGCTGGGACCGTCCATCAGATAGCCAGCCAGCTATCTATCCATCTGGTGTGGCCAACTCGGGCCCCGTCGTCCACCTAGCCTGAGCTATTTTCCGGGGGGGGCAAGGCGAGACGAGGCGAGGGAAGCTGCGTTGCCCCTATGATCATCAACTTGGGAATGGGTGGGCCTGGGTTCAATTCTCTTCCTAGCTTGGAATACGGGCTCCAAGAAGGAGAACGGTTTCGCCATTAGAGAGCGAACCCCCCTCCCTTCACTGGAGGTGGATTTTCCTTTTCTATCAAATCGCTTTGTCTCGATGGCCCATCCGTAGCTAAACTAGTGGTCGAGGAGGTTGCTGTCCCGCTTACCGAGGCAGAACACTGCTGAGTAGGTATGCATGCCAGGGGGAGCTGGTCGAGGGATGAAGCTCGTTTCAGAGTGACGGGAGCGACTGAACGAAGACATCCGCCCGTGAGGCATGGCGGTGGCCTTGCCCCTCACCTCCAGAATGGGGATTGAACCCAGAACAAAGCTATGAAAACGACAAAGAATGAGTGGAACCAAGGATCTCTCTTTTTGCCCGCGGGGGAAGAAGACGAGGAGTGATGAAGAGCTTCGACGGTGCTACAGCTCCCCAGAAGATGTCCATGTACTCCGTGGTCCGCAGCTTTCTTCATAGGCACCTTACCTACCTAGGTAGAGAGCTACTAAATGCGTCTGACACCTAACGATGACAAAGTGGGGACGGGGAACCTTGGCACATGGGGCACGCTTCGCACTACAGTGATGTTCACTACAGTATCTACCTGCCTACACACCTACTTAGTACAATTACGTAGGCAGCGGGTACCTGTAACCCCCCTTCTATTCGTAGATACACACGCTACCTCCCCTGCCCCCTCCCCCTCCCCCTCACAAGTCACCAACAGCTCTCTCTCCCTCCCCCTCCTTCTTCTCACCTCTCCCTCTTCCGCCCCGCCATCTCTCCAACGCCAACAAAGACGCTGACCGACTTCGCATCTTCACCAAGGTAGGGAACCCCCTGCGTTGGGTTTTCCGTGGTTCTGCAGATCTTGCTCAACCTCTGCTTACATACGACATCTTCCTCCCCTTTCTCCCCTCCCCGGCATTGGACCTTTTACCTCCATCCACCCGTTCCCATTGTCTCCGGCAGCTACTTGGTGCTGCTACCATACATCGGAAACCGCCCACCCTTTCCAAAACACTGAATCCTCTCTTATCCTCTTGCCGAATTTCTCACACACGCTCTCTCTCCGCAACCTCTCTTCTCCCCAATTCGGGCCCTCTCGTCACAAGATCTTCACTCACCCAAACCCCATCACGCCCTCGTGAATCCATTTCACCGCGCCTCTACCCCGCGCGCCCACATAGCCCTCCCTCCGAAACACCACATCGTATCCTGACTTCTCAAAGCAGCCTTCCCATCACAACGGCCGCATAAGGACGTAGCAGCCATGGTTGACCGGCCCAACAAACCCACCGCCCTGGCCACCACGCCCGGCCTCCCGCCCCAGGCCACTGTCTCCATCACCCACGGTAACTCGCGCGTCGAGGCGACCCTGCCCACCGGCGAGTCCGTCGAGGTCCTCCTCCACGGCGCCACCGTGCTCTCCTGGAAGTCCGCTGCCGGCGTCGACCGCCTCTGGCTCTCCTCCTCCACCGTCTTCGACGGCTCCCGCCCCGTCCGCGGTGGCATCCCCCTCGTCTTCCCCGTCTTCGGCGCCCCCTCCGACGCTCACGCGCCCACCGCCTCCCTCGCCCAGCATGGCTTCGCCCGCACCTCGCGCTGGGAGTTCCTCGGCAAGTCCACGAGCGAAGGCTCCGCCGGCTCCGAGTCCTCCGTCAAGCTCGACTTCGGCCTGTCGTCGGCCAACCTCGACGAAGAGACGAAGGCCAAGTGGGGGTACAAGTTCGGTGCCATCTATAGCGTCTCGCTCGACCGCGATTCGCTGTCTACCTCTATGGTCATCACGAACGAGGGTGATGAGGCGTTTGATTGCCAAACCCTGATGCACACTTACCTCCGTGTCAATGTACGTCCCTCCAGTTCGATGTGTATTCTCCATGTTTTAAAAGGCTAACCCCCTCTCCTCCCTTCCCAGGACATCACAAAAGTCACAGTTCAGGGCCTCGACGGTGCCCCCTACACCGACAAGGTTGACGCTGGTGCCGCCAAGACGCAATCTGGCGACGTCACCATCACCTCCGAGACGGATCGCATCTACACGCCCACTGGCGGCCCCAAGGCACCCGTTGTCGTCCTCGAGGACGGCGAGCCTGTCTACACTATCGTCCGCGACAACCTCGACAACGTTGTCGTCTGGAACCCCTGGGCCGATAAAGCCGCCAGCATTGGCGACTTCTCCCCGGACGATGGCTACAAGAACATGCTCTGCGTCGAACCCGGCGCCGTCAAGGGCTGGCAGAAGCTCGAGCCCGGCGACGCCTTCGAGGGCGCGCAGGTCATCTCGGTAAATTGAGGCAAGTGATTCAGGAGAGGGAGGCTATGAGGGTCTATGTGGAGGGAAGCCTTTGGTGGAGAGAGTGTCGAGATCTGTGACCGAGATACAGGGTCGAGAAGATACCACCATATGAAAACATCTCGGAGAAAATCCATAACCCCTACCGATCGAAGCTCAAATCAGCTAGAAAGGGAAATTTAGAGAGCCGAAGCGTGGAGAGGAGTGCAGGTGACCCAATGTCACCATTAGCGATCAGGCGCACGCGAGGGACAGCAAGCCCTGGGAACCATCACTTGTTTTTTTCTTCTTTATTTTTGAATACAGATTACGATGACACGAGACGCATATAATTGTCCAGATACACGTGTGAGATGGGCGCGATGGAAATGCTCAAGGGTCATGATCCATCAATTCTTCTTCCTCTGGCTATTACCTTAGGCGGTGGTCGAACTACAGATGCGATCACAACCAAGTCTAATACATGATGATGGAGAACTATGGCACTTTCCTCCCATGCTTGTTTAAATGGAAACTACCAAGGAAAAACAGAGGCTCTTCAGTTTCATGCCATGAATTCCTTACAGCCCGGTGTTAGAAACTTTTTCCTCCTCTCCCAGTACACGAGCTGCAAAAAAAAAAAAAAAAAGAGCATGATTTGCCACAGAGCTCCTTTTTTTTTTTTTTCAGTCTCTCGCTCTCCCTTCCACTCTCTCTCTCTCCCTCTCTCTCCCTCCCACATTCCCTCTCATCGACCTCGTAACCAAACATCTGCGCCAATAATGCAAATAGAGATCCCAGACACCTCTTGTTGGTCGTAAAAGCATATACGTTGTTGAGGGGGAGTATCGACATGTCCTAGCGAGGACTTTGACCAAAACAGAAAAAGAGAAGAGGAAAGAAAGGAAAGAAACCGTCGAATTAAGGGAGGGATGAATAAATTTAGTTAGTTTTTTTTCCCCTTTTTTTCCCATGCAGGTGTGTTGGTGTTGGTCGGGGTCGTCATATCAGGCACGTCCACGGGCCTCGGCCGCGAAGAGCTCCCTCTTGATGTCCATGAGAATATCCTCCATCTTGTACACCTCCTCGCGCGACAGCGCTGCGGAACGAAGATGGTTGAGTACGCTGCGCAATGAGTCAACCATGTTGACGTCTTCCGTGTCGACTAGGGCCTGAGACTCGGACTGCGCGATGATGGCATCGGTGTTATTCGCGCCGTCAACCTCCATCGAGTCTGCGACTGTCGGCTGTGTCTGTGCCGAAAACGGCTCCAGCTCGGGCGCCTCGAAAGACTGGCTCTCGCGGTAATCCGCCTCTTGCTGCTCATGAACCAGCTGCGAGTGGATCTCGGCCTCCAAATCTTCGCTTCTGGAACCTGTGGAGAGTTTGGATGGGGTGTCCTGGGTGGACGAGCGTTGACCCTCGCAGAACGCCTCTTCGCCGAGGACGGGTGACATGGCGAGCTGTGAGGGCTCCATCTGGTCGGTCTTGTCGTCTGCCTCACCGGTGGACTTTCTCTTCTTGTGACGGGTGTCATACCTAGAAGCACCGCTTCGCTTCCGCTTCTTGGCCGACTTGTCAGGAGAGGATGTAGCCGATCTGGCCAGAGGAGTTGAAGGTTTTCCTGGTGAGCGAGACTTGTTCTCGCGTGGTGCCGGCTGGGACTGAGAAAGAGCAAGCTCTGCTGGCTCGTCCTCGTCATCCTCGTCATCTTCGTCCTCTTCTTCATCGTCGTCCTCGCCGCGGACGGTGATGCAGTCGAGAACAGCCGGCTTCTTCTCCCTCTTCTTCCCGTTTCTGGGACCTTTGGAGCGCTTGGGCGGCGAAGTCGCAGGGTAGTTGCTAATCGGCAGCTCGCACTTCCTGCGATCCAGCTCAACAACGAGTCTCAACATGCTTGTCTCATCTCCGTCGCTCATCTCAAAAGAGCGGTCCTTACAAGCCGCAGCCCGGGTTGCGGATCTGGTTAGAACAGTCGGTTGGGGGCTGGATTGTGCGTCGACAAACACCTCGCTGCCAGACCTAGGCTCCTCCATGTTGATCACCCGGGTGTTCTGAGGGGTTGACGGGGTGCTGGCAGGTTGAGGTGCTGAGGTGGTCTCGGCTGTCGCCTGCTCAGACTGCTGAGGCTGCACAGTCTCTTTCGCCTTTTCAAAAACAGGCGGTGGCAGTGCTGGTTCCTCCACGGCGCTCGAGGGTACCACTTGGAACGAGTCGTCAACTGCCGACAGATCTGGGCTGGCTTCTCCAGATTGACGCTGAGAAGTATTGGAGTTCGTCAGGTGAAGCACGGTAGGTTCATCGGCAGCTATTGCCATTTCCGGAGATGGCGAACCTGACAATGGCGATGAACTAAATTGCCAGTCGTCAAGCTCACTTCGACTGCTGGTTCGGGACTTGATTTGCGGCAATAGGGGGAACGGCCGCGGCTCGGGGGGCGAAGATGGCGGGTCCGTCATATCCTGATCGTTGTCTGCCATAGCCACTGCTTGGCCTCGTCGGGGCGTTGGAGTTGAGCTGACGAAATCCTCATACCTTGTGCTGCGCTTTGGCGTAACGTCTTTGGGGGTCTCTGGGACCTTTTCAGGGACCACGGCCTTGGATTCGACAGATGCATCTTCCTCTGTCTGCATCCGGGGGCTAGAGCGCATATCCGGAAACAATGCTGCAGTGTCTTTCTGCCTCTCTCTGATTTCCTTCTGCCGTTCGGTGAGGACCTGAGACTCGGGGTTGACTGCTGGGTTCAACGGCGACTTTTCGATGGGTGCAAATTGAATCTGCGATTCGTCGTGTCTCAGACGAGCAGTAGCAGCACTACGTCGGCCCCTGCTGCGAGTTCTCCTAGGAGTGCTGTCCAGCCTTCTCCTCGCGGACAGTGATGCCTTAGTCGAGCTGAGAGGGGATGAAAAGTTGATTGGGCCAGATGGCTGAGGCCTACTTCGAGAAGATCGTGTTGAAGTTACGGTGAGCATCTCAATATCGTCCTGGGACTCAACGAAGGAATGGTTCTGATCCGTGGATGCCTCCCGAGTAGGTTCCAAGCCCGGAAGAACAATGTCTACAGCCGGTTGGACGGCAAGCAAAACGGTCTTGAGATGCTCAGGGTACTGAATGCTCTCCGCGTTTTCGTAGATACGGTTCCATGCTTGGGCAACTGAGTTGACAATGTGCCGGTGCTTGCTTTCGAAGGCAGCACAGATGAGTTCCTCAAAAGTATCAAGTTGGATTTCTGCCGGTGTAGCGCCAGGCAGAATGATACCTCTCACAGTATCCCAAAGGGCCTTGACCTTTTCATCGTTAGTAAGATGTACTTTTGCAATTGACCGAGAAACTTACAACTTCAGAGGCAGCAGGGCTCTGACGAGCTTTGATAATACCCTGCGAATCCCGGATCCACATGACAAGGCCACTCTCCAAGGTTGACACCGTTCTCGGGGCGAGCTCAAGATTACAGCGAGACAGAAATCCGCCGCATTCCTTGAGGAGTAAGGTGGCCGAGTCATCGAGGTTGTCAGGCCCGTTGGCTTCGTAGAGCCGTTCCAGCAGCTCGTTGGTTAGTTTGTACAGGTTGTCGAATGGGTCGAAAGAGGATGACCTGGGCCCCGTAACAGCAGTGCCCCAGAGCCGGCGCCGAGCTGCTTCCACAGCCTGCCTATCCAATGGGTGCTTGGCCATGAAGAGCAGTTCTGCTGCAGCTGTAACGGTCTTCGCAGATACCACAGAGGTACGATCGGTAGGGATGGATTCGCGAATAACTTTCGCGAGCGGCTCAATGACTCCCAATGCTCGCCCAGCTTCACCAGTCTCTTCGCTGGCGCGGTTAGACAAGGCCGTGAGAAGCGAAAACCAGTGTTGCCAGGGAAGATCGGGTGCCTCCTTCCACCCTCGCTCCAAAAAGCGCACAGCTGTGCGATACTCATGGCCAAGGGCGGGCTCGCCAGTTGAGCTCGTGGTTTGTGCACTGTTCCGGGACGAACCACTGAAGGTAGAAGCCAAGCACTCTGCTGCAATGACCCATGGTGCGTAGGGAGAATGGGTAACTGTAGAGGACCAGATGGGTATAGCGGACAGCATCTCTTGTGCCAGCTCGAACCGAGACTTCGGTGACCTTGGTGCGAAGAATGGGTTGAAAACGGTCCGGTAGAAATCAACAAATTCCTCGTTGTCGGCGATGCCTGGGGGCAGTCTCGATACCAGCCCGGCGAGATGTTGAAGTGGTGTCCGGGCATCGCCTGCATTCTTTGTGGGCTTGTGAGAAGGGGTGGAGACAGGAGTGAAAGTCTGAAGTCGTCCAAGAGATATCATCTTCTCGGTGAAAGGCAGAGGGCCGAGGGCTTCCACAGTAACCGTGATAAGCCCTCCAGCACTTGCCAAAAATCGTGTTGCTGTGTCGGGGCGCAAGTTTTCAATCTCAGCCAGGCCGGTCTCCCAACGCTTGAGCAAAAGTCCGCACATCTGTGAGATGAAGGCGGTAGTGTCGACAGAGACCTTGATTTCCTTGGATGCTGCGGAAACCATCGCCCCGACCAATGTCTTCCACAGGCGATAAATAGGGCTGTTTTTGTCCCAAAGCTCCAGGAAGTGTCTCTCCATGATGGGCTCAATGACCTGGAAAACACGTGAAGAGTTACGCCGAAGCCACTTGGGGTCAATAGCCGGCAACTCGTGTGGTCGGGCGAGAAGCGTTTCTCTAATGCGCTCTTCCCTCCATAGCCGCGGTGTGGTTGAGTCGAAGAGGCCGGTCAGAATCAAAGTTGCCTGCCGCATGTGCTCGTCAACGGCATCGGGGCTCCTTGCATGTGCCCTAGGAGCCTCTGTGATTGGCTTGACACAAGCATCCCAGTAGCTCTCCAAAAGGTTTGTACTCGTGCCAGGCTTGAAGGTGTAGTAAAGGAGGTTACAAACGCTTCCGAAAACGACCTCTCGAAGGTGCTTGCTAGTATATTTCGATTTGAGCTGGCTGCCTAGAGGTTGGTACAGCGTGGGTAGCAGTCTGGTGAAAGATTGCCCCTCGGTGTGCATGGACCACACGAAACGGTTCCAGGCAAAGTTTGCCTCTTGCTTGGTCTGGGGATGGTCGTTGTTGTTGAAGCCCATCTGAATAAGTTGCAACCACTGATTGAAGAACTGCCACCGGTCGAGCGGGCAGCGCAAGAAGAGAATAATGACGCTCCATATCTTGGGAACAGCAGAGGTCAATTGCCTATCGTCCTTGTCCTTGGCCATGGAACGAAGTTGCTGGTGGTAGTACTCTGCGAACTTCATCTCTTCAATGGATGTATCGAATAGTTCCATCACCTTCCGCGAAAGCGATTTCTCCTTTCCAAAGGTGTAGACAGCTTCGAGGCCGAGGTTTATCGCAGCCGATCGCAGCTCTTTAACCCTGCTCAACATATCTGTGAGAAGATCGTTCAGCCAGTCCGAGTGAAGGACCATCAGCTGTCTTGACTGCTGAACCAGGCGCTTATAGATTAAGATCCGGGACATTACTATGCTCTTTCCCTTCAGGTTGTCTTCGATGCTACGCAGAGCGGCGACTAGACGCCGGACACGATCAGAGGTCATGACTTTGGGAGAAAAGTCCTGAGTAGCGACAGCGTGCATCAGGTGTCGAGCAATGTCTTTCGGTGTGCTCGGGTCCTCGAAGGATCGGATGCAGTGGTCGATAAAGAAAACGCCGAAGTCGTTGGGTATCGTTGAGGCGATGGCAGGGAAGTGCAAAAAAGTAGCGAGGAGGCTGAGGGCGTTGTTGACGAGAGGGGCGTCTAGTCCGCTCGAGGCGGGATTTTTGGCGGTGATGTCTCGTTGAATAAACTGGACAAACAATCCCATCTTGGCTTGAAGGGCAATCCGGTCTGGGAGATTGTTGGACGTCTTCAGCGTCGCGACCAAAGTTGTATAAGCATCCCGCTTGGAGTCTCTGTCAGCTCCGGCGAGCTGCTTGACGGTTGATTCCAACATGTCGGAGATGTTGACCGAGGTCACCAGACCATCTGCCTTGGTACTTGTGTTGAGGAGGCTGGGCGAAGAGGTCTGCTTGAGAATGCCCTTGACGGGTTTGGGCTGGGTTGAAGAAGGTGCCGAGAAGGGCGATCGCTTGCCAGAGACATTGACGCCTTGGTAATGGGGCGCCTCGTTGTATTGGGCTTTTGCGGAGAAGCCTACACGTTTCCTTGCTCTTCGTACACTCGGGTTCGTGGAATCGGCTCCGGAGAGCGGTGAGCAGCCACTCGGTGGCGTGTGGAGACTCGAACGAGGGTCGGAGGAGGGAGGGAGGACGATAAAATGCTTCGGTTTGAGGGTGGCATCAGCAGCTTGGCTGGTCTCGCGGGGCGGTGTCGGCGGACGAGGAGGTAACGACTCTAGTCGGCTCGACACAACTTCAACAGATCCCATGGCTGCGAGGAGGCTTCCCGTCAGGTGTGGGAAGGGGACGCCGAAGACCAGCAAGCTCGGTTCCTATATCGACTGGCGCATGCGTACGTTGGACTCCTGCCAGTAGAGACAGACGGAGGGAATGGCGATGCGTGGAACCAAATGTAATGTACAATCCTCTTCCTCTACCTATGGGAAAGATGCAAAAAAGGAAAGGTGATGGTGGAGAGGGGGGGTCTTTCCAGCGTCAACGAGAGTAGAAGATTCCGTATGGAAACAGAGAAAGAGCGAAGCCATGCACAGATATCCATACGGATATGAGGATGGGGGGGCCGGAGTCGTGGTTCGCGAGTACTCCTCGTCGAAAGGTTAGTTAGGGTGGCTCGAGCTGGTTAATTGGCTGGCGCTTGACGACTTTTGGTTCAACACGTCGAGGATGCACGTAAAAACGCGAGGTGAGCGCGCGAAACCACTTAAACTGGTGGCCCGTGCCAGGCGTGTATCCCAGTCGTTGCGTTGCCTGGTTGCCCGGGGGTTGGGCCGCTGAACGACCCCGAGTGGGGCAGTGGAATTCCATCTTCGAATTTGCATAGCCTGTGCCTGTACGGAGTATCCGTAAATGGCCGTCACACAGCAACTGTACAGAATGACCGCGGATGCTTAGGTAAGCTATCCTTGGCTACGGACCCCTGAGCTCGAGCATGCACTGTGCTAATTGACAGCCACTGCGGGGCTCCTCTTTCTTCTGTGAGGACCGACGGATGGGCTCGGGAATGTCGTGGCCAATATGCTTATTCCGTTTGCCTTTCTCCATATCGATTTCAATCTCACCTGAACATCGACATCGGCCATCTGTGAAAGTTTAAACGTACCCTTTTTGCCCTCATTTCCAAGGCTCTAATCCTGATATCATTGTTTCTCTTAGGCACCAATCGAGGGTCCTCTAGCTCGTGACACCGAACCTAGCGAGATTGTCATGGTGAAATATCAAGCCACCGCTTGAAATCGACCTCGAGTGCCACAAAACAAACCAATTGAATCGTACAAGCTCCATCGGCCACTGCAGGGAAGCGATCATCCTGCCGCATTTCAACATATAGGTAATACAATTTCACACGCAACTCATCTTCCCACAAGTATTCTACCCAGCATGGCATCCAGGTTGAAACGAATGCTAAGCGTTCAGGAGCGCACAGTCAATCAACGACTGTCTTCACCCGGAACCTCACCTAGCCATTCCTCGCTGGGTTTGCCGTGGCTCCTTCAGGCCCCTGGTCTCGACTCCAAGCGCGGTTTCGCACGCCAAGTCATGTCGCAACCCCTCGCTATGCAGGCCAACATTACCGGCCCCGGTAGGTCCTCATCGTTCCGTGCGGCTTTGTAACCCTTCAGCTGATGATTCCGTCAGCAAAACTTGAAGCCGTCAAAAGTTTGATGGAAAAACTGGGTGAAGACTTCAAGAAGCCTGTCTTACTCCCTCAGCGTAAAGTTCACCTCGCTCATGTGCATTCGAGAGAGCTTACAGCTGATTGTTGCAGAACGCGATGCTGCACTCGAAGAACTCAAGGTATACGGACGGGACCCCACCAATGCTGATCCAATCTTCACTCCAGAGGTCAGTCTCTCCGCTTCTTCGAGGTCTTTCGTCGCTCACACCCCATAGGGCATAGAGATCCTCGCAAAACACGCGTTCACCAGCCCTTCAAACTCGACAGCTAGAGCTGCTCTCAGAGTTCTGGCCAACTCCATGCTGCTGAACCCAACGGCCCGGCAAACATTTGTTGGCCTCGGCTATGAAGGCCTGGCTTGTAAGAGGTTGAGAAATAACAGCTTCGACGATGAGTTTCTTGTCTCGAGAGTGATCTTTCTCACAACGTACGGCACCAATATTGACTTGTTGGCACTGATCCAGAAGCATGGGCTGGCAGAGATCATTATTGGAAACTTATCCAAGCATGCCAAGCTTCTGACAGACCGTGAACTCAAGGCACCGATTGACCCTATGGAGGATATGGCGCTGAATGAGACTTTGAAGTTGCTTTTCAACGTATCCCATTACTGTCCCTCTGAAGTGGATGCTTTCACGGGCTGCATACCTCACATCATTGCTCTGCTCTGGAAGCACGACGTTCCTTCCGACAGACCCCTCAACCCACCATTCAATGCTCTAGTCAACGCGCTGCTCGACTTGAAGCTGGAGGACAAGGATATCCAAGAATTTATCTACCCAAAGGCCGAACCCAACATGTTGGCGGAGCGGTTGATCGAGATATTGGACCCCGCGTTGAAGACGTACCCCGACAACGAGCTCGAACAGCTTGTGACACCTCTTGTTGGCGTTTTGCGCCGGGTCTATAATGGTGCTCCTGAAGAGGTCAAGAAGTATGTCAGTGAGACTCTTCTTCCGACTGAACAGGACAGGAAAGAGATTCTTGGTCGCGGTTCATCCCTGACGTCACGGCTACTGCGTAACTCGACAAACCCCCTGACTCCTCATCTGCGCGACGCCATCTCGCGTCTTCTCTTTGACATGTCAGACCAGGATGCGTCCACGTTTGTTCAGAACGTCGGATACGGCTTTGCCTCGGGTTTCCTCTTCCAGAACAACATCCCGATCCCAGCAAGTGCATCTGAAGCCTTCAGCCCTGGCGAGGACCAGAAGCCAGTCAACCCTATTACCGGACAGTTTTTGGAGTCCGAGAAGCATGTGGATGTCCCGGAAATGACGGAAGATGAAAAGATGAGAGAAGCGGAAAGGCTTTTCGTACTATTTGAACGGTAAGTCAAGCCCAGCTTTCAATTTCGATCTCATGCTGACGACGTGGAAGACTGCGCAAGACGGGTGTTGTCGATGTCCAGAACCCAGTCGAGATGGCGGCGAGATCTGGGCAACTTCACGATTTGGGAGATAAACGAGTAGAGGAGGTCGATGACTGAGCGCTGTCTTTGAATAGCTCAGAGGGCGACTAGGATGGACTGCACTTACATCGGGTGATCTGTCAGTGTATCGTTAATGAACTCGAGTCCATATACTTGTCGAAGGCGGAATGGTATGAAGCGTCTTGCGGTTCCGCCTTTCAATTTGCTTGAGTTCGAGTGAGGGCGCCAAGTAGGATTACTTTCGAATGGCGCTCCTTGTGTTTACTACATGCGTGCTTTCTGGAGCATGTGTCCTGGGCTTCAAGCACTAACATCAACAAGCCAGGGATGAACGGTCTGTTTGCTTCAATCTCTTTCTTCCAGCCTCTTTGGAAGCGTTCAGGCTCTTTGTTTTTATAATCTTCCGTCTCTTAAACCCCTGCAGTTGACTTCTTTGATCCAGTCGACTATTCTCATGCCATCACCTTAAGCAAACAGTATCACCCAAGATATTCGCACCCCGAGAGCCCTGATACGTAGGTAGCCCTGACCTACCTACCTGCCTGTTTTGCGAGAGCAATATCAGGCAATTGAAGCGGAAGGAGTCCTCTGGGAGCACGCTCCTACTTCGCCTCAGGTATCAGATCTCGAAGTAGGTACCTACCTGCCTAGAATACTTACCTAGGTAGGTAGGTAGAGAGCGAGAGGGACTTGTTCGTTCCGCTCTTGTCCAAAACATCCTAGACCAGTAGGTATCTACCTAGGTAGGCACCTAGCTAAAACTCTTTCCCAAAGCTTTGAAAGAGCTGATTCGACCAACCAGCTTCAAGTACGGCTTAGGTGGGTAACTACAGCTCATCACCGCGTCTCATCTTCTTCCTTTCGACCTTATCTACCTACCTATCTGCCAGTCCTGTTCTTCCTTTGTTTCACTATTTCAAGCAAGACTTTCGCTTGCAGCGAGATGCCATCCTCACCTTCCGCCAGCACTCCAAGTACTCTATCAGAAACACCAAGCCCAACCTTCAGAATGTCTGCGCCTCGCGTCTTCAAGGGCCGCGAGGAGGAGGTGACAGTAGAACAGCTCGCCGCTTCGGCTGCTGCAGTGTAAGCTATCAGTAACAAACCAGGCCAGGCTTCACTTGCACTAAGACCTTAATAGCAAAACACAGTTAACCAGCAGGGGCTCTAATGACGAGGAGATACCCATGGTCAAGTCTGACATAATCTCCAGTCCAGTTGTCAATGCACGACCCATCGTCGCCGAGACCAAGAAGCGCAAAGCAGGTCGCCCTTCCAAGGGTAGGACTGCCAAAAAGCTCAAATTGGCTGAAGTCCCCAAGGTCACGGTCGGAACATCGCAGAGCGCTGTCCTTTTGGCCGACAACTCGTCTTCTTCCTCTTACGGGACTCCGGGCTCTCCTACCCTCACCAGAGGCAAGGTTCCTAACCAGCGGGCTGGGCCTATGAGTGGTGCCAATGTGCACGACTCCGATGACGATGTGAAGAAAGACGCTATCCCCGAGCCTAACTCAGTTCCCAAGCGGCGCGGTCGCCCGCAGAAGAATCAGACACCCATTCCGTTCAATCCAACTGGTAAAGGCAAGTCGATTGGCATTTAAAGCCAGGCCACCCACTCGTCTCCTGACCCTACTCTCGAGAGACAACTAGAAACTAACCAATGTGAGATTGCAGACTCGGTTCGGACTACCCGCGCGACTACTCGCAATGCTTCCGAGAAAGCTGCTCTAGCCAAACGCCCTAAGACTAAGGCTTCTCCTTCTAAGAGGGTATTTATGTCCTAGTTCTTCGTTTTGTTCGAATTCTAAACTGACCGAGAAAATAGCAGGCCTCTGTCCCTTATGGCCGAGGTGTTGCCCGTCCCAAGAAGACTTCCCACAAGGGAAATCAGGGTACTCCGCAGTTCACTAGGGAGGAGTATGTCGTAGAGAAAATCGTTGACTCACGCATCGATCCCGTCACCAAGGAGCAGATGTATATGGTGAAATGGAAGGGCTATGGCGTAAAAGAAAACACCTGGGAGCCGGCGAAGAACCTTGGAAAATGCAGTTCCCTAATTAAGACTTTTACCAACTCTCGGAAGTCAAACTCAAAGCGAAGGCGAGGGGAAAGGGAAAGGCGTAAAGGGTGTTGACCAGGCCATGTCAACAGCTCATCTGCATCGTTGTTTTTGAGGCTCAAGTTGACAGCCTAACTTGAACCTGTGTTTGCGTTGCGGAGTTCTCTCTACTTTGATTTTAAGGCGATCAATGATCATGGAAATGGGTTATCGAGTGCTCAAACGCGATAGGAGAGCGTGAAGAACCGGGTTTCCTGGAAGAAGGTTGCTTTTGCATTTGAGTATATGGTCGGGGCTGCGCGGGGACGTGATGACGTGGAGTGGTGCCGCTTGGGTGTCTGCTGACAGTAGATTGGCCGACTAATTGCCTCCCAGCTTAGGTAGCTAGCTCCCCACATAATATTCTCCGACTGGATGACTTGCCCATCCCCCTGGCCTCCAATTCAGGGTTCATAGTGACCTCAACCCTTCCTTCAACGTGTCCATCGTGCGGTGGCACTCAGCCCCAACAATCACTGCCTCTTGACTTTTTTCCTTCCGCCTCCACTCACTCCCGACTCTCGGCGCAAACCCTACCTCAAGGCTTCGACGGCGTGCTAAAGTCAAGGTTCGCGACACGCGGCACACCCAAAGCAAAAGCAAAATTTGACCGAGTTCCCCTCCAGTCGGCAGAAGCATCACTGTCGCAAACATGGACGCCGTCCGCTCCGCCCTCCAGCCAGTTACCCACAACCTTCCGGCGCCGATCCGCGAACTCGGCGTCTCCATTATTGGCGAGCAGTGCTACAAGTCCCTCCTGCTGGACATCAACGTTGAGGACGTCGAATGCATCAAGCTCGGCCTCTCCAAGGGCGTCGGCCTCGGCATCGTCGGCGTCTCGAGCATCGTCAAGCTCCCGCAGATCCGCAAGCTGACGGCCTCGCAGTCGGGCGAGGGCATCTCGGTGCTCTCGTACCTCCTCGAGACGGCCTCGTACATCGTGTCCCTGGCCTACAACTACCGCAACCAGTTCCCCTTCAGCACCTACGGCGAGACGGCGCTCATCATGGGCCAGAACGTCATCATCACGGTCCTGGTCCTCAACTACACCCGCCGTGCCGGTCTGGCCGCCGTCTTCGTGACGGTCCTGGCCGCCGTCGTCGCCGCGCTGTTCACTGGCAACGTGGTGGACATGCAGACCCTCGGGTACCTTCAGGCCGGCGCGGGCGTGTTGAGCGTCGCGAGCAAGGTCCCACAGATCCTGGCCATCTGGCAGGAGGGCGGCACCGGACAGCTGAGCGCCTTCGCTGTGAGTTTCTTCCCTCCCCCTTTTTCTTTTCCCCTACCCTTCCCAAGACTTCGGTTGCTGACGTGACGGTTCTCCAGGTCTTTAACTACCTCGCCGGCTCTCTCTCCCGCATCTTCACCACCCTCCAGGAGGTAAACGACAAGCTCATCCTGTACAACTTCATCGCCGGCTTCCTTCTGAACGCCGTGCTCGCCTCGCAGATGGCGTACTACTGGAACGCTCCGTCCAAGAAGGCCAAGGGCAAGCAGAAGGTCCCTGTGGCCGCCGCTCCTTCCTCCAGCGGTTCTTCCACGGCCACGTCGACGCCCAAGAAGGGCCCCAGCACGCGCCGCCGTGGGTAACGTACCTTGATAGCAGGGAATAGAGGTGGTGATCGGCTCTTTTTTTTGGGCGGTGGGAGATGCTGGCGGGGCGTTTAGATACCATGCATGTTGCTTCGGTAATACAGTGAGAAGATTTCATTGATATTTGGCCATTGCTTCACGATATGTGCAAGCTTCCTTTGATGAGTAATGCCCAAGGTGTTCCATTTGGTTTGCTGCTGAGCATGCTTCCACGCGTAGTCCTGTCTTTATTGGTCATTTCTTCCTTGATATTAAAACCGGAAAGAGACGCCTCTGCGTAAGGCCCCAAAACCACCCCCACTCCCCCCACCGTGTCACACCGAGACCACCGACCGCACCAAACGAAATCACAGACCAAAGCAGAAGGAAATGGGTATGCCCGCAGGCAGTGACCCCAAGGTCGTAATCGTAACATCGTCTACTGGCGTTCAGATTAGAACAGAGAGGTGAGGAGGCAGGAAGTAAGGAGAACCTACACTGTAATCCAACAGAAAGGGCCGCAGCCGCTCAGTGGCGGAGGGCGAGGAGGGAGATCAGGCCGGCCGCGAAGGCCACGACCCACACACCGCAGCCGACAAGCAGCATAATGCGCAAGTTGCGCCTTTGGTGGAAGGAGAGGCCGGAGCACTCTCCGCGGGTGATGGCCGCGAGCAGTCTGTCCCCCGAGAGGGCGAGGATGGCGAATCCCACGAAGGGAAGAACGCCCGTGGTCGCCATGACGGCGCGGTAGAACGCCTTCTGGCGGCGCACCGCCCTCTCGGAGAGCGGGAGGTCTCTGACGCTCGCGGCCATGTCGGCGAGCTCGGAGTCGGTGCCCTGGCCGCCCAGTTGACGGATGGCCTGCAGGGCGCGGTACCTTGCCACCACCTCTTCCGAGTCGAGGTGAGGCGAGGACCTCCGGCCCGCCGACGGGTCGTTGGCCAGGGCCCCAACCGTAGCCTGGTGGCTGGCCGAGGCGTTCCGCCTGGCCGTGGCGGCGGTCGAGGCCCGCTCCCTCGACAGGGGGGTTTGGGCCCGCCCCGAGCACTGGGTTGAGCAGTACTTGTGGGCGGGTTGCCCAAAGGGGGTTTTCCGGTGTCCTGGATTGAAAGAAAGAGTTAGAAAACGGTTGAATCAAGGTAGGTTGGCAAAGTGAGGGCTTGTTCATACGAGGGTGCGCCAACGGGGAATTGGAATTTCGAGCGAGGATTTCGAACGCGGTGATTTGAGTGTGGGTCTTTTCAAACCGAAATTCGAACGCAGTAGTTTTTGGAGCATTGGTGTTGAAGAAGGAAGAAGGAAGAAAAGAAGAAAAGAGCAAAAGGTGTAGGAGGGCAAGAATACATAGGGCAGGCCATGGGTGAGAGAAGCGGGCACTTACCTGAGATAGCGGGGCTGCGGTAGTCAAAGGCTGGGTTCTGAATCCGAGAGAAGATCGAGCGTGCAGAATTCTTTCGTATGGTAGGGCGAGGGAGAGCGTGGCTACCACCCTGAGAAGACAAAGGCAAGGGGAGGATACGGCCAGAGAGCGTCTGATCCTCAAGACCACTGGCGCGGCGGACAGCTTGGCGTGTGGCAGCATCCTCGAGGGCGACCAAGGGGAAGGGGAGGTTAGCGTAGACGTTGTTAGCAGACTGTGTCGCTTCCATGGCTTGCTGAGCCCGTTCTCGTTCAGCACGGATCCGGGGCCAGGAGAAGTCTCTGTACGGAGTAGGCATGGACTCCAGCTCAATCTCCTCCCATCCTTCCTGGTGAAGCTGTCTCTGCTGGAAAACACGGCTTGGGGGTCTGACAGAGGAAGGAGATGGAGATCGTGAGGGCATTGGCTGCTGCTGGGTGCTCTTCTCCCACCAGGCCTTGGTAGCCGAGGACTTGCGACCAGCAGGAGCTCTCGTGCGCTGATTCTGTCGGACCAAAAGCGCGTCAGAGACGTTGGCAATGCTGCTTCCAGTCATAACACGACCAACAGCACCAGTAGGAAATTCACGGTCGTCAGTGACAGTTCTCCAGTCTTCGTCTCCCTTAAGACTTGTTCGGTTCTCTGTGTCACCTGATGCAACTGTTGCCATGCGAGTGTTGTCGATAGCGCTGTAGGGCTCTGCGGGTTGCATGTTGATCTCATCTTCATTGAATGTCGAGACAGGCACCTTGATGCCGGATTGAGTGATCTGCCAGTCTGAGTTTATTGCTGGGGCGTGATAGAAGTCCTCCTTTTGTTGACTGGAACGCATGCGGTAAGGTGACTGCTGTGAATCATAGGTGCGTGAAGCCAGGCCTTGGCGAACAATGAGACCACTAGAAGGCAGGCTGAGTCCGGTGACATGATGAAGAGCTCGGGAGACTTCCTTCTCGGCATGAGGGCGCAAGAAGACCTTCTTGTCCTCAGGTTCAGATGGCGGAGCATTGGTGTTTGAAGCACCGGATGATATGCCTGAGAACGCATGGAACGGGTTCAAACGACTGACAGAAGCCTTTCCTTTGTCCTCGCTGGTGAAGTGGCACTCTGAAATATCTGAGATATCTCCATCATAATGAGACTCAGGACGGGTAGCAGACTCTGCGGTAGGGAGGGGCTGTGTCTCAGGGATAGTGGGAGGGGGTAGAACACCGCGGTCGATAAAGATCGGGTACTGAGTGCCATTCTGGCCAGAAAGATGAGTATCTTCAAGATTATCAACGGTAGGCTTCTTCTTGATGACGTCGTCCAAGTGAGACTGGGACAACTGCTGGGACGGGTGCTTAGAGTCTGGGGCAATTGGAGGAGGTAGAGTGGGAGATGATGCAAGAGCGGGGGAAGACTTGGGCTCGAGTTTGACCTTGTCTTGAAAAGAATCGTCATCGGTAGAGGGTAGGTAATAATCATCACCATCTTCTGGGTAGAAAGAGGAAGCATCTGGGTAATCGGATGTTGGTTGCTGGCCACTGAAGGGGTTGTCGACAGCGTCATATTGGTTAAATTTGTCCTTGGATTTGTGAACGGATGATACCGAGCTGTCGACAAAAGCCTTCTCATTGTCTGATTCACAGATGGAGACGGACGCATGGGCGCCTTGATCAGTCGTCTTGGTCTGAGACTCGATGGCGGAGGCAGAGGATTGGTTGGTGAACTTGCTCTCATGGCCAGACTGGTACTCTGCAACACGCTGCTGTGACTGTTCTGCTTCGACCCTTCCTTTGAGCTGTCTGGATGCGTTGGATACTTGGAGGATTTCTTCAACTTGCTCTTTGGTGAGTTGCTCCTCAATGCAAAGGTCTTCCTCGATGGGAGTTCTGGGAGTGGCAGGAACGATGTGTCGATGTGCCTCATTGAAAGAATTGTAAAGAGGTCGGTTGGGTGTGAGAGAACGCTTCGAGAACCGCTGAACAAAGTCAGCTTGATGCTCTGAGCTCAAAGTAAACAAATAAGGGACACTTACCTCTTGGGAATCCTGATTTTTCGACATCCTTGTAGTGGGTGAGTCCTCCTGTATTAAGTAAAAGAAGAAGGGGATAAAGAGATTGTCCTTTTGAAATATTCTTGGGTCGATAAGGACAAAGAATATGTAATTGAGTGCTTGGGCTTTCTGAAGTGAGTGGGAAAACCTGAAGACGTCGAAGCTTCTTTTTTGGATGAAAGTCTCTGCAAGATTGCCCTGCCGAATCTTTTCCTTCCTTCAGATCGCGTTCCAAATGAAATGAGAAAAAGCAGAAAGCGACAGAACAAGCAGGGGTTGTTAGCGGGCTGTGAGAGGTCGGTAGGAAGCCGCGGTCTCCAAGACCAGAAGTGAGCAAGCGTTCAATGTGATGATACAAGACGCTTTTTTTTCAAGGAATAATCTTGAAGAGGTGACCTTGTAAAACAACGGTGACCAGATTCAGGGCCCTCTTGTAATCGTCACTTGCGCGTTCGAAGCTCAGAAGTCGTCTTGATCGCAACGCAAGTAAAGAGATGAGAGTAATCTCAGAACAAAACAAAAAAGGCTGATGTTCGGTTTGGAGAAAGGAGATGAGAATATTTCCGGGTTTCAGACAGGATATCGAGTGAGTGAAAGGAAAAGTGTGAAGGAAATAGTTGTGTTGAGAGGGTTGCGGGTGAGAGAGCTGCGAGTGAGAATAATATTTTGAGAAGTCGAGACGCAGCGTGGAAGAAACATTGAGAAGGGAAGGGGCAGCGGAGGTGTATGGCAGAAGTTTATCTGGTCCTGCTGGTTGCAAATAAGGAAGGAGCAACAACGCGGGTAAATTGGATCGCGTAGCCAGGAGATGTGATGCTGGGCTCGAGATGGCAACCATCACAAATGGGGAAGCTTGGTCTTCAGCCCGCCCCTTGGTAATCTGTCTACCGCCTCCACGCGAATTACACTGCATAGCTACAGCTGTACTCCCCAGGCGAAAGAAAAAACAGTGAACTGCGTTTCCGTAGCATCTTGGGTTTGTATGATAATACCCCTGATGCGAGTACTGGCTTGTACTCGAGTATTGTCCCTCATGCCGGTTGATGGCTAAGACTGTTGCCCAGTGCAAGTCACGTTCGAAATAGCATACAGGTTATTCAATCTTCAGTAATCAGGTGCTGTGAAAGCGAATCGTATGCTACTAATTAATCTCTGCTTCGGTTACTTGTGTCCTAGAGAGAACATAATATAGCGGGTCATTGCTAATAACATCTGATCAATGAGTTAACGGGCGATCACCAGACCATTTTGAGGGCATCATTTGACTTGCGTGGGTAGCATAAATGCCTTGACCACGCCATTGTCGACCCTCAACTCATTCTCGCTCATATGTTGAAGCAGCCAGCGGTGAACTGGGTGATGTAGTTAGAATGTAAGTTAAATAATGCTTAAGGGAGGTAATGAAGTTAAGAGGAGCCTGACGATTGTTTTCAATTAGTAATTGTGTCACTAGTTGACAACGATATTCAAAATCAAATTGGAAATATAAATCTTAGGGTTGAAGATAGTAGGTTTTCGATGATCGACCTTTCAGTCATGGGTAAGTTATTCTCAATGTTTGTAACAAAGCTCATACAAAGACTCGATTTGAAGGCAAGAGGTATTCTAGTCTTGTGCAATGAATAATTCCTTCTACAAAGATTAGCATATCCATTGCTGGAAGGCACGTCCGATATTAAGGCATTCTGTCCCTTGACCAGTATTATTGGCTTTTCCCGGCAATGACGTTCTCGCAGGATAATATGGAGGCCCGTCGCACCGTCAACGTGGGGCTATCTAGAAAAGCTTACTGGGAAGGAATGAGATGTCGTCGGAGTAGGCAGGCACAACCTGCAACCTATAGGCCAATGGCAGGAGGTCTAGACTCCAGGACCGTCGGCTGTATTAAGATGGACGATAAGATGAAATCTCTTGGTTATCGATAAGACCGAACCCCGGAACTGGTTATATTTATTTTGTTTACCAGTGGATGCTAAGTACTTATGTACCGGTAGATATCTGCTTACCTCCACATCCGCAGGTGGCTGTGGTCTCTAGATCCGCCTTTTCATCTCCGTGTATTGTCGGCATATCTGAGGAGGCGATTATTTCTCCGTTCATTGGTGCCACCGCCTCACACATCTTGGCATATCCGAAGCTGTTCTGAGTCCTTCCACAGTCCCAGCGTCGCGTCGTGTTCAAAGACTCCAAGGTTCCAAACAATGCTTTTTTCGGCAGAGTCTTTTCCCACACCATGTCACGCCTCTCCCTCCACCTGCCTGTTGACTCCCAAATTGGGACCGGCCGACGGTTTTATGTCGGTCGACCTTCCGCAACTCGCGATCAACAGAAGCCTTCGGTCACTCTGATCGGAGGGACGCCGATAAGTCTATCAATCAATCGCGGCAAACGGATCTGCGCGTGCGTTGCCGATCTGCAGAAGACGAAACATGTCTCCTCATCGAGTTCAGCAAATGACCTTGGGACGGCATCGCTCACAAAATCTCCACAAAATCCCTCGAGGGGGAGGGGAGGCCGGCATGCTATAATCATGGATTCTGGTCGACTTCCCTCGACGGAGACGACGAGATAGATAAACTTTGGCTTGCCCGCAGTCCGTGCCCGTCTCGTCCGAGTCTAACGGGGGCCTCACGACGATTGACATGCGCAAGCACTTTATAGCGTTGCAGGCCTCTGGATGGAAAGAAGGGTGGGATTGCGTGCGTAGTTTAGTATGTCGTACGGACAGGCCGTAGGTGGTATTTGGACTACGGACTACGGATACGTACATGACAAGCAAGATCCCAAACTAGGCAAGCCGAAAAAGCAAGGATCGGCACCGAATTACAGTACCTAGACGCCTGGGACCCATCACTGACCAAGACAAGGCGAAGATCATTGTCGCGCCTCAAGTGCTAACAACGCAGCAAGTCAATGCCGCTGTCAACGCACCGGACCCTCGTTTGCTTGGAATTCAGGCTGTCTCGCCGAGCTGCATCATCATCAACAACAACAACAACAACAACAACAACAACAACAACAACATCAACAACATCAACAACATCAACAACATCAACAAACAACCAACTTGTACGAATCCTTGTCGCATCGCAAACACATCGCATGGGCACAGCGTCGCGGCGCAGCCTTTCTGTTTGCAGTACACTGGCCCGACTCGACGAGGTGCAGGAGTCAGCTTCCTGGTCATGTTTGGTCATGCCTTGCCAATTGGATTGCGCTGGTACCGGAATCTGTCCCGCGGACCGTGGGTCTCGCAGAGGCGTCACGGATGATGGGCAAGCCTGTAAGCCATCAACAAGAAGAGCGAGGTTGGGCGTTGCGTTGCTTCAGTGGATGGCAATCTCTTCAAGGGCCCCCGAGTGAGTGAGAATTGGAAAGCCTCATCTAAGGAGGCGACCAGAGCCGACGAGGGAGCAACATATGCACCGAGATGAGGCAACCAATGGGAGCCCGAGGCCGGGGATGCAGGGCCAATCATGCACGGTAAAAATCCACCCCCTTTGCCAAAGAGAGGCCTTGTTGAATACCTAGGCACCTAGGATAGGTACCTAGAAGGCCCAGGCCAGGTTTCGACTCCCTCGCCTCTCTCCCTGCTGGCGGCAACGCTTGCCAACCCCCACTGCCCTTCGCATGCCTCAACCTGAATTCCCACCCCCCCCCCCTCTCTTTTCCGATCCTGTTTCGAGTCGGCGGACGGACTCGCGAAATCCCATTGCCGTCTGGCCACAATGGGTTCGAATACACACAACCACCAGACACAAAAAACGAAAGACAAAGCAGAAAGGCTGCTGGGCTGACGGCGTACATATATGCGAGACAGCGGCAGCATCATCATCATTATCATCATCACCACAATGCTTTCCATGCTCTTACATGATGCATGCATGCACGCACAACCAGCAATGTCCTGCCCAGTCAGCGCAGCACCACCTCACAGCTGAGGCGTGCGATGAAAGCCAGTTCCAGGAGGGACAAGGTTGGGAGCTGGAGCTTACATGGCGTAGGTTCGTCAAGTTTCAACGCCAATCCGCCTGGAGACGCCACGTTCCTTGCACCGGTCGGGGTGGGTAGCAGCGATGGCCCTCGCACTAAGTCTGCGATGCGCAACGCCGCACACGCATATCCGTCTTAGCTCCCTCCCCTCACCGCTCAGTCCCTACCTACCAAGTGTCCGCCGCCCGGCTATCTGTCCACCCAAATCGCCACATTCCCTTCGTTTCTTCTGGTTGGGATTCTGCAGATGAACAAGCCAAGGGGGGGCCTAGATGGGCCTTGCAACGCTGTCCTGCCTTGAGCTGGGTCTCTCCATGCAACCGGCTATCTTTCTACGAAAGAACAGACTGGCTGACGGAAAACGGCGGAATTACCTGCTCCTCGCCTCACTTCGTCCGCCCTCGGACAGGCTCTCTCTCTCTCTCTCTCTCTCTCTCTACGTACTGTATTTCGTTTACTTGGCATGGTTCTCCCAGCCTATCCATTTCTCGTTAGTTGCCGTTCTTGACCACAACACACCCGGGGCCGGCCACCCTTCTCCACCGGTCTTCATGCGGTTTCCGGGCGCACATGACACCCAACCAACACAGACCCCCTCCCGTATTTCACCTTGAGAACCCCCCGGGCCTTCCATCTTTTGTCCTTCCCTGACACTCCGAGCTTTGCCCATTCCCTCCAACTTCGCCCTTTTCCACCATTTGCAATATCTCAAGCATGTTCAATGGCGTTTTGGGTGGTTGGCGGGGAGGCAAGCCCATTGTCCCAGTGCAACGGCCACGCCTCCAGTCCCGACCTCTACGTTGTGGGTGGCAAAAGGAGGATTGGTCACCCTGATAAGGATGCTTTTTGCGACGACTATCCGTACGCATACGACGAGACGCCTCCGCGCAAGAGAGCCCGCATATCGCATCTTGCCCCAGACGCGCACCGCAACTGTTCATCCAGGGGTTCCGTGCCCGTCCAGAACCTGTCTTTTCTGGTCATTCGAGAGCGAGCGTCGCCCTCGCCCGACCCGGCCGACGCCGATGTCACCTCATCGCAAATGGAGCGAACCGCCTCCGGCCTCTCCATTTCTTCGGACACAAACATTTACAGCGCCCACAGTGACGATGATCTGACGCTTCTGGACGACGACGCCGCGGCGAGACTGGTCGAAGACCGACTGCATCTGGGCCGGCGACGTACGAAGGATACTCAGCATGAGAGGATCTTGCGGTCTCTCATTCGCCCACGATCCCGGGATGCCGAATTCTCCATTGATAACGCTGCCTTGGAGAGCATTTTCTCTGCCGCGAATGAAATCTTCTTCCACAACAGCTTATCGCAACGCGTAACATGGGACTGGTCTCATGCATCTAGCGCCCAGTACAAGGATCACATCATCGGCACTACGGCTCTTCGACGTTCGAAAATGGGAGGCTTTGAGACTCTCATCGTGCTATCCAACCCGATTCTCAAGAATAAACAGTACAACAGGCGACTGCTTATTTCTACATTTTTGCACGAGCTCATTCACAGCTATCTCTTTATCAAATGTGGTGTCAAGGCTCGTGAATGCGGAGGCCATACGGCGGGTTTCCGAAGGATCGCCGAGCTCATCGATCTCTGGGCCGGTTCAGATAACTTGCACCTCCGAGACATGGAAGCCGACCTGGATCACTTTCGGGAAGACCAAGGGTACTTCCCAGCCGACGACATGAGCTCTACGAACACGGCATTCAGGACCGTGTTGCCCGAGGTCCATGAAAACCCTGGGCCTAACCACCATACACACTACGAACACCAATATCATGGACGATCTCGATACCAATCTCAAGAACAATGGGATTATTGCATCAACGACCACCGCCTGTACTTCCCGGTCAGTCGGGGCAGCAGTCCTACCTCCACAATTCCCACGACAACCGAGGAGGAGGGCTTGGAAGATGTGGAACCTTTGGAAGAAGGCGAGATCCGCGAACGACGTGGCCGGCGCTTATGCCCGGATGACTACGTGCCCAGCAGGCATTCATCGAACCACCGCGAACGATATTATGAGTCACACGACAGGCCCCTTTTATATGACGGGCGACGCGCCTGTCCAGACGACCGGAGGGGAATTGTCGTACCGGGTTACGGCAATATCTCACCATACGTTGGGGGATGTCGAGACGCATCCCCAACTTGTGTATAGCACGCTATTCACAACACATTTTATTTCTTTTGTCTAGGGCTTACAAGAAGGCGGTCGGGTGGGGTTCAAAAGCATTTTAAGCATGGCGACGGAGTTATTCCATACTACTGCGGGCGTCTCTATCACCATTGGGGGTTTTCTGGTGCATCATCATGGGTCGGCGGACGGAACATCATATCAGGCTATCATCTTTGTAATCCCAATCGTCTTCTACCTCGTCATTAACTAGATCTTTTATCTACGGGCCCACCTTCTAGGCGGGCAGCCACGCTAGCCCTCTCATCATCCACATCAAGCAAACATCGGCTTCGTCGCTGGTCTTCTCCGTGCATTTGGGCGGCTGCCGTTGACTGCACTGCAGGTGCGAAACCCCGCTATGAAGGGTGCGAAACCCGCTTACATCATATGTCGTCGCCGACGAAGAGGCCTAAGTCGATCGAGCCTCTGCTTCGAAACCATGCGCCTCTCTCGAGAGCGCTTCTGAGGGGGGCGTGCCCGCGCCTGCGACAGATGTCAGATGTGACAGATGTGCCCAAGCGCTACTGCGGATTAGATCTGAACTTACAAAATGATCCCACCAGCAACACGATGGCCGAAAGGGAGAGAAACAAAGACACAAAGACACAATTGGAAAGCTCTCACACGCGCAATGAAGTGACGCGGCAGACCGAAATGGCAGAATCGAAGCGAGCCAGGTTCCTCCCACAACGATGCCCGCACCATTCTCAGAAAGCTCACCAGAATGACACCCTCCAGCCGCACTCGTACAACATCAACGACGTCGCCATCACCTTGTCCGAAAGCATCTTGGGACCGGTTCAGTGGACCGCGTGCGAGAGGTCCCTGAAGAACACTGTCGCCCGCGTTTTATCCGATCAAGGCACCGAAACGGATCCGAATGTCGTCTCACCCGGCACGATCTTCTCTCTCATGAAGACCATCGACGAGCTGTGCCTTTTGGGCTTACTCTTCCCGACATCTCAGGTCAACCACGTGTCACACCCCGTACTTCTGGAAGTCGGACAAGCACGAGGTCGCGTAGGTTGGACGCAGCCTATCCGGGGTAACAAGTCGTCAGGCGGCCCCAGCATCGCCATCCGTCTGAGCACGGTTCGCTACCACCCCGACGGCACGAGCACCCGGCTGCCGCTCAAGGAAGTTGCTCAGGTCGCGGTCCACGAGATGGTGCACGCGTACCTCATACTGTTCTCCTGCCGCCGGGAGCAGTGCGAGGTCGACTTTGACGTCATGCATCGCAACGCGGACGGCGGCGGACACGGCCTGGCGTTCGTCGCGCTACTGAAGGCCGTCGCGTGCCAGATCCAGAGCTGGGCGCCGGAGCTGGGGGACTTTGGGCTGACGGACGAGGCCATCCACCCGTACGAGGACTTTGGGCTCGAGCTGTGGAAGAGGGGGGACAGGATCTCGTCCCGGAGCAAGGGGCAGCGCGTGTGGTGGCTCGCTGCGAAGCCGATGTGAAGCCGGAGGCATCGTCAGCGTTGTTGGGACCCCGAACAAGAAGCGATTGGCAAGACGTACGAGCTGTTCTGTTGCCGTGCCGAACAGGATGCTAGAGCAGTCTTTGGGGCGTCTGAGGCGTTTGTGGACTTTGTAACAAGCGCAAGCTTGCGGATCTTTTGTTTCCCTTATTGGTTCTGAGACGTTGGGCAGTGGGAAAGCCCGGCTAAGCGAGATAAGAAGTGGCTCCAAAGTTCAAACTGAAGCAGCAGATCTTCTTGCCTTTGCGTCTCGCCAACGTAGTCAGTTGTCTGGTACACACGATCGGATCAGAGATGAATCATTGAATCATGCTGTTACCATCCCGATCTCTGCCAACTGCGTTGACCTTGCGATGGTACCAAGAATGTATGTAAGATATAACTCGCTTGCTGTGAACAAAGATCTACAAAACAGCGGGCTTGCCGCAAAAATAAAAATAAAAAAGGAGAAAAACAAATAAAAGAAACATCAGCACCCCCCTATATTTAGCTTGAAGCAGCATGTCAGAAATAGGTATAGAAACTAAACCAGTTTTGTTTTCTGGTTCATATTTAGTTTCCTGTTATATCTCATAGTATTCTTGTTATACGCCACTTTAGAGGCCGCAGTGACTTGTAATACTTGTAACCTGGTACCATCACGCGTTTTCTTTCCTAAATTGTATTGTATGCCTCGACTTTGAATCTTCCTTTATGTTTTATTTAGTAATCATTATCTTGTTACTTTGTTTTGTGCCCACTTCTTCGAGAGGAGCTGGAAGTACTCCCAGCGTGTCCTAGTCGACGCGTGAAAGTGATTTTCAGCCAAGCGCCAAGGCCGGCTGTCAGGTACCTTTTACATATATGTATTCATTGTCCAGCGTTTGAAAATGTCAGCAAAAAGACCGAACGATCATGGAAGAATCCTGTTTCTGATTCTGTCGCCTGTTGTTTTACTTTGTAGGGAGAGCAGATCTCACAAACGATATCCGTGATGGCCTTGCAGACTTGCCTGAGCGGTATGAAGGCTATGTTCCAGCAAAGGAAGCCTCCTTGCCCGCAGTCAGCCTGTGTGTCTTTTGACGCAACAGCGCGATGGATCCCGAGACCCGACCTCGGCAATAAAGCCGTGCCCCTTTGATGAAAGACGCCGGGCTGTGAGAAAGCAGAACCGGCAAAGACGCAGGACCAAGACGTTCCGGACACGAAGCCTTGCCAGGTCAGATCCAGGCTTCAAAGGGCGGCGCCAGTTTTTCGAAGGGCTAACATGAACCCGTTTTTTGATTCTCGCCGATGTCTTTGCAGATACTCGTCCGGCTTTTTTCCTCGCATTCGGTCTTGGCTTTTTTTTTTTTTTCCACTTTCTCCTTTTTTACGCACATGGTGGGCAGAAAATTGACGGTGGTCTAGCTGGGCAGTATCAGAATGCCATCACCGTCGTAATAAATGCTCTCTTCCTGAAGCATGTCGTTCAGCGAAGGGGTATCGTCGACGAGAGAACATCTAGCTCGCAACCCTCTGCCCCATGTATCTCGCGGCAATCATCAGTTGCCTAATGAAGCAAATTGCAAGTTCGGAGCCCGGGAAAAGGCGCGACGAGAAGAGTCCTTGAATAGCTAGCTAATGGAAAGCCGGACTGTAGACGGCACTCTTATCGTTCATTATCACCTGAAAACCCTCAACCTCGTCACCTGCTTACTCGCGAGCGCTCATCTGGACATTCTGACCTCTTAAAGGCCAGTCTATGTCTGGGGGCAACAATTCGGTTCCGGGGGGGGGGGGCGGAATGGACACGCGCTCGGGACAACTTTGTCGATGATTCGTGGAGCGACTATAGCTTGCACAGGGGCTTGAGTTTCGAAGACGCAGATACAGCCAGCATTGGTGTTTTGTGTGAAGGCTCTTCAGTTGTCAAACGTGGACAGGTCGTGAGGTGATATGTTGGGCCACTTTTGCGACATTTTTAACAAGACTCCAATTTCAACATGGAACCACCTAGTTGTTCATTCTTTGTCGAAGCAGAGCATTGATTGTTTCGTAGGTCAGCAATCGGGTCATACCAGTGCGCAGCTCTGGTGCTGGCCTTCAAGGTCGACAGCCAAACAATGACCGTACAGTATCAGCGTTCGAAACGCAGCGTGTTATAATGAGTACGGCTGTTCGTGCCATGGAAGTTGGCAAAGATTTCCAGCCCATTCGAGAAACCACACCGTTCAAGCCAGCCGTGTTATATATATAGTCGGATTCAAGCCATGCAGAGACAACCCAGCGGGTCTCGCCAGACAGGCGTCGTCCTTCGCCCTTGCGTTGTTCACATGAGTAACAGGGTGTCCAGTTATAGCTCCGAACTTGGACCGCACGGTCAGTATGGCGCCTACTACATTGGCGACTTGGTGACAAGAACCATTCAGCATGGCCTCTCTCTGGGTCCGGGGGACGCAATCGACGCCAAAGACAAGATGAAATACGCCTTGATCGAAGGGCTCCACGAGCTCTACGACAGCCGAAGCCAGGAGCACTTTGATCACATGCTCGAGGTGGCGCAGGTCGTTGATCGGTATTTCCTGCAAGGTTGGCTCACCCACATCCACAGGTGCCAGTCCGGACAGGAGCTGGCCCATCTCCGAGTAGACATCCGGGACGGCAACGAGAACTGCGAAGATTCGTGCAGCAGCTTCCGGGTCGGGGTGCAGAACGACGACGTCGGATCGCTCCCCATCGTCGATGTTGACGTCGACGCGGCAGGAGCGTGGACCATTAGCCAGATTGTGGCGATGCTGATCCGCGAGATGGTGCACGGCTACCTGATGCTGTTCTCGTGCCGAGGCGGCTCTTGTCGGGAGTTTGGGGGCTGCTCTCAGCGCTCCCACGACAAAAGAGGACGACACGGATGGCATTCGCACATGTTGCTGAAGCACATCTATAGGAGCATACAGGGATGGGATGACACTCTGGGCAACTTCGGGGAGGATTTCATTGATGGATGCGACCGAGAAAGCCAGGATGATGTGTTGGCTGATGTGAGGAACTTGTATTCGTGATAGAGTGAAAGAGCCTGGGCGGGAAAATGGGACGTTTGATCATCTAGAGCGACTTTCAGTTACTGTTGGAAAAGGACGCCCGTGCATCTCTCTAAACATTACAATGACCGACGTTTGTCCGTCCAATAAGAATGGTGTTTCTGGTGTTTTCTCTCGGGCTCGAAAGGGCTTCGAGAGCTGGAGAGCGAGATTCGTATAAAGTTGATGAGCGTTGGGAAAACCCTGAACGGCTCGAGGGTTATCGTAGGAGCACGGAAGGGTGTTTGCGGCTCCGGATGGCTTTCAAGGCAGTTGGTCTCACGAATTCGTGTGAGCTTCATGAACCTCCCAGACCCACGGTAACGGTTTGTATGGGTTAATCCTATTCGCTTGTCTTGCGTACCGCAATTGCCCGGATAGCTCGACCAATCGCAACGGGTCAGATAGAGACTAAGCCCACGACTACAACTACACGTGCGGGCGGCGTGCTGGCTCGACCGGATTCGAACTTGGCGCTGCATCAGAAACACCCGTTCCTGCGTAACGGCTACCAGGACCTCGGAACCGGGTTTTATAGTCTGACAACCTACCTGTACCGGTATTTCCTAGTTACATGCGTTGTCGACTTTGGCTGGGGAGTCTTGAGTCTGCTTTCTCACGTTCTGATCTTGCCCGCATCGCAGCTGCGATTCCTCACAAGGCTTTTCGCTTGCGTGCGTCGGTAATTTCAATCAACCCACTTTGAGCGCTAAATGACGGCTAGAACAAATAGAGCATACGTTCGTTGTGCTGCCTAGACCGTAGTTGCTCAACTCTGAATAGTGAGCCCCTCCTCCCTTCCCACCTCCTGATGGTTTCCAAGAAACTGGCAACCCTAATCGCGCATATGTATTATAGACAAAACCTCCATCATGAGTCCGTGAGCGAAACAATTGCTTGAGAAATTCGACGTCGCTTGAATAGATATCACAGCTCAGGACAGTTGTACGGCCGCCGGGGGGGGGTCCCAAACGCCCTACATACGTCGATCAGGAACACTCAACATATCAACATATAATTGCATCACAGCTTGGGACCAGCGGCTCGACATCTTATGAACGCCTGGCCAGTCCACCATCGGCCCGCCTTGATTTCTGCAGACCAATATGACCCGCCGCTGCTCGTCTGGAATCGGTCTAGAACATGGCCAGGCCAAAAAATCTCAAACATCGAATTAAACTACCCGTACTAGGGTGCATCATGGTTCGACTGCCATCGGAGTCATGTAGTTTTTCTTTTGTGGCCCCTAGTCACCGGATCTCTTGACTCTTTAACCTTGATTGCGCATCCGCAACTCGTATTATCATCCGTAAACTCTACCAGCACCTGTCAGGGGGGAAGGTTCCTCATGATGTGCATGACTTGGAAAGTATCCCGGAGGAAAACCTCGGTCGGCAATGTCGTATTCTTTATTGTTCTTATCTGACCAGCGTTGTTTATTCAAAAAGCTGACAAGTCACCGACAACTGCCGCACAGTCTCTTTTGACGTGTTCGCAGCCAGCCTGCTTTCTTCCCGTGCGCCCGGTCCAACGGTTCTTGGCAGGAGGCTCGAGCCCGGGCAACTCTAGTCGTGGTTCCGTGCCGTGGCGGCAGTTGGGCCTGGGCCCTTGTCGGTGTTAGTGGGCGGAAACTGTACATGGGAAGTGGTTAGTTAGGGCCAGCAGAAGTCGATCGTCATTTTCAGCGACCAGGGGATGAGTCTGACAGTGGGAAATCCCCCAAAGAGTCCATGCAAGCGAGAGTGTGCCGTAAGATGTAGAGTATTATTATGGTGAGGTCCCGTATACAGCACAGGACAGCTCGTCTGTTCCAAAAACTGGATGGCGGAACTGCCCGTCGCCTTCATTCTCGCTCTCCCCACCCCTCCAGTCTTCGTTGCCCATGTGCCGTTTCATGCCCGGAGACCAGCCTAAAGTCCTTACCCAAAGAGAGAAAAAACAAAACAAAAACAAAAACGAATGGCTGATATGCAGACGTGAACAAAAGAAGAGAAAAATCAAAATGCCTTCCAGAGCCCAGAGGGGTATCTTATGCCTTTTCATTTCGCAAATCGCAAACCCAAAACGCAGATATTATGCCTTCACTCGGTCAAACAGCTCGCCGATCCTGTCCTCGAAGGGGGCCAGCGGGTGCTCCTCGGCTAGCCCCAGGTCATTCAGCCTGTACCTGGGGTTGGCCGTGTGCATCGCCAGCAGGCCCCGGACGCTGTCGTGCATAGATTGTTCGTACTTGCCGCGTCCCTTGAGGATCTGCGCAGCTCGGTTGGCGGCCTCCACCACCTCATCCTTGACCACCTCGAGTTCGGTGAGCACCGGTCGGCCGGTCGCCATCGCGCGGTTGTGCAGGTAGTTCCTCGTGTCGCCGGTGAGTTCTTCCTTGTAAAATCTGAGTCGACCGTTAGCAACGTGTTACAGGGGGGGGAGGTGGCCACCCCTGCTATTTGACGGGAAGCTTACGACAAGACGTCATTCGAAATGTCGATGAACCTGGCCATGTCCGGGATGGCTTCCAGGTACTGGTCGACGTCGGGGTACTGGGCCTTGGGGAAGCAGAATACGGCGAATGCCACGTTGATGCCCGACAGGTCCCTGACAAAGTCGGGGAACTTGACTCCGGCGCGCGTAATGGGCATGTTCCGGAAACCTTTGTGGCGCTCCAGCAGGTTGCATGTCAAGAACTTGAGGGTAGATATCTGCAGCAGGTTGGCCATGACGGGGTCAAACAGGCGAGGGGCCTCTCGCATCAGGCTCGCCAGGCCCTCCAGCATGGCGTTCGGCTGCTTCTCGCCTCTGAAGAAGCGCTCCTGGAAGAGCTGGGCCTCGGCCATCTCGTCGTTCTGGCCGACAATGTCATCGTATTGCACAACGAGCCAGGTGAAGAGTCCAACGTAACCCTGCACTTCTGTCGGGTGGTTAGGATGGCAGAGCTGCCGGTTCGTCAGCAATTGGGTCGTTTTTTGGAGGGGGTCGACAAGTTGCGAGATGGTGGGGAAAGGGAGAAGAAGGGGGAGGGTTAACGTGCCAGTCCTAGCGAGTAGCCCAGGCGGAACGCCTTTGCGGAGACGGGGGTGTCGAGGGGGTAGCCAATCTCAACAGCCCTCTTGTACATGTATTCCAGCAGCGCTTCGACGGATTCCTTCTTGAGCTGGGGGACGCCGGGGTAGTTCAGCCTCTTCAGCATGTCTGTGCAGACGGGCTTGACGAGAGAGGCCAGCCTCTCCGGCGCCGTCGCCAGGTCATCCTCGAGACGGATGCGCTTCGGCATGAAGAACCCCCACAGCGAGCCCAGGATCCGGAACAGCGGGTTCGCAACCGCGACGGCGGCGTCGTGAGCCCCGGGGGTGAGCTGCGACGGACTAATCATCGCGGTGGCAATGTTTTGAACCTTGTTTTGCTAGGGTGTTTGTTGGGCAGAAATGGGCGAGGAGGAAGGATGGGTGTGTATTGGGTTTAAAGTCGAAAGAGTCGGTGAACGGAGCTGGTGGCCTAGAGGAAGTAATTATGGCATTTGTGCCTAGCAAGCACATCTATGAACACAGCTGGACGGGGGAGACCTGGACCTTTATGAATAACATGGGACTCTATGCTACGTAGGCATCTGCACAAGAGATGCCGTTTCGGAGTGATGTGGGTAAGATACTGTACTTTGCCCATCTCCATCTCGAGCGAGTCGGCTGGGATAGCCAGACATCGGACTACCAAGGGATTGCAGCAGAGACCGAAGCATTCTCGCCTTCTTGGATCATGGATGCGGGTTTCTGGCTACGTAGTCGGTCCAGCTTGGTAGGATTGTACACTGGGAGTGCGGGATGGATCAGTAACAGCCGCCGTTGCCAGTACCATTGATCATGCAGGTTTGGGCCGTACGGTATCAGCACAGACTTTGCATGTATCCGTCCACTTCTTGACGCAGGATCATGGGTGAGCTTGCCGGGGGATGTTTGGACGAATCGAAGGCAAGTTGACAAGTGTCGGTGGGGGAGGAAGACTGCGGCAAAGAATACGGAGCACACAGACAAGACACACGCCATTCGATCACGGGAGGGGGGAGGTGGCCGGAGGAGGGTCCGAGGCTAGGCGGTCTGGTTGGTCGACGGCTGGGAAACGAGTGCGGCCGACTAGAAACCTCGCGTCGAGGCACCCGTACCGGAGATGTCTCGTATCTGGCATGCCCCAACCTGACTCTAATTGCGGCCGAAAAGATACAGCGAGGGAAAGTTGTACCCGTTCGTCCTGAGTCCTGACTGGCTCCCGAGTCGGTATCGGCTCTCCTAGCTAGGCTGTCACTCCGGCAATGGCGACGCACGTGAGTCAGGAGTTGGTGGGGTCTTTCTAGAAGAAAGTGAATAGGAGGGTCGAAGAAGCCAGCACGACATGGAATTCCCTGCTTGGAATGGATGGGGGCCATCCCGGGGTTCGTCGAGGCCAAGTCCCAAAGCATGGCATGATTGTCATCATGCATTCAACGGCGCCAGCGTGCGGTATATGTAGTACCACGTACGTGCCGCACGTAGTGTCCTCGGTACGCTGGGGCGTCTGTTCCCAGCGGGCGATTGGCGTCTTATTTGACAAAGGTACGTTGAGAGGCACAGGAGATTGTGGTTTAGAAAACCATACTTGGCATGGGCATCATCACCATCGTTGGTGCAGGTTGCTTTCGGCTCGGCGCTACTAGTAGGCAAACATGCACCAAGCAAACATGTTCCTCTGCCAGTCAGCATACGCAGTATTACCACAGGTGACAAGGTAGGGTTGCATGGCCATTTTAGCGAAGCTCGACAAGTTGAGGAGGTGGTGGAGGAGGAGGAGGTAAACTTTTGCTGCGTTGTCGGGGGCTCACGCACAAGTGGGAAGAGGGAGGAGAAAAAAAAAAAGGTACCGATTTGTCTCTGATGTCGAACAGAACCCCCCCCCCCTGTCCTTGAACGTTGCCACAAAAACGTCTTCCAGATGGAGTTACCAGCCCACATGTCACCCATCCCGCAATAACAACTCGTGGCAATTGTTCCGCACTCGACGCAACCATACCGAAGTATTGGGGATGAAAACGAAATGAGAGACGACAGCATTCTGCAGAGCATTAACGCCCGGTAACCCACGAAGTTAGCAAGCAATCCCTTTGTACCGCTAATTAGCGGTGGGCTCTTCCCTCACCTCAAGTCACTACGTTGCGAGCACCTCGAGAGATGAAGACGTTACCTCTGCACCCCGCCGATGTCATGTGCCCTCTGCCGAGCCATGCGTGGTCGCCTTGACTCCATCCGTTTTCGTCCCCTTTCCCCCCCTTCTGCCACCTCAAACTGGAACCCCTGCTGCGCCTTGGAAAATCTCGAGCGAGTAGCGGTGCAGGCGGTAGAAGCGACGGGCGACAGTGCGCTGCCCCAGAGATACCCTGCCCAAGACGTCGGGCCCGCCTTTTGCGCCTTCTTGGTATAAACGCCGGCATCCCGTCCTGTGTTGGACGCATCTCTCGTCCGTCGTGTTGCATCGTTGGTGCGACCTGCAGAAACCTGGAAACCCACCCCTGTCCTGCCACTTTCCACTCTCTCACAGGAGAGAGACAAACCAACAGGAGTTCAAACCCAAGATCCCAGAAAGAAGCAAGAGCGGCGAAGCAAGGAAGGCTTAGTGGAGAAAAAAGGGAAAAGGAGAGAGAAAAAGGACTCATTCTCGGCTTGCTTCACAGTCCGCTTGCTGGGCCAGACGTTGAGACACAGAAGAGAGACAGAGAGAGAACGAATTCGTCTCAGGAACCGGGCCCCCTCCCCCCCTTTCCCCAATCTGTACAATGAGCATCATATACAGGCGACTGGACCCCTCGAAGCGCGAGATCCGCCTGCTCGAGATTCAGTCGGCGCGCAGCCTCAACGACCCCGTCGAGTGCCGCCTCGTTACCGTCCGCCTCACCGACGACCTGGCACGGGAGTACATCGCACTCTCCTCCCTCTACGGCGACGCGTCCGAAACCGACAAGATCTTTGTGAGCGGTCAGCCCGTCACCATCACCGCCCACCTGTCCCAGGCCCTGAAGCATGTCCGCGCCGTCTTCTACCCGACCATCTCGCAGCGCTACCAGCGCATGCCGGCGAGGCGGCCTCACGGCGCCCCGCGATGGCTGAGGCAGCTGTTCGGCATGAGCAGCTCCCGCCCAGCCGAGGACGAGCCAAGGGCGTTGCGGGTCTGGTGCGACTTCCTCTGCGTCAACCCGCGGGACGAGCTGGAGAAGACCAAGCAGCACTCGGACATGCGCAACATCTACCGCAACGCGGAGCTCGTCGTCGGGTGGCTGGGCGAGAAGTCGGAGCACACGGATCTGGCCATGGCGACGCTCGCGCAGATCGAGGACGCCATGCCGCCCAATTGGGGAGACCCCGGCGACCGGGAGAAACACCCCGATGACTACTCTCCGAAGCACAAATGGGCCGAGTCCATCGCGCACCTGTGGGAGCCGGGGTCTAACGGAGAGATCCCCTTCATGATGCCGCATTGGATAGGCTGCAACGACTTCATGGGTCGCCCGTACTTCCAACGCCGATGGATCCTCGAGGAGATCGCCATGGCCAAGTTCCCTACCTTCCTGATTGGCGACACCATCGTGCCGTGGAAGCAGATTCTGCGTCTGAACCGTATGATGGAGGAGTTCAAGTACCATCCCTCCGACGTCTTCCCCCAGGTATGTATCAACCAACGGCCCTGCCCGTTTCGCCCCTTGCCCGTCGCCGCCTGCAGCGTGATGGGATGCCACGTAGGCTGCAGGTTGGCTGCATGAGAAGTGCGTTGAACTGACTCGTTTCTTCTTTTTCCCGTAAACTACAGTACTTGGCGGCCATGATAGCCGAGCTCCCTCTGGAGACCGCGCATAAGCTGCTCGACGAATTCGCGCGGAGGGAGGCGTTGGAGGAAGCCAAGATCCTGCAGCAGGCGGGGAGCAGCAGAGCGACCTCCTCCACGAGGTCCACCGACACCCGTGATAGATAGCCTCCACGGCCCGCGTCGTCGTCGAAGGACGGCCCAGATCTGACGGCGACTCCGAGGAGGTGGCGAAACAAGATGATGGCAGCTGTCGCCCAGCCGTCCCATCTCCAGGGTGGCTTAATATCTCGAAGTTTAATGGAAGGGGAAATGGGAATTCCACGGGAGGACGGTTTTTGGAGTGTTGTAATGATGAGGATACCCAAAAGTTTCTTCTCCTGGCTTCTTTTTTGAGCAAAGACAATTTGGCTTCGTTTTGTTCTTTATTTTCTTCTTCTTCTTCTTTTTCTTTCTTCTCTCACTTTGCTTCGCTAACGACATGGGAGGGCCGGGGGGGGGGGGACGACCCCTCCTGGTATAAATAACCAGACTCGGGTAATACAGGCGGAAACCGCGGGTGATCGATCAAGCCCAAACGAGCGTCGTACCAAGAATATCAGACGGGAACAAGATTCGATATTGCCGCCGTGAGCGCTTTCTTGGCGACCCCCAGTAACACTGGTCTCCCCTCCTCCCCCTCACCCCCCTCATGAGGCGCGCCCACTTGGCGTATCAAGCAAGGCTTAGCCAATAAATTCTGTTGGATAGGAAATATTCGTACCTTAAACGTAACGAGGCCAATAGTTCTATGCATGGTGACAGGTGATGCCGGAAGAGCGTTGTTGGTGGATGGTTACACTCTGTCTCGCGAGCATGCCGACAATTGGCTGATCATTTGCCTTGGCGAGTTGCGGTTCCGCTGAAGAACTGCTGCAGTGCTGCTGCCTGCACCTGCAGATATCCTGCGGCAATTACTCCGTACGCTTGTTCGGTCGGATCCAGGGCCACTACTAGCAAGGGTCCTTTTTTCTTTCTTTTTTTTTTTCCCTCCCCCCCAAGGCGTGACCAACCAACCGTCACGACGATGAGGAAGGAGCCGGTCGTTATCGTTGCCTCTGCATTGGTTTTGCACGACGCTTCGTACTCGAAGAATCGACAGTCTGGCACCGTCAACGACCTGAAACTATTCTCTCGGTGCAGGGCTCTTTTCTCGGTCGGTTTTGCGTCGATCTCGTACGAATCCCCTCACCGCCAAAACTTGGCCAATCTATCATTCTCATCACACGCATGGGACGATGCCTTGGCTATCACAAACCCACCCGAAGACAACCCATGGTATGTATGTGCACAGTCGGATGGTTCAGGGTGGAACTCCGTGTCCGGCTTAGCATCGACCCATTTCACATCGATGCCTCCCAACAGTTTTCGATCCCCTCGGAACTCGGCCAATTTCCTTTCCATCCTGTCCCTTCTCGCCCCTTCTCTCTTCTTCTATTGTAAGGCCTTACCTACATTTGCAGCCTTGGCGGCTTGTTAGAATGCGCACAGTCGACTTCATCTTATGTTGCGCGAACGAACACTTATGTTGCTGTTGGCCGACGCATCCCGACATCCGTCCTGCTTGCTCCCGCCGTGCTTTCAGGTCATGCGTTTGTTGGCTATCAAAAGCAACTTCAAGAGAACGGCTGTCGCGATGTGATATAAGGCCTTGATTGCTGCCCGCAACCAACGGCGTCGTTTTTGCGACACTGGTCCCTTTCTGCATTCCCATCGGACACCTCCCCTCCCCCATAGTGTGTGAAGTCGGAATTAACACCATGTCGGAGCCACAGGCGGCGGCACTCGAGGGGTCAAGACGGCCAGCCAACGGGAAGACGAAGCACACCAAATGTTAACGTGGAGATGCTTGCCGGCTGATACGTCCTGCTGGTCTTGGCCGCCAAGGGGATTGTGACTGTGCCGCAACCCTGCATTGCACCGATGAGGCCCAGTCTGCATCTCGGAGATGTGTTCCCAGAGTCGACTGATATCGAGGTAATACCAGAGACCAAAGGCGAAATGGACCGAGGGAGGCGAAGTAGAAGAAAAAAAGAAAAAGAAAAAATAGCCGTGGTCTGGAACCAGCACCCTCACTGAGGCATGCAGAGCAGCTTTGTGCGAACACCACGCATATTCTTAGCCTTGGGAATTCGTCCTATTATTTCCCGGGTCATGCGGTTCTCTTTAAGTGACCTTATTTTCTACTTATCCCCCCCCCTTCTTCTTCTTCTTCTTCTTGCGACTACTGCGGCGCTCTGTCCAAGGTCTCGAATCTCGGGCTTTCCGCATGGTCGGACGCAGGGAGAGAGCGGCGCTTCAATGTGAGCCGATTCTGTTCCTTGGCACGCCATAAGTAGTCGTTGCTCATAGCACCCACCAAACGAGTTAACCCCTTCCCATCTCGCACCGGAGCCTCCAGCTGCATCAGGGGGCATCTCCGCGGTCTGCGTCGTCCATCAAAACACCGACCCTGATGGGTTTACCGCAACTGTCCCCCGAGGAGCTAGCGAGGGACGGATCGCAGGCGCCAATGGTCATTGGCGTCGTGCCCCATGTGTATGGTTATTGCCATGGGCATATTGGCTCTCCGCCTCTGGACTCGCTATCACATTGTACAGAAAGTCGGCTAGGACGATTACGCCGTTAGTTTCTCAATGATGAGTTCAATGAGGAGCTTCTTTTCCCCTACCCTTTTGTGCAAATTCTCGGGCTTGATGATAGAGTAATCAGTTGAATCGATTTAGCTACCAGTATGGGGATGCGGAGTCTCTGTTGTAGTCAGTAAGTGACACCAACCCGTTTATTAAAAGCGGACTGTGCATCTAGGTGCTCACGGCCAACAATAACTCGATACGGTCTCGGGGAACATCAGCCTACGGTTAATACATCGGAAGAGCATATATAGCAACATTCAAGGTGAGGACGCACGGTCCGGAAATTGTCGTCTTCGAATAACTGACAGGTCCTTTCAAAATGCAATAGTGCTTCTGGTGCAGCGTCTTGTTCCACGGCCAGGGGCAATTATCTTTAAAGATGACCTTCCTGATTCAGTATTACAAGGTGCTATGCACACCCCGCATGCGACGGATCTACATTACAGCGATGGTCCTTGTCGGCATGTGGGGGGAGGCATCGACTTCTTCGTCATCTTCATCGTATGCAACCCCGTCGAGGGCTCCTGGGATCCTCGGGTCCCCGCCAGGTGCCTGGACCAGGAGATCATGTTTTACGTCTTCGGTTCCCTCATCACCGCCACGGACGTCATCATCTACCTGCTGCCGCTTCCAGCCTTGTTCAAGCTGAAATTACCCCCCGTTCTCAAAAGATCTATCTGATGGGCATCTTCAGCCTCGGCTGTTTGTAAATGGTATCCCGAGAGAGAGAGAGAAAGAGAGAGAGAGTGTGTGTGTGTGTGCGTGTGTGTGAGCACGCGCGGTATAGCAGCACTGTCACTGACTATGTGATTCTAAACTAGCGTCGTGGCCAGTTCCGTAATGGAGTGTTCCGGCAGCGTCCTTCACTGACAGTATGAATAGCATATGGGCGGATACCGTACTTACGATTGATGTTATGATGTGTTCTAGGAAGGATATCTCGAGTTAGAGCATACATCATGACATATAAGAACAGGATCAAGAAAGGGTTGGTTCTATAGAAGCAGAGATGCAAGCAAAGAGAGTAGTCCTATATAAGCAAGATATACAAGCAATAAGTGAAATAAACGCCGCGTGATATAGCACAAGAGCCCCGTTATACTGTCTATTGTGTATGAAGCTATAACGACAGGACATGACAAAACGTTAGAAGCATGCTGTATTAACGAATATAATTAAATACAGGACCGTCTCGTTGTATAATAAGAGTTACTACAGGTCTACGATGTCAACTGGGTCCTAATTGAACTAATATTGTCCCGGATTTTCTCCCCCCCTGATAGGCTAATGAGCTGAACGACCTGTTCTTTTCATGGCTCTTTTTAACGTCAGCAACTTGTGATTTTTCAGACTGGCTGTCAAGCTACTTCAACGCTCCAAAACAACGAAGGAAACATAACTACCCATGATTTCTCGAGTAAATAAAAGTAAATTAAAAACCCCCAAGATGAAATAGACAACCATTTCATTGTTACACGCAGAGAAAGTTTACATCGACAGATTCGCTAAGACTGACTTATGTTCCTGTGACAATGCTTTTCAGGCCCCCCCTATACTTACCAGGCCAAGTTTCCAGTTGACTGGAGGAAAGAGAATCAAGGAATTGATAGGATCGTGGTTCTATCGACTGAAAAATCGTGAAGGCTTTCTATACCGGTTCCATGTCTGAACTGGTTCTCGAGACCGGATGCAGCAGCTCCATTTATAGCCACGATATTCGAGAGAACGATGGAGCTCTTGCGCACCTTGATTTCGACATATCCGGCACGCAATGCTTAGAGTGATGTTTGGTTATCTTCCATCTACCAGGAATCAACAAAGTCTACGAAACGTGACGGAACTTGCAGGCGAAATCAGGTCGAAACCAGTGAGTCTTATTCTGGTTCCCAACTTGACATTCTGCCCGTTTCAAACGTTCTGGCGCAATCCAACAAAGAGTCTTTCGGTCTCCGTTTCGAGGGTCTGCGAGTTGCGTCTTGTTCGGCATGCGAGCATCTTCTAGTTCATCTGGTGAGATGTTTATAACGAGAGAAGCAGGGCACCGAGGCTCCGGACAGATGGACCCCAAATCATCGACCAGCTACTCTCTATCGATTCGAAACCCTTTCCAACCCCAGCAGCTCGAATCCGCAGCTAGCCGCCATGCCATCTTCGAGACCCACGAGGCCGACGAGGGCGAGAAGAACGCGCCGATTCGGCTCAAGGCGCCGACCGAAAGGCCGCCGCGTCAAGAAGGTGAGGCCGTGCCGGCACCCAGGGCTGCCCAAGGCCGCCATGCCACAGGAACACGATGGAAAAGTAGCAGGCGATCCTCGGCCCTTGATCCTGCTCTCACCTTTCTCGTACGGCGTGACCCCTCTGCTGAACATGACCTGCGGCCACTTCCTCCACTGCGAGCTGCAGCCCCACCAGACCGCGGCTCGCGACGCCTTCGTCAACTGCTACCTGGAGGCGTCGCCGCGGGGGGCCGCCTGGGGCGAGCTCCCCGCCAGCCGCCTGCAGGACTTTGAGCTAGGGAGCGGCTTCAAGCAGGACGAGGCCGAGGCGGCGTTCCTCAAGGGCTCACTGCGGTCGATGATGAAGAACCTCGACGACTACTTCTTCCTCGGCACCTTGAATCGTGTGCAAGAGGGCCAGCAGCACAGTTTGCTGGTCCTTCAGACGGGATTCGGCCAGCTGAAGTCGGACGTCGCGGTTGGCCGTTATGGCGACGCAACCGTCTACCCGGCCCTCCAGGACATATATCATGCATACGCTCGTATACGGATCTGGGGCAGATTTACGTACGATAGCTCACAGAGCCTATATGGCTGCGGGGAGATCCGGCGGATATCGTTCGACAAGAATGTCTCGACATTGGTCCACGAGATGGTGCACGCGTACCTGTTCATGTTTATCTGCAGAGGCGAGCAGTGCGAAAGGAACATTTTCAACACAATCGGCCTCATTGGACACGCCTCCGCGTTGATCAAGCTTTACGCCCTGGTCCTGAAGGAGGTCTGGAAGTGGCATCCCGAGCTCGCGGCCTTGGATAAACAAGAATGCATTCCCGGGACTTCAGTCGTCGCCAAGAACGTTGCCTTCGAGGCCACGAAGCATCAGGAATGGATATCTGAGGGCCGAGGCCGAGACTTGCTTCCCCTCAGGGCAGACAGCCCCCGGAACTTCGTCCGCCAAACGGAGGAGCTGATCGACGGCATATCCGTGATGAGCATCACTTACCGCAGACCTGGATCAAGGATCCCTGGACAAGACGAGGCCGACGAGAGCTGCGACATGGACGACGCGTAGGGTGACATGATGGAAGAAACTGGCGTTGATGAAGCCACGACTGGATGGAGTTTCTGGAGGCTTGGTGTTGCTTGACGGATTTCTCGGGAGTTGATGCTTTGATAAATGGCGCGTTTGTAGTCTTTTCAAATTGGCGATACCCGTTTTGTGCAAAGATATTCCTAGTGTTGACCAAGAAATGTCCGTACCGTATCGATCCGACAATGTGTTTGAGAGGAAAACAAGGCTGGGGTGGCCAGGGTCCAGACTGAAGAGTCAAGATGCCCTCTCCCTCGACGTTCCCCTAGAATGGTGGACAAACGCCCACAATAGGCATGTTTGTTCTTCTCATTCTCGACAACGACTTCACCCACCTGCTGTCGATGGCCGCCGAGTTGGGGTTTAGTCTGCCTTCCTCACGTACAGCTCGTTCCTCAAGGCGGGCCCAGTGTCTCGTTCACACCCGTCCGCACCATGACCGTCTGTCGTGTTATCGCTCCAGTGAAATCAGATGGGCACGCGATGATCAAGTGTCACCACGGCTCGTTAGCGCTGCAAACTTTCGGAACCTTTGTGGGGTATTTCATTTCTTCGTTCCTTCGAAACAGCCTTATCCATTCATCTATGCGGCGTAAACATCATTCACATCCATCACTCTATCCAAACTCAGCCCCGAGGGGCCCTAGGCTGAGGTCTCATTCCCTATGCCTCTGGCACATAGACACCGTCCTTGCAAAGCACCACGATCTTCTTGAAGAAACGACGCCACTCAAGAGGGTCCCCCTTAATCTTCACGAACCGGACGTCCAAAAGCTCCTGCTCCTCCGGCAGACTGTGCTTGTCAACGTGGATCTCGCCGTGCATCGACTGCCGCCGCTCGTCGAGCGTCTTGATCTTGATCGTGACGACGTGGTCCGCCGATAGGCTCGGCGTCACGGCCGGCAGCGGGACGTTGAGCTGGTGCAGCGCGTCGCTGAGCATCTGCACGATGAGCTGCGGCGGCACGTGCGAGAAAAAGCGCGTGAGCGACTCGGGCGGCACGATGTCGCGGAACCGGCGCGCCGCCTGGGTGAGGGTCAATGGGACGCCAGGGGTCTGCGAGAACTGGCTCATGGACGGCTCCTCGGCGAGGGATTGCAGGAACATGCGTCTGTTGGCCACGCCGCTCACGCTCCGGGACAGGGGCAGCGTCGAGGGGACGGCTATGGGGTTCATGATCTTGAGGGCTGGGCGCTCCCAATCCCATGTGACGTCGTTGATGGGCGTCTCGGGCTGCGTGAAGGATACCTGGCCGATGGCGTCTACGTCCATGGGGTCACTGCTGGCCGGGTTGCCTTGGGAAGCCGTCGGCTGCTGGCTGAAGTCGATTTTGAGGCTTTCTAGCATCTGCGTGGCCAGGTTGATGGGGTCGGACACCTTGCCATCCGATGTCAGGTGTGGGTTTGGTCTGGTGTACCACGGGTGTTGACGAATCTGCCGGAACGAGAAGCGCTTGTCGGGATGGATGTTCATCATACCGCGAAGCAACGACAGGGCATTCGACGGTATCCTCCCCCAAAGAGCATCCGTGCTGCGGCCGTTTGTCCGGACGTATTCTTGATACTCCCAGCTGCCGTTCGACGGCTCGTCCCAGGGGGTGTTGCCTACCAACAGCACAAAGAGGATGACGCCACAGGACCAGATATCGACGAGATCCGGCGAATATTTGTTTACGGTTGACGGCGTCTTCTTCTCCGCCTTGCCGCAGGCGAGAATCTCAGGGGCGATGTAGGGTGGACTGCCGCAGAGGGTGGAACTCGTCTTCCGCTGACCCTTGTACTCGAACATGGTCGACATACCAAAGTCGGCGAGCTTGAGGGTTCCCGTCTCCGATAGCAGTATGTTTTCGGGCTTTAGGTCGCGATGGGCGACGCCCTTTGAGTGGATGAAGCTTACGCCACTGATGAGCTGCAGGAAATAGACATGTGCGATGTTCTCGTGCACGCCGACGTCGGCCTCGATCTTGTCAAAGAGGTCGCCACCGTCGGCGAACTCCATGGCGATCCATCTCCAGTTGGTGTCCTCTCCCGAAGCAAACCACTCGATGATGTTCGGGTGTTGGCCGACATGCGAGTGTAGCGACACCTCCATCAACAGCTGCTTTGCCGATACCCTGCCATGTTTGACGGCGTAGCCCTTGTGGATGAACTTGACGGCAAACACGGGCGTTTGCGAGTCCTGGGGAACGGCCTTCTTGATCCTGAGTGTCAGAGTGTTAGTGGAGAGGCTCCATCACGAGCGACCTGGGTGAAGGGGGGGGGGGCGGCCCACGATGCATAAGCGCCTCGCCCAATTGTTTTGGAGATGATCCGGAAGGGTAGGTCAGTGGGCAAAGGGTCTAGCTGCGACTGTTGCATCTTTTCTTAGTGAGTAAGCCGCAGTTGGTGGAATGTTCGGATGATTCCCTCGCAGAAGCTGTGGTGGTGGACTATTCCATAACTGATTGACCAAGGCCAAGGGGGAATGAGACGGGCAAACAGGGATCTCGGGTATCGATTCACGATGACTCTTAATTAGGCAGACAGCACCAGACAAAAACAAAAACATCAGAAAACCCGACAGTGCGGGTGACGTAGCAGACCAACTAACGTAAGGAGGATTGCGCACAAAGGGTCCAGGGTCCAGAGTCAGCAAGAACTCACCTTGTTGACTGCGATGGCGTCTCGAGCCGTACCAACACGGGTGTCTCTCCGATAAAGCACGCGTCTCGGCCGCGTAAAGAGCTTTTTTGAGCGTGTTTGTTTAGAGTCAATGCAATGTTTCATTGCCGCCTGGGGCGACGCGAATCCATTGGCCAATAAGTCGACTCCCTTATCGCCGTTGCTGCAGCGTCGGCCAGGTAAACAGTGCCGCCACTACGCCCCTCCAAACTGACGGGGTCTACCATCTTAGCGCTCGCCGCTTTAGCAGCCCCCCGTCCGGGCCTGGAGGAGGTACTTCAGAAAAGGCGTTACACCACTTTTGCAGTAAGCCCATGGCATATAATGGTTGGCGAAATCTTTTTATTGAGCGGCTGGCTAGGTTGAATGGCGTATCCATGAACTCTCGACCACCATCACTCATCTTTATACTCCTGCCTTACCTGCCTGCCTGCACTCCTGCCTGTCGAGCAATTGAGAATAGTTGCTTCCCTCCAATGATCCTCAGCCATCACATCCCAGCCCAAGCACCAATTAAGCCTGGATCTCGTCATCTTGGTTGTTCCATGTTGCTGTACTTCCAGTACAATAGTCACTTGTCTGGACAACTGGCCATTCGGGCAAGGCGACTCGCGGTATACGAAGCTGAGATCGTTCAAGTGTTCAATGTGCAAAGTCCCATTGTCGACGATTGCTGGGAGAGTTCCTAAAGCCCCCAGACGTTAGGAAAGCCTTCGTCATATCGTGATTTCCCGACTTACTTTGAAATCCGTCTCAATATCCAATTCTTCCGAGATCCGCACGTCATGCAGACTTGTGCATTGCATCTAGTGCAACGAAGCACGAATTTGGGCAGCACCTCAGCGCAAAGATCGCATATCTGATCCCGTTTGTTGACAACTTTCCATGCATCTCGCGAACTCTCATGAACACACCGAGTTTTCGGTTTCTTCTCCTTCTTGCTCGGTGGATGCAAGCTGGCAGTGGCTGAAGGAGCCTTCATGGACGCGCCCTGGGTGATGCTTGTAGCCATCTCAGATATGCTCACAACGTCACTGTAGCCCTCTTGCGATAGAGCAGGAACAGAAGATGAATCTGTCATGCCTTCCAATTCGCAAAGCTTGAAGTAGTTCTCGGGCGAATAGACATTGCTGCTGACCAGAAAGTTAGCCACCTCAACTTGGTTATGAACAAATCAAATGACTTACCCGAAGGACACATTCTTATGGGCGTGGGTACAGTTCTCCCACGGACACTGATGAAACGGTGCCATGCTGATGATACGCAATAGGGAGGATGAGATGTCGAGGCGAGCTTGCCAGGCAAAGTTGAATTGGAAAATTTCCAGTCGACTCGGAAGCTGCAAGTCAGGCCTAGCTAATTGTAGCTGTCCCTCAAAGCATTGAAGGGGAGAAAGGGTTGGAAGAATCGAAATTCAAGAAGAAAGAGAAGCAGGAGGAATAAAGGCAGGCAAAGTGAAGAGGCGAGAGGCGGCCAGACAGAGCCACTTCCGCCACAGAATTCGATAACCAGATTATTGGACCTGATGTTCTTTTCATGACTGCTCAATAGAAAGCACATTCCCGGAAAGTATTCAATCGTGTGTTTTGAAAGAGGTAACGAGTTTTTCAACGAGCCATGGATGGCCTTTGATTGAAAAACTGTGACGAGATTGTCATCTGAACAATCATCGTAAGATATATGTAAAAGCGTGCACATCAGAATGAAGACCTTGTTACCTAGGTAGTGCATGGCCGTCCGAGTGGGCCCCTTGCAATCACTATCATAAGTCCTTCCATTTACGTATTTTCTGGCGGGAAACTAAGTTCAGACAGGCTTTGGCAACTCAGTTGTACGTTGAAGTACCTAGGTCGCTCAAATGCCATTTCCGAGGACATTTCCGTGCCAGAGACCAGTCAGCAGTCCTGGAGCGGCATTTGATCCACGGCTGAATTTATAAGGCTACTACTGTATATCAGAATTGTAGACTACAACTGTGCGTGCAAAGTCTTGATGTTGAAGCAAAGCACCTGCCTGACTTGGAGATGAGTTGAAGTTCAATCATATTATATAGTACCTAGGTACCTATGTAGTTGTTGACCTGTCCCAGGAGTACGTACCAGACGCTTGCTTCCCGTCGTACAGCAGCGACAGCGCTAGCCCAAAAGAGTCAGTCGAACCCCAGCGCGTCGCCCAGGGACCAGCGTCGCCGGTTCACCAATCCCGGGAGCCCTTCTCACCCTGCAGAATAAGTGCCCTTCTCGACGCCTGCAAGCTCGCCGTCTCCTTCACCCCTTGATCCTCCTCCTCTTTCCTGCGCGTTGCGTTGCCCCCCGACCTTGTACATAAGTACTAAACGATCGTACTAGTTCCTTGTTTTACCAAACGACTTACCTGCTTCATCCCAGCTCTTCACCTCAACCACTCTTCCAGTTTCGCGAAACTCCCTTTCGTCTCGACTCCAGTGCCCCCGACGCCAGTATTTGCTTGCTCCTCAACTTGAGATCACATACGCAGTTGCGACAATGGACTACAGCATGGAGGACAACCAGAACGCCGCTCCCGGCAGCGTCCAGGCGGCCAAGCTCGGCGGTGCCAGGAAGGGCCCCGATGCGCAGAGCGTCACAAAGAGGTACGCGGACTTCAATGCCCTCTTCATAAGAAGACCAGCTGACATTCCCGTCGCAGATTGCAGACGGAACTGATGCAGCTCATGACATCGCCCGCTCCCGGCGTCTCTGCCTTCCCTTCGGCAGACGGCAACCTCATGTCCTGGACAGCGACTATCGAGGGACCCGACCAGACCCCGTACGCTGGCCTAACGTTGAAGCTCAGCCTGTCCTTCCCTACCAACTACCCATACGCGCCGCCGACGGTGCTCTTCACGACGCCCATCTACCACCCCAACTTCGACTTCTCCGGCCGCATTTGCCTGGACATCCTCAAGGACAAGTGGACGCCCGCCTACAACATCCAGACCGTCCTCCTCAGCCTGCAGAGTCTGCTTGGCGAGCCAAACAAGTGAGTTGCCCTGGCAAAAAGTGGCCCACCGCACGGGGCTGTTGCTGACATTTGGGACCCAGCGCCTCTCCTCTGAATGGCGAGGCCGCGGAGCTTTGGGACAAGGACCCCGAAGAATTCAAGCGCAAGGTACTCGCTCGTCACCGCGACGTCGAGGACGAGTGAGCGTATCCGGGCCCAGACGAAGCGAGGATTGGTGAAGAGAGAGCAAGGGCATTGTTTTGAGCACTGGAGAATTGGAGTCTGTCTTGTATGATTACGGGCTGGTGGGTTTTGTAACTTTTTTTTGTTAGGAATTGGACTGCATTGCATGGCTGGGACCTGGCTGAGATTGGGTATGTCCTGTTATCTGCGGCAGACAGACAACCCAAGTCGATAGAAAAGACCCTGTCGGACGATGTGTGTAAACACAAACCACAAAAGTAAAACTATTATCCCAAGTCCTCCATCACCATTGCTGCTAGCACATGCGCAACGCCCCCTTCTCGCGCGCGCACTCGGCGCAGACAAAAAATAACATCCCACCACATCGCGGGGTCCAGGACCACTAGTAATAAGTCGTCGAATTCGTGTGTGGGGAATCAAGCGTTGTTCACATTTCCGTCGATTTTGTATGTGAGACTAGAATGCCGAATGCAACTCCGATGCCTTTATGCCGCCCTGAAACCATCCCAAAGAGAACTTTTTACTCCTCAACGACAACAGTCTGGAGACCCTTGGGGTTCTTGACGTTGACGGCCTGGACGTAGCTGTACAGCTTCTCCTTGGCGCCCTCCTCGTCGTTTCGCCTGCGGGAGATGCGGATGCGGAGTCTGTAGGGAACGCCCTTGATGCCCTGCTCCCAGACCTTCTTGTTCAGCTGGGGGTCGACACGGACGTCGGTGGTGCCCTATACAATCATTGCGGATTAGCGACCGTTCATCTCTTCGAGTCCAAAGGCCGATTCGTGATCTTGTCCTGAAGGACGGGTGATGAATGGCGGTGAGCCGAGCCTTATTGTCGCGCGGGTGTTGTGTGCTTGGATTTTCGGGGTTCCATTATCGAGGGGCAGCAAAAACGTACCATGGCCTGGAAAGCGAAAGCCTTGATCTCCTTGATGGCACGAGGGGCACGCTTCTTGAAGGAAACACCGTGGAGCTGCGAGGAGAGAACAGTGTCAACATTGCCGTGCTTGGTTGCAGCCCGTCACCAGTCACCAGACGCCGTCGGATTTTGGTTCATCACGACGGCCTGGTTTCTTCTTAAGGGAAAATACTAACGCGCTTGTGCATGTGGATGGTGTACTCGCGAGCGACAACGTCCGCAATGGCGGAACGCTGCTTTCCGGCGGGCTTCTTCTGCTTGGTCGACATATTGGCGGTACCTCTCGTTGGGCGTTCGGTCGTCGGGATCGCGGAGTCGAGTTGGCTGAGAAGTTCGGTCGATGGATGGTTTTCCCCGTAACAAGCACGAAAAGTTTGTGAAGCGAAAAGGCAGGTGCAAGCCCTAGAAAGCGCCTTCCGAGTTGGAAAGTGGGGAGTCCGTGCTTGCGGCTGGTGAGTGGCGGTGCATCTAGATCCTACCGAGTCATGTGACCCTGGCCTTCCTGGGTACTCAGGAAAGCAGGAAGCCGATCTAGCGCCCACTTGGGAAAAGCGCGATTTCCCTTTGGTCCGAGCGTAGCACGACTTTACGTACCCAGCCTTTGGGGTGGACCGTTGTTCCCCCTGACCAGACAACATGAACGAAATTAGTGTCTGGGTCTCGTCCAACGCTTGATCTGCCATTATGCCGCATTCGAACGCCATCCAAGCCGCAAAGTCATTCTTGGAGCGCCATCGTCAACAACACTGACGCTGTCAGTCTGCGCCGTTCGCAATCCTTCCCTTCTCACGCTCATTCATCAAACAAATCAACCCAACTACGGGAAAGACTAGCGACGACGACGAGACTGCTGCCGCGCTACTGCCAAGTCGAATCTTGCTGTTTCTGGGCACAACTACCGAACCTCATCTGCAAACCCGCGCTCCCTCGACGCCCGACTTTATAAGGTCAATCAACCGCGACTCCATCTCCCGACCTCTCTTTTCCGACCTGATTTCTTTGCATCAAGACCACTGCCTGAACCCGATACCCCGATTTTCTTGCCGTCCATCGCGACTCGATTGACATGATGGAGGACCGATCAAATGGGACTGGGGCGTCCGGCACGCCATCCCCTCAGCCAGATCTGTACCGGAACCGACTGCCGACTCTGTTCGAGGTGTTGAGCCGCCGCACCCTGCCTCCAGTGGACCTCTTCTCCTTCTATATTTTCATGAGAGACCAGCAAAGATCCGTCGACTACCTCGATTTCTGGTACGTGCTGACGGTATCCGGCAAAGACGCGTCACTGTTCACTAACGGATCATAGGCTCGATGTCGCTCAGCACATGTCTCTTTGCCGCCACTATGTTCGCGAACTTCGAAGATCCGTCCTCATAGGAACACCTGATCTGGACAAGGCAGGCTCCAAGCGGTCTTCTGCAATCCTGGAGGGCCTTGGGGAGATGAGCCACAGCGCTGCCGGGCCTTCAATGTACGCCTCAGAGAAGGAGAAGAACCAGGACGCCCAGATGTCTGCCTACCTGAGAGAGGAGGCCCACGAGGACTCCCCCCATAGCGGCAGCGGAGCCTTCAGTACCCCGCGTGAGATGACGACCGACTCCAACTCCCCGGCCCACACCGTCGCGAGACAGGATATCCGCGCTTCCGCAGAAAAGATCCTGTACACCTTCCTGCTCCCCGGCGCCGAACGCGAGATCATCCTGCCGGGCTCCATCACCCAGGACGTCACCATCGCTATCGAGGACTTTGGCAGAGACGACCCGGAGGTTTTCGACGTTGCCAAGGACTACGTCTTCCAGGCGATGGAGCGCGATGCCTTCCCCAACTTCCTGAGGATGAAGGCTCTCGGCAACCTCATCCCGACTACGCTTCAGATCAGAATGATTCTCGGCCTCTTGTCCATGTTTGGCGGCTTCTGGGCTGGCTTTGTTCTCATCTTCCTCGATGCTGATCGCTTGACAAGATGCTGGGTGAGTTGTGCCAAGACTTCATAAATAAGATCCACTCACTAACTGGCTTGCAGCTTATCCTCCCATTCACTATTGGCGTCTATTTCCTTGCCTCCTATCAGTACTCCTTAGACCCCCTACTTGCTCTCATCGGCTTGAGTGAGTACACACCTTTCAACTTTTCGAAAATCCGCGAGCCCTACGTTCGTAAGCTCCTCATCAAGCGGGCCATCATGGTTCTCTCCGTCACACTTTTGATTGACGCTGCGCTCTGTGTGCTCTTCATCCTTGTCCCAGGCAAACATCTTTAAAAGACTGCTTTGTACTGTGTTGTTCTGTGTCACCAAAAAAAAAAGGAACAAAAGAAGGAAATGACTTGCAATACCCCAAACTCAACAACAATGCGGCCGGCCTCCTGAACCAACATCAGATATGTACTAATCTCCGGCCCTTGTCATGGAGAGAGAGCGCTTTTTCACGAACGTTATGACTCACCACTAGGATTCTGAGCGACAGAGTCCGTTTTCTATTCTCTTTTTTTCCCCTCCTCGAATTTTTCAGCTTTCATCAGTTTCCCGTTCAGGATTCCACAAAAAGAGGCACGGCGTCTGGACAAATGGGAGAGGCCACATGGGTTTTATTTCCAGCCTCACATTCGGCGTTCAACAAGAGACGAGAGTGAGAGATCTAATATTTATTCTTCTACAAAATTCCATGTACACAAGGCATGGTGTACCATTACTTTGAAGGGGGCCCGAAAGAGATGGTCGATGGCCCTGTCCAACAAGGGGTGAGGAACAGTGGAGGTGGCCCAAGATTGAGGCAAGAGGCGGAGGCAAGACGGGGGCAGACTTTTCTTTTTCTTTCTTTTTGGCTTCGACACATTCATTCACTTTCATTATTGATTCCCTTGAACCTTCATTCTTGGCTTGGTAGATAGATACCGCAGACTCGGGATGGAAAGAGGCCAGTAGCCAGTAGTGCCCCCCCTCTGTATCAACACGTTTTCGGGGTTGGCTTGATGTTGAATGCTCTTTCATGATCTATCGTGATGTTCTGCTGCCATTGCTGGCGAGCCGGTTACACTTCCAGCTCCTCTTTTTCTTTTTCTCTTTAGGTCCTGCTGTCCCTCGCTGCCCACTCATTACCCTGGCATTGACTGAAACTTCGTGGTCTTTGTAATGCCGTGATTCAACTCTCGACCCTCAAGGCCCTCCTTGCTCCCTGATAAGGAAAGGAATAAGTCTCTCTCTCTCTCTCTCTCTCTGTGTGTGTGTGTGTGTGTGTTCTTACGCCCCCCCTCTCAGAGCGGAACCGCCGTCCTCACCCATGCTAGAGCTTCCGCCGACTGGCACGCTTCTTCTCCTGCTCGGGGTCCTCCTCGTCCACGTCCATCGCCTCGTCGTCAATGTCCTCGGCCGTGTTGTCCATCATGCTCGTGCTGCCCCTCTTGTTGTACCGCTGCGCCCTTGACGTGTGGCCAAGGAAGCCGCTCCCGCGCTCGCCGCCGCCGCCGTGGCCGACGGCGAGCTTCCTCCCAGTCCCGGCCTCGGGGTCCTTGCGAACCTCATCGACCAGCTTGGCCAGACGGGCCTCCTGGTCTGCCTTGTCGCGCTGGCGGCGGGCGGCGGCGTCACGGATGCCGGCGATCTGGGCCTCGAGATCTTCGAGCGTGGACTCGCAGCGCGAAGACCAGGCGTGCAGGGCGCGGATCATGGACGGGACAGCGCCGGGGGCGACGTCGCGCAGGGCAGCAAGGGAGTTGACCTGGACGACTTGGTGGTGGGGGTCCAGGGTGGCGTCGACGAGGCCGGCGTAGATTGCCGAGATGACGAGGTCCTCGAGGGCGCGGGCCGATGGTAGGCCGAGGGCGGACTGGAGGGCGGCGTAGCTCAGGTTCGAGCGGTCGCGAGCGAGGGTCAGCAGGGACAGCTGACGGAGCTTGAGGGTCTGAGCTTCGTTGAGCTGGGGCAACTGCTGGCTGGAGGAGAGGTAGGCGGCGTAGGTGCCATGCGAGAAGATCTCGAGGAGGCGGAGGTACGGGAGGAAATCTGGGGACTGGGAGAGGGCTTGGATCTGGGGTGTCTCGAGAAGTTCTGTGAAGAGGAAGGTGTTCGGGTTCGAGGTGGCGCGGGTGATGAGGTCGGCCGCGGCGCGTGGGGAGGTGGCCGACTTGCTCAGAGCCAGGAAGGGCTGGAGCAGGCACGAGTTAGCAGCGGAGGAGGAAGGTGAGACAAAGGACGATTGGGGGATTACTCACCTCGAGCGCGTTGAGAGCTTTCGTCTGCTCCATCTTGAAGCTTCTCGGCGACGCTCACGAAGCTCTCCGGGTGTGGGGGGTTCCAGTCAAGGGCGGCAGCTGTCGTCAGTTAGAGCACGAGCTGTGATGCCCCAAAGGTGGGGTTGTGGCGAGGCTGAGGTTGGGCTGGTATGTTTAGCGGGCAAACGGACGGGGTGAGGCTGAGAGGAAACGCTTGAATCCTGGCCCTTGCGTCGTTGGATGAATGGATGGATGGATGGATGGATGGATGGAGGGCGTCAGGAGCAAATGGGGTTCGTTGGCTGTTTTTCGAAGGGCTATGTCTTCTGAGGACGAAGCTTGTGTCAGATCCGTTTGAGATGCAGTGAATGGAGGCCAGGCGGCTGCAACTCGTTTAGGCGGGGAACCCACTACCGTTCCGGCGCGGGGCAGGCAGGCCGGCTGGCAGGCAGTCCGCACATAAAAGCCAGGTGCTGAGTGTGCGGGTCAGACCACTGAGTGTGGTGGGGGTAACCCGCACTAAGAAAGTAGCGTTTTTTACCTACCAGTCCAGCCCGGAGTAATTTCTTCCTAAGTTCAGCCGGCTGTCACGGAATGGAACAAAGACGAGGGGGGCAACACGGGTTCTCTTTGTCCTTGTTCCCTGAAGAATTGACAGATAAGATCAAAGGGTGCTACGGGCGATCTCGGTTATACATGCACTTAGTCTGGAGCTAAAACATCACAATGAAGCATTTGGGGGCAGTTCAAGCCAGGGTTTGGCTTTTCGCCGAGACGGGGGACCTTCGCGGCGAGAATCTCCGGAGGAAGCGGCTCTGATGTGTGAATCACTAGACATCTCATCCTCACATTCTGAATTGGGGTGAGGGGAAGTGAGCGAGCGCATCTGTAGAGGCAGGATGCCGATGTGGGCATTGCTCGACATTGCGTCTTGGCGCACAGAATCGACTGAGGAGTTGTTTCCTCTTGGCGGATGATCATCGTATATTGTCGGTGTTGACACGACACCGGGTGCCGATAAGGAAAGTAAATACCGAGAGTCGACTCTGATATTGGGCTGAGTCGGTACCATTGGCCATTCCGTTGGAAACTCAAGCATCAAAGTAAATTCGGTTAACAGGCCGGAGCAGGCACATCGGTTCCAAGGATGAAACTGAGTTTTACCGGCTGTCTCTTCTCTATCTCTATGTCTAGAGGTTCGTCATACTGCTAGGGAGTAAAGACATCTTCATTAGCTGCTGAAGATTGGAGAATACACGGCAACAACAGAAAGTGATGATGAAAAGATGAAATAGAAAAGGGGGGTGTGAGTACATGACCGCAATGACCTGGCAGAGTATAAGGCGAAGAAGAGCACGGACGACGAATTCAGGAGCATGAAGCACGGCGTGCGGAGGCCCACGTCGGAGACAGATCACATACCATGTACGTGTAGTAGACCCAATAAACAATTCGGACGAATTGGATTCGGCAACTCGGATGGTCGGGGGTTGGAGCACTCAGTCCGAACCAAGGGATCCATCCCCTTGGACCCTCAAGGGGAGAAACTGCCTCAGCTGCGGTGCCCTTGAACACAATGTTTCGAGGGCCTAGTAAGCGCGGCTCAGGTCTGTCGTCCTCGGACACGTATGCAACATGCAATACAGATCGACACTACGTCTAGATTGACTAGACTGCCGTACATGCTTTCGATTTATGCCTATTCTGTAGTATAGTAACCCTATGTACGACGTAGGTCTGTAGTAACAGTGGCAACTTGGCTTCCACCTCACCTTACCTTTCGTAAGAGAAGTACAGTCGGACCTAATCCTGACTCGACGTGTTCTTTGCCGGGTACTTTGTACGAGGGATCATTACCGAGTTGTCAGATGGCATAGCCTAGAGGCGTCACCTGACGCCCGATAAGCCCGTTCATCAGTCCTACAGAACAAGCCAAAATCCGCTATCCGACCCGTACGTACACGGCAAGGCGAGGTGGCCATCAAGTAGCGCCTCCTCTTGCTGCGATGGCCTCGCTGCGAGATGCTGGGTGGGTCCAAAGAAAAGAAAGGGAAATGGAAGGAGGGCCCCCCTGGTCTAGCTGTGGCGGCCGAGCCCACCCCCCGAGGACATCAAGAGCGCAGCACCGGAAGCTGCAGTACATACGGACTAACATCGCCCATGCGACCCAATTGGTACCCTTTGACCACGGCCCGTCGTCCACCGCACAAACTCCCCGTTAGCCTTGGTTCCTTTCTGCAACACCAAGCAAGCGTCTTTCCGTGGTGTCTCATTTTTCCTTCTCAGCAAGTTGATGAGCAGGAAGACCTGAAGACGACGGATGGCGAGGAACAAGCAAGTCTAGATCATACATGTGAGTAGGTAGGTGCTCCATACTGGACATGCTGTGGTATTGGAATGTCTCGCTGGCTGAGTGCTCCATTACCCGTTGCGTTTCCAGCGTGTCCGTTCCTGTGGCGCCTGTGCCCAGGTCGGTCGGTTCCTGTGCCTAGGCGTGCTAGTACCTGTACCTAGGTAGGTATCTGTGTCAGCCCGCCCGCCCGCCCACACCCCCCTTCCCCTCTTACTCCTGGTCGCGAGTCCTACGATTGATTGCGCCAGATGATGACCTTGGATCCCGGTCTCCGTCTGTTCCTCCCCAGCAATCCCTCGCTTTCCAGTGGTGCTACCTGTACAACTATCCGTACGTAGATGGGGAACAATAGGCAATACAAAGTACCTAGATACTTCGTACATGCATCGTGCCCTGTAGATGCGCGACCGATGACTACCTACCTACTCTGCCCACTACCGCTGCCACGCCCCCCTTTCCTATCAAGGCAAGAGAATCCATCCTTCCTCCCCCAAATCGTGCCATTGACTGCCAACGGTTGGTGTATTCTTTTTTCTTCTCCCGAAGCGTCCCCGGTTCCCCATTCTCATTCCTACCATCCTTTTTTTCTTTTCTCTTTTTTAAAGCGACTTTGGCGCTATCCCCCGTACACATCGCGCACCTACTACACATACATTCAGACCACGACTTCCACCCGTGAGCATTCGTATATAGTACTCAGAAGCCGGTCTTCTGGAGCCTTCTCCCCAAAAGCCCCTTCTCGCAGTCTAACCGTTTGCCTCGACATCTCTCGCCCCTCCCGACTCCGAAACAAGCTCGACAGGTCCTCTTGCTTACTATACGGACGGACCTGCTAGCCCTACCATGAAGACAGCAGTCCGATAGCCGGAAATCAACCCGAGATCGAAGCAACAACGAACCGCGAGGCTAGCCCTACATTTCTAATATACCGTGATTACCAAGCGCATCCTTCCACGGAAAAATACCAAAACCATGGCTCCTCCAGCCATCAGAGTACCGGGGAAGCTTGAGGCCGGCGGGCCAACCGCCACTCTCGCTACTCCGACCGCACCCCAGTGGGCGACTACGACTCTCAAAGTCGGAGGCATGACGTGAGTTGACTCCTTGGCTTCGTGTGATGTTTTCCTGCCGCCTGCTTGCTTACAAGTATCCCCTGCTGCTAGGTGTGGCGCATGTACTTCCGCAGTCGAGTCGGGCTTCCGGGGCGTTGACGGTGTGGGAAGTGTTTCCGTCAGTCTCGTCATGGAACGCGCAGTCATCATGCACAACCCCGAAGTCATTTCTGCTGAGAAAATTGCCGAGATTATCGAGGACCGAGGTTTCGACGCCGAAGTCTTGTCCACCGATCTGCCCTCGCCCATGTTCCCAACAAACAAGGACCTGTTCGATGCCGAGGAGGAGGAGAGCGGGTTCATGACAACCACCATCGCTGTGGAAGGAATGACGTGCGGCGCATGCACATCCGCCGTCGAGGGGGGCTTCAAAGACATCCCCGGCGTGAAGAGCTTTAGCATATCTTTGCTGTCTGAAAGAGCCGTCCTTGAGCACGATCCGGAGCTGCTCACTGCCGAGCAAATTGCCGAAATCATCGAGGACCGAGGCTTTGGCGCCGAGATCATAGAGAGCGAAATCACCCAGCAGGAGAAGCCCAGGGCCAGCACCAATCCCACAAGCTCCGTCGCCACAACAACAGTTGCCATCGAGGGCATGACCTGCGGCGCTTGTACGTCGGCCGTCGAAGGAGGATTCAAGGGGCTGGAGGGTGTCTTGCGCTTTAACATCAGCTTGTTGGCCGAGCGCGCCGTCATCACCCACGACACGACGAAGCTGCCAGCAGAAAAGATCGCCGAGATCATCGAGGACAGGGGTTTTGGCGCAGAAATCCTGTCAACCGCGTTCGAGACGTCCACCCAGGGCAATGGCGCTTCTTCCTCCACCGCCCAATTCAAGATTTACGGTAACCCCGACGCCAGCAGTGCCATGGCGCTGGAAGCAAAGCTCCTGACCATCCCCGGTATCAACTCTGCCAAACTCAGCTTGGCCAGCTCGAGACTGACCGTCACCCACCAGCCCACCCTCATCGGGCTGCGGGGAATCGTCGAGGCCGTTGAGGCCGAGGGTCTTAATGCGTTGGTTGCAGACAACGACGACAACAACGCGCAGCTTGAATCGCTCGCCAAGACTCGGGAAATCAACGAGTGGCGGAGAGCCTTCAAGCTGTCTGTGACCTTCGCCGTTCCCGTCTTTGTCATAAGTATGGTTCTGCCCATGCTCCTCCCCAGCTTGGACTTCGGCAGCTGGGAGCTTCTCCCCGGTATTTTCCTCGGCGACTTGATTTGTTTGGCTCTCACAATACCCGTCCAATTCGGCATTGGAAAGCGTTTCTACGTTTCTGGCTGGAAATCCATCAAGCACGGATCGCCAACCATGGACGTCCTCGTCATCCTCGGTACCTCGTGCGCCTTCTTCTTTAGCATCATCGCCATGCTAGTATCCTTCCTCTTCCCGCCGCACACGAAACCATCCACCATCTTCGAAACCAGCACGATGCTCATCACCTTTGTCACTCTCGGCAGATTCTTGGAGAACCGCGCCAAGGGTCAGACTTCCAAGGCCCTCTCACGCCTTATGTCACTGGCTCCGTCGATGGCTACCATCTATGCCGATCCCATTGCTGCCGAGAAGGCCGCAGAGGGTTGGGAGAACGCTGCGGTCTCCGGCGAGCCCAAGACGCCCAACCGCGACGGAAACGCAGCAGAGGAGAAGGTCATCCCTACTGAGCTCCTTCAAGTCGGAGACGTCGTCATCCTTCGCCCTGGCGACAAGATCCCGGCAGACGGCGTGGTGGTCCGCGGCGAGACATACGTCGATGAGAGTATGGTGACGGGCGAGGCCATGCCTGTCCAGAAGAAGAAGGGAAGCTACCTGATCGGCGGCACTGTCAACGGTCACGGCCGTGTCGACTTCCGCGTTACCAGGGCCGGCCGCGATACGCAGCTCAGCCAGATCGTCAAGCTTGTCCAGGACGCCCAGACCACCCGTGCCCCCATCCAGCGTCTTGCTGACACGCTGGCCGGTTACTTTGTCCCGACCATTCTCGTCCTCGGTCTCCTGACGTTCGTCGTCTGGATGATCCTCAGCCACGTGCTCGCGAACCCGCCCAAGATCTTTACTGAAGCAGCTAGTGGCGGTAAGACCATGGTGTGCGTCAAGCTGTGTATCTCCGTCATCGTCTTTGCCTGCCCCTGCGCCCTTGGCCTGGCAACCCCTACCGCCGTCATGGTGGGCACGGGTATCGGCGCCGAGAACGGAATCTTGGTTAAAGGCGGAGCTGCGCTGGAGACGACGACGAGAATCACCCAAATCGTTCTCGACAAGACCGGCACCATCACGTACGGCAAAATGACTGTGGCTAAGATGAGCCTCGTCTCCGCCTGGCAGGATATCGAGTGGCGCCGCCGACTGTGGTGGCACATTGTCGGGCTCGCCGAGATGGGTAGCGAGCACCCGGTGGGTAGAGCCGTGCTGGCTGCCGCCAAAGTCGAGCTTGGCATTGATGAAGAGGCCACCATTGAGGGCAGCGTCGGCGAGTTCAAGGCCGCCGTTGGCAAAGGTATCAACGCTCTCGTCGAGCCAGCCACGGGCAACGACCGCACCCGCTACCGCGTCCTCCTTGGTAACGTCCGTTTCCTCCGCGAAAACAATGTCAATGTCCCCGCCGAGGCGATTGATGCCTCCGAGCAACTGAATGCCAAGGCCAACTCCAGCGCCAAGAACACCTCGGCAGGCACCACCAACATCTTTGTTGCCATCGACGGCCAGTACAGCGGTCATCTCTGTCTCTCCGACACCATCAAGGAAGCCGCGGCCGCGGCCATCGCTGTCCTCCACCGCATGAAGATCAAGACCGCCATCGTCACCGGCGATCAACGCTCCACCGCCATCGCTGTGGCGGCTGCTGTCGGCATCCCTGCCGAAAACGTCTTCGCCGGCGTCTCGCCCGATCAGAAGCAGGCCATTATCCAGGAGCTTCAGGACCAGGGCGAGGTCGTCGGCATGGTTGGTGACGGCATCAACGACTCTCCCGCTCTCGCGACCGCCGACGTCGGTATCGCCATGGCCAGCGGCACGGACGTCGCTATGGAGGCGGCCGACGTAGTCCTCATGCGCCCTACCGACCTCATGGACATCCCCGCCGCCCTACACCTTGCCCGCTCCATCTTCAACCGCATCAAGCTCAACCTCGCTTGGGCCTGTCTGTACAACGCCATCGGCTTGCCCTTCGCCATGGGCATCTTCCTTCCCTTCGGCCTCCACCTTCACCCCCTGGCTGCCGGCGCCGCCATGGCCTGCAGCAGTGTCAGCGTCGTCGTCAGCAGTCTCATGCTCAAGTTCTGGACCCGCCCGAGCTACATGATGGACCCCTCAGCCCGCCGCACCCAGAGCCGCGGCTTCGGCCTCCTCAGTAGGGTTCAGTATGCCGTCCGCAAGCTCCGGGGCAGGCGGACACAAGACCAGGGCTACGTCCCGCTCGCCAACATGGCGGGCCGGGACGAGTAGGGGGGTATTGAGTTGCTGTTTTGATCGCGTCAAGGGAATTGGTTTTTTTGGGTTTTTTTTTGTTTTTTTTTTTTACTTTTTGTGGATTTAAGCGTACAGAATAGGCGTTGATGGCCCTTTGTAGTCATGGTCGCGTAGGTAAACAGAGAGTTCATTTCTTCCTCGTTGGAGAACAAAATGACAAGAGTTACCCCGCGTGGTAAACCAAGATCGGATTCTTCACTTGAGAGTCTGTTGTGCTTTTTTTCCCCTGCCCCCCCCCCCCCCCCTTGCATATCTTCTTGATAAGTATAGCACTAGAATCAGAACAGAGAGGCTTGTCACGTTATCAAAATTCAATATATTGGAGGACGGAAGTGGTGAAACTTGTGTGCAATCATGATAGGAGCCCTATAGCCGATATCTCCCCTCCCCCAAGTAGAAAGCGCCGTCGCTCGGGTTGCCCCCACTGCCAATGATGAGAACGGATCGATTCGCGACGCTGTTTGGGTGGGGGCATGTGCGAGGCTATGTTTGATAAGAAGAAGACAGAGAAAGAGAGAAAACACTGGATTTCTTGTTATTCCACCTTCTTCCCATTTAATTATTTTGAAAGCAAATTGCAAATCCGGCCAACGCCACGCTATGCAGTAACTAGTGATACAAAAAGAGATGAAAGGGATGAGAGGTAGGAATGGGGAGAAATTGAGAGCTGGCCCGGGGGGGTCGATGCAGTCCTCACACGCCAGCAAAGGTCTTGCCCACGATCTGGCTCCCCACAGGAGGCTGCTGCTCGGGCCCGGCCCCCTCCTCCTCGCTCAGCATCCGGCTCCAGAGCCTCAGCTCGTCGACGCTGACGTTCCTCCGCTCGAGCTCCCACTTGACGCTTCCGGGCAACAGCTGCGTCTGCGCCCCCGAAGAGCCGCTAGCGGCACCGGCAGCTATCAGCGGCACCGCGCCCTTGCTGTTGTTCTTGGACAGCATGCCGAAGCGCAAGCCGACCTCGGTCACGGTGACCAGGATGGAGATGACGATGAGGACGATAATGATCCAGGTGATGTAGCTCATCTTGGCGTCGGCGATCGAGTCGGCCAGGATCTCGGCGAGGTCCAGGAAGACGCGGCAGCGCTCGTTGAGGACCTTGATGCGCGGGTCGATCTCGAGGTACTCGCGGATGGCGACGTAGAGCGGGTGCAGCGTTGGCTCCGAGTCCCAGAAGAAGTTGGGGACGTCGAGGATGTTGGAGGCTGGGGAAGATGGGTTAGCATACCTAGGAAGCCGCGCCCAAGCAGACTTGCCGTGCCATGGCATGTGTTAGGGGCGGGGACAAACTTACAGAGGTTGATATCGACGCGGCTCTTGAACAGCCGACCAAGGATCTTGACAATCTCCGTCCTCGTCATGTTGAGCTCGCCCGTGAGGGCCAACCGCTTGGGAACATGCTGCGCGCCGAGCATCGTCTCGCTCATGCGTTCCTCGAAGAGACACAGCTTTGTGCTCTGCGCAATGGCGTGGCTGATGGTCAGCTTGACCATGTGGTCGCTGCGCGGCAGCAGTGTAATCATGTCGTTAAAGATGCGCGGCCGCTTCACGTCGCGGCTATACTCGAAGTGAAACTCCTCCGTCTCGAAATCGTCCTCGTCGAGCGGGCGCGTGATCAGCGAGAGCCCGTTCTCATTCTGCGCGAACGTCAGGTCCGCAAGGATGTCCTTCTCTTGGTGCTCGGTGAAGTTCCAGAACACGACGACGCCGTAGGAGAAGAGGAACATCTCGGCGAACGACTTGGCGTCCGGGATCCGCGCCATGGGCGAGATGTTGAGGTCGTCGGGGGACTGCTCGCGATGATTGCGCGGCGAGGACGACTCGTCCCCGTATATGCCGTTGCCGTTCATGGGGCTACCGTTCATGGGGCTTCCGGTGTCGACGGTGTCCTCGAAGTACCCCTCGTGGTAGTCGCGCTGCTCGCTCCGCTCAATCTCCATGTCCAGGACCGTCTTGCCGCTTCCTGGCGTCTTGACAATCGGCCGGCTGCGGAGGCGGTAGCCCTCGGTGCCGTTCAAGAGAGGCAAAGAGTACACCACGTAAAGGCAATCGTCGTAGAGCTTCGTCTTGGCGTCATGCTTGGTCCGGAGGAAGTCGGCCGTCGACCGCATCTTGTACGATTGCGCCGTGCAGTACGCCGTCATCCGCGCCAGCTTCTCCTTACGCTGGACCTTGGGCAGGCGCTCGGCATAACTCTTGCCACGGATGCCACCTCTCTTGCGGAGCACGTCAAGCTCTTCGTCGCGCAGCGGGCGGTTCTCCTCAGCCTCGATCTCGCGCGCCATCCGGCTAGTCGCCTCGTCGAGATCCTCGTCAGATCCGGGCTTCTCGTCTGTCTCGGGAAGCAGCACGAGCTTCTCACTAATCTTTGTGGTACGCGAAGGCATGCTTTGCTGCCCCGTCCTCGACTGCAAGTTCGGCAAGCCTGCGCCGCCGCGTCGGGCGCTCGCTGGGCCGCCCCCAGGACGCTGGAAAGGGGGCGCGACGCGGGGCTGACCCGAGGGGATGTCGGAAGCGTACTGCAGCACGTTGTCGACAGAGATGAAGCGCATGGCCGGCCGGCCCTGGGCAGCACCTATGTCGGTGTTCTGTCGCTGGAGAGAACCCCTGGGCGGAGGACGTTGTCGCGAGTCGGTCACCTACAGTAGGCATGCATTAGTGATTAGTGTCTTGATGAGTGAATGGACGGCCGGGCAGGGGACGGGAGTTGGTGACGGACCAGCACCGATGGACCTCGCTTCGCGGACGCCATTGTTGCGGATGTTTGGAGGCTGTAGGTCGTGTTCGTGGGTTGGATATTGAGTTGTCTTTATCGCGCAACAGGCCCAGCAAGCATGACGCAGGGCTTGTTGTTGGATGCAAACTGATAATTGTGAAATTCCAATAATCAGTCCATGTCGGGGATCTGTAATGGTGCGAACATCGACATGACGGAAGCAGTCCAGGAAAGTTCGGTGCATGTGCACCGCCACAGTTCCCACTTATGGCTGGTGCAGAAGGCATACGTCATGTGCTAGCGTACTTGTTGACTCTCATCGGAAATTGAAATGTATTCATGCTACGGTATTTCTTCACATCTTAAAGTGCATTGGTAGTGATTGATTGTGGATGTGTAATTTTTCATGGTATTGAAGAGTTTAATTAGCTTCAAAAGGGGTTTATATTAGTAGTATAACGGACACTACGTCGCTAGTGATTCAATAACTACATGTTGAATTCAAGTTATGTTTCAACGTATAGAGTAGATGTTTGCTCAATTCGACTTAAATGATGCACTCTCCTTTGTATTTCAACCCACAGACAATCAACATGTAAGATTGTGTTCACAGAAAGAGCGGTACGCGATGTGCCAAGGGTATTGACTAAACCCCGACCGGCGCTGAAGTTGGAGTTTTCCACAAGCTAGGCTGCCGGCAGAATGTTTGCGGCAGATGGCTCACAAGCGATACTTTGCTGCAATGGACAGGCGGCCCCATAAGAGCTCGCATGGTGCTGTTGTTCAGGCTGTCAGTACGGGCATGATTCCCAGTCCTCTGCACAAGTTGGATATGAGGCAATATCGCTTGACTACCGAGACGAGTAAGCCCTGAAAATATTGAACAGGTTAAATAGAAGACGACGTTGTAATGCAGTCTGATAATGGATGCACCACACAGGCCTGACAGATGCATCCAATGGTCGTGGTGTAATCTCGCCACAATTGGCGAGAACGATCGAAAGGGAAACTTATGAGCACCTGATCTAGAGGCCTGCCGGGGAGGACTGGGGCCAAAATGGCGCAGGGCATCGAGAGAAACATGAATGCCACTTCATCGGGCAAGCGACGTATGCGAAAGAAATGCTAGTAACTCAAATATCGTCATCGGACGCGATGGCCTTCCCTAACGCCTAACCAGCTTGGTATCTTGCCTAGAATCATAAGGAAACATAAAATGTCATACCCTACCTACCCTTCGCGGTAGAACAAAGGGTGGGCAACAGGTCATCCCCAATAACCTGTCCGTTCAAGTTCCCCTGCCAGGCTTGTCGCCTTGTCCCCTTGACGTGATCGTTCACTCCCCAGTGAGGAGTTTTGAGATGGCGAATGATGCTGATGGTCGGATATGAGAATGCACCGCCTCTCATCGATACTGAGGTGGCGGTTGACCCCATCCCTGAGGGGGCTGTCCATAATAGGGCTGAGGGGGCATCTGGCCGCCGCCCTTCATCGCCGTGACGTCGGGACGGTTCTCGAGCGGCTGAGCGAAGTTGCAGATGTGGCAGACAACATCGTTGTAACCCTTGAAGGACAAGGGAATGACGGGCTGAGGGATCAGTCAGCATCAGATGTCAAGACAGGCGCAGGCACAAAGCGATGAACAGAGAATGAAGAAGAAAGAAGAAAACTCACAATCCAGCAAAACGTGAACCACGGATGGCTCTTGATGACATGGCCGGCCATATTGCCGCAGTTGTAGCACTGGCAGACCATGCCCTCATAGCCCTCGACAGGTTTGCGGAAGGTGTGCTCACCACACACAAAGAAGAAGAACATGTTGGGCGGGATTGGTGGTTGGGGCAGATCAGATCAGATCAGATCAGATCAGACGTATGCACGCTCAGTCGCTGTTGCTGCTGCAGGTACGAGGGAAGTAGCGGTGGCAAGTGGTGAGTGATGAATGATGAATAACTGTTGATGCCCGGGACTGGTAGGATGGCGGCGGTTGGGTTTCCGCCTGCTATTTGACGCTGCGCTTAAGTGAGAGGGGCGCTGTGAAGCAGGTTTGAGAGGGCCGGCTGATGATCTCTGAGCTGAGATATCTGAGATGACGAGAAACACTGCGGTATTGGCAGCCGTGATATCTTGAATAATTGAAAGAACGAAAAGAACGAGGAGACAGATGGGGTTGCGGGAGGAACAGTTGAGGTCAGCAGAGGCGCAGGTGACCTTGAACTGGAGGCAGGCCACCGTAATGCAGAATTAGCTCAAGCTGTCCTGTACCGAGATGGAGGAATCCCATATGCTTGCGGACTGGCCCTGGGACGTTTAGAGGGTGGCCCGAGCTTGTGCAATGGATTAGTTCAAGTGATGAGTGGCGAAAAGTTCTTATTGTTGGAGAAAAAGGGATGAATGCTGTTTTTTTTTCAAAAAAAAAGAATAAAAAGAATAAAAATAAAACAAAATAAAAAACTGATGGTGCCGGTGGTGATTGGTGTGTTTGTCTTGCGTGTCTCCCGAGGCGGTGCATGCTTGGCGGTCCAGAGACCTCGAGTGCTTTCCTCCTCTACCGACACTCATTCGCACCAGGATGGCTTTCTCCGGAGATGAGTTGGCAAACCAGAGTAACAATCAAGAGGCATTTGGCGGGGGTGAAAAGAGACCCGTGACCCCGTCTGATACCTTGGCTACCTATCGGGATATGCCTTCCTGCCCTCAATCAATGCTGCGAGTTCGGGCGAGCTTTTAAGGACAAGATGTCAAGGGCGATCATGCTTCATGCCCTTCAGCCGCTTGTCAACATTACCCGTCGCAATATGGCCTGGAGCGTGACTCCTGCCGAGGAGGGACCGGAGAGGACACTTTTGGCTTCTCCGAGACTGCCTCTTTAACTTTGGGGCGTGGTTTGTTTGTTCTAAGAACGCTTTGGCTCATTGCTTGAAGGCTGACTATCAACTTTACTAAAACCTTCAGATGTGACCTGGGGAGGCAGCCTGCGAGGGACCTCAATAAGGGCATCAAATTGCCTCCACTTTGGCCCGATGTTCCCGTCCAGACTTCGGCCAAAAAGAACCCACTGGCGGAGAAAGCCTCTAGCGCCATGCAGCCCCATGTTCCGGAAAGCCGAAGAGAGGAAGGAGTGAGGGAAAAAAAAAAAAAAAAGGAACGTCCGTCATCCCGGCTGCCCCACGGAACCAATCTAACACCGACCTCCGTCTCGCCCAGAAAAAAAAATACCATGTTTGAGCAATCCGGTCCGGTCCGTCCAACCACCACGCAGCACACGCAGTTCCACGATATATTTGATTATATAGCGGCGCAGACATACACGCGTAAAGACGCCCTCGCCACACCGAGACTCCACATCGTCGTCGTCGTCCCACAGCGCAACTGGACATCCCACGGTCACCAACGGCCCCGACAACACCCTTGGCTCCCACCTCACCACACACCCCCATGCGCACAAGCTCACGATAGCTTCGCTCCTCCCCCGCCCCCCCTCATCAACCATGCTTTACGACCTCAACATCCCGTGGTCCCCGACCACGACCCCCGCCGACCTCTCTCGCACGATATCCTTCGCCTTCTCGCTGGGCTACACCGTCCTCGCCCTGAATCACACCATCACGCCCCCGATCCCGTCGCAAATAACGAACCCACTGCCAAAGTTCCCGCCGTCAGCGTCGGCAGCCGCCCCCTCACAGTCGCAGCAGAAGAGCACCCAGCCGACGATCCTCCGCCGCGCCACCGTCCTGCTCTCCGACCCCTCCCAGAACTACCGCCTCCCCGCCCTCGCCGCCGCCTACGACCTCCTCGCCGTCCGCCCCACCACCGAGAAGGCCTTCCAGGCCGCCTGCCTCTCCATGGCCGAGCCCTCCCTCATCTCCCTCGACCTAACGCAGCATTTCCCCTTCCACTTCCGCCCGAAGCCCCTCATGGCCGCCGTCTCCCGCGGCCTCCGCTTCGAGGTGTGCTACGCCCAGGTCCTCGGCGCCACGGACGCCCGCACCCGCGCCGCTTTCATCTCCAACCTCGCCTCCCTCGTGCGCGCGACCAAGGGCAGGGGCATCGTCGTCAGCTCCGAGGCGCGCTCCGCCCTGGGTCTGCGCGCCCCCAACGACGTCATCAACCTCCTCGCCGTGTGGGGGCTCGCCAGCGAGAAGGGCACCGAGGCGCTCGGCGCGAACCCGCGCGGCGTTGTCGTGAATGAGGGCATCAAGAGGAGCGGGTTTCGAGGCGTTGTCAACGTCCTTGAGGTCGCCGGGCGGGAGGAGGACGTCCCAAAGCAGAAGCAGCAGCAGCAGGCGAAGAAGGACGGCGGGAAGGGGAAGGAGGGCAAGGGCACGAAGCAAGGCGGCGGGGGCGGGGGCGGCGAGGACCGGGGAAACGGGCAGAAGCGTAAGACGCCCGACGAGACGAGCGATGGCGCGCCGCAGACGATGAGCAAGAGGCAGGCCAAGAAGCTGAGGCTGGCGCTGAAGGAGAAGGAAAAGGAGGCGGCGTAGAGTCAACGCGACCCCCCCTCCCGCTCCCTTTTTTTTTTTTTTTTTTTTTTTTGCGAGGGATGAAGATTGATGAGATTAGGCAAAGTGAAACACCGTATTGGGCGGACACCCATCGTTTACGCTTTATGATACCCCCCCATAGATGGAACAGAAAGGATAGGCATCAACGCCAGTAACAGCACAACGCGCACACACACATGGCCAACACGCATGATCAGTGACAAATGGACCCGGTGCGAATTGGGCGGCGAAAGGGACACGCTTCCCGAGGATCGAGGAGACCGTTGGATGAATCATGAGACTTGCTCAATTATCTCTTTGAAAAAATAATTTGCCATCGTATATAAGGGTGTAGGGGGGGACAAAGGGGGGGGGGGGGTGGGGTGGGATATTGAGATGTTTGGCCGTTGTGCGTCTTCCCCCCTCCCCAAAAGAAATGAATTATATACAACCGCCGGGGGATGTGTGTGTCGAATACAAGCAGGCCCGTCTCTCCTCCTCCCTCGAAGTGATGCCACGGCCTCGCCCTATCACCGCGCGGGACGCCGGACGGACGATAGGGGGGTTCGCAACGTCGTAGGCAGAGGAGTCCGTATTGGCGGTTTTCGGGGGTTTGTCGGCACTGCCTGCCCATCTCTTCCTTCTCCTTTCTCCTTCACCTTCTCCTACCTATGTACCAAGGTCCGGATCACATCTTCCCAGCCCCGTTCGTTATTAAAAAGGAAAAACCTTCACACTTTGCTTCCCCCAAACCGTTGGTGCCATCCTCCTCTTCCACATACACACCGTACACACGCACACGCACACAAGAATCGAAAATATCTGGGGTATTTCGTATGCCGCTTGCTGGATACCAAGTAGGTTGTCCACGACGTTCGTCATATACTCGCCACAGATGCAATGACGCTCTGCCATCTCCCCCGACATCCACACCCCCTCACTCTCCGTCAACCCCCCACATCCGCCTTCCCGGGGTGAAGCAGTAAAAGACTTGTCGGGCATGCGTCGAACGTTGGAACACCGAAACATTGCTACCGCAATGGGGTTTGTCGGTGCCCGCCTTCGTTCCTCCTTACAACGGGGCCCTCGTCTCGCGGGGCTGCAGCAGGTTGCCGAGCTGCAGGGACTTGCTGAGGGGGAGGCCGCCGACTTCGATCGCCGGCTGGGCGGGGTTCACGGCGACGGGGGGCGTGGGGGGCGTGGCGGGCGTGGCGGCGCCGCTGCTGGTGAGACCGCCCAGGTTTAGAGACTTCGTCGGGCTGCCGTTGCCGGCCGGGGCACCGACCTGCGGGAGAGCCTCGGCGGGGGGTTTAGAGTCGGCAGCGGGTTTAGAGGGGGCGGCGGCAGCAGGCTTAGAGGGAGCGGGCTCTGTAGATTGTGTTAGTTATTCCCGCAGACTTTTGCAAACCGTCGAATCTCGGGAGCGGAACTCCGGGGGCGGTTAAGACGTACCAGCTGCAACGGGGGCAGGAGTTGCCGCAGCCGGCGGCGGCGGCGGCGGAATCGACGAGGATGGAAGACCGACAAAGGGCGGCGGCTGAGGAGGGCCGGGGATGACGAGTCCGGACTGCGATGCCGCTGGTGCCGCAGCTGGTGGCGCCGCGGCTGGTGGTGCCGCGGCTGGTGGTGCTGAGGGCGTTGCGGCCGGGGGAGCAGGCGGAGGGGCAGGCATCGACATCGACATCGTCCTACGATCCTAGTTAGCATTCTCTGCCCGACTTGCTCCCTCCCCTTTCATTCTAGGAGAGGGGTTTCGGATGGGGGGTTCCTCACGCGGCTGGTTGCGTAACGAAGACCGTCTTCGTGACAGTGAATGGCGCCGGTGGCGGGGGACAGGCTGGTGGCGGGGGGCAGCTGGCGCCATTGCCATTCCGGTTTCCGTTGAGGGCGTCCAGGATGCCGGCGACGATGTTTCCTGGGCCCGATCCCACGCCAACTCCATTACCCAGGCCCGCGCCGGGTTTCGTAAGGTCCAAAGTCGTCACCTGTACGTCGGCGGCACCGGGGCCTTGCACGTTGACTTGGCCGTTTCCATCGATCTGGATGTTCTGTCTCTTGTCGGCGACGGCACCCTGCTTCCGTATGAGAATCCTGCAGTTTTGGGTTTTTTTTGTTTTTTTTTTTTGCGTGGACGTCGAGGGAACGAACCTGAGTACTTGTCGATAGAGCGGCCACGGCAAGGAGTAAACCTCGTCTCATCGTGGGCTCGGGGGCGACAGCTGGCGACCGTCGTGCGTCGCGCAGCGTTCCTTCAGTTGTTTTGTTTTTTCTTTTCCTTTTCTTTGTGGTGTTTCTTTCAATGTTGTTGTTCTTGATGTTTTTTGTTGTTGTTGTTGTCGAAACCTCCTTCTTGGATCGTTGCTTTCTTTCTTCTTTCTTTCTTGTAAAGAGCGGATTCAACAGACCAGCCGTCGATGAAGCTTCGATGGGATCAACCCTAGGATCGAAGACATACAAAAGGAGTGTACTACTGCAAGGCTTATGGTGGAGCATGTGTTTCCTGTAAACCTTCACGACTACGAGTGAATGGGAGGAAGATACGGGTAGACCAGTGACGACTTGCAGAACATTACCAAAAGAGTTCAGAGAGTATGGGATGGTCAAGATCCCGGGTAATGAGGGTGTGCGGGTACTAAGAATGGACGAGATAATACGACTAGACGGAACACGGACCCAGGAGGGGGGAGATGTAGGGGTGGGGGGGGGGATGAATGGCAAGAGAGCGTGAGAGAAGTGAGAGGTTCTTGGTCAAAGAGAGAGAACCGTGTGTTCCGCACTTCTCGTCGGGGACAAGGACGGTTCCAGGCAGAGTTTGGGCTGGGGTAGGTAGCCGTTATGGTAAGGAGGTGGGAGGGAAGATGGGACGAAGCAGGACGAAAGGGGCGCCATAAAGCACACGACGTAGAGGAGGGTCTTGAGTTGCGGGAAAGCCGCAGAGATTAATTGAGAAGCAAGACCGGGAATGGCACCAAAACCGGCGTGGCCTAAGTCGGTTCTTGGTCCTGGTCCATGCAATATGAAATCAAACACGCGCCCATCTGTCAAATTGATTGTTTTCCCCCCCGGGCGCACCAGTGACTAAAGTGCTTGCCAATGCTTGGCCATGCTGGTGTGCGCCGCCCAAGAAGGGGAAACGGTTCATTTACAAGGTGAAAGGCGCAAAGAGGCGTGAGAGGGTCGGGTCATTGGCAAAAATTTGGACGGTGGCCCGCCGAGAAGGGCCAGACCTGGTACAATAAGGGTGTTGCATGGGCGTTTGGTCCAGGGGGCGACTGGCCCCATCTGAATCGACTCAAGCATCATTTGAGCCAGGGGCCGCAGCCAGGAACGCTGCAGGCTCAAAAGTGAGGTTCAGGAGTGCCAACAGATGCAATGGGGTGGCGGCAAGTGGGATAGGGCCGCTGTTGCCCCACGGGCACGATAGACGTTAGCTGAGCATGGTTTTCTGTCCCAAGGATCGTGAGAGCCTCGATCGGACATGGAAGCCGTGTTTAGCATGGCGCTGTGGGAACTAGGAAACCATAGCGCCAGCGGAGAAGGTTCCAATCATTACATAACGTGTACCTGACAGGGAATGAGGGGTATCCCTGTGCAAGTTCCTGTGAGGCTCAGGGGTGTGAGACATGCCCCAGACGGTCTTCGTCAGAGACGAGGGTGCGACCCTCGAACTTCGTACCAGGGCTCCGAAACCGCGAGAGTCCCGGCCCAGCTCACACCACAAATGCACATCCTATCGTATGCGTGTGGCCGCAGCAGCTGTGGGCAGGCAGGCACTAGAACCAGTGACAGTGACAGCAGTGACAGCGCCGCCGTGTTGCCGTCTTGGTCGTCCTTGTCGTTGTCGCCGTCGCTGTTCGTAGGTAGACGCGTACCATCGTAGTTGTAGTCGGCATTGAGGTCGTCGCCGTCGTCGTCATCGTCGACGTCGGTGGTATTCCTGCAGCCAGGAGCACGCGTGATGTTGTGTGCCGTGATGCAATGTTTGGGGTTATCGGCGACAGCGACTCGCTCCTTCAGCTATTTTTGTTAACCTTTTGTGCCCATGTGTGTATCGCATCATCCGGCCCCCAAAACCCCCGATTCGCAAGTGGTGGTGAAGATGACAGATGAAACATTGTTTACGAAGGATAACTGCGGACCGTCGTCTTTGACTCTCCATGTTTGCGCTGACGATTTTGCGAATGCAAAACGAGATTATCGAGAATGAAAGTGATGACAAGCGCGGCTATTGCTAGGCAGGACGCAACGCGACTGGGTGGGCTGGGCTGGGAGATGATCGGGCCCACGGGACCTGTGTCAGAGCTTGATCGACGCTTCGACAGCCGGGAAGGCGGCAGACGATGCAACGCAACGACGGGCAATCCTGCCATGCATTACCGCAACACCCACGTGAAGATCATCTTGCATGGTAGTGTATCTTCAGATGCGGTATCCAGTCCCGAGCGCGCGCAGGCGACCGCCGGACTATCTAGTCAGGTACTGACTGCTCTCAAGTCGCGAAAAAGGATGGGCACAGACGGTCCACGGAGCAGAGATGGGCTTCTAGATGTCGGTTATGCGGGAGTATGCGTGTGTGCGTATGATGTCCGTCGTCGACATAATTAGGGATGAGACTGACAAAGCTCCTTCGTCCCAACCTTTTCTTTGGTTCTTTGCATGCATCGTTCCTTTAGAGAGGGCGAACGAGTCCCTCGGCGAGACGGGATATGTCGTCGGCATACCGCGCATACGCAGTACCGAACTCTCCTTTCTTTCCCCCCTCGACGGTCGGACCCCCCTTTCGCACTTGAGGAGAGACCAATCAACGACATTCGAGACGATGAGAGGATCGTCCCAAGGTGAAAGAAAGCCAGGAGGACGAGCAGCAAGCACGCGAAATGCTACGGCTTGTCGTAGTATTCTCTGCCTCAACTGCTTCAAGTGGCTGGGGCGAACCGCGTAACGACGTGATGGGTCAAACAACGGCAAGTCTAAGCGATACGTTTGATGACATGCAGCTATTGACTGTTCAGCCACATATTGGGGAGGGGTGCCATGACCAATGCCATAAGAAGGGACCCGAGGGACGACCAGGGCCACTGCCGGACGATTGGCGATGACGAAGCCAGCCGAGTCAATAGCACGTTTGCTCAGCTATAATCGGATCGTGGGTGGATGAGTGAGTCTGCCACCGAGACCCGTCGTGACTAACCTAAAGCGGATAATTAGTGGGAAAATGCGAAACGGGAACTGGCGGTTCCGTTTCTCCGGGGATGGGGCACCATTGACAGGACCTGTACTTCGTACTGTAGGTCATCCCGAAGCGCCGAGTACGGTGCGTAACGCCTGGGTCTGAAAGGGAAGGGGATCCAAGACAGCGTGAGACCTTGTGCAGCCACCAGCCGGCCTTCAGTCGTGCTTCAATAGGAAGGCGCACTTAAGACCAGGGATCGGGTGCCGTGATTGGCAAAGACGGAATGCTAGTCTCTTCTCGTTTCACTCAATTCAGTGGGTAAGTCTAGGTGAACAGTCAGCCTACCGGTATGCGCTCTTGGTGACATAAGCCAGTCACTCGTAGCCCAAAGGGAACTCATCTCTTCGACTGGTGGCTGGGGGTGCATAGGGTGGGTGTTAGTGTGGCTTGACGGCGCGGCCCTCGGTGCTCCTCGAGCCCCGATCGAGGGCACCGCATGATGTACCCGAATCATACAAATTTGCCTGCATCGGTACATGGACCCCTTCTGAGTGTGTCCAAAGCAAGGGTTCGCACGAGTCGATGACGACAGTGAAAGCTTCCTTCGACCTTGAGTTAAGACTAAGCAGACGACCTCCCACGATTGTCGGGCGGTGTTCACTGCCTCATCCCACGGCTCTATCGGAATCGATCATGACAGCGTCGAGAGGGACGTTCCAGAGATCTCGTTTGTCGCGTTGCTCAATAAAACTCAATCAGCAGCGCGCCGGCTGCTGTCGACTGCGGTGTTTCAAATCCTCTCTTCAAGCGTCTCAGGTGTAGAACCCGCGTCCACACACCTACAACATCTACACAATCAGGAGTGAGAAACCGACGGCGAAAATAACAGTTCGGTTCAGAGATGGCGACGGTACACGTGCTCGACGACTACTATTTGGCCATAACGGCACTCATCACAGTTGCATATCAGCTGTTTTTCTTCTCAATAGCCTTCAGCTTCAAGTTCGATAAACTCACAGGTAAGATGTCACAACGCCCTGTCCTCTCATCCTCACCATCGGACCTCCCCTCCTTCCCCAAAGCGGGAGACCAGTGCCGCCCACTGAAAGGGTTCGCAAGGCTGATGTTGACGCAGACTTCGCCGGTGGCACAAACTTTGTGATTCTCGCCATAATCACCCTCTCGCTTAGCGGCCATGCCCACGCACGCCAGGTCGTCGCCTCCATCTTCATCATGCTCTGGGGTGCCCGCCTCTCGGCCTTCCTCCTGTTCCGCATCCTCAAGACGGGCAAGGACGACCGCTTCGACGATAAGCGCGACAAGTTCTTCCCCTTCCTCGGCTTCTGGGTCTTCCAGATGATCTGGGTCTGGACCGTCTCGTTGCCCGTCACGGTGCTCAACTCGCCAGGTGTCACGCGGTACCCGCAGCACGCCTTCGGCACGGGTCGCGACGTCGTCGGCATTGTCTTCTTCGTCGTTGGCTTTGTCATGGAGTCCGTCAGCGACGCGCAAAAGTACCGCTTCCGCCGGGACAATCCGAGCCGGGAGGCCGTCTGCGACAAGGGCTTCTTCAAGGTCTCGAGGCATCCGAACTACTTTGGCGAGATCCTTATCCAGTTCGGTAAGTCCGGTTCCCGTCCCTCCTCGTGCGCGCGCGCCAAGTCATACGCCTCGGAAACGCATGATTGGCAGGGCACGGCGTATAAGCCCGGGCCAATATTTACCAACACGCTTGGCTAACACCATCTCGCTAGGCATCTACATGATCGCCGTGTCCTCCGCCGCGGATGGCTACGTCGGCGGCCAGGCCTTCAAGGCTCTCTATGCCACCATTCTTGGCCCCTTCTTCCTGACGCTGCTTCTAATGTTCGTCTCGGGCCTGACGCTGCAGGAGCGGCCCGGCGCTAAGAAGCGCTACGAGAACGGCCAGAACTGGGAGGGCTACCGGCGCTACCTAGAGCGCACCAGCATCCTGATCCCCTTCCCGCCACAGCTGTACGCCCGCATGCCGACGGTTCTGAAGCGCACCGTCTTCTTCGAGTTCCCCATGTACGTCTTCGACCCGGCCAAGCACTCCGACGCCGGGGCCCGCGCCGAGGAGGGCCACCGACACGAGTCCATCGCCAAGCCGGGGAACGGAAGGCCGAGCGGTGAAGAGTCGCTCGTTGGGCAGTCATCGTAAGCCGGGGTGAAAGAGCATATTGTGTGGGAAATAATACGCGACAGGCAGCGGAGGGTGAAGTCTCGACAATTAGGCTATGAATTAATAACGCAGTTTAAACTACACCATGTCCCTTAGAAAAGGGACATTGCTCATCACTTCTTATCTTACAAGCGACATAGCGCCCGGTTGTCGAGACTTCATTCATCCTCTACCTACTACCTTCTGCATCATTTATCTAGGCTTTATATCATGGTTTTTAATTTTACCACTAGACATAGAATCTCTTGGAACTACCGTAGTTATACTTTAAGATTATGAATTAGAGCCCAGTCCCTGACGACATGGCGGATTCGGTAACACTTATCATACGAGTAAATCTTTCTGGAATATATAGGCCATTGCCAATGCCATCTCACCCACTCCCTCTATCCCTGCGAATTGTCTCAAACAAGCTACTGGCAGCGTGATGCGCAATCTTCCAACCTGAGAGTCAATACGAAGACGCTTACGGTCTCGGACCGTCTCTGTTATATTACCGGACGCCGGCGCGGCCGCTCAGCTCGCAGCGCCCGTCAGGCCCGGTCGGCAGGTGGTCTCCGCCGCTGCCGCGCAGATCCGTCGGCTGGTCCAGGGCCTCCTGGGTCGGCCCGTAGTCGGTGTACTCGGCCTCCTCGTCGTGGGACTCGGCGCCCTCGGGGATGGGGACCATGGCGTTCTTGGTCCATATGTGGACGGCGGTCTTCCAGTCGAGGCCGTCGATGCAGCCGCCTTTGACGGAGACGACGTTCTTGTCCTGCAAGCCCTGCTGTTAGAAATGCACCGCACACGGGTAGCCGACGGAGGCTGGGTTCCGTTCGAGGCGCGGGAGGGTGTGCAAATAGCGTACCGGCGTGGTGTGGATTAGCCGGGTGCCGCAGTTTCGACAGAAGTAACTATCGAGCGCAACCCATCAGTCGTCGCGTCTCGGCCGCATCTTGGCGACGGCAACTCACCAGTGCAGCGTGGCCCCTGAAGCAGTCGGCCTCCTACGTCACGAGTATGTCAGCGACGACGGCTTCCTTCTCTCACGGACTCTCAGCTTCTCACTATCCTCGCCTCTCATCACCACCACTACCACACCACACCCTCTATCCCTCAACCCACCAGCATCTCCTACACCTGACAAAGCTCCCCCTCAACTTGTGAGAACTCACGCATAGACGCCCATCAACTCGGCGTTGGGCAGCTGGAACTTGGGGAAGATCGCCGACGTGCCGAACGCGGAGCCCGTCTGGCGCTTGCACTCGTCGCAGTGGCAGATGTACAGGCGCAGCGGCTTCGGCAGCGGCGTCTTGAACTTCACCGCGCCGCACTGGCATCGCGCGTCCATTTTCGAGTTATCTTCTTTTTGTTTTCCCCTTTTTCTCTTCCTAGGTTCTTGATGGAAACCGTCCAGACCTCTGGAGGGGGTGGTCAGCGTGGAATCACTGGATGTGACGTCAGAGCCGAGGGGGGGAGGGGCGGTGTTTTGGAGTACCGTTCGAGTTCCGGCGTGCATCCAAGTATTATAGATTGAACGCTGGGTAAGTTGTCTATAGGAACGAGTGAGGTTGCGTTCAATCGAGTTCCGCTTGTAAGTTGGGCGAGGAGGCCGGTTCCTCGGGGCGATAAGGATAACGAGTCAGCAGAAGAAGTATTATGTACCCCGAAACGGGGACGCAGGCTGCGGGATCCTCCCGTCCTTTTTATGTACCGAGCGAAACCGTTGACAAAACCACGAAAAACACACCCAGGCAGGCCAAAGACGCAAAGCCAGTCCCCGTCCAGCAACCGATATAAACAGTAGATTGAACACGACACGGCATGATCCAGCCGTCTTGCGCGCCATCTTCCCGTCGATTTAAAACTACTGCCTGCGCAGCGTTGCGGTGACATGGGGTCGGACACGAGGACGTGAGTCACGGCCGGGCGTGCGGGGTCGGCCTCCTTGGGGTCTCCTTTGGGAGGGGGGGGAGCGAGACTGGCGCCAAGTCACATGTTAGGCGTCCAGGGGGGGGAGGGGGGTGCCGAGTAAGAAGTTCGAAGAAAGAGAGCAGCCGGTACTCCTAGAAGTGCTTAAGTCGAAGTTTTCCCTTGAAAGTCAAGCTGGCTCAGAGCCGGGGTGTAAAGAGAAGGATGGGGTTTATTCCCCAAGGTAGACTTGAAAACCCAATTTACTATACAGACTCGGTTCATCTCAGTCACAAACCACCGCGTCTTGTAACATTGGGGAACGATGTAGTTGATGGGGAGTCGACTAAACTCTCAGATTGGATATCAAGGACCAACCTTGGCAACACCACTGGTCTATCGCACGAAGACTCTGCCCTGTAAGCGCCAGATGGAAATCAGCGCTAGTGGTACCGCTGCATTCTCACTGGAGTTGGAGGTATTTCCATTTCCACCTCCACCTCTGTCATCAGCACCCGACATCGCAAACCCCATGAGAGCCAAGGTCGGAAACCTGATTGCGCAATCTTTATTATCTAGGCCGTTACTACGTTCTATCTCACCCGAGTTGTTAGGAGCCTTTCCCCAACCAAGTGTTGAGCGGCCAAGAGCCTTGCAAGAGCAAGCCCGACGGCTCGCGTGACCACAGCATTTCCATCCTCCCCGACCTCAAACGTCACATTAATTCCCAATCCACCCGTGTGATCAGGACCCAAGTCATAAAATCGTGACCCAGAGACATCCATACTCAAGCCTCCAGTGCCATTACCACCAGCCCAAAACGGAGACGCAAGAGCTTCCTTATGGGCCGCAAGCTCGAACCAAAAGTCCTCGTCTTCCAAACCGTCCTGGAAAGAAGAGTATCATAAGCCAATTCCCTTGCCATTCTAATTGTGTCGCTTGATAGTCGAATAGTCGAAAGATGTTCTCTGCCATGACAGCTCCCCAAAGGGGGGGAAAGAAGAAGAAGAAGAGGGAGAAGAAGAAAAGATCCATTTGCTCAAGTTGACCGGGCTCTAGCATGTTGGTCATTCTCATGTAAGCGTGGCTTAGCAGGAGATGCCGCGGTTGCGAGCAAGAGCCTTGCGCTGTCGGCCCCCAGAGAGCTTCATCTTGGTGGAGGGGAGGAACGGCTTATACTTCTTGTCGTAGACGCCGCCAGTAACATACTGGTCCTCTTCATCATGGAGTCGGCTCCAGATGGCGTTGAGCTTGGTGATGCTCTCAACGTCGACACCAAGAAAGTCAACACCCTCTCGAGTGTCGGGGGTAAGAAGAACGGTCATCATCTTGGGGCCATCGATAAAAATGAAGATAAGGAAGCGAACCATGGCGACAGTGGCCCAGCCAACGGTGAGAGCAAAGGGCTTGACAACAGCCCAGATAGTGCGCTTGACAGCGTTGGCGATGGCGGGGTGCACCCACATGAAGAACACAGTAATGACAATAAGGACCGGGATGCGGAACTCGGGAGCCCAGCCCGTGGCGAAGTCCATGCCACACTCAGGGCAGCGGGGAGTGAAGCAACCGCGCATAATGTGGCCGCACATGATGACTGGTTTTGGTCAGTAGGCGTGGGGGTCATGGCACATTATGTAGCTTGCCTGATCTTGAAAGAGTGTCAAGAATAAGCCGGATTCTGTGTTGTTCTTGCAAGAAGTAATTGGTCTTGCTTGATGAGAATCCCGGGTATCGTGAGAGTCACACAAAGGCTTGATGGCGTATGCCTTGGTTAGTCAATGTGCAGAATCGAGGCACATTGAAGAACTCACTTTGTGCAAATCTTGCTCTTATTCTGGCTTTAGTGTAGATGACTCAAGCAAAAAGTTGCTTTTGAATAGGAGGGAGCAATTAAAGGATGCGTGCAAAGGATACTGCTGGAAGAGTGAAAGAAAGAAATGGTATGTCTGAAGGACAAGACAGGTTGACAAGGTGATGGGGAAGAACCCGTTGCTTGTGAGATGGATTGACGAGGGTCAGTTGCAAGCTTGAGGATATACAAGAATGAGAAAAAACGAAAGACCTGGAAGCTGGAGGAAGGTACAGTAACTTCAGTAGCAACAACAACTCTAGACGGAAGGAACGGCCAACCTCACCTGCCAACCTCCTTCCTCAAGAACAGTGATAGTGAACACGGGTCATAGTCACCAGAGTCCAAGACCAAGGCTTTCAACAAAGGGAAATAAAGCAAAATACTGTTGTACCCTGGTTAAAGAACAAGTGCTGATATCGGTATCCTGCTTTCTGGTGTGTTGCCCAAAACCCCTGAATCCAAACTGCCTCATCTCATCCCCATCACCGTGGCCCCTTATTGAATCCACCATATTGTACAACCTCCAGCCGACCAACGAACGTGTCACCCAGAGTCCCCGAAATCCCATTCTATTCTGGTGACAGACTCAGCAGAGCTCAATTCTTCGCTTCTTGTCCAGAGACTTGCCTTTTCGGCTCGCGCCCCTCCATGAGCCTCTCGACACACCTGACGATAACCCTCTCCCGTCCCGCCTCCCGCCTCCCGTCGTTCAGAATCCCCCCGAGCTCGACGCACCACGCAATCTTCTCGTCGTCGCCCCAGTCCAGCACCTTGAGCTCGACCTCCAGCCTCCTTAATGCCCTCATCCGTTTCAACCCTTCCTCGATCCACTCCGGAACCGGCTCGCGTCGCGCCGCGGTCCCCGGCGCCAGCCCCAGGGCCCGCGCCTCCGCGTTACCCTTCAGCCCGGCGAACGTCTCCGTAGGCTCGAGCGGCCCGCCCCCGATCAAGACCTTGAGCCTGAGCCCCCGTAGCCCCGGGGCCCATTGCTCGCACAGCTCGACCCACTCCTTGAGCGTCGGGCCCGTGAAGTCCCGCCCCAGCATCTCGAGCCGCGCGAACCGCATCTCGTCGCGCTGCCACGGAACCAGCCCGCGCGTGAAAGCCCGCGCCGCCCACAGACCGGAGGAGAACCAGTTGACGAAGACGAACTCGTTGGCATGCAGGGGAAGGATCCGGCACTCGTTGTAGATCTGCTTACTGGTGCACATGAGGCCCGAGGGGATCCCGGAAAGCGGGCGGCGCGGCGACAGAAGCACATTTTCTTGCCACGGGTCCGTTCTGTCATCCTCGTCGGCTGACTGACGCTCTGGAGCCTTCTCTGTTCCGGTACGACCCTCACCTATAACTTGGGGCTTGACGAGTCTATGAAAGTACGCACTTGCTACTGGATTCGGATACCATGGCGCCAGCTGCGCATGTTTCACCGGGTGCATGGCGTGAACCAAGCCGTATATCTGAAGTCGGATCTCGAGGGGGAGGTCCAGAAGGGGGCAGTTTCCTACCAAAATGCCCGTTGAGCTGGTAGTACCGTCAGTTTCCGCCGCCAATCCCATCACCGACGTACTCGGCATGGTGACCGACGGGCCGTCCATGGATTTTGAGACGGTATATAAGGCGACAAGCAATAGCCGCAGGAGATCATTCGTGTTCGAAAAGAATGTTGTCCGGGCGGGTTCCAGATCGCTCAATGATACCAAGCGTGGGACGAACCAAGAGCGAACTGAATTGTTGATCGTGAAGTTGTCGCCAGATCGCAATGAATAAAGACGCAATGAAAACCAGAGTAGGAGCATAGAAAGCCGCGGACGGAAGAAAAAGAGCGCGCCCTGAGAACCATATATCACCTTTGTCTCACTCGCCCAGCCCAGGCTGCCTCGCACCAAATCTGTACGGCAGCCAGCCGTCTCAGGCGGGCTCACGCGTTCCGTCTTACATAGTAAGCCCCGTCCAGACGGCGGGGAAGAGCTGCATGCAGGCGGCGAGCTCCATTGGCCAACTCGGCGGTGGCTTGCCAGTCTAGGAGCATAAGCTGACCGGCAGCGAAGGAAGGATGAGGTGGCGCAGGTCAATAAGGGCCCAATCCCGACCTAAGAGCTTCCACCCAGCTAACCAGCCAATCCCGGCGTGAAGCAGCGCTGGAAGCGGTGGTGGTTGGACGAGGGGAGCGATATCGAGCATGCATAGGCAAACGGATGTTCTCACATGTGCCTCGCTTGCTGAAGTTAGCTGTCGACAACCAAACAGATGGTGGTGTGGGATTCAGCCCATCTTGCAAAGCTCCGAGCAAGTTCGAGCATCTCACCCCTCGCGCGCTCTGTCTCCCACTTTCGAGGGATGAACCCACACCCATTCTGTGTGTCCAGGGAGGTGGTCACGTCTTACGTCATTGCACTCCTTTCTTTTCTGCTCTTGCCCGATTTCTTTCCTACACGAGATGACGTTCTCAAACGTTTGTAGGGCACCGTACCTATGGAAGAGAAAAAAAAGAAAAAGAAAAAAAAAACCACACAGTTCCGCCGCGCCTCGTTCCTTCCAACCCACCCATCCCCCCAGACGGAGACAGCGAGACGAGGCAGAGTGCGAGTTATGGCGTTCGTCGCGCTGCTCAGGAAACCAAAGATGTAAGTAAAAATAAGCATGGAAAGTCTATCTCGTTAGATCTCTCTTTCCTACCCTCCACCACCCCGCATCACTTTATTTTGCAGCAGCATCCGACACGCGGAGGGCAACAGGTGGGTGGGGGGACTCGGCTCGGCCTCCGATCGGGACAAGCTTTGAACTCTCTGGCCCGCCGGGCGAAAAAAAAAAACATAAAATAAACATGTTTCTGTAGCATCGTGGCGCGCTGCCGGCATCTCCTGCCGAGTCTCTTTCGGGGTGGTCTGCTTGATAATCACAGAGATACCAAGCTGAGGAGGATGCCCCTCTTTGCCCGAAGTGCTACTAAAAGCAGCATCCTAGCCCCAGGTCATGCGTGGGAATAACCTTGCCGAGGAACAGGGAAAAGCTCTTTTCTGCTTTGAATGCATGCCTCGTGGGCACTCTCAACATTAACTATTCCTTTCAAAGACTATTCTATTTGCTCATGTCACCGTCACCAAGTGTTCCTATCCACCCTGCCCACCCTGAATTACATGGCCAGGTGTGGGAGAGCCCAACTTCCGCTCCTCTAAAAGAAAAAAACACTCAAAAGTTCTTTCCTCACTCGTGGACGTGACTGTGTACACAACGTCGTCTCGGGTACTACCCTCATGCTGCGTGTATAGATAAATAAAGAAGAAGAAAACACCCATCCAGCAGAACGAACGCCCCTATACTGCCGTGATAGCGAGTGAGCCCATCTATACCGATGGGCCGAGGGGAGAACAAGCCTTGGAAAGGGGACGCTCCCCATACAAAATGCGAGGAGAGTGAATGGAGCAGAACGACAGGTAAGCCTCCTATCTGGTTCTTCCGTGTCTGAATGAATCTCGCGAACTCAAACATGCGAGCAGAGCCGCCCCAAGGACGGCAGGGGTATCAAAGCTTTGTCTGGCGAAAAAGTGGAAAGGAAGGTTCCGTTTCGAGATTGAGCGTGTCGTCGAGCGGATTAGAGATGGCAGGCTGAATTCACTTGCCGTGGTATTCAAAAGTCGGGAGCTCGATGCGACCGAGCACAATTCTTGCCCATGCGATTGGCTTATGAGAAGTCATCGTCTCCGTTCCCGACCAACCGGTCAACTCGCTGAACGAGCTCCTTTGTTTCCCTAGCGATTTCGAAGGCGATGGGCGGCAGAGTCTGCGTCCACATTCTCCACTCCCGATCGTTGCGTCCGCTGGCGCCCACGTCTTGTCCCCGGTCGATTTCCATACCGCGGTCACCGGCTTCCAGAAGCCGGTCGCGGCACGCGATTAGGCGGGCAACTAAGCCGCCGTTTCCGGAGGCGTTGGTCTCGGAGATGACCTTGTCAACGACTTCGACAATGCCGTTGATCTCGGACGCGATTTGGTTGATTGATGCATCGCTTCGGATGGAGCCGACCAGGTTCTGGATGTTCTGGACCAAAATGGCGGTTTGATCTTCGAGATAGATCTTGAGATCTTCGGCCTGGTTCTGTTGGCGCATGCCGTTGTCGTATCCATTCATCGGTCCGTTCTGATTCATCCCCGCAAAACCCATCCCGTCCACCCGGGTCATCCCGTTGGGCCCTTGGGACTGGTTGTATGCGTCTGCGGACTGACGGGGGGAGTTGACAGGGCTGTAAGCGGAGGAATCCATGCTGGTCCGGCCACCGCCCAGACCCCGGAATGGTGCCGCCGCCGGCAACGATTCCTGGGTTATCGACTCCTGCCTCGAAGCAGTCCTGGGTGAAAAGAAGCCCGTAGAGTCCACAGGCGTGACCGTACCGTCGTCGTCGTCCTCAAGCTCTTCGGCGGGAGTGGACCGAATCTTTGCAACTCGGAGGATGTCGACAATGGCTGCAACGAGGTGAGTGGCAGCGGCGTCGAGCAAGGATACCGGCGTTATGCCGGCCGAGGAAGCGAAGTTCTTGGATGTTGTGATGAGGTGGTTGGCGGTGGAGGATACCTTGCCCTTGAGCTTCGACCGCTGTTGGAGAAGCTCCTCGTTGCCGGCTGACGCCGTGTCGATATCCTTAGTGATCCGGCGAACGCTGACGACAACTTGTTTCATAGCGTCGATGACTGTGTCAGGGTCTGCCGTTCGGGCACGCTGGAGCAGCTCGTCGATGGCGATCTGGAACTTGGTGACGTGGATGTCCTTAACCGCGCCGCCTTCGTGGGCAAATCCCTTCTCTCGGACGTACTTGGCCGCGTCCTGTTCAACAGTCAACCCGAGGGAGGAAGCGCGCATGTTACGAAGCTGCGTCTTGGTCCGCGCGTATCTGTTTCGCCACTCGCGAACCTCTGCCTCGAGTTGCTCAATCGTTCTCTCCAGCTCTTCCTGCTTCTGCCAAGTTGAGCCACTCTGTTGCGATAGTACCTTCATCTCCCGCAGGAACTCCCGAGCCTCGCGCCGAGCCTCTTCCGTGACCTGCTGTTGCTCTCGCAGAGCCTGGCGCAGCTGTTCGTTTTCCATTTGCAGCTCCCGATCTGCATTACCAGAGTTCATGTTGGCGGCGGCCGCACTGGACTGGCGCAGTTCGTCCAGCTGCTCTCTCAATTGCCGGGATTCGTTGGTATGCTGGTCCCTCATGCGATCCAATTCCTGCTTCATTGACGCGTTCAGATCCTGAGCTTCGGCGAGCTTGTTCTCCAGGTTCAGCCGGAGATCAGCAAACTCTTTCTTCTCCGAGTTGGCGGCTGTTGATCGTGATCTCTCTCCGTCCAGAAGATTCATCATCTCGTCGTCCTTCTTCTTCATGGCATCTTCCATGGCGTCGAGCTTTTCCCGCAGTTCGCGAACTTGTGCCTGGTACTCGTCGAGAAGCTTCTTGTCGGCCTGTCATTCGTGTTAATGCCTCCACCGGAAATGAGGGATAAAACGGGTAAAGGGTCACCTCTGATGCCACAGCGCTCCGCTCGGTTACTTCACTTCTCTTGCTACGATTTGTGCCAGTCCGTTCGAGGCCAAACTCTTCGGCCTCATCCTCGTTGGGACTGCCGTCGTCATCCTCTTCCACCATTGTGCTCTTGTTTGGCACGATTGTGTTGCTCTGGAACTGCTTCTGCATCGGGCGGTTATAATCGCCATTAGGCGGCATGCTTGGCGAAGGCGGCACGCCGTAGGGGTCGGATGGTGGCGGACCTCCCCTCATTGAGCTGGCGTCGGAAGGTCGGCGCACCCGACTTTGGCTCCGGGGTGGGTAGCCATTTCCGTTGACTGTCGCTTGTGAGCGGACCGATACGGGGCTGCCCACTCTGGGTATGTCCCCAGCGGCAAAGCGGGGAAACCTCCTCTCCAGCTCGCAGAACACGTCGGTCGCGAGGTCACGGAAGCGCGGCGGCCCGAGCGAGGACAGTTTCTGCCTCGCTTGGTTGCGTTTTGGATGGAAGTTGGCTTCGGGTAGCAGGTAAGGGGGAGGGCCGGGGGCGCCGGGGGCCGAAGGACGGCGGTTAAGGGATTGCCTCCGCAGCAGCTCGTCAAAGACATCAGTACTCAGTTCGAGGAACTGCACAGACGACAGACGCAGCAACTTGTCGCGGGCCTTGTTCGGGGGTGTGGGCTTCCCTCCCTGCCCGCCATTCAGATAGTTCTTGAGAGCGACGTAGTGTTCGCCGAGTATACCTTCGGCCTGCTCCTCACGGATGCTCCTCCCGCTCTCACTCCTCGCATACAAGTTTGTGCCGTTGCTGGATCTACCGACAGACGGGGGCGGCGAAGGGCCGCTGGCGCTTCGAGGCCCGGGAGGGAAAGCCCCATTCATGGCCCCGTTGGCGCCTCCGGAGTTGGGGGGCGAAATGATGTTGCCGCGATTGTTTGCGTACGGATCGTCGTTGTTTTGGTATTTGCCAACCGACCACTCGCTTCCGCCTAGAGAAACAGGTGACAGGGGCGCATTGCGACCGTTCATGGTAGAACTCGAGATGCTTTGCAGTCGGAAGCTTTCGCGTGCAGAGCAAAAGACGACCCAGAGCGAACAAGGACGTGACGCAGCGAATAAGGGGAGTGTCGAAGTCGAGGTCGAGGACGGAGGACGTAGGTTTCAATCCGATCGAGGGCAGTAGCAAAAGAGGTCCTTTTTCTTCTTCCACTATGTTGCACAATCTCTCGCCTGGCGGGCGTGATCCTAATCCAAGGAAGAATACGCTCGTACCCAAGACCGGGCCAAACCTCAAAGTCAACCCAAACACGTACTGTGCGTGTGTCGCAGAAACCTTTTTTTTTTGTCTCCCTCTTTCTCTCTCTCTTTCCGTTGTGTTCTTGTTCCCTGTCGGCTGAAGGTTGTGTCTCAAGGTGAGAAGGTAAATGTTGGAGATGGTCGAGAAATGCGTCGACTGGCAGTGTCGATGTCTCGCTCGAAAGTGGCGCGATGGGGGGTGAAAGGGAAAAAAAAAAGGGTTCCTGCGTGGCTGCTCTCGTTCAGATTGGACCCGGATTGAGAAACGGCATGACAGAGTGGTGGGAAGACGTCGGGTCGAATGGGGTATTCGAATACCGCACACAGTATGTTGACGAAAAGGGATGCAAGGGAAAAAGCAAATGCCGCAGAGAAGCAATGGGACGGAATGCTGCAGCCACCACCAGCAAGTAGTAGTCAGGTACAAGCGCAAAAATGAGGACAAAGCAGAGCCCAATTAGAGCAAAGTGGTGTAAAAGAAAGGTCGAGAGTAGCGCGCGGAGAACAGAACAAGAGCAGAACCCGCGACGGAGGTGGTGAGGCATGAAACGTCAAGGTGACTGACTGGCTGGGACGCCTTGGCCAATGGACGGACCGGGAGAGGAACAGCTGCTTGGGGGGTTGAAGGGGAAAAAAAGGGGGGGTGAATGGGCAAGTCTAGTGGATTTCGGGGGAAGAAGGATCTGGGCCGCTAGCGAGAGTTCAGATAATGTTGCTCTGCTATGGGGACTGTAGCCCGAACGGGAGGGATGTACGCAGGTATGGTATGGTAAATGACCTACCTACGTGTGTGTGCATGTGGTGTGCACAATCATGACGGGGAATGGGAGGAAGGACCTGGCGGTGATGATCTCGGCGCTGGAGCTGTCATGCGACCGCAATGGATGGACCTTGGTAGTGTAGAGCCAGGGAAGGAAGGGAGCGAAAGGGAAGGGGGGTGGGACCGGACGGCGAAGGACAAGGGGTGGGGGGTGGGTGCAGGGGGGGTATAGAGGAGGGGAAATGACATTAGAGCACACAGCCGCTGTTGTAATAAGTCTTGCACCACGAGTCGAATGCCAGGCAGCTGTGCACAGATTTAACATAAAGTAGAAGCCTTGCTCATAAGGATACCGCTTTCCTCTTTTGTGTCTAGCCCGAATTCCTGATGGCGGCGATATCATTCTGATCTGCCCCTCGGCCATATCTCGAGAGCAAAAGTCGTGCACCCAGAGAGAGAGAGAGACTTTGTGCAGATCAGCAATCAAGGTACGATATTCGGCAAGAATGCCGAACCTGGAAAACCAACAATCTGGCCATGGTTGCGATGAAAGGACGCGGCGGTGGTCAAGAAACCACTCGGTTGGGTTTTGAAAGTTACCGCAGACACTGGCTTACGTTCGGTAGGCCGGTAGTGTCATCATGGCAATTCAGCGACTGGCTACCCGGCAGGCTGGAGAAGGACACACACACTCACTCACACACACACACACACACACACACACACATACAGCACACAACACACAAGCAAGCTTCAAACCTATGTTTCTCATTTCCCCATATCAGGCTTCAAGAACGCAGCCCAAATTGGCCCGGCTTGAAGTTACGCAAGCAACTGCCGTCACACTACCGGGACAACTCTTACAAAGCCAGAGATCGGTCAAAACAAGCTAAAATGCTGGGTGGAGACGAGGGAAAAGGGAGAGAAGCCTATCTATCGCCATGGTCCCCAAACCTCAAACTCTTTTTTCTAAACCACCAATACATGCATGAACTTTGCTTGCTTGCAATGTCAGGCCTCCCTTCAGCTCTGCTTGCCTTACGTGGTTGGAATGCGGCAAAAACCGCCCTCAACGTCCCTTCGCGCCTGTGGCCAAGCTGGACCCTTCCTTTGGCCTGTTCAGGCAGTCAGTCGGGCGAGGGGCATTGCGTCGAGGCATACGAAACACACAGAAGCGAGACGACATGCACAATCCAGATCCCCATCCACGATCTCTTTCTATTTCTCAAGCCTGCCTCTACTACGCAGGTACTTACCTACCTGGGGAATAGGTAAGTACGTACCCCCCGAGCTCCTGCCAGGATGAATGTGTGGGTTTCGCTACCACTCTGCGCGGGTATTGCTAATTGGCAGGAATGAACCATTGCCGGCTACCACTTTAACGTTACAGCTCTCGACATGTACGTACCACTCCATGACGGGAACGATTCGCGTGCGTGCGTGCGTGCGTTTGTTCATTCATTCATCCACAGTCTCTCCAATCGATCCAGTACCTACAGAGTTCCCTCGAATCGCCTGTTCCCTTCCAATCTCGTCATCGGGTGCTTCCCCCCTTCTTCTTCCGCCTGCTCACCCTGCTACTTGATGTGCCTCCACGCATCACTATATTCTCCCAGGCACCCGTCCTCTCCCTTATGCGAGCGAGCCTGCACACCCTATGGGCCCAGATCTCGAGGACCAATGCAACCTTTCCCACCTCCCCCCTGCCGAAAGCAAATACTTTGACCACCCGTTGCCCTGATGGCGCGGCCAACCCCCGGCCATTGGTTTGCTATCGCTGGCGCGCGCTAGCATCCAAATTCGAAAAAGGTGGATCTTCACTGGGGGCCTGCCCTGTCGCCCAACGGTGGCAGTGTCTGTGAAATGGACAGGAGTTGGAGACAAACGGCATGGGGCCTCGCGGCCGAGCATTGGCCACAGCCCATGGGCATATCCGGAATTGCGGACGTGCTCTTTTCCTTTTCCCCTTTGGAACCCCGCTGACATGGATGCATATTAAGCATGGTGGAGATGCGATTTGCTTGCGTCCCTGCGCGAGTAGTGCCGGGTTCAGCATGACTGGTTCCATGGCCGCAGAACGTTGTCGAGGTGAGCAAAAAAAATTAAAAAAATATAGAGCATCGATAAGCCCCCCCCCTTTTCTCCCGCTGACGAACGGTTCGTTAGTGCGTACCGTACCGTACGAACAGTGCTCCATACTCTGCACATCAGCAACTGGTTGTCGTTCGTCTCGGCCCATTCGGTGCCCATGACCGCGGGTGCGGGTTGGCTTTGGCATCACCATGCCCAGACTCTTGGCCAAGCTTCCAGCGCCTGCTGTGTCAGCGTCGCAGTATATGGTAAGGTAGCACCGAGTTTCGAGTGCGGTGCCGTAAACTAGAGTACCTGGTTCTCACTAAGAGTCCATTCCTGAACGCAAAATGGGCTTCTAGAAAAAGGATGCCCCTTGTACGATGTATAACCATCTGATCCCCGTCCGGCCGTCGTCGAGGTTGGCACCTCGGCCAGCACGCTAGTTCTCTCTGCCCAGTGGGGGAATAGCGTTAGCGGTAACCCTCGCTGGGCCCCATGTACCGTTTGATTGCCTCTAAGATTACGCCTCATCTGGACCGCCCTTCGCTTTTCTACATTCGCTTCGAATAGGAAAAAAAAAAAACACCACCTTTTGCTCACCAAAAGTTTCGGCCCTTCTGGCCCCTCGTAGGCTGCTGCGAAGCGGGATGGATCCATTCCCTCCCGTCACAAGTGGCCTCGGGCCTCCGGCCACACACGCCGATCCATCCTGATGTCGATGATCGGCTGGCTACACACCACCTTTGCGGGCATCCTCGCATCCGGGGCTTGAACATGACCCCGACTCGGTTTCCGTATCGAGCCAGTTACTCCATATCCCAGGTTCCAAGCGGGGGGAGAGGATGGGAAGAGGGGAGGTCTAGCCATGAGGCTCTGGCTCTGGCCCTGGGGTGACGTGTAACATGATATCTTCAGACCGCATCAACCTTTTCCGTCGTCCGAATTTGGGGGGAGCACAGCACGAGACGTGAATGATGTGAGGGAAAATAAAACATGGGAAAGCGAGTCGGACGAAGAAGAAAAAAGGCCTTGACCACGAACCACGACATGACACACAAGTAAACTCTTTTGGTGGATTCCCATTTTACGAGGGGGGGAATCCGAATGATGCGATTTGATGTTCGAATTTCTTCAGTTATACTCAGATGCGACGAGTCCATGTCCAAAAAAAATCAATATCGTTTCACAAGCATACCACCGTCCTGCTTTCCTCGGACCAGACGTATACCGGCGCGCTATATTTTCTGAGAAAAAAAAAAAAGGTTGCACCGACAAGCCTCCTACTTCACCCGAAACCTGCTCTATTTGTTGTATGCGATGGCAGAAAAAAACCAAGATGCGTTTCTGATTGAAAAAAAAAAAACACACTTCCCTTGGACGAGGAAGAAAAAATCAAAATCAAAATAAAAGTCACCACCACCGTCCGCGGCAAATTTCATCAGACACCCTGACGCAAGCGCACGGACCAGCAGCCCAGTTCTTCAAAGGCAGGAAAACCAAACACCGCGACCGCAACGGCGGCGGGAGTGACACCACGGAGCCGCCCTGCTGCCCGTCCCCATCCCCAAACACAGCGCGCCGTTGGGCTTTTGCATACCGAGTCTCGAGTCTGTTCCCTCTTCGTCGAATCCCTTGTTTGGGGGGGGGCACAAACTCGTGAAATCAGCAGCAGGTTCGGGGGCTCCGACTATGCAAGCATCTGCGCCCCCCCTCCCGGGTCTTGATGATATGAAACTTGCCGCGACGGAGGCTAAGCTCGAAACGCGGCCTCACATGGCTTCTGGGGTTGAACGGGCGGTAGCGGTGCGCTGCGGGACCGTCCTATGGGTTTCCTCCGTTCGGCACTGTAAAAATGATGCACCGGGCAATCGGAAGGCGATGCGTGGGAGGGTTAGGAACTCTTCGTTCAAGGATGGTTATTGTTCATGTTCATCGTTAAAGTTCGTTTGTCGGGTCACCTCTCCGGGCTTTGCCTCCCAGCCGGAAGAGCTGCTCCTGAACATGCGTCGTGTTCTGCCAAGTCCCTTTCCATGAATCGCACCTACGACAACGACCACATGTGGCACGTCTCGAAAGGTCCCCGCCAATAATGAACAATTGACGCATCCTTCTTGTCGCTGTTCCTACACGTCAGCTATAGTTTTGCCACTACTATCACCCCCAAGGCGCCCCGGTTATACCCAGTAGTACCGCGGCGCTTCCTCGTCCAATAATGGTGTCTCCCGACTCCCAAACAAGCGGCCGGTTCATAAAGGCGCAAGCTGAATTCCTTTTCCAGCTTCTGATATTAACATCAAACGGTCCTTCTGGGTCGCGACATGCATCGTCCTTGGACACAGCAAGCCGACGCATGGGTCGGAGCTGTCCAAAAAGCTCCATGAAACTGATATCAGCGTTGACATTGTAAGCTTCTCCGTTGCTCAGACCGATGATGTCAACATGCCGCGGGAGCCCCGTCAAGGATCAATGGGCTGATGCGATGTGTCGTTCGCTTCGGTCCGTTGACTCGTGCAGGCGACAAGAACGCTTTTCTCCAACCTGCCGTCTGCCCCCAACACGCGCTCAAAACCAAGCCAATGTCCAAACGGCCGGAAGGTGCGGCCACCGATCCTGCCACGCGGCCAGGATATCCGGAACCCTCTCGTCGAAGCTCGCACGGCTGGAAGCGCTCCCGCTGTCGAACGCGGCGGCGCCGACGGCCTCCCGCTCCTCAACGGCGGCGGCATTGAGAGAGTTTGCGAGGTCAAGAATAGCGCGCCCTCCGACGCTGGCCTCCTCGTGGTTATCCTTGATGTCGACATTGATGACGTGAACGGGGCGGTTCAGGGGAGCGCCGCGGTTCATAAGGTCGTCGATAACAGCGTCCCAGCAGCGCTCCTCACAGGTGACTACGATGTCGACAACGCCACCTTCGACGCCGACACTGCCGCGGTCGTCGGTGTGGTTGAGGCGTGGCATACCAACCTGCCAGTCCTGCCAGCGCTCGGGGCCCCATTTCACATGACGGTTGCGGTCGACCATGTTGAGAACGCCATTGGCGCGGTAGAGGCGTGGGTCCTTAGACTCGAGCTCCTTGAAGATTGAGTCGTAGGATGTCTTGTTGAAGTGGTAGACGTTGGGCTGCGTAATGGAGGGGCCAGGTAGACGGACGAGGGACCCGGTGCCGAAGGAGATGACGGGATAGTTTGCGTTTGCAAGTCGAAGGTGGGAAACCATTGATCTGTGGGAAAACGGCTAGATTAGATCGTGGTTCATCGGGCCGCTGACGCGAAACAAGCATACGGCACTGTTGCCAAGGTACACTGGGGTTGACGGGCAGTAAGCTTCACGTACCTATTCTGGTTACTGGCACAGACTGTGCAGAACTTGAGCTTGAAGTCTCCAGTCCCCGACTCGGTGTCGTTGTTAGGCGTTGTCGCGTCCGCCGCTGCCGTCGTGGCCGCGGCCTGCACGGCGCCAGTGCCATTCGCGACCTCCATCGTGCGCCGTGATGTTTGCAGAGGTTATGGTGACAATCGATGATGGTGGTGGGGCTGTCGAAGACGGGTCGAGCTCCACGAGCTCCGAATGGGTATCGATAGGGGAACAGTCAACAAACGAAGAGAGGGAAAAATGTGGGACCGAAAAAGGGCAAGGCAAAACAAAATAAAGATGTAAAAATGAAAATCGCGGCTGATTGGTTAGTCACTCCAAATCGCGGAGGGCGTTGCTCGCTCGTATGTCGGTTGTTGAGAGGAAATTTTTGATCTGCGTCTTGAATTAGCCAAGAATTCCGACACATTCAGATGCTTTTCATTGCAAATTAGGGTCATCGCGATTTCAGACAAAAAGCGTATACGGTATAAAGTGTGTCAACATGGGAATTAAGACAGCTCCAATAATAAAAGACTCATCATGCGAGGTTGCTCGAAGGCGTTTTTTGTGCTCGAGTTCTGCCTTACCTTGTGGGAGATATTGGTCGAACTCAGTTCGTGTAAAATGTCTATCTTGTCCTTGCCTCCTCAAGGGTACATTAAACCCCCAAAGCCTATCTGTACTGCAAAGTTGCCAGTCGTGGCTTTGAAAGCTCTGAAGCTGACGAATGTTGATGATGAAGGGAAAAGATTTACCATAGCCTCAATGACGGCGTTCTTTATGGCTGGAGAAAAAATCCACCTAGGCAGCTCGCTCTCCGGCTGAACGTCGGCCCATGGAGGGCAAGAAGGTGGGCGGGTACAGGCTTCATATCTGCCTGAGGCTTAGCATGAGCCAGACAACCTCAAGGTCCATAGGCAGGTAGGTACTACAGAGTCTACAGGTATCTAAGTAGGTAGGCACCTACCTACTGTACCTACCTAGGCAGGTACGAGTAGTCACCTCACCTGGCTGCTCCGAAGGAGCTAATGTGATTGGCTGATAGGCGCTCGCAGATTCTGAAACAAACGACAGCGACGAGGGCACCAATCAGTACCAACTTCAACAAGCCCAGCTGCAGATGCTGTGCACACAACATAAGTATCCGTACTCTGTACACGGCCCAGAAATAGAACAGGCCTCGAATGAGGAGACTTGACGGCGTCCGCCGCTCAGCCAAAGGAGGATAGAGGCGTCTAGAGTCTTGACTCCCGGGATCGAGACATTTCGGCGAGACGTAACGTACACATATACCCGACCTTGTCAAGCGAAGTAGGGTAAGTCGCGCCTCACTTGCACGCTCTCACAATAGAGCTGTGCCAGCGAAATGGACCCTGACGGCTCTGGTCTTTGGAGCGTTGACGGGCCAGACCAGACCCCTCACAGGGTTTTGCAGTATGGTGCTACCCTTGGCTGAGAGGAGAACGGGTCTGGTTATCAAGGAACACCTGTCTTTCGACGGCTGAGCTGTAACCCCCCCTTGCGCTGTAGTCAGCTGCTTGATGCAGCGCTCACACTTCTCGACCGCTCTAGTCCTAGCCAGGCCGTCCAATGGATCGTCGCATCCGTTCAGTGCTGTGCATGGTTGATGCTGCCGCTGCCTGCCGCTGCCGGTCTTCAGATGCATTCGCGCGAGAAGATGATTGGTGAGCCAATGTCAATGGCAGTGGCCCTGTTGAAACTGCTGACAGGTGAGGGTTGATGTTTGTCAACGACCCTCGAGCCGCCGGATACTTTCCCGCCCATTCCCCAACGACGCGAAATACCAGCGAGTGTTTTTCTGCATGTGGCCGTGGGCGGTTGATAGGTAGCGAAACCAGGAGCTTCAAGAGACGACCGAGCAGCGTTGCAGTTTCACCATGCCCATCTCCACCCTGTGGGCTTGCAAGAAAAACGCAATTTCGACTAACGCTATACCATCGGTTTGTGGGCTGCCCCACGGTTGGCACTGATGTTCGGGACGATTCAGCTAATTGGATGTATTTGACTAGCCAGTGGCTGGTCGTTTGTGCTTCAGGCTGTCCGCTCTCGGGCAGAGAGGCTGGACGGATGGAAATTTACTGGGTGTCAAGCTTCATCGTAGCGGCACCATTGTGTAGAGAGATTTTGAATGTCCGAGTCCAAGACCCTCGAGGGATGGAGGAGATATTGGAGTGATATGAGCGATGACTATGGCATGGGGTTCGATGCCGATCTTCGCCATCTCTTTTGGTTGCGTCTGTTCGCAATATACGTTTTAGGCAGTTTACACTGCTTTTTGTTATGAGCAGTTCCACTTCCAGTCCGGGCCCCTTGTGATTAGTGCCCATAAAGATTCCCATCGCTATGGTTCGGACCAAGAGTGCGAATTTCACGTCAGTGGGCAGCGACCAGTCCTGTGGATTCTGCGATTTGCGCCAGGGACGTCCTCGCTAATCAGCTGTGGGCCGGCCACCATCCGACCGTGGAGCGACCTGAACGGGAACTTGCGCAGGTCGGTCTTGAAGTGATCAAAAATCGATTTTTTTTAATTGACGGCAACGTTGGTGGACCAACAACAAGACTAGGTAGGTATCGCCCTAGCCCTGACAGACTTCTTCCCTCCGGATTTGACGAAGATTCTGGGTCGTTGTTAGGGGACTCACTCCCATTGAGATTACAAACACTCGTCACCCATAAGCGGATGGTGACCTTTGCTTTACGGCGGCACTTGAAGACCACTCTGAACATGGTCAAGTTGAGCCAAGAGATTGTGACCCAAGTAGATGGCGGTTCTTTGTCAGGCATATCACTATTGACTAGAATAAGTCTGAAGAACAAATGCGCAAGTCTAACAGGTGTGATGTTTGGGGTAAGAAAACGAGAAGTTGCGGCACATGGCTCGGTCTGAGCTTGCTTCGGCGGTCGATGATGACTGGCAGCATCGGAGGTAAATGCGTTGTCGACTACCTAAGGGAAGTCGAAGCCAAGCACCCAAAGGCTCAGTTCCCTTGATGGAACCGTTGGAAATGGGTGAAGGAGGGGGGGAGGGGACGGAGAGGGCGACTAAATCTGTTGAATCAGCGGCACATCCCATGCAGGCAGGCCGGAAAAGTGAAGCCACTGCGAGCAAGTAGGTACATGATCAAGTACCCTCTCGTTTGCGTATCCGAGATACATGAGATGCCCGTATTCGCGACTCCGCCTGCACCTACACTACCTACTAGGTAGCAGGTAGCTAGACCTGCACCACTGGGCTGGAAGCCGAGACCACTGGCCCCCCTGCAAGAGCGAGCTGCACAGCATCCGCTTCCCAGGCAAGTCTCCCCATATTGTTACCCACGTCAACAACGGAGGATATACCCTTCCAGTTCGGGTCTGACATTTTGTATGTACAATACACATCGCTAATTAGATAGGAGTTATGTACCTACCTACGTATGGCCCAGTGGGCGGCAAGTTCCAGGTTCCTGCCAATTACAGAAACTGGCGCTGACTCGGTTCCGGGGGGTCTCCTTCTGTTTCTCTCTACCTATTTACTGTTTTTGTGTGTTTTCTTTGAGAGAAATAAAACAAACAAAGAGAGAAAGCGGACGAGTGAGGTCCAAATCCTGTCCGAATCCTGCCTGTCCTCTTATTACCCAGTGTACCCCTCTCTTCGCCTCCCTCTCATAGGTACCTTGTCTTGCCTTGCCTGATACTCCAAGTTGTAGCTGTGTCCCTGCTGGTGGTGTTGTTCCTGCTGCTGCCGCTGTTGTCATTGCTCTTCTCTTTGCGGTGATCCTCTTTCTCTCTTCTCTTTTCCCGGCCCCCCATCACCTCCCAACACATCTTCCTCTCTCTCTCCCTCTCTCTCTCCCTCCCTCTCTCTCTCCCTCCCTCTCTCTCTCCCTCCCTCTCTCTTTCTCTTCCATCTGCGCGCCTCTCCCCACCGTCTCATTCCCTCCTTTACTTCCTCGCTTCCCCCCTCCATCAACATCCCTCCACCGCCAACAGCCAGTAGGATCACTGCACGACGCGCTTAGAGGCAGCAAGGTGCAGTCCCAGTGCGTTTGGGGGTCGAAGAGTCTGTTCTTGCGTCCCTGAGCTTTCCTCCTCAAGGTTACAAGTACCTTGAGGTAGCCGATGAGTAAGTGGCCCGCCCGCCGGCTCTCTCGTGCAACCCTCCCTGAGGGGTAATTCTGTAGCTTGCTTGCTCACTGGCGGAAGGGTGCCCTAACAAAAGCACAACATCAAAGTACAGGTACTTGTTTGTGTACTTGGCCCAGGACCAGTACCTGAGGTAGCTTGTTGCAGCCCATCTTGGTACAGTCTAGTCCAATCTTGCGCTGCCTTTGGCGCGAAAAGGCACAGACGGCCGTTTCTGGCTGCGGGTGGGATACACGCACACGCCCCGCCCACGCCTATACACACACACACACACACACACGCGCGCGCGCGCGCACACGCACACTCTCCTCTCTCCCTGTCCCCTCTGTCTTTTCTCTCCAGGTGTCGCAGGTATTCCACTACCTGTTCTGCACTGTAGTTTCCAGACACAGGCGCGGGTGCTAGACAGGTCGCGGTACCTCTCTCTTTCCACACTCCCTCCCATCTCACCAGCAAAGCGACCTAGGACTTTGACTTTTTCTCTCCTCTGCGCAGCGCCAGAGACCTGAACCCCAGACGGATTATTCCCAACCTCACTTCCTCCTTTCCATTCCTCCGTACTTCCATTCTTCTTCTCTTCTTCCATCCTTTTCTTCCTACTCCGCCTCCTTCCATCCCCTACCCCATTTGACCCGCTTCATTCTTCGACCCTCCTCTTGTCGCAGCCCGAGCGACCGCGGCCCGACTTCCAACGGCACCCTCGCTCTTGGCTTTTCGTTCTCGACGTTCCTTTTTCAATTTCCAACTCATAGCGTCGCGTGCGACGACTTTCGTTTTGCGACACCTTGCGAGCGAGCCCGCTTTCTGCCGCTCCTGCCTGCTATTCTCAACCTAAAGCTGTTCTGCTTCGCCTTGTTCAAATCACGACACTCCCAGCCCGCATACCTACCAAGGCTGACCCGCTGTGTTCTGGCGGCGCAGTACAACTCACGATTACGCCTGCGCATACCTTCGGACTCGCTGCGGCTGTCGCCTCGCACCTGCTTCTTACCAACCATTGCCTCCCCCCCCCTTCAATTGTCGTCGATAAACCACGGTCGACTGTTCTGCGAAGGATTTGCTGCGTTGGTGGCACGAGGCCTTAGGATCCGCGAATCGAGTGCCTCTCATTCTCTTGCTGGCTTCCCAACACCTGCAATAATCTCAGGATGACCACGCTCTTGTCACAAAACTCCTCGCCCACGACTTCCCCACCTGCTACAGCTTCTCCCTCCACCAACCCGAGCCATCCCCCACTCCCGCCACTAATAACATCACCAGTCACCAGGCGATCGATCGCACCGAGACCAATGTCGCACGCTTCAAAGAATCGCCTGTCGCAATACTCGACGGGCTCTGTCCCGTCGCGTTCGCGACCGCCCTCTTACCTTTTCCCAATGTTCACCTCGAACCTTTCCTACACTTTGGTGCGCGATTTCGCATACCCCATGATGCATCCCATGCACTACGGTCCTGCGCCAGAGCCGTCGCATCCTGCCTCTGGTCTCAGCACACCCGCCAGCGAGTCGCGCCGCCTCTCCGATCCTGCCGCTGCCTGGGAACCCAAAATGAGCTGGGATGCTGGTTCATGGGACGGCTTTGGCAAGGCTCGTGATCTGCCGCCGATGGAATTTCGAGATGGCCCACCCTGGAGCGAGGACGAAGATCTGGCGAGCCCTGTTGTTAGTTCCAGGCACCGAAAGCACAAGTCTTCTGCTGCGGCCTTTGGCGGAACCTCGCGCTCAAGGATTTCCCACGACAGCAGCAACGACGTGCTAAACCCATCACTCTACGAGCAAGAGCGTGGCTTCTATGTTGGCACTGGTGGTGATGGTAGCGAGCGATACTATCTGAATCAAGGAGGGGAAGCAAACGGACCGGGCGGGGAATATGTCACCTACCCACCCGACGATGCGAGACATTCCAGCCATGCATACCAGCTGGGTGACCTACCTCCTCGACAGTACGCGGAACAGGAGGCTTACTCTGACGCCTCCAGCTCCGCATCCTCGCCGGGTTTCCGCGGTGACGATCAATCCAGATACTCACGGGACTACCAGTTCACCATTACATCGCCTGACGAGGAGATGCACGGCAAGGCCGTTGCTCTTTTCGACTTTGAGAGAGAAAACGAGAACGAACTGCCATTGCTGGAAGGCCAGATTATCTGGGTGTCGTATCGACACGGCCAAGGCTGGCTTGTGGCCGAAGATCCAAAGACGCAGGAAAGTGGGCTCGTACCAGAAGAATATGTCCGCCTGCTCCGTGACATTGAAGGCGGGATGAACAGCCTTACCGGAAATCTGGGCGAGGGGTCAACTTCTCCAAACGATGTTGGAACCCCGACGCAAGCGGAACATCAACCCCATGGCCACACACCAACCGGCAGCCAGTCTTCATCGAATGGTTATCACCAGCCTGTGGTATCGACATTTTCTACCTCCAGCAAAGACTTGGATCCATATCCCACGCAGCAACTCGGCATCCAGGCCGGACAGCCCCCTCCGCAGGTTGTTCACTATCATGGTCAGAGAGGTGGCAGCCAGGCGAACACACCCACCTTGGCTTCGCACCACGACATCGGCACGATGCGTCGGGGCAGCCAGGATGCGGTCTTCAAAAGGAGGGACTCTCAAATCAGCCCCTTGACGGAAACCATTCCAGAGAACAAGCTGGTAGATCGGTCGAGTACGCCAAAGGCGAAGACACCCGGCGAGAAGCCTGCAGAGTCCGACGCCATGGAAACAGAGCGGTGATGTCGAAGAGGCCGGCGAGGCTTCTACCGCAGCGTAAGAGGAGGGTTAGAATTCTCCGTTGGGTAAATACCTTTACTCGGGGGGTTTGCCATAAATCATGTACTATGAGGAACGTTAGGGAGGAGCATTTCTGATTTCGCTTTGATGATGAGGAGGCGTACTGTTGTATTTCAGGAGACATAAAGAGAGGAGCCCCTGGTCGGTCGCTTTCAGCATGTAGCTTGGATGACGAAGAATGTGGATGGTCCCGGCCCTGTGGATGGACCCATTTGGGTTCAATGCAGATGGAAGGCCGTAAGCTGGGCGGCTGAGTACCCGGCCGCTGGCCACAGCACCCAACAAATGTGGAATGGTGTTTTAAACTGGGCTCTCAGCGTTTGGAGCTGGTTGCTTGTACATAATATATCGGGAGCGACCCACGCCGCGGCTTTCACCGTGCGAAGGGGGATATACCTAAACCAGCATACGCAGCATTCGACATTTGTACATTTTCTTCGCCAAGAGACATTGACACTGACTACTGTTCCGAATCGCAAAAATGCCCTTTGACCACGTTGATAATTAATTGTGTTGAGAAACGCAACGCGCGGTCATCACTTCGGTCCGGCCATCGGAAGTCCAGGACGGCGGGATCGCAAATCTTTGCTTGAGTGGCTGCACGTGACATTTTACGTCATGCATTGCCCCCACCCCCGGCTGGAAAGGCAGAGAGCTTTGCGGGTTGTCCGGCTCTGGAGCTGTTGTCTCGGATCCAAATCTGCGCAAGCTTGCTTTCGCGGCAACAAATCAGGCTTTCCCAACCAACTACCAGCTCTGTCCTCCCTCGGCGCCAGTCAATTGCACGACTCTTAACGGCTTGAAGACATCCATCGAGCCCTCCACCGCAATGTTCGCTCGATCTGCTTTCCGGGCCGCGCAGCCTCTGAAGCTGGTAAGTTGCTCAATTCCCTCAATCATCTCGGCCTCGCTCGCTGTTCCCTCCCCCCACCACTAGGGGCGGCCGTTTGCGCGTTTGCAGCACACCGTGAAGACGTGTCTTGAACACGAACTACTTCCACCACTGCCAAAGATTCAATTGCGAGAACTAACCAGAGTCCATCGTAACAGCAAGCCCGTCGCTATGCCACTGAGCCCACCAAAGGTGGCGGCTCGAACGCGGCCCTCTACGCCGGCGCCGCGGCTGCCGTCGCGGGCGGTGCCTACTACTTCCTGTCCGGCTCCGCCCCCTCGGGCGCCCAGAAGGCCGAGGCCAAGGTCAAGGAGGCCGTTGGCGCTGCGCCTAAGAAGGCGCTGACCGGCGGCGACCAGGGCTTCGTGTCGCTCAAGCTCGAGGACGTCGAGATCGTCAACCACAACACCAAGAAGTTCCGCTTCAAGCTGCCCGAGGACGACATGGTCTCTGGCCTCGAGGTCGCGAGCGCCGTCTTGACAAAGTACAAGGGCCCCGAGGACGAGAAGGCTACGCTGAGGCCCTACACGCCCACCAGCGATGAGGGTGAGTCTGCCCCCGATCCCTCCCTTGCGACCCGTCCGCGACCCGTCCGCGCCACCCCCAATCCTCCCCCCTTCGCAGACTAACAGCTACGCAGACACCAAGGGCTACATGGAGCTCCTCGTCAAGAAGTACCCCAACGGCCCCATGTCGACGCACATGCACGACATGACCCCCGGCCAGCGGCTCGACTTCAAGGGCCCGTTGCCCAAGTACCCCTGGTCGCCCAACAAGCACGACCACATCGCCCTCGTCGCCGGCGGCACGGGTATCACACCCATGTACCAGCTCGCGCGCGCCATCTTCAACAACCCCGACGACAAGACCAAGGTCACCCTCGTTTTCGGCAACGTCACCGAGGAGGACATCCTGCTGAAGAAGGAGTTCGCCGAGCTCGAGAACACGTACCCCCAGCGCTTCCGCGCCTTCTACGTCCTCGACAAGCCGCCTAAGGAGTGGGTCGGCAGCAAGGGCTTCATCACCAAGGACCTTCTCAAGCAGGTCCTCCCCGAGCCCAACAGCGAGAACATTAAGGTGTTCGTGTGCGGCCCCCCCGGCATGATGAACGCCATCTCGGGCAACAAGAAGAGCCCCAAGGACCAGGGCGAGCTGGTCGGCGCCCTGAAGGAGCTCGGCTACAAGCCCGAGCAGGTCTACAAGTTCTGAGTGCGTGGCGAGGCCGTCCGGGGAGCGTATAGCGCGCCCTGGTTGGGGGAGATTCTGAGACCTGTGATTGTACGAATAGCCGAGGCGATAGAGGTATAGAAGCCGCTGACCAATGCTGATACATGTTGCATGTTTGAGCGTGCGCTTGATTTTTCACGTCTTATGATGTCGGTGCAGATAGGTTTAGAGGGGCACTGGGCGGGCCATCTCTTCGAAACTACCAGTTCTCCCACATCCCCCCCCAGGTTCAAATCGAGTCAGGAGTCTAGTAGAGGGGTCCCCCCTTTCCTCCACAAAGAGTCTTTGACATTTTCACGAATATGCATTTGATGTACTATTTGCGAGTGTACAGGGGGTGTGGGCTTTCTCGGCCGAAAGCTATGAAACTAAGGAATAAAGGTTTCCAACAAGCGGTGTCACCGAAAACGAAGGGAAGGTTTGGGGGGCGGGGGGGGGGGGGGTAATCGTTTCAGTGAACGGGGTGACGGGGTGGGCGTCGTCGACCAAGCTTGTCGTTAGATGCTCTTGGTGGCGGAGGCGATGCACTCGTTGACGATGCCGGACCACTTGAGGGCGTTTTCAAAGTCCTTGGCATCGATGCTCTCCTGGAGACCGGGGAAGACGGCTGTAGTGGTGGGTCAACAGGTGTCCCCCAAGGAGTGAACGGCATGTAAAGAAGTCTATAAAAAGGGGGGCGCGAGGGGGAAAGAGGAGGGTTGAGATGGAAACTACTAACCTCCAGAGTACCCGGTCCACAGGCCGGGGGCGAAGACGACGTGCTTGAACCAGCTGCGGCCGTCCAGGCCGGCGGGATAGAGGAAGTGGCGCTCAAAGCCCTTGTAGGCCTTGTTGACGCGGACGAAGGCGAGGGCGACCTTGATCCGATGCACCACGTTCCACCAGGGGATGCCGACCTTGAGCTCCCAGTCGACCCAGGCGGCCGTGTCGTCGAGCCTCGCCGCCCTGGTGCGCAGGGCGGCGACGGAGGTGCGGAGGATCTGCAGGGAGGCGCGGAACCGGGACTGCGAGCCGCGGGCGTCGGCTTCGGCGGCGATGACGCTCGCGCGGGCGCGGAAGAGCTCCTCGTCCGAGGCGGGCTCGGCGTCGGCGGCGTCGGCGACGAGGAGCTTGCTCTCGACCTGGTCGACGTAGGTAGCCAGGGCGTCGGCGTAGTCGGTGGCGTTGAAGCGGATGACGGGCACGTCCGACAGCTCGGCGACGACGAGGCCGAGGATCTGGGCCATGGTGCGGTGGTAGACGAAGCCCGGGTCGCCAAACTCCTCCATCCAGTGGAACGAGTCGTAGTTGGAGTGGTACTGGTAGACGGCTTCGTTGTTCTCGCCGCCGAAGCCGAAGTCGAGCGAGGGGATGCCGGCGAAGTCCTGGAAGGCGGTGAAATCGGAGCCCGAGCCCATGGTGCTGATGCGGCCGTCCCAGACGTCGCCGACCGTCTGGCCGGGAACCGTCTGGTTGGGGGACGGGACGAGTTGGGTGACCTCGCGGAGGACACGGTGGAGGAGGGGCGCGGCCGAAGGGTTGAAGTTGGGGCCGCGGACGCCGACGTCGACGTTGACGTAGGCGACGGACGCGGCCGAGAGCCAGGGGAGGTACTCCTCCACCCACTCGGTGCTGCCGATCAGGGAGTACTCCTCGCCGTCCCAGCTGGCGAAGACGATAGTCCGTATGGGCTTCCAGCCGCTGGCGAGGGCGACGCCGACGCCGCGGATGACCTCGTTGAGAACGGCGGAGCCGCTGTTGGGGTCGCCGGCGCCACCTGGTTCGCGTTAGCGCTCGAGTTCCATACACAGATCGATCGTTTTTCTTTTTCTTCATTTGAACGAGCTCGACTTACCAGCAATCCAGGCGTCGCGGTGGTTTCCGACGACGACGACCTCGTTGGGTATGGTGCCGTTGACGATGCCGATGACGTTCCACAGGGGCGTGGTGGTGTAGTTTTGCTCGTTGTAGAGGTTCAGCACCACATCATCGGGGGAGGGGCCGATGTTGTACTCGACGCCCTTGTACTTGAGCCCGAGGCTCCTGTTCCAGTATTTGTTGAAGTCCGTCACGGAGGGGCCGTGGCCGTTGAGAGCCTTGAGGATGGGGATGGCGTCGGCGTAGGAGATGGGGATGGACGGGATGGAGGGGGTGGCGTCATCCACGGGGGCGCGGGGCGCGCCGGGCTTGGACGGGTAACCGGGAGTGGTGGGGTCTCCGGGCCGCTGGCTGAGGAACTGGGCGCTGCCGCGCTGGACGGCGCTCGGGTGGCGGGCGGGGCCGTTCGGGTAGGCCTCGTAGCCGTTCTCCTCGGTGACCTTGCCGTCGTCACCGGGGTCGCTGTACAGGAGCGCGCCGATAGCGCCGAGCTCCTGGGCGCGCTTGACCTTGAGGCCGCGGAAGATGCCGCCGTACTTGGCGATGACAATCTTGCCCTCCAGGCTGACGTTGGCCATGACGAGGTCTTCGTAGTCCTGGTAGGTGCCGTAGTTGACGAAGACGAAGGAGCCGGTCACGTTGCCGCTGGCGGAGTAGCCGTGGAAGGTGGGCACGCGGTTCTCCAGGCCGGAGGTCGGGTCTTCCTCGAGGACGTCTTCCTCGAGAACGGCCTTGAAGTCGACCTTCCAGGACGACTCTTCATCATCCTTGGATTTGGAGAGTAGAGAGAGGCTGTGGTCGACGGGGTAGTTCAGGTAGACGTCGTATGAGACGATGCTGGACTGGACGCCCCACGACTCCCACTTTTCCTTGGTCCACAGAGCCTGGTTGAAAAAGTGTAAGTACGTTTCTTGGAGACGATGAATTCGACTTCATACTTGAGAGTAGTTCTGGCCCGCAAGGTGAGGTCCGGCCGTGTAGTATCTGCTCCACTCCTCGGCCTTCTCAGACGAAGGGACCTCGAAGAGGATCTTCTGCACCTCCTCATGGGTGACGGGAGCACGGCTGATGCTGTTGGTCCAGGTCCAGCCGTGATGGTGGTGGTGGTGGTGGTGGCGGCGGAGGGGTTCGGCGACGAAAAGGGCGATTACAAACAAGAGGGAGAAAAGGATGAGGGTGGAGGCGAGGGCGATGGTGCAGAAGCGACGGAGGACATGATTCGGGTAACGGCGGGGCGGCGGACCAATGTAGACATTGGTGATGAGCGGCGTCCGCTCGTTAGGCATTTTCTCGTCGTTACACTTTCTGTGCTTTGTGTTAGTATGGCTGTATCGTATGCGCGCGTGGCTTGACTTGGGCGCTGGCCGGCCGTCGACTTGTGATTTTTTGAGTGATGAGAAGGAGGTGGAGGAGGAGGAAGAGGACGGATGAGACGCGTGTGGCTGACGATGCTGGTTGCATCATTGCGGGCCATGCTCAGCCACGCCAGCTCAGACCAGACCCGCTCATCGGCAGGATGATGATGATGATTCAGGCGTTGCGATAGAGGCCTTACTTACTCGTTGGCCATCATAAAAGTACTCGAACGGCAAACCGACTCTGCGCGTTTTGCCTGAGATGCCGTTGAAACAGAGTTGAAAGTTGTTACGAAGATTGCGTGCTTTTGTCCACGTTATCAGCATCAGTCAGTGCGGTTTGCCGATCGGCTGCCGCCGTCTGGCATAGGTACCTAGGTTGTCACCCACAGACGTGATTGAACAACTCTGGTGCTTTCACTGGGTCCCCTCCGCTGATGAGCGGGAATGCTTGGCCTCCTTCCTATCTTGGGTATTCAGGCGAAGAGGACCTTTGCGGGTCATCGGCGGTCCGGGGCCGATTGTTGGCCGGAAGATTGACGATCAGTACATTGTACTAGATGTAATAAACACGAGGTCCCCCGACCAGGCACGGAGGTACGGGGCTACGGTTTATTTTGGCTGATCGGTGATATCGCTGCTCAGATGGGCGGGCCCTAACATCTGTCGTGTGACGCCGCATTGACTGTCTCACGTTTCCGCTATTGATTAGGCTGAACGACATACATCACAGGCGAACAGAGAGAGAGATATAGAGCACTCGTGACGGTTGGGCTGTTACATCATCTTTATTCTTTTTTTTATTTTTATCTGGGGTAAGCTTTGGCTAGGAAAGCACCACTGCCGCCGCCTGTCCTTCGTCTTCGATTCGTGTCTACCTACTTACACACCCACACGCACACGCGCGCGCGCACACACACACACACACACACACACACCTCGGGGACGAGTTGGTGTATCGGCTAACATCGGCAATCACGCAGTTGATTGGTGGGGGGCCGTCCAATTAGCCTTTTCGGTGAGCTGCTAGGCAACCACCACCGCCCAAACCTGGCATCTCTGCGATCTCCATGCATTAAACATTGCCTGTGAGGTTTCCGTCTCGTCGTGTGTTTCCCATTTGGCGGCGCGCATGTGTATCTCGAGGGGAGGAGTGGGTCTGCAACTCAGATTTCCCGGAGGGCAGTATTGTCACGGTTTCGCTGGCGCTCACAAGCAAAGGTCACCCCTGCGCAGCCACCTCAATTGAAATGATTACTCAGCTTCGTCGCACTTTGCCCGATGCTCGGCCCCGGCTTCGGCGAAATCGGCCAGACGCCGCCGGGAAAAAATGGACGTCATGGCAATGGCGGGGTGGGTGGGGGCGACTTTGACTTGTCGACTCTTGAGCCTTTTTTTTTTTTTTTTGCGGTTTCTTAGAAGAGCACTACCTGCCTGCTCCTTGTCTAATGCACCATCGGGCTACAGCGAGAACCCCTGTCCTTTTGCATGGCCTGTTGGCAGTCAGTTGCACACCCTCACCGACTCTCCAGCACAACTACAGGGTATTACTTAGTGTACGCCTCTGCGAAAACGGACATCTTAACAACCCAACCTAGGAGGAAGCCTTTCAAAGCCTTCCGCTGGGCTAGGTGTCCCCCACTTGCGACACTCCCTGCCACACTGTCTGTCCGCTCGCCGCGTCGCATCGCCTGACCCGGACCAACGTCTTTTTTTTTTCTCTCCCGCTCCTGCAACAGGGAACCGGCTTCGGCTCGCAGAGCATTGCGCCCTGAGGGAGGTACACGTGTAGGAGACAATAGACACCACACAAGGCAGACCAGCGTTCCCTGGGCACCGGATTCGATCGTGTCTGAGACACACGACGTCCGCAGTCATCCCATCTCACTCGCCGTTGTCGCAATGCACCTCGGCCACTTTGCTCGCGTCTCGCACTCGCCGTTGGCACTTGATCTTTAATGCGACATACGCTAGGATGTCATCATTTGGTTCCTCAGTAGCTCGCTCGCTCGCTCGCACGCACGCGTGTACGAATGCCAAGTCAGGGTACGGCGGCAGGGCGGTACGGCAGGCGGGAATTCCCACCTCCCATTTCACAGTCCTCCATCACATCACACTAGCGGTGCTAACCCCCGGGAGGCGAGACCTTCCAAGTGCCCCGTCTCCATCCCTAAGCTACCAAGTAGCTCGCTTCCCCACCAACGACCGCCCTTCTGACCAGTAATTTCATGAGATTTCCTCGTCAGCAGGGGCGCGGGTATCGGCCTCGAGCGTCGAAAAAGGGTCTGATCCGGTCCCCTTCCGCCCTCTTGCGGCCTACGACGCCCTGCAGGAAGCTGGGGGACATGACTGCGGGCTACCTTGAGTCACTATGTCCCCGCTATTCCTCGTCCAGTGCAGTGCAGCCGCGAGCCTGCAGATGGAAAGTGGGTCATTGCCGCTTACTAGCACCGTAGTACGGATAGTTTTTTAGTAGTTTTTTTTTTTTATCCCCTCGGTCTGCGCTCGACGAACCAACCATCCATTCCTGTGCTTCCTGTGCTGTGTGTTCTTGTGACTCTTTTCCCCTTTCTCCAATTTCTCCAACAGACTTTGCTTTTAAAGTGATTGACCGCCCTGCTTCCTCTATTGCCCCGACCGGCTCGCCTTCGACATCATACTGCCATTTTGCATCACACACATAGGCTTGCTGTGTTTTCCAGTATCCCCGCTCTGAATCCTTGTTTTCGGCCTACGTGCTCAAGACCCTCGCAGTCTTGACTTCCCACCATCTTGTCTAGTACTTCCGGTGGTTTCCTTGGACCTCTTGTCCTCTTTATCAGTGTCATCATGGCCAAACCAACGCAACCCAAGTTGCCGGCCAAGCAGCTGGCCATCCTGGGTAAGACGCCCTCACATTTCAGAACATGTCTCAGCGATTGCTTTTAACTGCCCTGGTAACAAATCTCGACCCTCTGCGGGCTACGTCAAGTGCTGGGCAAGTGCCGATGAGCCGAATCAGGTCGGCGGGGAGCGTCCGTAAGTAAGCCAACTCGGGAACATGCGGCGGGAGGCTTTGTGGAAGTCGTGGGGTCGCATTCGCCGGGATCGAGAGCTCTGGGACGGTTGGATATCCGCATGTTTCGCCATGTTACCGCCCTTCTGTCCTTAGCCACACATACCTCAAAAACCTACCTCGAAAATGCGACGCAAGCGTGGTCCTGATCTTTCAGAGTGCCTGATCACTGTGAACCGTGGAGGTCGACTACGTCATATGAGCCCAAGGTGGCCGCGTATGTGGAGGACATGACAACACAAATCGCTTCCACTACAGCCACCTTCGGCTTACCATAGGGCTGGGTGTTGACCGTTATTCAAGTTTCAATAATGTAACGCTAACCATACAACAGCCATTGCACGATTCGCGGAGCCCCTCGCGTTGACATCCGTCTTTCCCTACCTCCCGGAAATGATCAGCGGTTTCGGCGTTGCGCAAAACGATGTCGCAAAATGGGCCGGTTACACGTCCGCCGTCTTCTCTCTTTCCCAGAGCGTGACCGCCGTTCCGTGGGGCCGAGCCTCCGACCGGATCGGAAGGAAACCGACCATCATTATGGGCCTCATCTCGACGATGGTCTTCTTCGTCGTCTGGGGTATGTCCACCAGCCTGCCGATGGCCATTGTCGTGCGAGCCATCCTGGGCAGCGGGAACGGAAACGGTACGTGCAGCTCCTGTCCTTCATCTCTTGTCACAGAGCTAATGCCATGCTTCAGTTGGAATCATCCGGACCATGGTTGCGGAGATGGTCCCCGAGAAGGAATTGCAACCCCGGGCGTTCTCCATCATGCCCCTGATCTGGTCCGTCGGCTCCATCTTCGGCCCAGCCTTTGGCGGGTTCTTCGCCAACCCCGCCCGCCGTTTCCCCTCGGTCTTTGGCAACAGCTGGTTTTTCAACGCGTACCCGTTCGCCTTGCCGAACCTCATCGCCGCCGTCTTCTTCCTCATCTCCGTCGCCACCGCCACCCTCTTCCTGAAGGAGACGCTCGAAAGCAAACGTCACAAGCCCGACTGGGGCCTCCTCCTCGGCGAGCGCCTCACCCGCCCCTTCCGCCGCTCCCGCCCTCCCACCTACCACCGGCCCCACGTCCGGCGTACCTCCTTCGTCGACGGTGAGGCCACCGCACCCTTGGTTCCTACCAAGTTGAACTCCCACGCCGAGGATCCCAAGCAGCCCGCCGAGGCGCCGAGCATGAGGGAGGTCTTCACCGCGCAGACGAGCATCAACCTGCTCTGCTACACCTTCCTCGCCCTGCACTCCGTGGCCTTTGACCAGATCCTCCCGGTGTTCCTCAACTACCCGGTGCGGACCCACACCCCCGATAACACCCACCTGCCTTTCCAGTTCTCCGGCGGCTTCGGCCTCAGCTCCGACCGCATCGGCACCATCTTCACCATCTACGGCATCACCTGTGGCGTGATCCAGTTTTTTGTTTTCCCTCCGCTGTGCAACTACTTTGGTGTCCTGCGCTGCTTCCGCGCTTGTGGTGCGTACAACCCACACGCCCCCCCCCCTCCCCTTTCTCTGTTACTGCTGTGACCTTCACTAACAAACGCCCTCCCAAGCCATCACCTTCCCCGTTGTCTACATGCTCACCCCCTACGTGGTCCTGTTCGAGAGCAGCACCGGCCGCTACGCCGCCCTCATGGTCGTCATGTTCGTCAAGGCCTTCGCCGTCATCATCGGCTTCCCCTGCATGACGATCCTGCTCACCAACTCGGCCTCGTCGCTGCGCATCCTCGGCACCCTCAACGGCTTCGCCACCATGTTCAGCGGCTTCGGCCGCGCGTTCGGGCCCGCGGCCGCCGGCGCCGCCTTCAGCTGGGGCGTCGCCCGCGGCTACATCATCGTCGCGTACTGGTTCCTCGCCCTGACGGCGGTGCTCGGCGCCGTCCCCATCTACATGCTCTTTGACAATGACGCCCTGACGCAGACGCCCGACGCGAGCGACGACGACGACAACGATGAAGAGGATGACAGTACCAGCGACGAGGGATACGCCAGCCAGGGCAGCCCCGGCGTCGCGTCCGGCAGCGGGCACGCCGCGCCGACGGAGACGGCGCCCCTGCTGGGCGCGAAGAACGGGCCAGCGGGGTACGACGCCGTCAGCCCTTCCCGGTCGTAAGGCGATGGACCATCTCTCCGCCGACACACGCAGAGAGATTCTCTCCCTTTTGGTTGTTTTTGAACCATCGAAAACCGGCTTTTCGAATATGAGACGCGAAACATGAGATCCGACGGCTAGAGACCCCGGCCCCTTTAACCCCAATATCCACCGACATTTGATTTGTTTTCTCGTTTGGTTACTGTTGGGAAGAGGTCGGGAGGAAGACACATATGTATACAAGGTCCCTTTATTGCTGGCGTCTAGCATGGACAATCTTTTTTTTTTTCGCAATCATTGTTGCTCGGAAGAGGAGCATAATACAAAAGCGTTGGTTTACTGGATTTGATTTCATTTTCGTTTTATAGCTCCGTCCTGGGCGGGTGTATCAGCAGCATCTCAGCGGGCATACGATTAGATTATCATGACGTGTGGACGGTTTTCTTTTTTTGGGTTCCTCAGTTTTGTTTCCGTCTCTTCCTAATGGAACCTCAAAGTCATCTAATCACCGTGATCCTGTCCCAAGATCCCACCCCCCCCCCATCTCCCTGTTCGTCTGTGCTCGTGTCCTCCGTCGATTGTTATGTGTATGATCCTTCTTTCTAACCTGTCAAGTCGGTCACCCACATGGACGGTTGCCCCACCCCCAGGCCGTGGGCAGGCCACAAATTGGAGAAGGCACATCACCAGCTTCAGAAAGAGATCTTGGTTTTGTTTCGTCATCGGAACTTGGGTTGAGTTTCCTCTTCCCCGATGGAGGGTTTTTGTTTTGGTATTCATAACGCTGCCATCATCTCCAGGCGACTCGCCACCCCCCTTCCGTTATATAGACTCCAATAACTCCGCTAGACTGACGAACTGCCGCCCTATAACCCCATAAGCCTTCTTTTGCTTCGTCCCTCTTTTGGCATGTTATGTGTATGTGTATGCTCCCGAGGGAGAGGCTTTCATGCTTTCTTGAAGAATTCCCGAGTTTTTTCCCACTTCCCATGGCGTATCCCCTTTTGATTCCCATCGACCTTTTTTCTTATGTCCCATTCACGTCTTGTAACCATTCTATCATGTCTGCAAAGCTACGTTTGCCATTTTTCAGGCAAAGAGCTTCTTCTCGAAAGATTCCATGTTCACGTTGCCCTCCATCTGGGCGCTAGCAGTACGGAGCTCGAAGCGGACAATGCCGTTGTCAACGGACTCACGGAGCTCCTTGAGGGACTGGATACCACAGTCCTGCATGGAGTGCTTCAGGCCAGCAGCCAGGTAGGGGATGAACTTGCTGATGGGACTGGGGACAGTTAGCATTGTGAGCGTGACATGGCAGTGGTAATAGATGCAAACTCACCCTCTGTGGGCAACCGAGCCGGTGACACCCTGGGCAACAAGGACACTGTCACCCTCTGAGAAGTAGCGGGCAGTGCCGGCGTTGCTCTTCTGGCTGTCCTTGCCGCCGCTGCCGGCCTTCTTGTCCTGCATGGCGTCGATGCTGCCCATGCCACGGTAGGCCTTGACGAGCTTACCCTCACGGGAGACAAAGGATGTGCCAGGGGACTCGGTGGTACCGGCCAGAAGACCACCCATCATGACGGTAGAGGCGCCGAGGGCGAGACCCTTGACGACGTGGCCGACGTTCTGGACACCACCGTCGGCAATGCAGGGAACACCGAAGCGGGCGGCGAAGCTGCTGACAGAGTGGACGGCGGCAGCCTGGGGACGGCCGACGGCCATGACCTCCTGGGTGATGCAGGCGGAGCCGCTGCCCATACCGATACGGAGACCGTCAACGCCGGCCTCGATCAGAGTGGCAGCCTGCTCGCGAGTGACGACGTTTCCGCCGACGACATCGAGGCCGGGGAACTCTTTCTTGATCCATTGGACCATCTCGACCTGGTACATGCTGTTACCCTGGGAGCTGTCGAGGATGACGACGTCGAGGCCGGCTTCGACGAGGAGCTTGAGACGGTCCTTGTCCTCGGGACGGGTGCCGATAGCGGCACCGCAGAGAAGCTGCTTGCTGTCGGGCAGCTTGGAGGCCAGAGGGAAGTGCTGATTCTTGTTGAGATCGGAGCGGGAGATCATGGAGACGAGGTTGTTGTCCTTGTCGACGAGGGGCAGCTTGCCCTTCTTGGATTTGGCCAGGATCTTGTTGGCTTCAGGCAGGTCAATGCCGGCGGGGGCGGTGATCAGGTCGGTGACCATGACCTTGGCGATGGGCTGGTTGGGATCCTCCTCAAACTGGATGTCACGGTTCGTGACGATACCCAGCAGCTTGGAGCCGAGCTTGCCGGACTCTGCAGACTTTTGTTAGCCATGTTTTTCAAACAAGGTTGCTGCAGCAGTACGGAATCTGTGTTGAGAGCTTTGATCATATTATAAAAGGTCTCCTCAGAACGACATGGTCGTCAAGTAGGTGGAACGAAAGTTATATTGGAAAGGTTTGTAATCATGAAAGCGAGTAGGGTGGATGGCCGAGGGCTCAGAAACCAAAATCGAGAGGGAGTTGACAAACCTGTGACGGGGAAACCTCCGAATCCCCACTTCTCCTTCAGAGCCTTCGCCTCGCCGACGGTGGTGTCGCGGCTGATGACGACGGGGTCCAAGATGAAGCCGTTCTCGTAACGCTTGACCTTGCGGACCATGTCGGCCTGCTCCTGAGGAGAGCAGTTGTGGTGGATGACACCCAGGCCACCCTGAAGGGCGATGGCAATGGCCATCTCGTGCTCAGTGACGGTGTCCATGGGGGATGAAACGAAGGGGGTCTTGAGGGTGATTCTCTTGGTGACGGGGGAGTCGAGGACGACGGCGGAGGCGGGGAAGCCAATGTAGCCGGGGAGGAGCAAGAAGTCGTTGTAAGTAAGGCCGCCATGCTTCTTGGTGTCCATGAGCTCGTGGATGTCAAGGCCATCGCGGCTCTCGTACTCCTTCAAGACCTGGAGGGCGGACTTGGAGTCGAGCACCTTGGCGCCGTTGATTCCGTTGGTGGAAGGCATCTTGGAGAATCTAGTTCCTTTTTCTGTTCTTCTCGAGGAAACAGGAGAAAGAAGAGGCAAAAAAACGGAGTTGAAGAAACAGCTAGCCGTTCGAATTGGAGCAAAAAAATAAAGCCAGGCCGATTCCAAGACTAAGGGTGGTTATGTCTCTTCTTCCCGTAAGAAAGAAGAGGAAAAAATCCCGAGACGACACCCCGCAGGAAATTTTTTAACGTGAACGGATCCTGAGCGCTGCGCGGGCGGCCAAACGAGGGGCAACTGCGGCAGGCGGTGAGCGAAAACAGTGCGGCGCAACCCTGAAAAGGGAAGATGTACTGTGTCAGGCGACGTCCTTATCGGGCTGTCAACCGACTCTGGCTCCTGCTTCTTCTGCTTTCTTTTCTTTGGCAGAGGCTTGGTGTAATGCATATTGGTTTTTTCCACTCATCTGTGAGAGAGTTGCATACTGGAGAGCGAGTGTTTCATTTTTACAATAGAATACGAGAAGCCGGAGAGCAGAGTGTTCCCAATCCTTTCTGGATGTCTAGCGCAGGCAGAAGTGCTTCCAAGCATAACAGACAGTGTCTGACTATGGCAGATACCTCTTAGTGATAGAGCCAGCCTTATGTAAGAAGGCATCGGGCTCCTTTGAAATGACGCAACAGCACATGGAACCCTCGAAAAAAGAACAAAAAAAAAAACAGCGTTTGCAAGATTGAACAGAGCCAACTACCTTGATGGTTGCAGTCTGTCAGAGGAAATCAAACGGGCATTGCTTCCGTGCTGGTGTACGCCCACACGGATTCATTTCAATAATGTTGCGTTTGTGCGAAAAATTTCAATTCAACCAAGATGCCTTGTCGAACGGTCTTGCTGCAGAGTTTGTAACGTCTGGTTGGCCAGAGCAACCGACCGACGGCAACCCCTGTTGCAGTTGGGCATCGCATCACACATGCCTGCGCTTCACGACGGGGAGGCGGCGGAACAAGGTACCGTCGAATTCGTCCCTCGAAGTGTGGGAAATGCAGAGGTCCGGAGTTTTCACGCCGCCACCCGTTAGGGAATCCGAATGCCTCGGGGCAGCAAGACTGGCGGTGTCACCGTTGCTTTTTTTCCAGGTCGCTCAGTTTAGCCCCAGCTAGGTAGGTACTTGTAGCGTCTGGTTCGCGCGGTACAACGCAGACTTGGAGGGTTGGACGTTGGCAACTGGAGAAACCGAGCCCATTCAATCTCCAAGAGTCTCAACGCTCATCAGCCTTTCTCGTATTGATAGTATGTCCTTGAGCTTCAACGTTCATCGCTGTGCATGTCACCATGGTGCCTAGTTGGTCGAGAATCATTGCCCGAAGGTGCAAACTGTCGGGTGGGTGGAGGGAGGAGAAAAAAAGAAAACAAAAGAGAAGAAAAAAAAAAGTTGCAAAAACCCCCTTGAGACCAACACGAGAGTATGATTGGCTGTTTCAGCTGCATCGGGAAAAAAGGAACAAAGAAAAGACATCGAATGAAACGACAGGTTTTTGCATCGTTGGAGGACAAAGGATACACTAAAAATCCAAACACCGGCAAATAACGTAGTAGGCGTACTCGCTCGTGCTTGGATTCATTTGTTGGCAGCGCCGGGTGAAGGAGGAAACGACAATAGCATGCAAATACTAACCGTCCTCGAGGTGACCTCGAAGATGCGTCGATAAAGATTGAAGACGGAAACGGACCAGATTTTGTTCGTGGGGGGAGTTCGTCACTTTTTAAGATGTAAGGCACGAACCATCAAACCTTGACTTGCACAATAAAGATAGTCTCGCCCGATCTTCGTTATGTACACGGTACACTAGGCAGGTAGGTACTCGGTGAGGTTTCTGAGACGACAGACAATTTTTGGGTCAGATTGGCCGACGTATGAGAGGGCTCTCTCTGAATGGAGCAGACGACCGCATGTGTCAAATCAGATGTGAAGAAGAAAGATAACGCCTTGGCCCGCTCCTCAACAGATGTTTCCAAGGGAAGTATCCGTAAGGGCCTGAGCATATACACATACATCTAGGTACCTACCTATACTACCTAGGTAGGCAGTGTGATCGGCCTGGCAGCTTCGGGCCTCACCGGGTCATCGTCTTGTTGACGTTTCTTGGGTTGCAGCCCTCCGCAGCAGCGCGTGGCCCAGAGAAAACCGGACGACCGTCCAATTGACGGAGAGCGGAGGCGGGCGGGGAGGGAACGGAGGGCCGTGCAACGGAAGATTGGGTGCATCTTCACCCCATTTTTTCCAAGAAGCCGCGGGTGCGACGCAGGGGCCACCCTGGGTGAGCCACAAGCCACCCGGATTTCCATCACTTAGGTACCTAGGTACCCTGGCTGCAAGGGGGCTGGGCTGGGCTGGGCTGGGCGGGCTGGTTGCTGCCGCTTCCCACTTGCAGCAGTAAACAAACAAACTGCCTTAACAGGTCCCAACTCCCCCCTCCCCTCCATCGATCCAACATCCCACCCACTCCCGGTCCATTTTGACGAGATTGCGATTGCGCTTTGAATGGGCAGTGGCTGCACTGGCGTCAAGTGGGCTGTCTGTTCATTCGTAATATTCCGCCGCAATAGTCTTCTCAGCATCATTGATTCCCCTCATCGTCGGCTTCGTTTTCCTCGCCGTTGACGACTTCTTTTATCTTCTTCTTTTCCCCCGTTGCGCAGCGCGCGCTCCTGTTGCGTCTCGAGGCCCCAGCCCCCGTTATTCACTCGCGTTTTCGACGTCCCGCCGCGCGCCGCTTCGAATCCTACCCCGACGTTTTGCTTGTCTTGTCTTGTCTTGTCGAGAGACCCTTACGAGCATCATAGAAGAACGAGACCCCGAGGTCGACCTTAATCCGTCTCGCCACATACCACTACCGCCGACGTCCAACAAAGGCGCCCTAATGTTGTCATCCGAATTCCTGAGCCCACAGATTTTCGATTGCAGGCTTCCTCCAGTATCATAATCATCGCCCACCATGTCGCACCGACCACACCCTCTAAGACAGTCGCATACCCTGGATTACCCCAGCAGCATCAACCGTCAGTCCTCTACCGCATCGTCCATTGCTTCCTCGGGGTACTCGCTGTATTCTGAAAACAGCCGGGCCAGCACTCAACTCTCTTCAGTTTCCAGCGGCTACTCGTTACCAAGTTCTCATAAGAGGGGCAAAAGCGATGGCTCACGGCTGCAAAAGGTCTCATTTGGAGGCGAGAACCAAGACCGCAAGAGGGATCAAGACAACAACATCTACTCTATGGCAAGGCAGTCGCTCCGGCCACTCCCCCAGCCTCCCGCGTCCCCCAGCCATGCTACTGCCAACGTGCCGCCGACGACAACCTTGTCAACTCCTTCGCCGCCTCGTCTAACGTACCGTCATGAACGCACTCAGAGCGTTGACAGTGGCAAGCTCTCACACGCTCAACACGACGGCAGCACGTCTCCGACCCCTCTATCACGAACTCTGACAGTCCGCCCCAAGTCGATGTTCATCGCCCGTTCCGACTCAGTCAGCCGTGGAAGCGCGGCCCTACCCCACGCCCATGAACCCCCTTCTGCTGTACACTCTGCGGCACTTGCCCGTCCGGACCTAGAAAAACTTGGCAGATCCTCGACAAGCCAGCTGCGCACATTATCTAGGCTTGCTCGGTCCGAATCTGCCGATGACTTTTCAATCACATCACCAGCTCAAGAAGTGGTAGGCCTGAGGGGTCGTCGCAGGTTGCAGAGGGCAGACCAGCCCAACGCGACCCGCGTTGGCCAGCGCACCGGCGGATATGGGTGGGAAGGGCGGAATTGGATGGACAAGCAGCGCCAGTTTCTCCAGGCCTACGAATATCTCTGCCATATCGGTGAAGCAAAGGAGTGGATCGAAGACATCATCCGAAGGGCGATTCCTCCTATCGTTGAGCTAGAGGAGGCCCTTCGCGATGGAGTCACGCTCGCGGAGGTGGTCGAGGCTCTGAACCCTGACAGAAGATTCCGGATTTTCCGTCACCAAAAATTGCAATTCCGGCACTCTGACAACATCGCCATCTTCTTCAGATACCTGGACGAAGTCGAACTCCCAGACTTGTTCAGGTTCGAACTGATCGATCTGTACGAGAAGAAGAACATCCCTAAAGTCATCCACTGTATTCACGCTTTAAGTTGGCTTCTCTTCAGGAAGGGCATAGTCGACTTCCGCATCGGTAACCTTGTTGGACAGCTTGAGTTCGAGCACCATGAGCTCGAAGCGATGCAAAAGGGTCTCGATAAACTCGGGGCTAACATGCCCAGTTTCGGCAACATGGGAGCCGACTTTGGCGTCGAACCCGCAACCCCGGAGCCCGAAGAGACCGAGGAGGAGAGGATCGACCGTGAACTGGGTGAGAACGAGGCCTCCATTGTCGAGCTTCAGGCACAAGCTCGCGGAGCCGTGGTGCGAATGCGCCTGGGGGACACCATGCAGCAGCTCTGGGACGTTGAACAGACGCTCATCGATCTGCAGGCGCGCATCCGAGCCGATTTCACCCGTCAAGTCATTGGCTATCGGCTTCACATGAGACGCTTTGCGGTCGAATTGCAGAGTCTTGCTCGCGGATTTCTCGTCCGAAACAGAATGGCCAACAAGGAGCGCATGTGGAGGATGCTGGAGCCCGACATCTTGGAGCTTCAGAGTATCGTTAGGGCCAACAAGGTCCGCGATGAGGTACGAGACAAGAGATCTCAGTTGGCCCGTCATGCTGGGCCCGTTCGCAAAATCCAAGCAGCACTTAGGGGGTTCTTGGTCCGAAAGGAACTCGTTATTCAACAGCAGCAAACGGTGCAAACATCTGGAGAAGTTCAAAGTCTTCAGGCCGCTGTCCGCGGAATGCTGTTGAGAGGACGTGTTGCCGATGACCTTTACCTCCTTGACAGACAGGCCGATAGCATAATCAGCCTCCAGGCTGCTGCCAGGGCACTGCTGACTAGAGATCAGATTTCGCGGGAGCAAGGGCATCTCCAAGGCTCTGCGCCGCAATGGACCACTCTTCAAGCAGCTATCCGAGGCCAGTCACTTCGTACCGAAGTCAATGCCATCAGGGCGGAACTCGGCCAACATGCACCCGAAATCGAGAGTCTCCAAGCCGCGATCCGAGGAAAATCACTTCGCGATGAGATGGCTGCAACGACAACCGAACTCTTTCAGCACACTCCCGAAATCGAGAATCTTCAAGCAACGGCTCGAGGCAACGCAGTGCGCCTCGAAGTCTTGGCGACAAAGGCAGAGCTCGCCAAGCACGTCACCGAAGTTGAGAACCTCCAAGCACACGCCAGAGCCGCAGCCGTTCGACGGAATGTTGCCGAGATTCTTGATGACCTGAGCAGCCACGAGGAAGTCTTCATCGACTTTCAATCTCTCATCCGCGGAATGATGGAGCGACGTCGCGTTGCTTCCGAACAAGACGCTCTGTCCCGTGCCGAGCCCAAGATCACCAAACTCCAGGCGCGCATTCGGGGTTATCAGCATCGCCAGCAACATGCTGAGCTTCTCGAAGAGCTCGAGTCTCACACTCCAGCGATTCAGAAGCTTCAGGGACTTGCACGCGCCATGATGGTCAGAGGAGACGTTTTCAACCTCATCTCGGATCTCGAAGAAGAAGAGAGCGTCATCACTGAGATGCAGGCTGCTGCAAAGGCCTTTATCGTTAGAGCCAAGTTCGAGGAGAAGAAACGTTTCTTCAACGAAAACATGCAAAAGGTCGTCAAGATTCAGAGCCTCGTTCGCGCCAAGATCCAAGGAGACGCGTACAAGAGTCTCACCCACGGCAAGAACCCGCCAGTCAACGCCGTCAAGAACTTTGTTCATCTCCTGAACGACAGCGACTTCGACTTCAACGAGGAGATGGAGTTTGAGAGAATGCGGAAGACGGTGGTCCAGCAAGTTCGCCAGAACGAGATGTTGGAGCAATACATCGACCAGCTAGACATCAAGATTGCGCTTCTCGTCAAAAACAAGATCACCCTGGACGAGGTTGTCAGGCACCAGAACAACTACGGTGGGCACTCCATCGGTCTTCTGGCGAACTCGTCAATATCATCCACCAACCAGTTTGACTTGAAGGCTCTGAACAAGAGCTCGAGGAAGAAGCTGGAATCGTACCAGGAGCTCTTCTTCAACCTCCAGACACAACCCCAATACCTCGCACGCCTCTTCAAGCGTATCCGCGAACAGGGGACTCCCGAGAAGGAGTGCAAGCGAATTGAGCACTTGATGATGGGTCTGTTCGGATACGCTCAGAAGCGCCGTGAGGAGTACTACCTCCTCAAGCTCCTCGCCCGGTCCATGCGAGAAGAGGTTGAGGGTAGCAGAAACTTGCAGGATTACCTGCGAGGCAACTTCTTCTGGACCAAGCTCCTGGCCAATTACACACGATCCCCTCGCGATCGGAAGTACCTCCGAGAGCTTCTTGGCCCGATCGTGCGGGACAACATCGTCGAGGATCCGGCCCTTGATCTCGAAAGCGACCCTTTGCAAATCTACAGAGCAGCCATCAACAACGAGGAGCTGCGGACCGGTCAACCCAGCCGACGCCCCTTGGATGTTCCCAGAGAGATGGCCATCAAGGACCCAGAGACCCGAGACCTCTTCATCGACCATCTTCGCGACCTCAGAGAGATCTGCGACCAGTATTTGCTGGCCCTGGAGGACCTCCTCCCGAAGATGCCTTACGGTCTGCGTTTCCTTTGTCGCCAACTGTTTGAGGCCCTCTGCCAACACTTCAAGAAGGAACCCCAACACCATCTGCTCCAGATTGTCACGAATTGGCTCTGGCGCTTCTACATGCAACCCGCTGTTGTTGCCCCCGAGAACGTTGGCGTCATCGAGCGGCAGCTGAGCCCTCTCCAGAAGCGTAACCTGGGCGAGGTCGCCAAGGTGCTTGGCCAGATCGCGTCTGGAAGACCTTTTGGCGGAGAAAACATCTATCTCCAACCGCTGAACGCCTTCGTGGGCGATTCGATGGAGCGACTTGCTCAGATCACCCACGAGCTCATCTCGGTCCCGGATGCCGAGAGCAACTTCGACATTGACGAGTTCAACGACCTGTATTCAAAAAACAAGCCCACCCTATACATTAAGATGACGGACATCTTCGCCATCCACAACCTGGTTGCTGGCGAGCTACCGACGATATGCCCCAACCGTGACGATGTTCTCCGAGAAATCCTGCAAGAGCTGGGTAGTGCCAAGAACAACGAGAACGAAATGCTCGCCGCGGGGTCCTCTGATATTCAAATGTATCTCACTCCGAAGCTGCACGACGTTGACGACCCTGAAGCAGAGGTCAAGACCCTCTTCATGGAGACGAAGCGATGCATCCTATACATTATTCGTGTACAGACGGGCGCCAACCTCCTGGAAATCCTCGTCAAGCCCATCAGTCCTGAAGACGAGCACAAGTGGCGGTCAGTCCTGCACGACGACTTCGCAAAGGACGCCAACACGAGGGGCGCGTACTCGGACGCCAACATGCTGGACGTGACGCGAATGTCATACTACGACCTAAAGCGGATAGCTCTGGAGAATATATTGAGACTGGAGCACATGGGCAGAATATCCAAGCACAACTACTACCAGGACATCCTCAACGCCATCGCTCTCGACATCAGAACCAAGAGCAGAAGACGGGTGCAGCGGCAACGCGAACTGGAGGGTGTGCGGTCGACTCTTTCCAACTTGCACGAGAAAGCCAAATACCTCGAGCAGCAGCGCAAGAGCTATGATGACTACATCGAGTCAGCCATGGCGACGCTACAGAAGAACAAAGGGTAAGTTTATCAAACAACATCGTGCACCCCCTTTCCCCTCCCACGGACGAGTCTTCGTCCCATTTCCCCATATTAGAAGCACGGTCCATGTGTGGCGCCATAAGCTGACTAAATCTCGTCATTACAGAAAGAAACGGTTTCTGCTTCCGTTCACCAAGCAGTATAACCACCAGCGTGAACTGGAACGTACCGGGCGGGTCCCCAAGTTTGGCAGTTACAAATACAGCGCTCGGGCTCTCGCGGAAAAAGGCGTGCTCGTCGGATGGAGTGGTGTCACTGACTGGGAGAGGGTCAACCTCACCATTTCTTGCGACGAGGTGGGCATCTTCTCCCTGGAGGGGTCCCGCGGTCACATCCAGATGCCAGGCGCCAGCGCCGAAATACCGATTGAGGATCTGCTACAAGCTCAGTTCGAGGCCCACCAGTTCATGAACCTTTTCGAAGGGAACCTCAAGCTGAACGTCAACCTGCTGCTGCATCTCTTGTACAAAAAGTTTTACCGCACGCAGTAAGAGAGATAGAAAATATGCAGCAAATCGGCATGAGGCGAGAGAATGAAAGGTACATGAGACATGGGTTTTTTTTATGGGACGATAATAGGGCATAGGAAGCGATGTCGTGTGGGCGGGGCGTGCAGGATAATTTTACACTCTCCGGTATGCATGAGACGGGATGTTAACTCGAGGCCGGTCAAAGGCTTTCTTTCTCGATGTCTCACATTGCTTTCGTCTTCTCTTTGATATTGCATTGCGGGGTGAAAAAACAATTTAACTCGAATCAATTGGGAGAATACTGCTTGTGGGAGTGCATATGAGCAAACGAGGACGACGACGAAGAAAACAACGGTAACTAACCATTCGTTAGGTGAGGAAGCCTGGGTAAGGGTTGCTGGCTGCTGCTCAACCCCCCAAAGAAAGGAAACTCGGAATTTCAAACGACGAAATTGGTGAGCCGGGGGTTTGGAGATGCGGCGGGAAGGGGGGGAAAGGGTTGCATAAGAGATTCCCCTCGACGTTTAGGTCTTTTTTAGCAATCGCCTTTTTTTTTTTCAATTCGAGATCAATTTTTGAATGATACGCCCCCGCATTGTCAAACGCTTTCTTCTTTGGTTTCGTGTGTCGACTATGCCGACGGGTAGACGACATGCCCGCAAGCCATGTTTCTCAAACAGGACAAGATGCAGAAGAGGGTAGGTAGGTAGCCTTGCCGACGGCGTGGCGTTGCGTAATCTCGTGGGCCCCGGGACGGGGATTGCCAAGAAGCAACGGCGAAACGCAATTCCACGTCATGTGAGGTTACTCGAGACCTTTGGGGTCAAGGAGGACGAGAGAGAGATCTTGGAGGAGAAGGGGAGGGGAGGTCAGGGCAGGGAACGGTGTAAACTATACAGGCTGGACTAGAAAGAGGGGAGGAGTACGCGGACTGCGGGCGTTATGCTTGTATCAGGTGTTTGACGGCCGTTGGCAAAAGGGGATGGATGAATGGACGGATGGATCAATGTGTTGCGGCTCCTTGCCGCCAGGTGTCGAGAAAGGGCCCAGCAAGACCGAAAGGGCGAGAGGGCCGGGCAGGCAGCTCGATGCGATTATCTGGCCGATCGTCGATGACAACTCACGACGGTCGATTCGCGGCACGTTCTTCCTTGGGGAGGCGACCGGGGAGAGGGGGCTTTTGGCGATACCTACTTACTTCTCACTTATTTTCATATCTGTGACGGAAGGAGCAGCGAGCGGCCCGGCCGGTGGCGGTTGTCGGTGCGGTTGCCGGTACACCTGACAGCATGAGGGGAGAGAGGGCGGTGCCTTTTCTCCGTCGTAGAGCAATATGTTGGTTTGTGGCATATCTTGTCAGCCTTCTCGACGAGGGAAGGTTGATTTGTTGTTCGCTGTTGGTTGGTGCGCTGGCGAGCGTGACGTTGCGACGAGGGGGGACCCCTAGACATGTCTCAGCTCAGCAACACGAGATGTGATTCGATGATAGGCCTTGGGTTAGGTGCAGCTTGCAGTTCTGGAGCAAACACCTGAGATGCACGTAACGGGTTGTGCGTGATAGGCTGGGTCATCAGATGACCGGTTATGTGCAGCAAGGGCCGTGGCGCGACTCGGCAAGAAAACGGGCTGGCTCGCCTGGCACATAACATGGAGGCTGACAAAACATAAAATGGCTGGAAGGCGACGACGCGGATGAGCTGGAGAAACGGGACGGATCGTTGGGCAGATGCGATGCTCGCCCTCGTTGGGGCCTTGGAAGGTAGGTAAGCATGGAAAGATGACAGATGCGGCCGGCGCTGATGCTGCGTTAATCGTCCGATTTGTTGCGGGTGAAACAACGACCTGACCTGGATGCCCGCTGCTAGCTGATGAAGCAATACTGGAGCGCGATGATGTGATTGAGGTTTGGCTTGACCGGACGCCGGGGCCATAACGCCGGCGTCAAGTTGTTAGTGGAATGCTGCGGAAATTGGTACGTGCGCCTGTGACCAGTGAATGATGAAGCACACAAACCTTGAGAGGACGGACGTGTAAGCCACACCCGGAGTATGGGAATTCATGCCGATGGCGTGACCGGCCTGGCCAGGAGGGCAACCCCGCAAATGCGGGGTGTGCGGCGGCTCGAGGTCGGGGGTGGACGCCATCACGATGCTTTCGGTGGTGGAAACAGTGAGATTGAACATGTCTCCGTGTAATACGGGACTCTCCCCCCCACCCCCCCAAAAAAGCTAGAACCGTCCCGTAGCAACAGCTTGGGCTGCAGGAAGCTAGATGTACCTAAGCCGAGACGAAGCGACAGATCAGCGGCTGCGGACTCCAATAAATCCCTTGCTGCATTTGTTTCCGATATGGAGATGCGCCCCATTCGCTTCAACTCGTAACCGAACTGCTGGTGCCTTTGCCCTGCATGCGTATTATACTGGGGCTGTGGCCGTAGATACACGTGTAGTAGGATTAGGCACCACCTTGGAGAGGTGGTCTGCTGATGCACCCTATCTCTCCCGTCAGACTCGTCTTGTCTGTTCGTCGCGTCCTGGCCTGTGGAGGTGTGGTTAAAGTCCGTAGTCTTGTCGCGTGCGTTCACAGTGGGGCGGAGTTGACTACGTTGACTACGTTGATTAACGGTTGGTTGCCCAGGAAAATCAATTTCTGTGCCATGTCAAACTCACAATCTCTCCAGCTAATCGGAGGAAACCCTGATAGGGTTGGGTGACGCTTATGCAGGTTGCGGGCGAAGATGCAAGAGGGCGATGGGCAACGTACTATGTACCTTTGCCGGGGCTCAGGGGTCCGTTTAGCAGGGAAAAGACGAGGGAAAACAAATCTGCTAGTAGTAGGAATTTCTCTTTGAAGCATAACGAATGCCGGCCACTGGTCACGCGAGAGGCACAGGACAGGCCATTCCATGCTCGGTGTTCTAGAAAGTCTAGCCGCTCGTGGTTGTGTTGTTGCTGATTATCGCATATGTCGAAGCTTTTGTCTACACCGCCATCTAATCATCGACATAGGTAGCCATCGGAGGCCCACATTGGGCAGGAGGGAATTGCGAACTTGCGATAAATGGAGACCGACGGGGGAACGTGTAGGTTTTTATGATGCAGAAATGTTCGCACGACGAGCAAGGGTGCGATAAAAGAATACGACGACCCGACGTTGTTTGGATGCGACCTGGACGAAGTGTACTGCATGACTGGCGGAGTGTTGCTCCGCTCTCATGATTTCGCCATTGTTTGATCGAAAAACGCCATACTTGACACATGTGACGACTTCTGCTTCCCGGGGGAATCGAGCAGTAAACTGGTGAGGTGGCGTGTCGGTATTCGTAAATCGGTGGTGTATGCGTAGTGGCGTGGATGGACGGATGACATTTACATTAGCGAAAGGAGAAGAAAGCCGAGGAAATGAGAGCAGAGTCATCCATCCAATCCACAGGTGCTTTGACCAAACAGCTTTGGGACATTGCTAAGTAAGGTGTCTGGCCGATAGCCCAAAACCACACTCCTCCTTTCATTACCTATCTATCTGGCTGGATAAGGAGAGATTTCCGTGGACTGCGTGCTGGCTCCGGCTGATCTTGCTGCGTATCCCAGGCCCCGTATTATTGCATGAGCTGCAACAAGATCAGCCAAGCTGGAATGTGATGGTGGGTCAGCCAGGGGCGTCCAGATACGCAGCGGTTATCTGGGGTATCCTTATCTTGGGTACTCAACTGACCATCCTGTCTTCGCATATATGCATACATATGCATACAGACGGTCTATCCATTGGCCATGCCCCCCCGTTTGGCGTTGTCGCTCGCTCCTTACCTTTGCTTTCCCAGTCAATCTCCTTCTCCACGTCCCGTCGTCGCTTCCTGTCGGGCTCCATGGGGCGCCGAGAGTCGAGACGGATGTGGTCTCTCCTTCTCTCATCCCCCCCACCGTCTCTGCTCCCTTCGTGGCGCACTTTCTTAAAGGACAGCTTCTCCCGCATACATTCCCATCCCGTCTTTCTCTTTTTTCCACTACGTTGCTTCCAAGGTTCAGCTGATTGTGCCCTTACACGCATTACCAGGTAGCCATTGTGTTGTCTTTGATCACGTATAAACCTTGGTTATTGCTCACTACACACCCTCGACGCACACACCAACCCACCCCTTTTCTCATAAACAGCTAGACCGCCTTCTTGCCTAACACCACAAAGAAAACTTCCTGCCACCACACACCCTACGCAGGAAACGCCCAACTCTTACCCGGTGGCTGGCCCTCTTGAGGTTCAAAGAGATAACTTATCTCTTGCTCACATCGTCTGTGTCTGAGAGCACAATGGCTCCCGACCTCAACTCCCTCCCCTCGTCGCCTCTGGCGCAGTCTGCTCACGACAAGCCGACCAACAGCAATGGCACATCCAACGGCAATGGCGCAGCCAGCGCGAAGCAGCCCAACATTCTCTTCATCATGGCCGACCAGCTGGCAGCACCCCAGCTGAAGATGTACAACCCCGAGTCCCAGATCAAGACGCCAAACCTGGACTCGCTTGCCGCCGAGTCTGTCCAGTTTGACTCGGCTTACTGCCCCTCGCCGCTATGTGCACCCTCGCGCATGAGCTTGATTACCGGCCTTCTTCCCATGAAGATCGGCGCATACGACAATGCCAGCCAAATCTCGAGTGAGATCCCGACTTATGCGCACTACCTGCGCTTGAAGGGTTATCAGACGGCCCTGGCTGGCAAGATGCACTTCATCGGTGACCAGCTACACGGTTACGAAACTCGCCTCACCAGCGACATCTACCCGGGAGACTTCGGCTGGGTGGTGAACTGGGATGAGCCCGACACTCGTCTCGAGTGGTACCACAACTCGAGCTCCATCCTCCAGGCCGGCCCTTGCGTGCGAAGCAACCAGCTGGATTACGACGAGGAGGTCATGTACCGGTCGACCCAGTTCCTCTACGACCACGTCCGCGAGGGTCCCGAAAAGCGCCCTTTCGCTCTTACCGTCTCTTTGACTCACCCTCATGATCCGTACACCATCGAGGACAAGTACTGGGACCTGTACGAAGATGTCGATATCGCGCTCCCCAAGGTCCGCATCCCCAAAGAGGAGCAAGACCCCCACAGCAAGCGTCTCATGAAGGTTTGCGACCTGTGGGACCACGACTTCACCGACGAGCAGATTAAGCGAGCACGCCGCGCCTACTACGGCGCTGTCAGCTACGTTGACGACTGCGTTGGAAGACTCCTGTCTGTTCTGAAGAAGTGCGGTCTTGACGACAACACCATCATCGTCTTCAGCGGCGATCACGGCGATATGCTAGGCGAGCGTGGGCTTTGGTACAAGATGAGCTACTTTGAGTCCTCTGTCAGAGTTCCCCTCTTCGTCCGTCACCCCCGCGAGTTTAAGCCTCACCGCGTGACCAAGAATGTGTCGACGCTCGACATCCTACCGACACTTTGCGATCTGGTTGGTACAAAGCCCGCGCCCGGCTTGCCGATGGACGGCACGTCGCTGTTGCCTCACTTACAGGGCAGGACGGGCCACGACAAGGTCTATGCCGAGTACACGGGCGAGGGCACCGTCAGCCCGCTCATGATGATTCGTGAGGGCCCTTGGAAGTTCATTCATTGCCCCGTCGACGGCACTCAACTGTTCAACCTTGAGCATGATCCCCTAGAGCTGGTCAACCTGGTGTCCCAGAAGGCCATCTCGGGGAAGTTGTTGGATGAGGAAGCGAAGGCAAAACTCGAAGAGTACACGGCCGAGACGAAGGCCAAGTGGGACTTTGACGCCATCACCGAGCAGGTTCTGCAGTCTCAGCGCAAGCGTCGGCTGGTATGGGGAGCTCTCACGCAGGGCACTTTCACCAGTTGGGACTACGACCCTGTTGATGACGGCAGGATGAAGTAAGTCGACCTTTCCCCGTCATGACAAGGCCAGCCTCTAACTTCTCCCAAGGTACATCCGCTCTCAGATCCCTCTCGATGATCTCGAGCGTCGCGCTCGCTACCCTCCCGTAGATAAGTACGGCCGGGAGGTTGACAGAGCGACGAACGGTCAAAGGACTTACGCCCAAGCTGGATCACATGGCCAGTAAGGGGTTTCGGTCTCCTCGCTTTTTATGATGATGAACCTTGTAAAATGCATTCTCAAGACGGCGTCCGGGGCATTTGATAAGGATTTTAACACGTGTTGCACTTTTGTTGTTGCGGATATCAGCATCGCGACTCATTGCGTTTGAAGCATAGCCACCTAATGGATCAGTGGTTTCTCTGCATAGCATATTTGTATGGGGGTCGCCGGCAACGGGGCCTAAAAGTCAGGAAAAAATTATTTCCAGCACATTGCCACCGTGTGCCACCTTGAGAGTACTGCTCTTCAGAGGGAAACCCCTTAATCCGTATTGCCCACAAGCATAGCTGGCCATGAGATCACTGCGGTATGCGACTATCAAGAAATGGAGACTTTGCTTTGCTTCATCTGATGACACGGATGCTGTGTTATTGGGCATATCACGAACGCCATTAGGTGGGAACATGCACGAGAGAAGCCAATTGTGACCCGTTACTTCTCGTTAGGGTGACTGGTTACCGGTACTGAACCCTTCCCACGAAAATAGGTCCCTGTCCAGCCCTCCCTGATGAGCAGTCGTCGATCCCCCTTGTCGATAGCCCGCAGATGCCTGTCCCGCATGGCCCCTGCTCCCCCCTTCTGCAGCAAGCTTCACAGGAATGCGCCGACCGGGAGCGGGGCACCACTCAGAGCCCAGACTGCGCTGAAGCGGAGCCCAGTAGGACCCACTTAACCCCACCGACCGGTTTTCTAGAACGTCACGTCGCCGATGAGGGTCGAAGCTTCTTAGAACCGCACCTCAACTTCAACCACAAAAAACCCACCCACCCACGATCGCGAACCAAGTGAGCCACACCCTCCTTCCACTCCACGTCGTGAAATATCTCAATCACTGCCGAAACCTTTTGTCTGCGGCAACCGCAACCCCGACAACGTGACTCTGGCGCGTCGGTCGCGACTGCGAAGAGCCCCAGCCCCCTCCCCTTTACGACGGATTCCCACCGATCGAAGCTTTCACAGTGGCACCCCACCGGCCTGCGCGACGATAACACGCGACTATGGAGAAGCCCAATGCGCTCGGCATCTCAGCCGACGAGTTCAAGGCGATTGAGCAGACACGCCAGCGCCTGTTCCAGCTGTCCAACAGCATCCAAGGCTTGAAGATTGATGTCTTGAAGAGCAACCCGCTTCCGCCTCCGTGAGTCGGACTCCACCGTCCTCCCGGCTTTTGACCCCCTACTATAGCTTCTTCCTCTTTGCATGCCGCCTCGTCTACCAGAAGCCTCGAAAAAAAGAACCCACGAGTTATGTAAAGCTAACCGCGGGGCCCCTTTCAGATCATCCCTCCAGGCGCAATCCCAGATCCTACTCCGCAACCTCCAGTCCCTCCTCGAGACGCTGACGGAGAACACCCACGTCTTCCAGCACTTGCACGTGTTCCCGGACGTCGCGTACCCGGGCCGCGTGCACGAGAACATCCTCACGCAGCTCCTCCGCAAGAAGCTCGAGCCGGGCGTCGAGAAGTGGGTCGAGCGCGGGCGCGAGGCGACGAGGGAGTTGCGCGCGTCCGACTCTGTGGGCGGCGGCGAGGCCGGGCTCGAGGACGTCTGGCGCGGGGTGCGCGACTGGACCGTCGAGCGCGTGCAGCGCTACGTCCTCGAGGAGGCGGGCGACGTCTACACGGCGGAGGAGCGCGAGGGCGGCGTCGAGAACGTGAGGACGGGGTTGAGGCGCAGCCTTGAGGAGGAGGACGACGACGACGACGAGGAAGACGAGAGCGATGAGGAGGGACGGGGTGATGGCGACGTCGCCATGTCTGGTCAGGGCCAGCAGCAGCAGAAGCAGCAGGCAAAGCCGCCGAAGCCGACGGGCCCGGAGCCGGAGATGCTGTTCTGGTTCGAGGCGAGGGGTGACTTTGACCTGCCGCAAAACGTGGACCTGCTTAGCCAGGCCGGCTTGAAGCGCGGCCCGATGGGAGCGAGGAAGTGAAGAGGAGGAAAGCGGACCCCCGAGAGTCCGGGGTGGGGGGGGGGGGAGGATATGATACCCAGCCGCGATGTCGGCATTTTTGACTCGTACAAGTTTTTACACGAAAACAAGCGCGTTCAGATGACTGGTTTTGGTTCCCGCTTTCGAGCTGGCCACTGAGGTGATGTTCTACTTCAGAGAGCTCTGCGTCAAGACCGTGTTTGGAAGGCCTACCGCCCTTTGCGAGAGATGTTCCGCCGCATGTTTTACGAGTCACTGATATGACAGCTTCAACGCACTTTTTTTTTTTTTTTGGTTCAGTCAAAACAGCATTGTACTTTTTTTCTTTTTTTCTTTTTTGTCATGTGGTAAATATAGAGCATAGATCCCAAGGTGCAATATTTCTTGCTCTTCCTAGGTCTTCTAAACATGTCCTCCCTGCGCCAAACTGTGTCCGCCCGTCCACGCGAGTTAATACGACAACTCTATCATGGACATGCGCTGGAACCATCATGTCGCACGATGCGCATGTGTTGTCCGAGGTCTTTCAGGGCGCTGAGCCTCTGCGTGCAGGTGCATCCGGAGATATTGTGTATATTCCATTTGCGGTACTGTTGCTCATTCGTGCTATGAGATGCTCAGCGCGGCTATTCGATATTGGCACCGCTCAGCAAATTTGTCGAGAGAAGTTTCGCCTCATAGTCGCACACGGTTCTCCGTTACCCGGACCACCTCAGCCATTCCGACTTCCAATCCGGACTCAAGGCTACCAGCCTTGAAACAGGACTCGACATTGTCATACACCCAACGGCCGATATAAGAAACCATTTGAAGCTCGACCGCAAGACAACGAACGACGTTGGAGGTGTTTCACTACACAGGATTCATCAAAGAGAATCCGAGGCGCACAAAAGAATTGCCTAGATTTGCAAGCGTGAGCGATGCGTTGAGGCTGTGAGTCTGACGGGCCCTGAGCCATGTCTTCCGGTTCACTGACTAGACATTAGGGGAGCTTTGCCTCGCGCCTTTTTCGCTCCAAGTACTGGAATCTATCTCTAACAATGGGGTTTTTGTTCCCGCTCTCAGACAACAAGTCGAGAAGGCTTCTACAGTGCCATGTCGACAGCGGAGCGTCCGATTCAGACATGCAGCATCTTGAGCTTGGGTCTCTCGAGAACAAAGACGAGGAGGTTGTGCCCTTCTTCTACTTGGCCAGACGCCGGGGCGAACTGCACCAAGAGCTACGGAGCCCCAGCCCGCGGGGCTGGCTAGAGCGGCGTTTCGAGAGACGTATTAGTTCGCGCTATATGATGATGGCGACGATGCGCGGTGTCTTTTCCGCCGCCGTCCTCGGATTTGTTTAGCTGGCGCTCAGCTCGTGCCAGACCCATATCGCATAACTGGCTTGGCAACACCCCGGTATCGCCAGCCGGGGGATGAAGTCAAAGAAGCCGTTGAGACGAGGGCTAAGCTAATGTTGACTTCGGGGTTGAGGGATGGACAGCTTAAGGATTAGAAACCCGAGTTTGCGTGGGGTCGAGGGAGTTGGTATACGTACCATTTACAACTTACAAGTTGTAGCTCTCATCTGGTTAGATTGTTTTATTGTTGCCTTATATCTTAACCTCTCATCGGACCATCGCGTGATCATGTCTTGCGGACTGACGACAAACGAGAACGAGTGTGGGCAAACCATCCCTATCTTGAAAACCGAGACCTCATGCCCACAATGCATATTTGAATCCCACCTTGATAACGCGCAATATTGCTCCTCGGTATCACATTGTAACTGGATAACAAAAAGTACAAAAGATCTATCGATGCGATAACCAATGCCTACACCTCTTTTCAGTTTCGCCCTATGTCTCTATTATGAGGTTGCTAATTGGTGCGCGAGTCTACACAGTTCCTTTGTTGCCGCGTTGTCTGGAAAACTTGCCCTTGCGAATACACACCGCAAAATGTCCCCCCCCCCCGCGCAATCCCAAGGTCTCGACCACAGCGTGCCCAGCTCGGAATTGCCTCAAACCCACCATCATTTGTTCCCAACAGCCTCTCCCCTCTACCCTTGGAGGTGAACCGAATCCGGCCAGGCGTTCTGCACACCAATAGCTTTCGGTGTTGGTCGATTTCGGGATTAGTGGCGGTGCGGCTGAGCCGCCAAAGTCCTCCGTGGCGCGCGCGTGTGCCAACCCATATTTGTGCGGGCAGGCATAATGCAGCAACGGCGACTGTTTCCGCAGCAGGCTGAGTCCAAGGCAGAGAGCAGCCATCGAGTTTATGCGAGATGGTCTCAACGGAGCCCGCCCGTGCACCAGTGAGTCGTTCGGCGGCTCGCTGGTTCGGGAGGTTACGCGTGAGGCGGAATTGCTAAAGACGACGTGCTGCAGTCGACCCCCCATCGACTTACGCGTGGGGTTCAAGAGAACTCCAATGGGGTTCCTTGTCGTTTCTGATGTGGTTGCTTGCAGACTCGCCGTCCTCATTCCGGACCGAAAACCCTCGGCTGAAGACCTCTGGGTTTTTCGATCTCCACCGGGCATTGGGACTCGAGGACAAAAAAGTGAAAGTGCAGAACTGAGCAGTCAAGCCGGCCGCGGCCGGATACGGAAAACGTAACGGATAGGGTGTTGACCCTTCTCTGGGTGGCTGAAGCAGATTGTCTTTTGTCCATAGGCCGTAGTGTTTGTTCATCAGCCGCGACCTCCAGCGGCAGCCGACATCGCAGGCACAATGGACTCCCTTCCAAACGACAGGCGAAATGCTGGTTTTACCTGCAAAAGCCCCCGTTCGTTACCAGAACGCTGGTAAACCCTGCGGCGCTGATACATCGTTTGTCGTTGCTGCTTCCTTGGCTTCCCCGCCACAGCCCTACATGTCTTGCAAACAAACTGTTACCAGATTGAGCAAGCCCCCCTTTTTTTGTTCTCGCCGTCCGGGAGCCCTGAGGACCTCACGAGCTCCTGCGTTGGGCCATTCGGCCGATACTAGAACATTATGTACAGATCTCACATGATCCCGGGGCAAGCATCATGTAGCTCTTCCCAACGAGCGCCCACGCCGTACTCGGCCTCGTCCAAAGGCCTGGGGACCACGCCGCGCCAGCCATGAGATCCAGCCCTGGAAGCCACGGGCGCAACTCCTTGGACACTCGGGCTGTAAGGAGCCCACACCCATGGGCGGCTTTTTCGTGGCGTCTTGTGCAGACGGCGGGTTCGGGACATTCTGCGCAAGCCAATCTTGACCCGTCCGCGCAGAGAGGCCAGGTATAGAAAAGAGAAAGGGGATCCCCCTTTAATGGGGTAAGTAAAATTCGTACTCCTTTTGACCGCAATACTCGCATATATATATTCTGGACGCCGGACGCCATCGCCAGCCCTTTCGCTTCTCTTGAGACGGCCTTTTCCCCTTGGGTCTTCGTACTTCTGTCTACGCACACCCGACCCCTACATCCCACACGCGCGCGCCTTTCGCTCTATACACTCGGCGGCAATGGAAACCGACAGGAGGTATCCTCGCGAGAGGGTCAAGGGGCGCGAGCACATACCGCTCTACCCCAAGGGGTTCATCGCCCTCCGGATCGTCCAGTTGGTGCTCGCCGTCATCGCCACGAGCCTCTGCGCATTCGGTATCGTGGTCAGGCCCATTGACGGAAACTGCTTCATGGTCTTCGTGGTGAGTGGGCGCCGGCGCCGGATGATTTCGTGCTTGCTCTCGGGCTAACGCTACAACGCCAAGTCGCTCTCGACCATGGTCGTCACCATCTGGCTCATCGTCGCCGAGTTCAGTTCGCCCAAGGCCTACAACTACTGGGCGGTTCTTGCCCTCGACATCTACCTCCTCATCTTCTGGCTGTGCTCTTTCGCCGTGCTCGCCTTCGATGCCGCGTACCTGTTCGACTTAGGTTACGGGGTCATCTATAGCTCCTGCATGGCTGCCGCGGCCGGAATCGGGGGGGTCCAATTGTAAGTACCGCCCGTTGAAAGCGATGCCAGCCGCAAAGAAACCTGCTAACATGGTCGCAAGCGGCCTCTTCATCACGTCGCTGTCCGTCCACGGCGTCATGCTCCATCGACACCGCAGGGCCGGCCTCCACTGCAACCCTGTCCGTCTCCATGCCGCGCCCGTTACCGCCAGCAACTTCGTGCCCGAGAAGGGTGGGGTGCAGGTCGTCGCGAATCCGACCTTCCAGCCCGCCCAGGACCACGCCCAGATTCAGACTGCCCCCCCGTATGTGCATCAGGATGCAGACTACATCTACCGGACAGCCCCCCAGCAGCAGGCCCAGTTCCAGCAGCAGGAACAAATCTCCGCGCCGCAGCCGCCCTTCACGCCGCCCCCCGTTCATTCCCAGCAGCAGAGCCACTACCCTCAGCCGCCATCGTCACCCCTGAGCGCGACGCAGACCGGAGGTTCCTTCGCCCAGGCCCAGTCGGAGCTGTCGGCGGTGCATCCCATGCCCAAAGTTCATGAGGCGCCAGGCAACGTGCACCACGCGCGGTGAAAGGGCGCGGGGTATGGAACCGCGCATTCGATTTCTCGAGTCGGTGGGATTGGCTTCGTAGTACTAGCTTACAAAGCACTGTGTTTTGCTTTGGGGGGGGGGGGGCTCTTTTAGGCCACTTCTGGACGAGAGGAGGCGGTGACGGTCTTGCGAGTTTTGTATTGAAATTGTACAAGAAATGGGTAACTGATTTAGAAAAGAAAAGAAAAGAAAAACAAAACAAAACAAAAAGAAAAAACACGTCTCATGCCGACCTCCTGACAGATACCCCGAGTCGGCAACCAACGGGGCTGGGCGTCGCAAGACTCAGGCCGAGGCCCAGGTGTCCCAGTTCTCCGTGCTGAAATCGGGCCAGTACAGCCCCTGCAGGTCGTCGTAGAAGGACGCCTCCAGGAACTGAAGATCCAAGACCGGCTGCGCCAGAAGCTCCTCCAGCGACGGCTCCGTCAGCGCCATGCCCGCCGTCGTGCGCGCGGGGAGGAGCGCGGGGCCGGCCTGGGGCGGTCTCTCCCGTTTCGCGCAGAACCCCTCGAGCTCCGCCCGCAGCATGTCGGCGTGGTGGCAGTACTCCTGCGCGGCGAAGTTGCCGGCGTCCGCGAGCTGCGAGAGGAACCGCGCCGACTCCTCAAAGGCCTCCCTGTCGCCGCCGTCGCGGCTCTCCGGGCCGCCGCCGCCGCCGGGCAGGCTCGAGGCGGCGAGGACGGTGAGGGCGGAGAAGAGGTACTGCGTGTAAAAATAGTCAAAGGTCGCAAAGGACCCGTCGATCCACGAGTCCGTGAGTAGGCGCACCGAGTGCCGCGCGCAGCGGACGCAGGCCTCGGACAAGGTGACCGCGCTGGCCGACACCTGCTGCGCCTCCGTCGCCGGCGATTCGGACGGCCACGCGGCCACCTTTGTGCGGAGGATGTGCAGCAGTATCGGACGCGTCGCCAGTATTGCGCACTTGTGTAACAAGGGGACACTGTCAGCAGCCGCCTCGGGATGTTCTCGCCTGGGCCTGGAGCCATATGGGGTAGGTACCTGGTTAAAGGAGAGATGAAGGGAGATGGACGTCGGTCCCGTGCCGGCGTTATCGATTTTCAGGTGGCTTGGCAGGTCTTCCACCCAAGAGCGAAGATCTTTCAGGGCTTGCTGGACTCTGGTGGAGAGGGTGGCATCTCCCTGGTTGCGCTGGCCATATATCGAGCGAACGGTCTTGGTCACGAGCGCTGCCAAACGAAGACTGGCGATGTGATACGCCGTGTCGCCGAAATCTTGACCGAATCCTTGGCTCGCAACGGGCTCCGACGGCAAGTCTATCCCTATGTCGCTGTCTTGTATGGCGGTCGGGTGCCCCAGTTTGGACGCCCAGACGCGGTCGAAGATGTACGTCGTCCAGAACAGCCGCTTGCGATGCTCGCGGAGGTCCGGGTCGCGGAGCTGAGACTCTGGGATGTTGAGGTGCAGCCCCATGACGATGGCCATGCGCATCGCCGTGCCGGACATGACGAAGGCGCTGTATCGCCGGTTGAGGGCCAGGGAATAGAAGGACTGGGCAGCAGGGTCAGAAGTCGTACGTACAGTACAGCCACGGCCCCGTCGCGACTCACAAGCAGGAGGATGATCTCAATGGAATCCGTTCCGGGACGCTCGTCGAGCACACCGAGTATCCTGGACGCCTTGGCGAAATAAGCCATGCCGGGGAACTCCTTCTCGGAGGGGATGGATCTCGTCGAATAGAGTTCCCCTATGGCGAACAGCGCCCAAAGCTTGGACCTGAGCATGAGGTCGCCCCACGAAGGGTTGTGGATGCTCTGCTCCAAGTTCTCCATGACCAGGCTGCGGCGCACGACATGGTAGCGGCGGCTCACGTACCTGAGCGCGACCTCGACCAGGAAGCGGGACCTCGATGGGGTCGGCCAGGCGATGTCGGACTTGACGAGGGACATGAGCTCCGTGTCAAGCGCGTAGTTGACCCGGAGCATGTGCCGGGGCTGGGGAGAAAAGGGGCCGGAGATGGCCTGGCGGATGCGGGTGGAGAAGGCGGCGTCCGCGACCTCTCCTATCAGGATGGGCGTGCGGAAGACGTTTGCGTTGATGAACCATGGCTTCACTTCGAGAGCCGCGCCCGCTGCCGGCTCCTCTCCGTTGTCATCGTTGCCTCGACCGGACAGCGGCGTCGTTGCCCTGTTGCCGGCGCGGCTGCTCCGAGTAATGGCAATATCGTCCTGCGCAGACGTGGAGCACGAGGTGAGCTGAGCAACCTGGCTCTTGAGCCGCTGGATCTCGTCCAGGAGCCCGTCAATATAACTGTCACGTCGGCGTAAGCTTCGGCAGCCAGCGCGAACCGGGACGCGGTTGTTCGTTCAACATTCACCTTTGCCTGACCTTGACCTGCCTGTTGCGGCGCGGGTACGTGCACTCGGTACCCTTCCCAGCCTGCCGACAGTTTCGACAGGGTTGATCGCCCGAACACTTGACTTTTCTCGAATGACATCTGCGACAGCTGTGTTTTCGAACGCTCGTCAGCGGAGAAAAAATAAGGAGGGAAAAGAAAGAAGAAAAAAAAAGGGGGGGGGGGGCCCCGGAGAATGGAAAGCGGCTACTCCCAAGAAGACTCACGCGGTCGACTTGATTGGCGGCAGCGGCCCGTCTTCCAAGGGGCTTCTGCTGCCGACCTCAGTTCTGGGCGGGGTTTCGTTGCATGCTGCCATCGGGAGAGAGGCGGCAAGAGGGAGAGCATTCAACTCGATGCCGCGAACAAAACAAAAGGAAAGAAAGAAAACCACTGTGGGCGGAATGTGAATGTTGCAGTTCCAGCTTCGTGTTTTTTCTTTCTTTCTGTTTTTCCTTCCATGTCCGGGAACACTTGTCGTGTGTACGGCCCTCGATGTGTATGTGTGTGTGTGTCATAGGCCAGGAAGGGCTCGCGCCTCTCTCTCTCACCGATGACGGCGAAATGACAAGACGCCGATAGGTCAGTCTCGCCGGGGTGGGTCGCCATGGTTTCCTCATGGGGGAAGCGGGGGCCCTGTGCGCCCCGGATTCTCGGCAGCGGCCCGAGCTTGTCTCTCCGGTCTCGTCGGCAAAGCGAGGGCTTTACCGAGATGAGTCATCCGCCTTTGCCTTACACAGTCAGACTCGCTCCTTAAAGCGCATGTCTGATTGCTTCGGGTATGTTGCCAAAGGCGGTTGGTCTCTCTCAAGGTCGCACAGGTACACAATGATAGTGACATATTCACACTAAAAAAAAAAAAACAGTATGCGCATGTCGATTGTGAAAGACAGCTACTACGTACAATTGGTATATGGATTATGCGCAGCATCAGTTTAGAGTAGCAGAGGCCCATACAAGACTATTTTGTCATCCCTCTTCAATGGTTGTCAGTCAGGAGAGTAACCCATCAACCGGCTGTCGACGTGATGGTGGAAAAGGGAAGACGAAGCTGGGTAGATGGATACATGTCTTCCTCAAGAATGCCCCGAGGATGAAAGAGTTGGCAAGCCCAGTACCAGGCACCATGCTACTTTTCCACACACACGGCAGACCGTGGTACAATCTTGTCGCAAAACACGACGTCGTTCAATTACGGGCAGTAATCGACGCCTTATCTCCCTTGCGACGAAAAGTTATATTCTTCCGTCTATCGGTGTGACTGAGGTGGGATATATAAACCTGCAAAAAAAGAAAACACCTTTTCCCATGCAACACCCTCCCCGTCTCCCTAACCCATTCTACCAAAAGACTCCCCCCAATGCGAACCCTATATCTAATACGTGTACATCATCATCATCGAACAAAACGTCCGCATCACGACCCGTCCCTCCTCGGAGGCGGGAGGACCAGCTCGTCCCGCCCCATGACCTCCACCGTGCCCTCCCTGCCGTGCCACAGATACCTCACGTGGAGCACCTTGCGCCGCAGCGGCGCCGGGTCCCAGAACCCCAGCAGTGACCCCTTGCGCACCCCGGCCGGGATCCGCAGCCTTCCGTCCTCCACCAGCGCCGCCAGCGCGAGCGTCACGTCCGCCACCTCCTCGGCCGCCCAGTCGCCATCGCCGTCGTCCTTGACGCCGAACTTTGCGCTGAGCACGACGAGCCCGCCCCGTTGGCGCTCCACGCGCTGCCGCGCCTCGACGGCCCCCGCGAGCAGCGACGCGACGTCATCGGCGGCGGCGCGCTTCCGCGCCACGTAGGCCTGCAGGTCGACCTCGGTGGGGCGCGCGCGCCTGGGCTTCCGCAGAGAGGGCAGGAAATGCCGCGCCGCGAAGGCGACTAAGGGCGCGACGGTCGCGCAGAACAAGAGCGAAGTGCTGTGCGCGGCGGCGGCGTCGGGCGGGGAGAGGAGGACGGGGATGCTGAGGCGCTGGCTGAGGCGGGACCAGTACAGGGAGAGGTGCATGCTGTGCGGGCTGACGCCGAGTTCGAGGCCAAGCTTGGAGAACCGACCGACGGCCCAGAGGTTCCGGACGGCGACGTACCTGTCCAGGAGGGTGTTGGAGCACAGCTCCAGTTCGAGCCTGGCGGGGCCGGGGCCCGGCAGCGGCAGGTCGCGGCCGTACCTGAGGTAGCCGGCCGCCGTGTCCGCCATCAGAGACGCCGCGACCGTCCACGAACCATCGCTGCCGGCGCTGTTCTCGTAGTCGAGCCCGCGAATACCGCACTCTCCTCCCGGCGAGTCTTCGTGGCCCGTGGACGGCATCCGTTCCGACGACGTCGTGTAGCCCACCTCGAAGCTTGCGGACGTCTTCGTGGGGAACTCGGTGAGCAGCTGGCTCTTGCTCACTTGGGAGAAGTTGCTGAAGAACTTGATCGTCTCGCCGGGCCAGACGCTCCAGTCGCCGCTGTCCGCGATCGCGTATGCGGCCCCGGCTCTCATCCAGCGATGGATCCCGAGCCCGACGCGGGGAGGCGCCCCCGTCCACGGCCTTCCAGACCGCGCGCTGCCCTCCAGCAGGATCGGATTCGGATCGCCGGGCAGGTGGATCGGGTGCGACACCCTGGCCGTCAGGGACGACTCCGGGAGGACCTCGCTCTCAACTTCGATCGCCGTCTTGGCGATGCGGTCTTCGGCCGTCCTGTGGATGATGTCCTGTCGGAACTTGAGACTGATGAGAGGACACGGGCGCTGCTCCGCAAGCTGCATGATGCGCTTCCGGGGTATGGTCAGGGGCAACAGGGGTTGGTAGCGGTCCGCCAGCAGCGGCAAAGGAACCCTGTATATTTCCTCGACGATACCGTAGACCGAGCCGGTCAGGGTCACCTGGGGCGGGGGCAGGTACATCATGGGCTCCCGCGGGTGGTCGGCTTCGGCGTGCTCACCCTCGTTCAGCGCAATGGACGGCACGCGGTTCGACGAGGAGGCGGCACGTCGGCTCCTTGCCAAGGCTGTCCTCTCGACCATCCGACCGAGGACCGGAAGGCCTACTGTCACGGAATGGCTCAGAGTGAAATCCAAGGGCGCAACGGCGGAGCTCTCGCGGATCGCCTTGGACGCATCGAACCGGATGCCCAGATCCGACGACGTATGTACGACGTCGGCCGCCCGCTGCCTCAGCTGCTCCTTCAGCGAGAGATCGTATGCGTATCGATAGTCGTCGTCGTCGAGAGGGACGCCGGCAGCGCTGGTGGTGGTGTCCCTCAGTAGGGTCGCATCGTACAGTGATCGTCGGTGCGGGTCGATCAGGGTCTCGAAGCCCCTCTGAACCTGGTTGAGGTAGGGCTGCGCGATGCCGTGCAGGCTCTCGGGCAGGCCGTCCTTGTGCAGGTACAGCACCAGGCGGTGGTAGGCCCTCCGGATCTGGTCGGGGGTCAGGGACGGATCCTTAGGCAGGCACAGTAGGTCGTAGTAGTCCCCCTCGGCCCCGTCAGGGGCGTCGGGGTCGGGGGCGCTCATGTTGGCAGCGACGGTGCTGTCGTCAGCGAGGTCGGAGGCCAGGGTCATGCGTTCGATGATGGAGGAGGCGTCATCGTCGCCGAACTCGTACTCTTGTCGCGTGGCGGCGAACTGCTCGTTGAGCGAGAAGCGCGAAGAGGCGGAGCGCAGACTGTGGTGTTGTAGTTGCTGTTGGTAATTGACCGGGTGGAGGTAGGAGTAGTCCTCCCATGCGGCCGAGGAGCGGGCGGACGAGTTTCTTGAGGGCCCGCCTCGGGTTCGGCGCACCCGGAGGCTGCTGGAGCGGCTCGGGGACTCGGCCATGAATGCGGTGGAGAGAGTGCTGCGCACTTTGGGAGGGAATGGGAGGAGGAGGAGGAGGAGGAGGAGGAGGAGGAGGAGACGGCGGACGGATGATTACGACTGCGAATGCGACTGTTACTGCGGTGAGGTTGAACAAAGGAAAGGTGTGGAGGACAACAGACAAGGAAAGCAGGCCGGCCCCGTGAGGTTAATTACCCACGCTGCCCATGTTTACTTTCCCGCACGTAGCCTATCGTATACGACAAAACATGTTGGCCCGCTTGCCCGCCCCGTCGGCCAGCGCACATTAGGGGGGGCGGCCTTTGGCCTTTGGGGCTTGGTTGCAGCGATCCATTCCCGGTCCGGGGGCGACTCTGGGCTGAGATTTTCAGTCAGGGACATGGACATGAACAAGGATAAGGACAGGGCATCCCCAGCTCTGCCGTCGCTCGAGGCGATCCATGCGCTCTCCCACTGGATTACCTAATTTGGGCTAGGGTACCCGTACTCTGTATATACAGACAGGTACCTAGGTAGCTAAGTATGGGAGGGGAAGACAGCGGAATTCAGGTTGCTTGAACAGGATTCGCGGTGGCAGCTGATTGACCCCGCCTGCTGTCTCAGACTCGGAACAGCGCTGTTTCCACTGCCGGCTGCCACGGCGACGGCGGCAGCGGCAGCTGCGGCGGCCCCACTCCATCGGCTCTGCCCATTGTCGGGCCGGGTGCGGCACCTATAGATCTGCTACATAGGTGGGTTGGTTGGTCCCTAAATCGACCACAGACAGATAGGGCTTGTTAAGTCAGACGAGTAAGACTTCGAATCGTAGGGCACCATATCGCACCTCGTTTATATCTCAAAACAATGCCATCTCACAGAAACCCTAGAAACATGTTAGGGTAGCTGGGTAGGTAGGTAGCAGCAGATGTCAGCAACTTATTTACTCGACACCCCAATGCGATCCCCCTCGGCAACAGGAAGTGTAACCTTTCGCCCGTGCCCGACGACAGCGTGAACTTTCCCGTCAACAACGAGGCTTAAGTATCTCATTATTTCTATCAATTCAGACACAACTGGTTCTCAAGACCACGACTGGACCATGGCCCACATCGGCCGCGCAGCCCATCACACAATCGCCTCACCACCCCCTCCCCAGATCCTCGCTGCTCGACAACCTTCAGCCCCGTGTCATGACATGTCGTTGCATGGGCCCCACTTTGCTTCCGTCAGCGATCGGCATCTCGCTGCCGCACACGAGATGCAACAAAACACACACACACCACCTCTATATAAATGGGGCAATTCATTCCAGTCAGACTAGAGACAATACCGCTACAAAGTCCCTGTTATACCCTAGCAAACGCCATACCCATGCAAAGCAAATTCGTCTGCCGCCTCTGTCTCAACGTAGGTTCGTCTTCCATTTGCCCCGTTAGAGCTTCGCGCGGCATTAAAACCCCATGTTCCATGTTTCTCCGACCAAGCAACGCTTTTTCCCTCAATGATTCATTGTACACGACAAGGTTCCAACACTCATGCAACATGTGACGCCGTCTACGGCTACGGCTTCTGCGCCACCAGCGTCGGTGCGATCCGTCTCTTCTTGGGCTCGCTGCCCTCCTCCTTCTCGCCTTCGCTAGCGTCGCGCTTGATCCCGCTGGCTGCCGTGCCGCTGGCCGTACCGCTAGTCGAGCCACTTGCTGCGGTGGTTGCGGGGTTGGTGCGCGGCGTCTCGGGCGGCGTGGTAATGGGAACCCCCGTGACCTTGGTAGAGTTGGCAACCGCGATGCCGGGCACGCTACCGACAATCAGTGAGGGGTTGGTGACCACGTTCGATGACTGCGTCGCCACTGATGAAGTCGAGTTGGATCGCGCGGGTGACTGGGGCCGCTGGCTGACGAACCCAGCAGCCGGTGGCGACGGAGCGGTAAAAGAGCTCATCGAATTGCGGTGGTGATGCGTCCCGCCGTTGTGGAACGGGGACGGGGGAGCGAACACCGCGCTCGGGGTGGGAATCGGGGTGTTCTGGCTCGACGACGACGTCGGTGCTGGTGTGCTACCAGCCACGGCCGGGCTCTTGGTGGTGGGCAACTCTCCCTGATAGACTTGGCCCAGCTCGCCAGGCGCGAAAGACAGGGTTGAGCAGAAGCCGTCCGAGGATGAGACCAGGAGGGTCAGTCCGTCACTCGACCTGAGAACAATGTTAAAAAAAAAAAAAAAAACTCGGGACGCGAAGCACGGCTTACCAGGCAAGATCAGTGAATGTGGCACAGTGTAGGTTGCTAACGATGCAAATGGGCGTTTGCTGCTGAGAATCGTAGAGAAGGACGGAGTCTTGGGTTGCAACTGCATAGATCATTCTATATGGCAAGGCGAAGGCCGCCTTCGGGCCAGGAGTGGCGACGCTCGGCTCGGCCTTGCCCGGGGCAGGGCTCGACTCGGGAACAGAAGTGGGCGGAGGAGGCGGGTCCATGACTGACGTGCTTCCCGTCGGCTTCGAGACGGGATCCGGCAGGGCCGGGATGGGTTCCTCAGAAGAAGACGTGTCGATGGTGATGTGCTTAGTTACGGGGGCCGACGTTCGCAAGGTGTAAAATATAGGCGAGCATTTCACAACGACGGACGGCTTCTTGTGGCCGGGCAGGTGCGCAATGGGCGCCTTGTTAATGCCGCCTCTCGTGTAGATGTAGACGGTATTCGTCACCTCAAAGGTTGGCTTCGCGCCGCCCTCCGAGTTGTGCTGGGTTTGGTACTGGCCGGCTGGGGTGAGGAGGAGACTGCCATCGGGGGTGAAGGTAAGACGTCGAAAGAACGAAGACAGTGTCTCGTTTGCGTATAGGGTGGAGTTTTTCATGCCGAGACCACCCGATGGGTGAGGCTTCGGCGAAGGCTCCATCGGCATGACGGCCGGCAGGGGCATCGATGGGGCGGGAGACGGCGAGCGTCGTGACGAGAAAGAGGACCGCCTACTATGGCTGATGACGCTCGGCGGGTTCATCGGCAGCGCAACCGAAGTCGGAGTGCCGGGGGCGGACGGCATGGGGGACCCCACGGCCTGTTCCACGGTGAGATGGGCGCGCATGCTAAAGTCGGGGGGCGCAGGGCTGCTCGAGGATATGCGGCGGGGCGGCAGGTCACTCTTGCTGTGGCTCGCGATCTTGGAAGGCTTGTCGTCGTGGTTGCCGCTGAGGGTGTTCTGGCCGTCCTTGGTCTTGAGCGAGTAGATGTGCACTGATCTGTCAGACGACTGGGTGGCGATGTACTCGTTTAGAGGATCCCAGGCGACTCCCTGGACGTAGTGGCTGTGCTCGGCGATCTGGCGTACCAGAGTACCTGGACAGGTCAGCGATGAAGACGGGGAACGGCGGGTTCGCCGGGCAGACGACGTACCGGAGCTGGCACTGTAGATTCGAGCAATGTTGTCCATGCTCCCGATGATGAAGTAGGAGCTGTCGGGAGACCAGGCAAGGTCGTATATTTCGGATCCGCTAGATCGACACATGTGCTTGGTGCGCCAGGTCTCCTTGTCCTCGAGGCCTTCGTTGCCGAAGGCGGGGCCGGTGTGCTCGGACATGACCCAGATGATGACATTCCCATCATCACCTGCGGAAGCAAGGATCTCGCCTGGAGGGAAGGGGAAATGGTCAGCGGATGCGGCACGAGTTAAGGCGGGGATTCGGGGTTGGATAGGTACCTTTGGGGGCCCAACGGACGACATTGACTGCTTGCGAGTGCTTGGTCAGGGTGGACAGGTACTCAACCTTTCGATCTTCGCCGTCGCTGTCGACCTTCCAGAGCTGGGTCGGGGTGTCAGCCTCGCCAGGCCAGCCGTGTCAAGTGGTGGTAGGCAGGGTCGCCGGTTCAGGGTTTGGACGTACTCTCACGTTGTTGTCTCCTCCAGCGGTGGCCAGGCGGCCTTTGCCGTGAGGCTCGAAATGGGCCGAGTAGACGGGGGCATTCTGGTCGTGCCAATTGATGATAAGCGGCGTGCTCTTCATCGTGACTGAGTGTGGGTGCGACCGTTCCGAGACATGTGCGGGATCGTGGGGAGCTGGAAGAGTCGGAGAGGGTCGTCGGCTCGCTCGAGGGAGGTTCGTAGGGCGGCTGACGGCGGTGCTTTCAATCGTAGGGAGGGGGTTATCGGGGGGAGGAGAATTGATTCGGATGGTGGCTTCGAATCGCAAAGGTCGGGAGCTTCGTGCGGGATTCACGGCGAGCTGAGGTTGATGAGGGGGCCGGCAGGCCAATGCTAAGGCTGAAGCTGAGGGGAAGGTCGAGCTTTAGCTGGGTAGGAGGAAGTTCGGAAGATTGGGGGTCTGTGTTGTGGCCGCAGCTGTTGCAGCAGCGCAGTTGGTTGACGCCTCGTGCAGCTGCCAGAGGGCGAAGGTAACGGAGGACTGTGTGGTATGGTGCTGGTGTGGTGTGTGCGGGTGTGTGGTTCGGGTGCTGGCGCTGGTGTGGTTAGATTGGTGGAATGATGAGTGCGTGCGTGTGTATGTTTAATACCTGTAGGTAGGTAGGTAGGTACCCCAGTGAACCTAGGTAGATAGGTTGGTACGACAGGTGAAGGGGTTGGTGTGGAACTGTTCCCGGAAACAAAAAACAATGAGGGAAGAAAGGGAAAATTCAAAAGATCAACAATTAAACTTGGCAGTGGATTGTCACGAGGGGCCTAATAATGGATGAAAGGTCGTTCCTGAGCAAGCAGGGTTATGGAGTTTTGGGGCGGTTTGGCTGGCTGGCTTAGTGTCTGTCTATGGGGGGCAGTTTGCATGGAAGCTCGGACGGGCTTCAACGCAACTACAAGCAGCAAAGTACCTACCTAGGTAAGGTAAGGAAAGTAAGGTAAGAAAGTAAGACGCAGGCAAGTGAGCAAAGCACAGCAAAGGCACTATGATCTATCTGCCTGTGGATTCATTACCCGCATGTGGGTGGTCACGGTGTAAGGCGAGATGAGATACTACTAGATGTTGGATCGGAGAGAGACGCCTTGTTGCAGCTGCAGCCAGCGTGTGCGTGCGTAGGAAGGTAGGTACCTACCTAGTGTACCTATTCCTTTGGGTTAGTAGTGCCTTGGTACCGATTCGTACCTACCTACTTTAGTAGGTAAGAAAAGTACATAAGGAGCTGACCCGGTGAGGAGAGAAGGTGCACCGGTGCCAGCAGGGAAGCAGCCGGTCGCAGGCCGTGACCGACGTGTGGTCGTGGCCAATCGGAGAGCTCTGTCTTGCAACCCAAGAGACTGGCAAAAAGCCCACGCAGACTTTGGGACCGTGAAACCTTGGGAACGATCGGCCTTTTTATTATATTATTGTTATTGTTGTTTTTATCTTGTTACCCATGCCCATAGAAAACGAACCCCCTCGAATCTCACGTTCTGTTCTTGTTCTACTCGGTTGCTAATGTTCTTTCCTTTCCCTTTATATATATATATATATATATATATATATATATATTATAAATATATTAATTATTTTTTGCCTTGACCCTTCTCTTTTTCCTGGTACTCATTTTCAACCGAAACCCTCCCTCCCTCTCTTAGCCGAACCCCCCAGTCATCTTTCAACCCTCTCTCCTCCTTTTCTTCATCAACACGATACGAAAGTATGCTTGCAACGGTTAAGGATGTCACGGGAAACCGTTCCGAACCCCCTTTCCCTTCTTTCCGTGTATGAAAAAGTTTCAAGGCGACCCTCCCACCCCGGTGCGTCACTGGCGTTAACCTCGTCTCATCCACCTCTCCTTGCGCCCTCGCAGCGTGATGTCAGATATCTCCCCTTTGTGAAGCCTTTCATCCAAACGACAGCCTCGCCCTGCAGAACGCACTTCTTTCCCGTCTCCGAAGCGGCTAGTGGGATGCTCAGTCTCGCATTGCTCGACACAACTCTCAAGCAACTGACAGACTGACGCTCGTTGTCGAGCGAGCCTCACAAAGTGATGATTGCTACAGGGCTGACGCGCTCCGCCAATGAGCGCGTGCGTGATGCAAATTGCTGATGGGAAAACTCCACTCGCGCCCCCCGTCCTCTGGCCCCGGCCGTTATGTGTTACGTAGTAGCCTACCTATCCTCCCTACCCAGCCAAGCTTCGGGGTCTAGCTATGCCAGCCGATGCGCTCGCTGATGAAAGCCTCCCGGAGAAAGTTGTGCAAACTTTGGTGAAGCAAGCATTAGGACCCGCGCCCGCCCGCGCCCATCTACAGCAGTACAGCCATAATCTTGAATCGTTTCCAACATACCGAGCACAGTCATCCGCTCCGTTCCGACTGATCGATCGGCTGCCCTTCGGTTGAGTCAAGACCTAGCTCTGTCCACATCCATCTTGGTGACTCTAACCTTCTTCTCCTCCCCGCAGTCTCCCCCTTCGGTGCCTTGCTTACTCATCCGCCCTGGATTGCCTCGATATAAACACAGCCTGCAAGACGTCTGCGGTGAGAACACCGCACGGCATGTCTAGGAATCAACCGCCCAATCGCAGACGGCCGAGGAGCCTCATCTGGCGCCCCACGAACCGTTACACAGCGTTGGGCGTCCGATCTGCCGCAGCGTTATTCAGTTCGCCATTCGGGAAACCTCGAGAAATGGCCTTTAAAAAAATAACAACCGTTAGACCGCTTCGCTCGCTAGTAGCGCGTGCCTAGCTAGGCGGGACTCCCGGCCCCAAGCTCGACGCCGGCAAGTATCCAGGTTTTGCGTGTCGTTCCCTCCTGGCCCGTTCCATGTCTCCCAACTGCTCGTTCCGAAACACGGAAGCCGTGTTTGGTTTGCGACTCTTCGGGCGCTGCCCCCACATATGCCGAAGAGCCCCAAAAGGCGACACGCAAGCTCCGTCGATTTAATGCCTTTCGAGCAAGGATTCAAGATGCTGTGAAGCAGCTGCTTTCAATGTGACCAGCGTCATCTCCAACCCAGGCAAAGTTGGTGTCCATGTCGCTGGTGGGTGGCATTTCTGTGGCGCGATACTTTTACGGCCTCGCTTGCTGCCTGTCGTTGCTGCGGTCCCATTCGATGATCGTGGCCACGGTAAAGAGATGCTACCCAGACAGGAAACAGGATGATGAGTCAATGAGTGAGTATTACCTACCTAACTCAGTAGTTGTTGCATCAGTATCAGGTATCAGATGTACCAAAGCAAGATGGTGTGTCAGCAGCTGCCTAAACAGCTGCAGCTCTTCGTGGCAGGTGTTCGAGGATAAGGTGACGGCGAGGTGTGGGTGGCGAGAACGAAACCGCCTGGGTAGGGAATGTCCAAGTTCGCTGCCCATATCAAGGACCCCCCCTTGGCTGCTAGTAGATAGCACCATCGTGGCTCAGACTCCCTCTTTCTCTACCTCTCTCTCTCTCTCTCTCTTTCTTCCCGACGTAAGCGATGGAGTTGAAGTCGAAATCAAGTTGATCAAGTGCGAAGCCGCGCGGGGCGCCAAGAAGGGCAGCACCAACCACGCCGGCTGCATCCTGCATGCAAAGCGTAAGCAACAGGGCGGCAGCGTAGTAGTGAGCCAAGCCTAGCCAGGCCCTTCAAGGGGTGTGTGTCGGTGGGCTTTCTTCCCCACGATGTGCTAGTCTGACCGCCCTTCCGGTCTATCTCCCTCTCTCCCTCTCTCTCGATGATAATGCCTGCGGCACAGCCCACACCGTCCCCCGGTTCGCGCAAATTGCAAGAGGAGAGCTTTCCCACACCTAGCCCGTAGTCTCCTTCCCAATTCAGCGTATGACTAGCGTCTTATGTACCTATCCGCTGACAAGTATCCGCAGTGCAGAATAGGTGCCTACAGGTACCCCTAGGAGTGTGAGAGTCTTTCCTCGGCTCAGCTCCAACGAACCGGCGGGCAGCACGGCGGGGACTGGGGTCCCGGGTCTCGTCTCGCCGTCAGCCCCCTTCCACCCCCTGAAGTTCTTCTGTACTTTGTGGGCTGGTCTCAAGAAAACTGGGTTTTAGGTACGACAAACTACGTAGTAATTGTGCTTCCTACCCCGAGGCCAGTGAGAACAACGCATGCTGCAGCTAACTCGGTTCACGAGGATCACGTCGATGGCAGGACACGGGGTTCATGACAGCATGTCACCCGGCCCGCCGGCTTGGAGGCGCGCATTAGGTCCTGTTAGTGCAGGATGACTGCATGTGGGGGGAGCGCTAACAAGGCCCTTTGAGACGCAAGGCCGAGGTCTCTGGACCCCCCCCCCCCAAATCCATCAGTCCGTCAATCTCGCTCTCTATGGACCGACAAACACACACCCCACGTATCTATCACACGCAAGGGTCTGGAGAGGAACTTCTGCCAAGTGGAAACCCACTCGACGCCCTCCACCTGGTTGGTAGTGTATCACTTGAGGCTTTAATATTTTCCCCATTCTTTTAGAACGCTTCCTCCCCCCCCCAATTCGCCGGTGACTCCAACGGCCGGCCAGCCACAAACGACCAATTGGGATTTCGGCCAATCACCGCCCCCTCGAGGCTGGCAACGATGTCACCACGAACGGGTGCTAAATACGTCGAGTCGAGTCTCGCATAGAGATGGCCCAGTCGACCGGCCCGGCGAGCAGGGGACCCATCCATCGCGGTTGGACGTAGGGAAATACCCTCCCCAAAGAAAGTCATCATGGGCGACGTTGCATTGGCTGCCTCGGATCCTTTAAACTGTCGAGTCACAAGCCTGGGGGTGTCAGCGGGGGCTAATCTGCACAGGCGCGGCAGAGCAATGCAGGTTGGACGACCCGTGGCAATGGAGAGAGCTCAAACCGCGGTTTTGAGCTGCATGGTTGTCGGAAGAGACGAAGCAAGGCTGGGAGACGCAACGAAAGGGCATGGCATGTCATGGCATGGCGTGGCGTGGCGTGGAGACGAGACGGGGACCGATCCAGATAGCTAGCTGATCCCGGTGAGCGAAAAGCGGCATGGCGCGTGGAGCAGCGACGAGCATGGTTGGGTGGAAGGATCTCTGCAAACCATGCTGTTGATTACCAATGGTCGCCGTCTCAGTCATTCCGCACGCAGTTGCGACGCGGCTCAGGGGTTTTCTATCTGCCTGGTACTCGGTAGCTAGCTAGCTAGCTACGGTACCTACTTACCTTGCCTACCTAGATAGGTAGGTAGGCAGTAAAGCTGGTAAGCTCTACGGGTGAAACGAGTGAACAATACATAGCTTAGTTAGGTAGGTAGGTAGGTACGATGGATTGATGGATTGATGGGCGTGGATGGTCCGGTCCGTAAGCGGCTCTTCTACCCTTGGTACCTCGACGCATGCATGGCTGACTCTCCTGTCTTCTGGTTTCCTTCTTCTATTAAACCCTGGGACTTTCCCGGTCATTGTCTTGGCTCGCCCGTTCGCCGCTGTCTCTCTCAGTTCCCCTCTCCCTCCCTTCCTCCTCTCCGTCCCGTGTTGCCAATTTCTGGCTGCCGCACCCGTACCCGTGCACGCCCGCGTCCCGACCGCACCGAACCCGCCGCACACGCCCGCCCTTTTTTTTTTCCTCCCACGAATGAAGGCGGCAACACGCGCGGACGAATTAAAAAAAAAAGGATCGACGTCACGAAACGAAACTTTGAGACGGTCCACCGGTTCCGTTTCGGCGCTGCGATCAGCCACCGGCCTGTTTTCTCATTTGCCTCCCTCGGAAACCCACAGAGTCGTGGCCAACGCCAGCACCCGCTCGGTTTGCCAACTAGAGGGTGTCCTTACTCGAGCTGCCTGCTCTGGTCTGGGACCCAGAGAAGCCGGACTCACTTTGCCGACCTGGCCCTTGCTTGGTCTTGAACGGGAGAACTGACTTATCAATCATTCTTGTGGACCTTGACCGGCTCTCGCTTTTGATCCGTCGCGCTCAAAAGACGTTGTCAACCGCCACCACCTCGGAAAGATTAAATAAAAGAGGCAGCAAAAGTCCTACTCGCCCAATTGCGGCCCACCCTCTCTCGATCCTTCAACCCGACCCCCGAAAAAGAAAGGGAAAAACTTCACCACGGCCTGGCTGCCATTCCTCGCGCTCCATCATGCAAAATGAATCAACCCTGCTGATCGAGGTCGGAGCTGCCTTGGGCGTCATCGCTCTCACCTCGGTTCCCGCCTTTGCAGGCCTCGTCAAGCAGTTCCGAACCCGCAGACCCAAGGATCACTTCTACGAGGATGTGGACGGAAAAAGCACCGCCGAGTCTTCGGCCGCCTTTTCCAACCGCTGGCCCAAGACCCTCATCTTCCTCTTCGCCTTCCTGGGGCTGCCTGTGTCGTTAGCCAACTCCATCGTGACAATGTCCTCGCTTCCCGCCGGCAGGTTTGAAGGCATATTGATCATGGATTGGCTTGCAACCGGTGTATGGGTACGTGGCTGATCCCCTCACCACCTCCTCCGTCTTTTGGAGGTGGAAATGCTGACTCGAAACAGGCCCTGTTAGCTCTTCAGGCTGTGGCCATCGCCGCAACCAACGACTCCGTCCACGCCTACAATCTTGGTCTGTGGCTGTGGTTTTCTGGCCTCGTCTTCGCGGCCGTCCAGGTTCTGCAGGACACGGTCGTTCTTGACTACCTCTTGGACAACAACCCCATCTCGTTCGGCCTCAAAATTGCAAGCCTGGTCCTGACCGTCGGTCTTGTAGTGACGGGCGTTGCTCTGCCCAGGAGGCCCGACGTCTACTACAACGGCAGAGTCGTCGACCGCATCAGGACGGTGCCAGCTTACTCCCGTTTTACCTGGGGCTGGGGCGCCGAGATCATCGACCTGGCCACCAAGAAGAAGGACCTTGATGCGTCCGACCTCCCCAAGCCCGACCACCTGACTAGGTCGGCGGACTCGACTGCGGCATGGAAGTCGTACAACTTCGACCCCGACTCCAACCTTTGGTGGTCCATTATCTGGGCCTACCGTGTGCCTCTCTTCATCCAGTGGTCCATCGCCATCTCCAAGGCGTTTTTGAGCTTCGCCCCGTCGTGGATCACTTTACAGATTCTCGAGGCCCTCCAGCAAAGAAAGCCCGGTGAAGATATCCCCACGGACATTTGGATCCTGGTCTTCTGGCTCGGCCTCGCCATCTTGGCCGACGCCTGGGCCGAGGCCACCATGTTCTGGCTGTCGTGGGCCGACCTGTGCATTCCCCTCCGCGGCGCCCTGTCCGCCCTCATCTTCGAGAAGTCCATGCGGAGGAAGAACGTCAAGGCGGCCTCCAAGCAGGAAGCCGAGTCCGCCGCAGACGAGGCCAACGGGAAGGACGGCGACAAGCCTAAGAACGACGACGAAGAGCCCGAGGACGACAACGTCCTCAAGTCGAAGCAGGCCATCATCAATCTGATCGGCGTTGACGCCAAGCGCATCTCCGACTTCTCCGGCTTCCAGTTCCTTTTCCCCTCCAGCAGCGCCAAGCTGATTGTCGCCATCTGGTTCCTGGTCTACCTGCTCGGCTGGGGTCCCCTCTGTGCCGGACTCCTGGCCTGGGCCATTCTCCTCCCCATCAACTTCACCTACGCAAAGGTCTACTCCAGGGCGCAGGACAAGTTGATGAAGATCCGTGACCAGAAGCTTGCCGTCGTCAACGAAGCTCTCGTAGGCATGCGCCAGATCAAGTTCTCCGCGCTCGAGCCCCAGTGGGAGAAGCGAATCCTCGACGTGCGCGAGAAGGAGCTCGGTGCGCTCTGGCAGGTCTTCAAGGGCGACACTGTGCTCTTCGGCATGTGGATAACCAGCCCCATCGCCTTGGCCGCTGTCTCCCTCGCCGTCTATGCCTTCGTCAACGGCACCTTGATCCCGTCCGTCGCTTTCGTCAGCATAGGCGTCTTCAAGAACCTCGAGGTCACCCTGGCCGTCATCCCCGAGCTCATCACCGACGTCATCGACGCCAACATCTCCGTCAAGAGAATCCGGGACTACCTGAACGGACCCGAGAAGACCCAGACCGTCACGGAGGGTCCCGAAGTCGCCTTCGAGAACGCCACAATCGCCTGGCCCGTCGACGATGAGACAAAGGACGAGGACAGATTCATTCTGCGCAACGTCAACGTCACCTTCCCCGCCGGCGAGCTGTCCGTCATTTCCGGCAAGACCGGCACCGGCAAGAGTTTAATGCTGGCAGCCATTCTCGGAGAGTCCGATCTTCTTTCCGGCACCATCTACGCGCCCAAGGCCCCCACGATGCACGAGCGAAACGACGACAAGGCCAACCCCGGCAACTGGATCATCCCCAGCAGCATCTTCTTTGTCGGCCAGATCCCCTGGATCGAGAACGCCACCTTGAAGAGCAACATTCTCTTCGGTCTCCCCCTGGACGAGGAGCGCTACAACAAAACCATCGAGGCCTGCGCTCTGAAGAAGGACTTGGAAATGCTTACGGACGGCGACAAGACCGAGCTGGGAGCCAACGGCATCAACCTCAGCGGTGGCCAGAAGTGGCGTCTCACCCTCGCCAGGGCTATCTACTCGCGCGCCGGCATCCTCGTCCTCGACGACATCTTCAGCGCCGTCGACGCCCACGTCGGCCGCCACATCTACGAGAAGTGCCTCACTGGCGAGCTCTGCCAGGGCAGGACGCGCATCCTGGTCACCCACCACGTCGAGCTCTGCGAGCCCAAGACCAAGTTCCTCGTCGAGCTCGACGGCGGCACCGTCCAGCACTCTGGCTTCCTGTCCGAGCTCGCCGAGGACGGGACGCTGCAGCTAATCAAGAGCCACGATCTGCCCTCCCAGGAGATTGATGACGGAGAGGGCACCGCCGTCAACTCGGAGGAGGCATCCGCCATCGAGCCTACTGAGGTCGCCGAGCTGAACGGAGACGGAGGCATCCTCAAGAAGGTCCCGTCAAAGGCTGCGCGTCAGTTCGTCGAGGACGAGGCTCGCGAAAAGGGTTCCATCAAGAAGCACGTCTACGTTGCGTACCTGAACCAGAGTGGTGGCTGGCCCTGGTGGGGATTCGGTTTCGCACTCTTTGTCATCTACCAGTTCGTCGTCATCGGTAAGTCGCGAACTCGTCACAGCTCCCATGGCGATCCATTTTTGTATTGACACAACTCGCAACAGGACGATCATGGTGGCTTCGCATCTGGACCGGCGAGTCCGAGCAGTCCGTCAGCGCCACGTCTTACCACGGACCCCAGCACCGATACGCCTACGCCCTCACGCTCCAGCACAGCGAACTCCACGTGCCACCGCCTTCCGGCACCGTTAGCGTCACGATGGACAAGGACACTCTCTTCTACCTGAGCGTCTACGTCGGCATCTCGGCCTTTTCCGCCATTCTCGGCACCGGTCGCTTCTTTTACTTCTTCGTCATGAGCTATAAGGCCAGCCGCCGCATGTTCGAGGGCATCACCAGCACCGTCCTCCGCACCCCGCTCCGCTGGCTCGACACGGTCCCCACCGGCCGCGTCCTCAACCGGTTCACGGCCGACTTCAACGTCATCGACAACCGCCTCGGTATGGACCTCTCGGGCGTCTTCGGCGCCATCCTCAGCGTCCTCGGGATCTGCATCACCGCCTTCTACGTCTCTCCGCTCATCATCCCGCTGGCCTGCGTCCTGCTGCTGATCGCCATCTGGATCGCCTCGCGCTACCTCGCAGGCGCCAGGCCCGCCAAGCGCCTCGAGAGCACGACCAAGTCGCCCCTCTTCGACCTCTTCGGCTCCACGCTCGTCGGCATCATGACCATCCGCGGCGCCGACAAGGCCCAGGTCTACATCGACGCCATGTACGCCAGCCTCGACGACTACGGCATGGCCACCTGGCACCTGTGGCTGTTCAACCGCTGGATGGGCTGGCGCATGTCCCTCATCGGCGCCCTCTTCTCCACCGCCGTCGGCTTCGTCGTGCTCGGCACCCGCTCCATGGGCGCCGCCCTCGCCGGCTTCACCCTCTCCTTCGCGCTCGAGTTCTCGCAGGCCATCGTCTGGTCCATCCGCCATTACGCCAACATCGAGCTCGACATGAACGCCGCCGAGCGCGTCGTCGAGTACTCGAACCTCAAGACGGAGGACCAGGGCGGCATCGAGCCTCCCGCGACGTGGCCCACCGAGGGTCGGCTTGAGGTCAAGGACCTCGTCGTCAGCTACGCCGACGATCTCGACCCCGTCCTCAAGGGCCTGACGTTCAGCGTCAACCGCAACGAGCGCATCGGCGTCATCGGCCGCACGGGCGCCGGCAAGTCCTCGCTGACGCTCGCCCTCTTCCGCTTCCTTGAGGCCCGCTCGGGCAGCATCCACGTCGACGGCCTCGACATCTCCAAGGTCAAGCTCCACGAGCTGCGCTCCCGCCTCGCCATCATCCCGCAGGACCCCGTCCTCTTCTCCGGCACCGTGCGCTCCAACCTCGACCCCTTTGACAACCAGACCGACGCCGACCTCCGCGACTCCCTGCAGCGCGTGCACCTAGTCGACTCGAACCCGCCGACGCCCGGCAAGGCGAGCTCCCGGGCCTCGGTCGTCGACGCCGACGCTGCCACCGGCCCCAGCGCGGCGGCGTCCATCGACGCGTCGCAGAAGAACACCAACGTGTTCCGCAACCTCAACTCCCCCATCGCCGAGGGCGGCGGCAACCTCTCGCAGGGCCAGCGCCAGCTGCTCTGCCTCGCGCGCGCCATCGTCTCGCGGCCCAAGGTCATGGTCCTCGACGAGGCGACGTCGGCCGTCGACATGACGACGGACGCGCTGATCCAGCGCTCCATCCGCGAGGAGTTTAACGACTCGACGCTCATCGTCATCGCCCACCGCCTGAGCACCATCGCCGACTTTGACCGCATCCTGGTGCTGAGCGACGGGGCCGTCGCCGAGTACGGCACCCCCAGGGAGCTGTGGGAGAGGGACGGCAGCGTCTTCAGGAGCATGTGTGAAGAGAGCGGCGAAAAGGAGAAGCTGAAGAACATCATCTTTGGTTAAGACGGAGGTGACGAAAGCCTCTTGGATATCTCCCTCCCGAGTCAGAGATATTGTGCGGGGGGTATTGGAGGCGCAAAAAGCCTCGCGCGTATCTGTCTTGTTGTTCTTCTGATCCATTGTATCCCTGCGCAGTTCCCTCGTTGTTTCCTCAACAACAACAACAACAACCCCAATCATCCCCTGCTGGGTCTTTTGAAAAACGCAAAAGAGATTAGAAAAGAGAGCGGTTATAAAAAGTCGGACTTTTTTTTTTCTCCCTTTTTTTTTTCTTTGCTCGGAGCAAAACGAGAAAGAAAGAAGAAAAGTTCCGCAACTACGTTTTTAGTGCATATAGACCAAACCTTTTGAAAGAGATCAAAAAGCATTCAACCTTTTCCCTCGACCCTTCCCCCAACACCACACTGGATGAAAGCTGGAGAGTACATCACTAAATGAAGAAGTAGGAAAATTTTGAAAAGTGAGCATGTAATTAATCCAGGTTCCAGACTCTAGACATGGAAAGAAAGCTGTTGGGCCAGCCGATGCTAGGTACCTGGGCCAGCAACCCACCTGAGGCGTTATGATGGGTATCTGCCTAGGTCATGGGAACTCCTGTGTCGACCTGCCTGTGGCTTGCTTGCTCAGCCTCGAAATGCAAGCAATACTAGCGGCTCGTACAACGGGCTGGCCGTCGATGCCGGATCTGACGGCCAACCACTCACTGCAGCACGGGGCGGTGTTGGAACTTCGCGAACCGTGTCCGTTGGTTTGAGCCGGCTAAACGCTGCCGACCTGCGGCACGGGGTGGTTCTCTTCCACAAAGACCCCACTTGGGCAAAGATACCTTACCTTCCTTTGGCAGGTGACGAAGCCGCTTGGGGCACGAGATGGATCGCCAACATGGGTAGGCGGTTATGGTCAAGCGGCATAGTCTAGGTAGGACGCTGAACTAGTGGCGATACATATAAGTTATATAAAGGCCCCCCCCCCCCTCGGCGCCTGACCTTCTTATTCCACAGCAGAGGCAAACACGCGTTTAACAATCAAGAGACACTATTACTTATATGACCCCTTCCAAGACGTCTAATCTTTCCCTTCCGGCTTCATAACCAGCCGAACCAATCAACAATGCTCGACCGCCTTCTCAAGACCGACAGCAACACACCCGTGCTGGCTGTTGATACCGCCCCCGGTAACCAAGCCCGCCCCCAGCCGAGGAAATCGTGGTATCGCAGATATCAAGAGTCAAAGAGAGGCGACATCTCAGACGCCGACGTCCTCAAGTACACGGGCAAGACCAAACAGGCTCTGGCGGCCTGGGCAAAGGATCGTCCCGGCGTGGGCGGGAACAGGCCTGCGGGCACTATCGATGCCGGCAACCCGTCTGGCCTCGGCGGCATGATGGCCGGGTATGGTTACGGCGGGTGGGGCCCGGGTTCGAACAGGCCTGCCAAGTTCCCGCCCCTGCCCAAGGCCGATACCCTCAACCCTTCGGGTGATGGAGTAGGCAAAGGTGGTTCTACCAGCTGAAACTACCGGCTTCTTTTGACAACTTCTTGTTTCTGGCTGCTTGTTTGCCCAACTTAGGTGGCTGGTTGGAGGGTAGTGGCTGTATTCATACAGTTGTTGTTCCTTATTGACTATGTAACTACTACCTTTGGAAATAATGCAGCTTTCTCTTGGCATGCGGCTTTTCATGCATGACATCCGCCCCGAGACCACGCGGACGAGCTCCTCAAGTGTCCTACGGGCTGACATAAGTGGTTACCGCGGTGTTATGATCCTATCCTGGAGTGCCTCCATACGCGTCTCCCTATTGTCCGGTCCCCCGATACACTACAGCCTCCGACCACAGACTCGTGTGACAAGTCAGAGGCAAAGTTTCAGACCGCGCAGCTGCTGATTCTCCGTTCCAAGCCAGAGCGTTTTGGCGGTGTCTCCTGGGATCTAGATGGAACACCGCTCGTCTAGGTGCAAATGTATTGCCGGCCGTATGCCTTTTTGAGAAAGTGCGGTTTGTAGCCCGGTTCCCGCATTGGACCGAGAGGGAACAGCTTTTACAGGTATTTGTGCACAGGAAAGGCCAGAGTGCTTGTCGTAATAGCGGCTGTGCCTCATCTCAGTACGGTTTCCTAAAGCAGCCAATACACTCAACACAGGTTTGGGAGAGGCTCCTTTGTCACGGATGATCATCATGTTAACCATAATTTAAAGATAGAAGTTGTAAGAGATGTTTCCCGGCCGTGAATCGTGATGCGTGATGTTACACGTAGAGTCGAGACCGCCTAGGCAGTGAGTGCCCAGTATCCAGAGTTCCTAATGCCAATCTGATGATACGCCTGCCTTGTAGCCCGCAGGCAGAAAAACATCTTAGAAGAAAAAAACAAGAAAGAAAGAGAGAGAGAGAAGCCCCCAGTGACGTCTGGCGCCTTAGTCGGAGAAAATCTCATCGTCCTCACCCTCGCTCTCCCCAGCCTCCTCGCTATCCCCATCATAGACGTTGCCGCTGCGCAGATAGTCCCTGAAGCCGCGGCTCATCTTGACCACGGCCCGCAGGTGCTTGTCCGTGATGCAGATCCGCTCGTTGCCCTCGTCGGCCGCGTCGCTCTCGGCGAGGGCCAGCGCGGTCTGCAGCGCGTTCCGGATCTCGCGCCCGTTCCAGCGCAGGGCGCTGACGTCGCGCGAGTCGTAGGCGTACTCCCTCGTGGCGACGGCGACCCGCACGCGCCCGTTCGAGTCCCTGTCGAGGCGCTCAAAGTTGTTGGCCCAGATGCGCTCGCGGTCGACGTCCGTCAGGTTCTTGTAGTGCAGCGCGACGTGGATGCGCGACGTGAAGGCCGCGTCGAAGGCCTGAACGCGGTTCGTCGTCAGGAAGAGCACGCCGCGGTAGTACTCGAGCGCGCGGAGGAAGACGGAGACGAGGCCGTTGCGCGCAATGTCCTTGGCCCGGCGGCGCTCGAGGTAGACGTCGGCCTCGTCGAGGAGGACGAGGGCGCCGAAGCGCTGGCCCAGCTCGAGGAAGTAGGACAGGTTGTTTTCGATGCTGTCCGAGTCGACGCTGAGGTCGCCCGACGTCAGGGAGATGAGCGGGCGGTTGGTCAGCTCGGCGACGCACTCGGCGGTGCAGGTCTTGCCGACGCCCGGGGCGCCGTGGAGGAGAAATATGCGACCCTCGCCCTTGTTCTTGACGAAATCGTTGGCCCAGGGGGACACTCTGCTGGAATCGGCCGCGGCGAACTTTCCGATGAGCGCCTTGACGGTCATCTTGATCTCTTCGTCGAGCACGAGGTACTTGAACGCCTCGCGGTCGGTGACGACGGGTTTCAGGTACTCGAGATTCAGGTGCCCCCAGCGTCGGTCGCCGAGGAGGAATCCCGGGATGACCTTGGTGCACGCAATGTAGAAGATGTCACTGGTCGGCGCCGGCGAGCCCTGGAGTTTGACGTTGTCCAAGTCGGCAAACGGCGAAAGGTCTGTTCGGTCGGTCTCGACGTCACACCCCTCGCAGCCGCAGCGTGGAAGGAAGTGGGGCAGGTGGTCTCGTACCGGCGGGGGCGCTTGGCCTGGTATCACGTTTATCGGCCTGCCTCGAGGGACTGGCGGAACATGTCGGTTCTCGGGCGCACGCACGCTCAGTCTATCGAACCCCTCAGCGTCGCATATCACTCGCCCTGTCATCTGGGATTCGTCAGTCCAAGTGCCAGGCAAAAGACACCGCTAAAGAGGGAGCATACATAGCCTGAGGGCCCGCGAGACATAGGTCCCCCGTGGACTCCTGGGTGTGACTGCACAAGCAAGCCGTCATATTCCATGTACGTGGGTCGCTGCAGCAGTTCCCAGTAAGACTTTCCCAGCCTGACCTGCTTCTCCAGCATGGCTTCAGGGTCGCCTGGGAACAAGCTCGCAGGTATGACGTTGAGCGAGTGTATGACCTGCTCGTCATTCCATGAACGGATGAACGTTTGCTCCATCGTGCGCATGATGCGATTATGACCGAATTCTAGGAACCAGGAAACGACGTGTAGCTGACGGCTGCGTCCGTCGGGCGCCACATCCTGAGATACCCTGCTGAGCACGTGTGCCTCCCAAAGATCGTTCTCCTTGATGTAGACGACCTCGCCAGGCTTCAGTGCCATCCAATAGTTCTCGAAAGTGGCCACCGGGACGCTCCGCTGGTGTCGCTCTTGCTCTTTGCGGATTGACTCCCCTACCGTCTGCTCGATAAATTCGAGAAGGACATCCACATGCTCCGCTGTCAGGCGAGCATACTCTGAGGAATGGCTGCCAGGCTGGTGGTAGCGGTACCTTTTCAGAGCCTCGCGGTGGTGTACTATGACGCGGTACGGGGCTTCGATGGTGACTTTGTCTTCAAGCAAGTTGACATTGGGATAGTAAGCCACGACTGCCTTTAGGGCGTTGATGAGGTACTCTGAGTGAATGATCATGTGTGTTCGTATGATCCTAGCAGGCTTGATCCCACTCTCATCATCGCTTTCCGAAGATGACGAATCGCTGTAGTTGTAATAGTCTCTGCGATGGTGTCCACGCCTAAGAGGAGGCTGGGACGTCTTGACATTGGTCGACACCTTGGTCACAATCTCAAGGATGGGCTCAGCACTCGAGGTGTGAGGTTTGTTGCTGGATTTTCCATAATCGGGTATATCTTCAAAGGGAGTGACGCTTTCTTGGCCTGTTCATGTCAAAAGGGTCCTTGAGAGATGTTACCGAATCGGGGCTTACTGTCGAGAACCTTGCCGCCGATACCGAGGTATTGCAACACGTAGAGTACGTCTGCCGTTGGCTTGTTTCCGGATACCGCTTTGGCAACCAAGGCTTGATTGTCTTTCGATACACGTCTGAAACCAACCTCCTCAAAGCTGGCTGTAGAGGCAGCATCGTCGTCGACGATCTGTGACATGTTGTTAGCGTTATTACACTACCTTCTATCGAGGCGTGAACTGTATGTTTATCAGCAAGCCTACCTTGTCAGTCTGGCCACCCATGATGGTCAACGTGAGCGTCGGCTTCTTCAGGATCGAACGCAATTCGAATGTAGATTGAGGTAAAAGAAGAACAAAACACACCGGAAGGACTTGATTAGGCTTCTGGGAGGGAGGGCTGTGCTTTTGAAGCCCGACAACTTGTTGCGGCTCTTCGTTCCATCAGCGAGCAGCAGCAGAGCAGGCTGTAGGCTACTGCCATGGATACAGAATTACATTATCATTGGAGTAGAAGATGGGGCGAGCAGTCACCCCGCATTGAGGCATCGATGGCTGCCTCACAACGAACGATTGGCGGCCAGGAACCAAGCCGCACTGGACTTGCATGAGGCTTGTTGTGGTGTAAGACAACCAAGTAACCAACCCCACTTGGAGCTCGAGTGCGCCCTGTTGCCTAGAATGTCGTGATCTGCCAACAGGCATCCATGCTGACTGCTTCCAGCTCAGCCTACATAGTACCATTATCAAGTGCATCAAGCCCAAGTTCCATCCCGGCAATCTCCCACTCTTACCAGACCCTGAAAAGGTATCAGTAACGGCCGTGGCGGACATTGCCGATCAGATGATGGACGGGCGACGGTGCTCGGAACGCAGACCGTCAGCGACAGCACAAATCCTTTGCCTCTGGAAGCTAACCTGGCCGTAACGCACGATAACCATTTATATGTGAGCCTGCGAAGAAGCTGTTTAATGACCCAGGCCCAAGGGGCAGAGAGCATTGCCTGCTCCCTCGAAATGCATGACCCTGAAAATGTGTCCCGTCAACTCCTGTAACCCACCGTGGCGCTTGATATGAACGCCGCTTTAGCCCCGAACCCCTTTAACTCCATTCCAGATGCAAGGGAGACTCGCAGGCGATTATTAACTATTGGCAGCCCTTGCAATCGTATTGACGTTGCTGGCATGCGCAAGCAAAAATTTGCAGCACGTCAGGGTAAGCTTACACGCCTTCGTCCAGCCGTCATCCTGAGCGATGCCGAGCTTGATGCTCACGTCCATGATCTTATCGCCTTCGATCTTGTATGGGAGACTGAGCGGATGGCCGTTGGCTGCCGTCTGCCGATGTACGAAAGCACCAAGCTGCCGCACTAGTTCGAGGAACGCAACCATAGCGTTGTCGAACTTGCGGTGCATGAAAGTCAGACCCAGGGGCAAATCTCCGTTGGAGAAAAGCTCCAGGACGTGCTTTTTCGGGGCCGGTGGCGGCGCGTTTCGGTGCGATCCTAGACGGCTAGCAGTCGGGGACGGTAGCTCGTATCGAATAATTTTCGAGGTGCTTCCCATAGGCTGCGGCTCAAACCCATCGAACTTGTAGCCAAGCTTGTCCGCCACGGTGACGAGCAAAAGAAGCGCGTGTCCCCATGCCGCGTTAATCTCGGGCCAATCGACCGGCTTGTTGGACAGCCGACCCAGTCTCAACCCGTTGATGGTAGCAAAAGTGCCGTCATGGCTGATACAGAAGGTGTCGTTGTAGACATTGGAGCGTTGTAGCTTCTCGAGAAGCTGTGCGTCGTTGTCAAACTTGGAGTTGGTGCTGTCACGCTCGTTTTGGAAGTCGGCCAGCTTCGTCGCGAAGGCATTGCGCTCGCGCCAAAACTGCTCTTCTTCGCGGTCGAGCTGCTGGGATTCTTCCTCAAGGGCGATGATTTCCGCATCCACAGCCGCCTTCTCCTTTTCCAGGCGCAGAAGTTCGGCCATGGCCGTGGCCTCAGCCTCCTGTGCCTTCTTCAAAGCCTCGTTCTGTGCTTTGACGTCCTCCTCGCTGGGCTGATCACCCTGCACTTGTTTCAGAAAGCCAACGTAGGCGTCGCGCTCCCTTGCGGCGATTTCCAGCTTCTTTTGCAAACCCTCTACCAGCATTTCGGTGCATTCGACACATATAGGATGATCGATATCGGATCGCGCGGAAAGGATCTCAAACAGCTTGTTGATGCGCTCCATCTCGTGTGCTTTGCTGCCACGACGCTGCTCGTCTTGACCCTTGGGTGCACTCTTTGCGTCTCTGGGATTCTTCGCATTCGCTGGAGAGGGGTCGGGTCGCGAGAGAACAGGCTGGACGACTTGCGATTCTGTGAGGTAGATGAATGACATGGTAGAATCTCGTTGCGCCGAGTTGGATGGACCAGTGGCGTGCCGTTTAAAGGTGGGAGAGACCGCATTTTGGGATACTCTGTCATAGAGAAGCTTTCTTTGGCCGTCTTGAGGATGGTATGGTCGTGAAGAGGGTGCCTTCTTGGGTGACTGTTGTGAAGATGATGCTACGTTCGTCAGCTACCTTGCGCTATATCTGTCCCGGATGGAGGGGAGGGTGGAAGCCTGTACTGACCGACGAGGAGATCGTACGCGGCTGGATTCAGGTCCTCAAGGGAGCTCTCCAGCTTGAGTGGCGTGCGACACTTTTGACAATACATTTTGCTGTTGCGCGCATGCTTGCAAGTTTGGAGTTGCAGGTGTTGCGAAGGTCTTGTGATGTCACCTAGGTAGGCTGGTAGGTACGGATGTCCTGTGGTCGCTAAGGCCACACCCCTGGTGTGGGCCACCATCCCTACGTACCCAGGTAGGTACTTAGGTGCAGTACCTCGATATGTCAGAGTGATGACCGATGGGTCAGCGCTTTTACTGTTGTTACCTTGTTCATTTGGGTTTGAGCTTTGCAACTCGTTCTTTGTCTCATTTTGTTCTTTATCTGCTCTACTTAAAAGCATACATCTTGCTAATTCCTGTCGCACAACAGCGGGAAGTTGCATGGACTCATTGTTGTTCTTTGGCGAGGCAGCCACCGGAGGGCGGAATAAGTATACAATACATACTGGTATTTTCCTTAAACTCTCCAGGCATCCTCTTTCCTGTGCAAGTCAAGTGGGAACCCAGCATGGTAGGCCAGCTAATTATACATCTACCTTCACTTGTGGTAAAATCAACAAGATGCCATCTGGTTAATTAGTGATTGCTGTCTTTGACGGCTCACAATGTACCTATGTATGTCGATCCCTTTAGGTGCTGCGTGCCTCTGGCAACAGCAGCCCCCCACTGTGTCCGTGCGTTTCCACTCTACGCGAACATTCAAAGATTCAGTGACGTTGCGTCGACGCGTGTCTTCCCGTCTATCTCGAATCCTTCCCATCAGACTCGTCCGGAATTTCATCATTGCCGTGTCGCCGCCCGCCATCTTTGGCTTGCCCATCCCTGTTGTATTAGCAATATGTTTCCGAGGGTCTGCTCCATCTCGTAAACGACATGGAGCCTCAGGCAAAGAGACCACGGACAGGCCCGTCGCCGTTGGGACGCCAGGCAAAAGAAGATGAAGATGATGAGCTCAACTACGAACCCGATGAGCTGTCTCGGATGCGGGACCCCGGCTACCAACTCGAGCAGTCCCGTGCTTTCGCCGCCTTTAAGCTAAAGTCGACGTTCGAGCATATCTTTCAGAAATACGAAAGAGACTTTACGGGCATCGGTGATGAGATTGATCTGAGGACCGGTGAGATCATTACCGACAATGGTCATTTGTCGAGTATGCGAAATGAACGGGACACGGGAATTCCTGATCAAAACGACGAAGAAGACGAGGGTATGCTGTTGGAGGACGCATTTGCCTCTGGTGACGACGACGAGGAAGATAACCACGATGGAGAAGAGGACGAAGAGAATGAAGAACGGACATTGGGCAGGAAGGACGCAAGACCTCCTTCGACTACTCTCACACAAAAAGCAAAGGTGGATCTGCAACCTCGCTCAAGCCTTCCACACACTCTGCCGACCTCCAGGTCCAAATCTGACCAGCGGCTGCCCAACCTCGGCCCAACTCATCAATCAGCGGATGGAAACTCCAGTTCCTCTGCAGACCCTTGGGGGCGCGAACCAGAGTCTTCTGATCCGACATGGAGGGCGCCAGAGATCAACCCCCCAAAATCGGGCGACGAGTTGATCGCAAAACTATACGCTGCAAGATACCGCTTCCCAGCCAGTTCCGGGTCACAGTCTGTGTGGGCATCACGACAGGACAGCGAGCAGGAGAAGGCAGCATCCGAGCCTGCTCGTATTGACATGGCGCAACTCGCTCGTGCGAGACAAGAAGCCTCGAGGATGGCAAGACCGACGTTCAAGAAGATGATGCGCGTTTTTGCTACCGATGATGACAAGCAGGATGATATCCTAGGTGTTTCAGCTGCGGACCAAGACTTTAGGACCGAGAAGAAGAAGGAGGAGAAAAAGAAGACCGGGGAAGATGCGGTCAAGGGTCAAACACAAACGAAACCCCCGTTGCCAGACTCTCCGGTCAAAGAAGCCGGCCTTCATAAACCAAGCAAGTCCCCAGTGGGGGAAAATTTGACCTCAAAGAAACGGCTTGTTCCCGCCAAGGTCCGAAAGTCGAGAAAGTCCGCTCAACTGACCGAGTCCTCCGACCAAGGAAATGAAGAACACCTTGCCGATGCCACCACTCAGCCGGGCTCTACGCAGGGCTTGAGCGATATTTCGACGGATGAAGAGGTGCAAAAAAGGCCAAAGCAACACATCGTCATAGAGATTTTCTCGAAACGCCCTTCAGCACACGAGATCACTGAGGTTGAGGATCCCAAAGACATGGATATGTTCGATTCAGCCGCACACGACGCGGTGGAAGCCCTGAAGCTTGGGGGTTTGACCGTGTCTGAGCCGGTTTCAAAAAGTCCAGTTTCTCGAGGAGCGCTTGTGGAAGCCATTCCTGACGCGGCTGCGTCAGTTCACACAACATCAGGAAAAACATCCGCACCACTAAAGGAGAAATTCACCAGGCATGAGATTGACCCAGCTTACGCCTTCTCCGATGATGATGACGGTATCCCTGCCACACGAGCAAGAGCCGGTCGCAGTCAAAAAGAGCCTGCCGCTGTTCCAGTAACAGAAAAGTCTATGAAACGAGTCTCCGTGGCAGGCATGCGACCTTCTGAAGATACGCTTCTTTCGGAGCTCTCGGGGGATCAGCAGGATTCTGAAGCACGGACAGAAGTGGGAGCAGAAAGTGCCAGTCCTTCATATACTGCTGACAAACCAACCGACCCCGTGCTTCATCGTCGCGAGGTCTCACAGGCCGCTACCGACGTTCAATCAGCCTCCATTTCTCAAATTTCAAGAGATGTACTTGACAAACCCCGAACAACGGAGCAGCATGTCACAAACGAGATAGTTATGACGGGCGCAGAGCATGCTCAATCGACTGAAGATGTGGATATGCAGATTTTGGAGCTTTTAGATGAGATATATCAGGAAACGGAGTCCTACGAGGCTACTTCAGACAGCCCCCGGGAAGAGAGATGGCTCGAAACGATTCAAAGAGAAGTTTGGCCAAGGGAAGTACCAGTAAACAGTGCTCGGGAAGATGTTCGAACAGAGGTTATTCGGGAGGGCGACGGACCGGAAGAAGAATGTCCAGCAGGAGATATCCTGCAAGAAAAAGACAAAGAGGTTGTCGAACCCTTCATCATCCCCCTCGGCCTCGACGAGATCGACGAAACAAGCACAGCCGAGACCGGTCCCGAGCCAGAAGCAATGGATTTCGAACTTCCCATCCTCCCGCCCCTGGCAGAGGCACCGCCTCCAACAGGAGCCCTCTCCGCAATGCCGCGCCGAGGTCGTCTGTCCTCGGCAATCCACTCGAGACGCCCCGAAAACAGCGCCACCTCTCCCATGCGAGGTCTCGCCCTCCAATCCAGCAGCTCCCTCGAAAAACACGTAGACCATGGCTCCTCCCCCGCGGGTGCCCACGGGTCTGCCCGGCCTCGCGCCTCGGTCAGCCCCAAGCGTGAGTCAACACCCGAAACCCAAAACGCAGCCGCCAGCCTGTCTCCTCCCGCTCTTGCCCCGCAGGCTGCCCGCCCCGAGGCGGTGGACGCCCCGGAGCTCCCGGCCGTCTGCCACTCTCCGCCGGTACCCAAGCCGCCCAGGAGAAAATGGCAGACGAAGCAGCCCAGCACGCCGTCTTCGAGGCGACCTCGGATCGCGGCCAAGGGCTCCTCGGCCAGGATATCCATAATCTCCCTCCTCTCAGACGAAGACGACAATGACGATATACTCACCCCGGACCTCTTCAAGACCCGGACTCCCAGCGGCAGGGACGGATCCTCGGGAGACCCTGGGGGAGGTTCCTTCTCCACGCCCGCCCTCCCCGCCGGACCACAGGCCAAGACCGCCACGCCCGTCCAGCAGCACGCACTGAGCGGAGGCCGCGCAGATTCGGACGCGTCCACCACGGCCAGACGCCGGAAGCGCATGGCGGCGTGGGCGTTTGCCACCACCCCTTCCCAGCCCCACCTCGGCAGCCCGTCGGGGTCGCTCGTCCGCACGCCGGGCGGGAACTTGCGTCGTTGCGGCGAGAAGGGGTTCCGGTGCGACAGGGATTTCTGCTTCACATGCCTGTAGACGATGGCCAGTTACTACGAGTGAGGAAAAGCAGGCTGTTGCTGTGATGGGCGAATCCAGGCGCGGCGGTGTTGCGACAAAAGGCCACGGCGACATCAATATATGCAGGGCAACAGCCAGTGGCAATTGGCGTCGCTGAACAGAACACGCATGGCCCCTTTTCCAGTGATTAAGAGGTCATGGAAGCGTAAAGTGCTTCCTCATTAGTCGCTACATCAGATGAATACCAGAGAGCTTCTGTAAAAGAAAAATCGTGAAAACCCGCGTATGCAAAGTCATGGACAATGACCCCCGCAAGCGCCCTTGGAACCGACAAGGGGGCCTCGGCCTCGCAAACGCCTGTCCCCCCCCATCCATGTGGTGAAGCCTGGATCCATGCGCAAGCCAAATTCCCTGTTGCTTACCCGACACTTTCCATCCCTCCTTACTCTTCGTCTGTATTGACGTTTTACGCCTTGATAGGTTGTGACATTTGTGCCGTTGCCCGCGAGCAAGTACCGATCTCGAGAAGTCATTCCGAGCAGTCGTTCCATGTAGTGGGACACGAAGCAAAAGGCCATGCTCCGCTTTTTTTTCCATCCGCCGATCAGATTCATATTCACACTGGAAAAGAGGTAGGTGTTGTCTAGATCCTAGGCTCATTTGGAGATGCATGATAAAGTCCCTGATCGGACCATCAGCGGCGTAGTGCTTGTTGCGTGCAGCCTGTATGGAGAGGAAGAATCGGGAGTGTTATTTATGGGCGTGATTAGGTTCCCCCAAAATGGGCAGGTTGGAGCTCTTGATTCAGTTGCTGGTGACACCGGATGCGGACTGGTTGGCCAGGTGCTGCTTAAAGACCTCGGGGTCCCTGACGGGGTTAAAGTAGGGGTGCGCCTGAGCCTCCTTGGCAGTGAGACGTTCCTGTTTGCATGTCAACAGCGTGCACTTGTAAAGATTTGCTGGAAAACATACCTGGTGGTCGTATCGCAGCAGCTTGTCCAAGAAGTCGATCGCTTCGTTGCTAACGAAACGCTGGTTCTCGGCGGTGACAAACGAATGCCACGGCTTCTTCTGGAAACGGCCCAAGATGTCGTCGTACTGGGCGTCAAGCTCGATCTCATACTTGTCGAGATAGTCAAAGAGGTCGTCCGTACCGAGGACTTTAGCGATCTTAACGAGTTGGTCCGAGTTGGAATTACCGTGGAAGAAGGGCTCCTTGCGGAAAATCATGGAGGCAAACATGGCGCCCAAGCTCCACATATCGAGGCTGTAGTCGTACTCCTGGAAGTCGACCAATAGCTCGGGGCCCTTAAAATATCTCGAGGCAACGCGGACATTGTACTCAGTGCCTTGATGATAGAACTCTGCCAGACCCCAATCGATGAGCCGCAACTGCACGACGGTTAGCCCCCCAGGTGAACACACTGCTCCAAGCAGGGAGACATGCCTTTCTGTTCTCATGATCGATCATAACGTTATGAGGCTTGACGTCGCGGTGCATAATGCCTTTGCTGTGGCAGAAGTCGAGAGCCTTGAGCAGCTCATTAATGTAGTAGCGGACATCGAGGTCGTTAAACTTGGGGTAGAGGCTTCGGAAATCGGTGTTGTTGACGTGCTCGAAGATGAGCGATGGCGTCTTGCTCTATTAAGAACGCTTCGTTAGTCCATGGCTCCGATGTATCGCGTTTCACGGAGAGCAACGTCTTGAACTCACCTGCGAGTCTCTGACCACATCCAGAAGAGCGACGACGTTGGGGCCCCCCGCCAGATTCTGCAGGATCTTGATCTCACGCTTGATCTTCTTCTTCTTGACAGGCTTCAAGACCTTGATGACGCACTTCTGGTAGTTGACGACATTGATGCCTTCGAAAACCTCCGAGTACTTTCCTCGTCCTGTATATCCAATGCTTCGTCAGCTCGATATGCTTCCCAGAGCTGCAGCCCCGCGCGCAAGGCATACGAGCCGGAAATGCGCATGCGCGGGGCGCACGGCGCGGGGGGGTCCACCCCCCAATAGAAGCATAACAACATACCAATTTTCCTGACCACCTCGTAGTTCTCGAGAACGCCCCAGCCTAATAGAAACAGAGAGGTTAGCTAGCTGCGCGATGCAAACAAAACGAGGCCGAACAAGACAAGGCGCGCCGTCGAGCCGCAGAGGCTCAACTCTATCGAGGCCCATGGGAGGGGTGGTGGCACTACGGGTAGAAAACCTACTAATGTTGACACTGTCGTAGTCCCAGTAGCTACGGGGCATGTTTTGGTTGACATCTGCGTAGACCCGCGCCATGATGGGCTACTGCTGTTTGCCTGCGATTGCACGCAGGACTCGACAAGGTACGGGTGGTGATGTTGGCGTGAGGTTGGATTTTGCGGCGGAGGCAGAGGAGGGGTCTCGGCGTGGCTGAGGTAGCCTGGCTGAAGGGGGTGGAGTGAGTAGGTAGTGGTGGTAGTGGTAGTGTGGTAGGACAACGGGGCAGGGAGCAAGTAAATCAAGGTGGGATGTCCAAAATCAGGCTTGTTGGTAGTCAGAGGTTCTGATTGGCTATCGACCGAGACGGGTCAGGTCCTTTTCCTCCTTATCGTCCAGACAGACCGCCCGATAAGCCCCCCAGTGATTCGTGCGCACGCAGTGTAGTTCGATTCATAGCCAGCGCTCCAGTGCTCTCCTCCAAGTGCTTCACCAAACCGGGCTTTGGGCAGCTGTCATCATCCAAGCGCCCTGAAGAAACTTAGCTCCAGCCGGTGCCTTGGCAAGAGCCTGCCTGGCACATGATCGATTGAAACAAAGGTAAGAATTGACCTCGTGAGAGGTCAGTCAAGACATGGATTACAGGGAGTCACCTCACATAACCAAGGCCAACAACATGCGTGCATTCCAAGGCTGACTGACATGCTGCAAGCGCTACGTAGTAGATGGTAACCTTAAATCATCCTACCTCATCTGGACTTCGAAAGAAGTCATGACGAGCCATGTCAGACGAATGGTATGCGGGTACTGAGCGTATTGGAACAATCGATTTCTCTTTTCATGAAAACGGTTCCTCCCATCTATCTGCCTATCGCCCAGTTCCGTCCTTAATGACAACGTCTGAACAGACTCTGCAATCCACGCTATCCATGGACATATTTACCTGATGACTTCTCGGTCTATCCGGTGAAGGTGTTAGCGACTACCCAGCTGTAACGTATTGCAAATTCCCGGCGAGTAAAAGTTACATGCTTTCAGAGAGAAGATTATTGCTCGACATGTCCAAGCTCTGTGAGGCTCGAGCTGATGGTTGAAGCCAGTAGCTGTCTGTCTCTGGCTGTGGATCCGACTAAGGATGACGATACAAAGATTTCATCATAGCATGGGCAGAACGGGGCTGGGTTGAGGGCGAGGAGGAAAGGGAATATCCGCATACCAATGATTGCGCTTCCGTCTGGCGCGCTACCACACTTGCTGGCTTCTGACCTTTATTGATTTTCAACCGTTGGTTTGTCATCTGCACACATCAAGCCGGTGCGTCGATGGAGATGGCAGCTTCTCAACATCGGGTGTTCAGATCCTCAGCAGCTCTAGGAGCGTGTGCCCGGCCCTTAGTTTCTGCAGACAATTAGAACAGTTTTTCGTGCACAAGAAGTCTACAGGCATTTGTCTGGCATGTAGTTCTTCTTGGCAGCCGCAACTGGCACGCATGGTGGGTCTGCGAGCATTTGTCTAACACGCACCGCAGTCCCTTCCATAGGCAGCCTGAGCGGCGTGCATAGGAGGTCTAAAGGCGTTTTTACGGCCCTTACTTCCTTCCCAAAGGCATCCTGGAAATTCAAAGCGATTTGTTGTGTTTTGATCCGAAGGAGTCAGTCATAATCGAGAGTGTCGAGCCCTGCTTCGACGACGTCCCAGGTCCGTTTACGGAGATCGGGTTTGGGCTCTTGGGGTTTGCTTTTCCCTCCCTTTCTCTTCTTTTTGCTCTTGGTTGCCTTGGCAGGCTGGTGAGGTGACTCGGTAGCCTTGAGGCTGCCATCGTCGCCGGTCTCACCAGCTGGGCCCGGAAATGGCACTGTCGAGTGGCGCTCGGAAGCTCGCTCCTGCTCTCGCCTCAGAGCTTCGAGCTCAGAGTGTCGAAACATGGCGATTTGCTCGTCAGTGAGCGTGCGCTTCACGCCATCAGAGTAGTAGCCGAGGCCATCGTCTTCCTCAATGATGTCGCCATCCTCTTCGAACGAGGGGCCAGCGTTGACAGCATCTGATTGCTGGTTTGGGTTGAAGAAATCGGATTTGAAGCTCTCTAGTGCCGCATCCGAGAAGTGCGTCTCGAAAAACGCAATCAAGTCATCCTGTGAAAGGGTCAATACGGTACAATGAATGTTTGGCATGGCTGAACTTACGTTGCTGACATTGGGTGCGGCAAACTGCGCCCGCATTGGACTCGTTCTTGCCGCAGCCATGCCTTGTGACTGGGGTGATTTCGGCGATTTTCGGCAATGACTTACGATTTTGTTTTACTTTTTTGCTCTTTTTTTCTTCTTTTATTTCCCCCCCGAAGGAGTAGGTGAGATGCGTAGGATGTGGATGGTTGGAACTTTTGGGGCTGGAGGATCGCGCAGAAAAGGGACCTGACGCGTTTGGAACTTGGAGCTCGGATCACGTGTGGAGACCCCTTCACCATCCATCGCGTTCGGAGCCGAGAAAGCAAACGCGCAACTGCTGCCAGAAGCACGAGTGCGGTTATGCAAATTGCTGTTATTTTTGCATAATTCGAGCTGCAAACAATTATTTCGAACGTCACCTTGTGCCCCCTCAAGCCCCAATCGAGAACCTAAGTCCGGCTAAGCAGGGCAAGGGCGCTTTGGAACGCGCGAAGCACTTCCTTCACTGTGGATATGCGTCAGTCGATCAAGAAAGAAAGCTGTGATGAGGAGTGACTTACTGTGTTCCTCCTTTTGAGCCATGTCCTTCTCTGCCAATATGACATATCTCTGCCTTGTGCGAAGGCGCTTGGTTGCGCGTTCGTTGTCATGAGCACTCGAAGTGGAGGCCCAGACATTGAAGTACTGACGATTTCAATGTCAGCATGCCTGCAAGTTGGTCTGGTGGTGGTGGTGGGCGTTAAGTTGTTCTGCTCACCTTGACGAGACTGTCGAACTCGAGCAAGAGCTCTCTCTCCTTTTCATCGGCCTCGGCAAGGGCCTTTTCGTACCGAGCCTCAAACTCTTCCCAGTCGAAGGAAGGGAAAACCCCCGGCGTGCTGGGAGTGTTGCTGTTGTTCTGGCCGTTGGTCAATTGCTGATCCAGTCGCGGCTCAGGCGTCTTGGTGGTCTGGAGAGACTTGGGCCTCCGAGACTCGTTGGTTTCCGTGTCGGTCATGTCCACGGTAAAAGTGAAAAAGCGTTTGGTCCTGTCAAGTTGCAAGTTGCTAACGTGAATGTATCAAGAGTAAAATAGGTGGTAAGGGTTGTGCTGGTGCCGAGTGACTTTTTTGTTGGCCATGTTTTTGGGACTCTGGAACCTTTTGATGGTTTGCGATGCTGCCTCTTTGGGTCTTTGGCGGAGAAAGGCGCTGGCAACAGCGGTCGAGACTACCTGTGGGTGTATTCTCTGCCGGCCGTGCCTGTCGGTGTAGCACTGTAGGTACCGTACCCGTAGGCTGTAGGTACCTACCTACCTAGGTAGTAGGTTAATGCTTGGTTGAGAACGGTGTGGCGTCGCTGGCTGAAAGTAGACAAGGAAAGGAAATGTGGCGCATGGTCGGTGACTGGGATCCAAATGGCGTTGGGGGACACCCCTGCTGCCTGCCCGAGTCCACTGAGCTGCACCGACAGCAGTTGAGTGTTTCCCGTTCTGGCGCCTCTCACCCGACCTCGTCCCCATGACTCGGTGAACCTTCGGAAACAACCCGCAGTCACAGGTCGCCTGAACGTTCCGAGCGACTCACCCCCCCGGAAGCTGTCGTATATCAAGTCGCTGCTTCCTCCTCCTCCTCCTCCTCCTACCCCCAATGCTGGAGTGAGTTCCTTCATAGTCCGCGGTCCGCTTGCCAGAAACACAATCTCCCCAACGTCATCCCCAGCGACGCTTTGTTCATGCGCACCATTGTTGTGTCGAACTCCGAGTCGCCGCTTACCTGGACTCGACCGGTTTCGCCACAATGAACTGCAACATCTGTCAAAGACCTCACAGCCCGCAGCAGCTGCCCTTTCTGTGTGCCGTTGACGCTCGCAATCACTGCTATGAAGGTCGCCTCCAGAACCTGCAGGCGTTGATGGAGAATGAGAGTCTTCAGAAACAGATCAATGACCTGCTTGCTCAAGACATAGCAACCGGTGCGCCCAATCCTGTTATCGCTCTTGAAGACTCTGTCTCTCAACAGAAGATGGCCGAGGATCGAACGGACAAAATCATCGCCCAGGCCGATAAGCTGAGGGGTGAGATCGCCGCTGCTAGGAAGGAGATTGCCGATCGCAAGGCTGCCATTTCTCGCCGAAAGTCGGATCTTGCATCTGCATCGAGTGGCATCACTGCTCGGAGAACCAGACAGCTCGAGGAAGCCGAGCGCTCCATCTCTGTCGCCAAGTACAAGTTGGGTCGCAATGCTGAGCAAATGTCGATCACGCGATCTTTTCTCTGCAAGGAAGCTGCTAAACTGTACGGTCTCCGCCGTTTCAAGAAGGGCTCGTCGTCTCGATACGAGTTCAAGATTGGCGGCGTTGATGTGATTGATCTTTCATCTATGAATGGTGAGTCTCACGCCCGGGTCCATTTTGAAAACGATATTGATTTGCTTGTTAGCGACACCGCCTGAAGTCTTGTCGACCTCCCTGGCCAACATTGCTCATATTCTGGCGCTAACGTCTCATTATCTCACCATCCGGCTTCCTGCGGAGATCACGTTGCCCCATCGTGATTATCCGCGGCCCACTATTTTCAACCTCGCCTCGTCATACCAACACGGCGACGTTCCGTTTCCCGGCACTTCAACCATCCCCAGCTTTGCTACGGATGAGCGCGATAGCCAGCCGCACTATATCCCTCGCCCGCGGCCACTGTTTGTCGACAAGTATTTGCCCGTTCTGGCCAAAGAAGATTCGGCTGCCTATTCCCTTTTTTTGGAGGGCGTGACGTTGCTGGCATATGACATTGCCTGGGCATGCAGCACTCAGGGGGTCTTCGTGGGGGATCGCAACTCGTTCGAGGACGTTTGCCACATGGGACGCAATCTGTATAATCTGCTCATCGGCCAACAACTCCACAGTAATCAGACTGGTCGACTCTATCCCCCGGGAACTTCATCGCCCGCGACGAAGCACGATACAAACGACCAGGAAGAGCTCGGCAGACCTTCGTCTTGGGTGGGACGGTACTCTCATGGCACAGCTCATGCGTTTCTTGGCAGTGCGGAGGGATCCGAGTTCGTTCGCAGCTTCAAGCTTCCCAGTCCCCTCAAACTTGCCGATAAACTCAAGAAGAAGCTTGTCAGTGAGGTTGCCGTTCCGGAGTGGGAGGTTCTCGAGGATGATGCGTGGGCTATTGAGGATGGCGAAGGTCAGGCGGCTCGGGCTGGTGCCGGCGGCGGTGGTACAAACGGCTGGACAAAAGTGAAAACCAGGTAAACCAAACATGAAGTCCTGACATGTTGTACTCGAAATGGTCAAATCATTGCTCTCGGTGAGCCTCAATTCTCGCCTCCTTTAACGATGATGTGAGTATGTGTTGGTGTTTTTTCCCCCGGGTTTTGTGATTTTACAAGTTTTTTTTTCTCTGGGTTCGCAACAGCTCTTTTGTTGTCTTCACTCCAAATTTTGCATCGTCGAATACTGCTTCTAGTTGTCTTCAGCTTCGGGGATAGGCCCTTGGCGGGCCACACGTTCCGTCCAAGTCTCCAGAAGGGATCCCATTTCTGGAATGGCTTTCAGCCTGGTCATCAGTTCGACAACATTCTTCATCCACTCGGCCGCTTCGCGCTCGAACGCCGCCCTGGGGATGTAGTTATTATCCGGGAGCGCATGCTTGCCTGCCGGGTTCAGGAGCTTGCGCCCTTCCGCGAGGGACTTTGACCTCAAATTATTCAACCGTATCCGATCGATCTCGGCCTTCGGCAGGAGGAGCCACAAGGCCTGGAGCCGGTGAAGCAATTCTCGCCTCAACTCGGTCGATCCGGACAACAGTAGACGGTCATCCCTTGCGGAGACCGCCTGCAATGCTACCATGGGCGGTGGTCTGTTCCTAAACTGCGCCATGGCGGGATCAGGAGCGGCGGCGGCTTCCTGCTCTTGCGCCAACAGCCAACGCCGCTTCGCCTCAAGAGCTCGCTGGCGGCGCGACTCTTCATTTGCAGCTGAGAGAGTTTGAAGTGCTCGTTTCGGCAAGGGCAGAATCTTGCGGAGCGGTCCATCAATATCAAAGGGCATCGAAAGATCGACGTCTCCATCATAATCTTCATCGATAGCGGCCACCTCGTCGTACTTGTGCTTCCGGGCTGGGCGGTCTGGGAACAACCGCACGGATGGCTTTAACGAGGGCGTAGCGGGCTTCGGGCTGCTTCGCGCTCGAAACATCTGGAAAATAGTCACTGTTCCCTCCGACGCGACGCCGCTCACAAGGCTAGGCGGTCCAGGTATGCATACGGTTGGCGAGTTGCCGGCCTGTGATGTCGGTGTTGTTGGCTGTTGCGGCCTTTGTTGCTGACGTGGGGTCCGAGGTTTCCGTTGCACCATCGGGTCGGCTGGCCTGCGTCGAATAATAATGACTGGTCTCTCGTCCCTGGGCGCTGAGGCCGGGGAAGGTGCCTTGTCAGACATGGTTCTGTTACTGACATCATTGGGTGCCTGCAGACGCAGCGTTTCTTGCTGTGAGCGATGTTGCTTCGGCAGAGGAGTCGAAGACTGTTCTGCAACCGTAGGTTGGGTGTTTTGTTTGACAAAGACATTGTTAATAGGTCCGATGGAAGGGATTGACCTGTCTTCCATCTCGATATCATCGCCCGTCGGTCTTTGGTTCTTCTCCGACGTGTCTCCCATGTCGACGTCCTGTGGACCTTGAATTGGATCCGGGTCATCCAGCTGCATCTCGTCTGCCGTAGAGCCATTCTCGTTCTCGACATCGACTTACATCTTGTTTTTCCCAGTGTCATCCTTGGTCTTATCGTTCTCGATGTCAACATCCATCTCGTCTTTCACAGCCTCATGTTCCTTGCCGCTTGTTTCGTTCTGAGTGTCAACATCCATCGCATCTTTCTTAGCGTGTTCCTCTTTGGTCTCATTCTCATTCTGGACGTCGACTTCCATCTGGTTACCCAGAGGAGTGATAGGTGTTCCCAGGAGCTTGGGTTTGATCATAGCAGGCACAGGGAAGACACAGAAGGGTACTCTTGAGCAGGTACACGATCAGACAAAGTCTCCGCCGGCCACTGAATCACAGAGGGAACTACGCTGCCTGCTTTGTCTGGTCTGTTTTTGTGATCCTCATCATCGTCATCATCATCCGAGCCGGCATCCGAATCTGGAAGAGGTGGCAAGCTATCGTCCTTCCCGTCAACATCGTTGTCATCTGAATCCGGGAGTGGTAGAAGGTTTCCATCGTTAGTCGTGCCATCGTCTCCATCTGATTCCGGGAGCAATGGAAGCGCAACATTGCACTTCTTGTCATCATCCCTTTTGTTGTTCTCGGTTACCGCGGGAGAATCTGGGGCAGTAATCTGAGAGCTTGGGTGGGTAAGTGAGGGCAGGATCGAAGGAGACCGCGCGAGCGGCGGTGGGTGAGACTTGGGCAGTGGCACCGAGAGGGCTGGGGGTTAAGGGAGCTCGGTAATACCCGTAATGGGGCTCTTGGTGTGCTTATAAATTTGGGCGGGGGGGTTGACGGCTGAAATCGTGATGGGCTGTGGTGGGGGGGTAAGCCCAGAGATCTTGTAGAAGTCGGCTGATAAGAGGACGATGAGACCGAGGCGCCAGTGTTCGCTTGAGCCTGAGGTCGGGCCAGCTTCCGAGTTCGATATTTGATACGAGACCGAATTGAAGACTGAACCGAAGACCGGACTGGAGAAGGAGCCGGTGACTGGACGACAGCGGGGCTAGTGAAGGGCTGGTTGACGGGCTGGTCGATGGTCTTGCCGGCGTTAGAAAGAGACCGGGCGGCAGGAGCTGAGGCCTCGGATCGAACGGTAGTCTTCGGCATGCTGTAAAACGTGATGTTGAAAGGGGTAGCTGGCTTGGTCCTTTGGCGGTCGATGACATCTGAGATACGGAACTCGGGTTCTGGCAGTCTCGCACATATGGTTGGGATTCGGCCGGGGATTTCCGAGTCCTTGTCGTATGGATAAATACAAACTGGAGGACGTTTCAACAGTTCAGCTCGGCTCCTCTCTACGGTTCGTAGATAGGCTCCAAGTTCGAGGTTCTGACTCTTGAGCTTCTCGACTTCGCTTCGCAAGAGGTCCGCGGTCTGCTGGTACTTCATATCCTGTTTCCACCGGTGCCTGTATTCAAGTCTGGATGTCTTTCTTCTCGATTGTATTCTGGTCGTCTTGGCCTTCGTTATCCGATCTTTAAAGCTCGATTTCTTCTTCTTTTCATCCATGGACGAGTCCGCAGAGTCGGTAATGGGGTCGTACACCGCCTGATTCGGTGGCGAAGGGGGCCTAGGAGTACGGTCAGTTCATGGTCAGGATGGATGGAATACCGGAGGGTGAGGCTCACATAACTGGGACGACGAGACCAAACTTCTCAACCTAGGAGAAGTCCAGATTCGCCGTTCCAGGCCAGGTACCAGGAATCCTGGGCTTGTTTGGGCCGCTGTCTGACAGGGCACGCCACTGGCTCTTGAGACACCGTGTCGCATCCTGGAACAGCTTGCGGGCACCAAGGACGAGGGAGCCAACAATGATCCAAATGGCGAAACCGATTGAAGAAAAGCCGGTCACCCAGAGTAATCCATACATGATCGGACCAAAAATGATGCCGAAGACGTCGATGAGAAGATCCAACATCTTCTCCGCCTGGAGGGAGACCCAGTCGGGAAAGCCGTCTATATTGGCTGTTCTGATACTGATGCTGACAATCGATATCAAGTCGGTTATTGCGAGGTGGATAAAAGTGTGTGTATGTAAGACAGAGAGAGAGAAAGAGGTTCGTATCGATGGGACGAGTGTCAAGAGAACTATGCGCGAAACTTCAGCTGCAATAGTCGAATCGATACAAGACGAGAGAAGAAAGAGGGGAAGAGAGTTGTAAAAAGAAAACCCGGAAGGTGTGGAAGAAACTATTATAGGCAACAAGTGGGTGGCCTGGTCGCTGGACACGTGATGGTAGGCGAGCGAGGGCTTTCGGTTATTCACTTCGATCTGGTTGGCTGGGATGGAAGGGCAAAGGTGAAGTAAAGTGGCGGGTGAGATGGTATGCAGGAGTTGGGACTGGCAAGAAGGGGACCAGTCAAGAACGGACGAGGACGGACAACGGAGACGGACGATAGGGGCGGAGAGTGACATAGACTCTTGCGGTAGTTGAGGGCACTTTGACCCCGAGAAAGGGGCAAACCGAAAGATCATATGGTTAGGCTGGGTTCAACAAGTCCCCTGTATATTTCTTCCGTTTCAGGACCTTGCCATTCTCACTCGATCATCGTCACTGGTCGCTGTATCGCTCCATCTAGCTTAAGTGTTGGCAGGAGTCTAGCGTCGTTAAATGCTGACTTCTTTGTGATGAGACTTCGGACGAGCACGCAGTCTGATGATGCTTGGACACGGGCAAGGGCCATTTGCCGATCTAGGATTGAATGTTGGGGTAGAGCTTAGAAGAGATGATGCGATGCACAGATGAATTCAAAGATGAACTTGAAGGTGCCTTAGTTACGACGGTAACATGCATGTAATCAACGAAGCATAGCTAATGTGGTTTGCTATCATGCTCTCTCTGGGTATCCGCCACAAGCGCCATGGATCCGAAAACACTGTCCCCCCCCTTCCCAAAGGAATATTCCGCCCTCATCATTCATTACAATATAAGAATAGCCCGTCCCTAACCCTGCTTCCTTCCTCTCGCCAGAAGCCTCTCGTGAAGGTCGACGGCCACATTGCTCCACGACGGAGCGCCCTCATCCTGAGACAATGCCCGGTCTCCCAGATGCGTCGTCAAGAACTCTCCCATCTTCCCAGTGTTGAAGTGCTCTCCGTAGACAACCTTGGCCTCGGGATGCAGGGTAAACTCGATGCCGTCAGGCTTGCTCGAACCGCGGATCTCGAGAGCAATTTCCACTTTGGTCTCGATTTGGGGCAGAAGGAGGGATGACTTGACGGCAACGGACGAGTCCGACGTCCTGACGACGGCCGTGGGAAATGTGATGTTGAGCTGCCGGATGTGGTTGGAGGTGCAATTAGCCTTGTCCCATGCGGCACGAACCAGGTGGAGGAGGTCCGCAATTTTAGTGCGGCTCTGCGGCAGTGCTCGGATGTGGTCCCGGATGCACTGCAGGAAAAAGTCTCTTTCGGTTGTCAACGGCACAGGGTTGGTGTCGCGGTTTGCAGCAATGTACCAAAGATCGATCCGTGAGTTCTTCTGGCCATGCTGAAAAGATGCCAGGTCGAACACCAGCTCGATTTCCTTTCGGTACGTCATCGAAATGGCGCTCCCGGAAACTCCGGTCACGGCCCAGCCATGTTGCTTTTCGAGAGAATCCACCCGCGCTACAGGCCATGTTAGTCATGTGGGGATTAGGAATGCCACCGCGATTGGAACTTACCCTTGAGCGCACTGATCTCGCTAATCGACCAGCCCCGGCATTCCTCGCGAATCTTCTCCGCTTCCTTGATGTCCTCGTGGCACTGCTGCTTCTCCTGCTTCAATTCTTCCACGTCTTGTTCTGCCTCCTCCAGTTCCTGTCGAAGCTCAGCAACACGCCGTGTCTTCTCTTCCACGTCGCTTTCAATATTGGCCAAGTCAGACCTGGCGGCCTCGAGCTCTTCCGGGTCGCAGTCAGCAAGCTCTTCTGCGACGGCCTGCAAGTTCTCGTGCTCTTGCTGAAGGGCGCTAAAGCGTGTCACAATGGCAGGCAAGACAGAAGAGACCAGCTTTTGCTGTTGATCGAGGACCTTGTCATCAACGGCCATGCCCTCGGCGATCCTGACAAGGCCCTCTCTCAGACCTTCCTGGAGTTTCATTCGCCATTCGTACCACATGGCCTTGCTCTCGAGGCGAGCGTGAGTCTTGCCGTTCTTGAACTGGTTGTCCAGGATGTTCTTGAAATCGGGCGCGGCAGATATATATTCGCGGAACAGCGGTGGGTTCTCTTCGAAGGTCTCCGACTCGATCTCCCGGACGATGCTGCGACCTTCGGAGATGTACTTCTTCAGCTCGCGGCAGGAATGTTGATAAAGCTCAAGCATGGGCACCGTGCAGGCACCAGCTACGACGCAGCGCTCCAGTGACAAGTCATCTTTGCCACCCAACAGCCCATCCTTGAACATCTCTGGGGCTTGCGTGTGTCTTCGTTTGGTGGTTGTCAACTCCATGAAACGAATCGAAGTCATGTTGAGGAAGTCTTGCAAGTGAATACGTTCTTCAGCCTGTTCATCCATGAGCTCGTTCTCGTCTCGGGCAGGAGAACCATCAAGATTCATCGGGTGAGACAGGGTGTCGTCTTCGACGTCTCTAAAGCGACCGTGCGGGTTTGGTGACTTGGCCGAGGTCGCCGTTTTCAGAGGGGAATCGGAATGAGTGGGCGTGGCTTTCGATGCGGCGTCTTCCTCCATGCTTTTTCTGGCTGACCGAGTCAATCTGCGGCCAGTCGTCTCTGCCTTACTGGGTGGCTGTTGCAGCTTGACATTCTTGACTGGGCTGCCTTGATGGCCCTTGAGCCTCTTGACGCCATCGTGATCCTCGCCATCCTCATCATCGAGCTCAGCGGGTCGCTTGCCGAGTAGCCCTCTTGCGCTCCCGACGTGAAGACTCTTGCGACTTTTCATGCGACTCTTCTGCGGGCTCAAGCTCTCAATCATTTCTCTAAGGTTCAGAGTCGCCTCTTTCTCAGTCTCACCACCGTCGGCCTCACGTTCGAGTATCTTCCGACCGTTTTCTTTGTCTTCTTCTTCCTGGCGGTCTTTGTCGATCTCTTCTTCGATGACTTGTGGGTCGCCAAATTTGACCCCTCGGGCCCTGCCGGGTACGAACTCTTTAACGGTCTCGCCAAGCGATCCTCTACGATCCAAAAGAGCGGCGACTCGAGGTGAGCCCAGACCAGGCTTATCTGCACCGATACCAGAGTGTCTGCGGGTTTGGGGAGTAAGGACAACTGTCGGGGTCCTTGCACCGGTGGTTGGGTCTTGCTGAAAAATGTTCAGGCGACTAGCCGCCTTTTCGGGAGAGGGAGTGGCAGGCTTCCTGACGGGGGATTTGGGGGGGCGGCCTCGCTTCTTGAGTGATTGCGGCGTCTTGACCGGCGAACTATCGAGTGGCGTCTCGGCGACAGCAGGAGTGGGAGCCGTGGACTTTGAAGGGCTGGGTGTTCTCGTTCGGTCCGGTGACATTGAAGCGGTGCCTGCGTGTGGCATGCTTTGACGGAAACCTCTGCCCTGGAAAGGATTGAACCCAGGACTGCTTCCAGCATCTGATGCTGAAGAAGTGTGTCTCTTGACCGAAGCGGCAAGCTTTTTGGCAGGCGATGCAGGCTTGCCCAACATGGCCTTGGTCGGCGTGTCCGGCTTGTCTACTTCCGCTTCCATGAACTTCTTGGCAGCAACACGAGCCTCTGGTGATTGGGGCGGTCTGATGATGCCCCCGACAGCCAAAGTTATGTCCATACCCGTCGTGGTTTCCTCGAGATCCGACGCTTGGGAAGACGGCAGAATGCGACCGACGGGAATAGTCATGTCCATCCCCATAATCACCTCTTCCTGCTCAGGCGACCGGTCTGTTGTCGGCAAGATCTTGCCAAAGGGGACGGTCATGTCCATGCCCCGCGTCGCTTCCTCTTCATCTGCAGGTTCGTCTTCTGCCGAAAGAATGCGGCCCACGGGAACGGTCATGTCCATGCCCATGGTCTGGTCGCCGTAGACTGTGTTGTCTGTGTCAGCCAAGATCCGGCCGACGCCGACGGTCATATCCATGTCCATGATTGACTGGTCTGGATTGTTGCTGGAAGTCATCGTTCTCCGGCGCGTCTGTGTCGCGTCACTCTTGATGTGCGTCGGCAGCAAACCACCGACTGCGCTGGTGAATTCCATTGACATGTCCTCGTTATCGTTCTCGGCGGCGGATAGAGGGCCGCTGTCTTTTGACCTCTCGATACTTCCGACCGCTTGAGTGAAGTCCATGGTCTGATCCTCAGAGGCCGTCTCCGCCAATTCTGACTTGCTGTTGTTCTTGGACAGAATGCCTCCCAAAACACGGGTAACATCCATGGACATTTCCTCGTCAGGCTCGATGCCTTGAGACGTCTTGTTCCCAAGGATTCCTCCAACGGCAGAGGTGAAGTCCATGTCCATGTCCATATCATCCTCTTCTTCGTCTTGAGGAGGGCTGTTCCGGACAGGCGGTTGTGGCGCAACATTCTCTTGGTCCTGAGCTGCCTCTGCTTGGGGCTTGTCTTTCTTGATCCACCCAAAAGAAGGAATCACCTCCTCCTCGTCACTGTCATCGAAGCCCAGCCTTTGTGTGCCGGCCTGTCGTGCAGCCGTTCGAAGCGCATCGTCCAGAGTGTCATTGTCATCGTCCGTTCCGGTGGTGCGCGAAGACATGACCGATGCGCCGGTGACTTCATGGTCATCGACTGTCATCATTGTGCCGTCGTCATCAGAGTCACTATTGGAGTCCGAGGCTTCTTCCTCTTCCTCATCAACGACTTCCTCCACAGCATCTGCCGGCTCCGAGTCGGAGCTGAAACCGGTCGTCATGGTGTCTTCTTCATCTTCTGTAAACTCAATCAGAGGAGCGGTAGAGCTTCTTCTGCGTTTCTTCTGGTGCAGCTCTCGCTGATTGTCTGGCGATTGTGGAACAACATTCTCTTCCTGGTCTTGTGGTGTCGACGGACGGTTTGGCGGCGCTTCGTTGGAACTACCTGCACCTGATGACCTGCGACGCGTCGAGTCGGTTGACGAGGTCGAGTCCTGCATGAACTCGATCTCGTGGAATGTGTGAAGGGTGGCCTCGGCTGCAAAGGACACGCGGCGATTCGCGAGAGACTTGCGACGCGCGTCTCTGCGCTCCCGCTCCTTTGCCGCGGCCTGTTGTTCCTCCTCTGTGCGCAGCGCAATCTTGGACCCGGAACCAGTGAGATCGGTGCTGCCTGTGGTCGTCGGAGTGCCCGCCCTCGGCGGGTCAAGGTCGATGAGGTCTGCTCCCCGCTTGCGGTGTGGCGGTATCTCGGGCAACAGAGGCATCGTAGGCTTCAAAATCGATCGAGGCGGGGGGCGTGAAGGCACGGCCAGGGACTGTGTGTATGTGTTAGGCGCGGGTGCGTGGGACCAGCAGGAGAGAGCATACTCACAGCTCTGCGGTTCCCATTTGCATTCTTGAGGGCATCGAGACCTCCAGGGCCAATACTCTTGCTACGCGACTTCTTGCGACTCTCAGCAAGACTACTGCCCACGTCAATGGTCGCGTTCTCTTTGTCGCCATTCTTGCTCGACGAACTGGTCGCTCCGATAGACCTGCGTGTCCGACGCGTCGATGGCAAGGTCGCGTCACCGAACGAAGCCATGTTGAGTATCGGGGTTTCTGGTGACGGGCTGGGCTGGGCTTCAGGTCGGAGAGCTGGGCGTGCGCATGTCACTTGTTAAAGTATGGGTGAGTGAGCGAGTGCGACTTGCTTATATCGGTGGTGGCGTGAATGTGCTAGTTCATCCCCCCAAAAGCAGAGTGAGTGGGCTGTCAAGGGTTGTGTTTACGTTAAGTGGGGGATCTGATTGGTCCGTTAGGAATGATGTCAACAGACGCGCTTTGTTGCTGTGGCATCAGCTGTCACTACAGATGGACCCTCGGATGAGAAGAAAAACTTCAGCCACAGCAGAGCTGAGCCACAGTCACCCTCCACAAGCCAAGGTGGAGGGGCGGCTTTTGCCTGAGGCTGAAGGAGGCGGGACTTTGTCAAGTGTGGCTAGGCCAACCCAAGAGAGGCATGGACCTTTTTCGGGGCTCCACCCACCTTCGCTAAGTTTTTCGTGCCCTAAGCTGGGCCACATCTCTTGCTTGCTCGTCAATCGAATCTTTTCGCAGCTGGTTGAAAGCGGCTCAGCATCTAACGACTTCTAACCTCAACAGCACCCACCCCGCCCAGTCGACCCGACCGCATCACGACGTCAAGATGGCTACCGAGTTGACCGTCCAGTCCGAGAGGGCTTTCCAGAAGCAGAAGGGTATCTTCCTTAACCAGAAGGTCAAGGCGAAGTCTGCTCGCCCCGGCAAGAGCGGCCGCAGATGGTACAAGGACGTCGGCCTGGGTTTCCGCACCCCTGCCACTGCCATTGAGGGCTCCTACATCGGTACGTTTGCGAGCGAGAGCGGTTGAACTTTGTTGGAGTTTTGCGCGCGATGAAAGGACGACAAATGAATACGACGAAATTTCGCGACGCCCCCCGAGGGCCGCAATCAGCGAGCACACGGCCAGTTGGGGAACGGACTCGAAGATGATTATAAGAGGAGGGAACTATACGACAATCACAACAAGAGAGGAAGCACCACGCGCTGCACGTCGGGAACGGAGTGAACTGCAGAAGATACAGTGGCTAACGAAGGATCGTCTGCAGACAAGAAGTGCCCCTTCACCGGCCAGGTCTCCATCCGCGGTCGTATCCTCACCGGCACCGTCGTTTCCACCAAGATGCACCGCACCCTCATCATCCGCAGAGAATACCTCCACTACATCCCCAAGTACGCCCGTTACGAGAAGCGCCACAAGAACCTCGCCGCCCACGTCTCCCCCGCTTTCCGTGTCGAGGAGGGTGACCAGGTCACCGTTGGCCAGTGCAGACCTCTGAGCAAGACTGTATGTTGCGACTACTATACCAACCATAGCGGCCGCTGGCCGAACCAGCGCCCTCTCCCAGGAGGCAAGTTGACTAACGTTGAATCCAGGTCCGCTTCAACGTCCTGCGTGTCCTTCCCCGCACTGGCAAGGCTGTCAAGAAGTTCAGCAAGTTCTAAATTGGCTCATTGGCATTTACGGCGTGACTGCGGTGTGGGGTTCTTCATTACATACCGGATGGGAGGTCAACAGGAAAACTGCATCCACATGATTGTGTTATAGATGCAGAATCAGAGACCAAATGAATTCGATCAGCCAAACATGTCGGTTGTGAACTAGAGGTTCTTTTTCTCTGGCTGTCTTGGGCACACGATGGGCTTGTGATTTTTGCGGGAACGGAAAACTGCGATACGCCTCAGGTCGAATGAACGAAACAAAATGATAAGGAATGGTTGGGCGTGCAATTGTTGTTTGTGATATAGGGGTATGCTGCCTCCGAATGCCCCTCATACTTGCATCTCGTACATGGCATTTCACTCTGGGACTGACACCGGGAAGGGTGTCCTAGTGGCAGACACGGTCTTAGGAGAACTACCAAGTATTCAACATGCCAGATGCACCGGGATGGGATGTGATGGATAGTATCTGAGCTGTACCTGTCCCATACTGGGAAATCCCAATGAATGAGGCCAACAACAATATCTGAGCAACGTATTTGATGCGCAGTATGAGATGAACCCCAAAACGACTGTGTGCGCAATACAGTGCGAAAGAATCACACACAGTCCTCTTGTGTCTTTCCAAGCATTTGATTGGATTACAGTCGACCACCTTGAAATTCTCCCAGAGCTCCAAGTTTGCGACAAGCAGAGAACCACCAAGCTCCCCAGACAAAACCCCCGGGATCCCACCCCCCCCCCCCCCCAAGAGCTCCCAGCTTCACCTCTCCGGAAAAGCTCACATTTTCGCAATGGGGTGGTTCGACGGCTGGTTCGGATCCGGCGCGGCTGCGACCGACGACCCGTTCAAGTCCCTCGACCCGAAGCTCCGCGAGTTCCTCGAGCGCGAATCTCCGGTCAAGATCCACCAGAAGCAGCAGCAGCAGCAGCAGGCTCAGGACGCCCAGAACAAGAACGAGCGGGCCGCCGAAGCGGCAGCGCACGCGTATGCACAGTCACAACAGGATGCCGCGGAAACAGGAGGTCGGCCAAAGGTGCCCAAGGAGAGCCTGTTCCAGGACGGGCGGTACGCGCACCTGTGGAAGACGTACCGCCCCTACATGGAGATTGAGGCCGAGAACAAGACGGACCACGAGAAGCTCATGGACGTGCTGGAGGGCTACAAGACGCGGAAACACAACATCGGCAAGGCGGCGCTCGAGAACTGCGCGCTCCAGCAGGAGGAGTGGGTGAACTGTATGAAGAGCGGCGAGTGGGAGGACCGACTGCAGATGTGCAGGCATCAGGTGCAGCGGTTCGAGAGGTGTTATACGGTGCAGACGGTAAGTGTGCCCCCCGGGGACTTTTGCTCGTGTCACCGCTGCCGACGAGGGGGGGCGGTTGTTACATGATCGCTAACGCCCCACCGCTAGAGATTCCTCAAGGCCCTGGGCTACCAATCCGTCCACAACCGACCGGCGCAGGTGGAGGAGGATATACAGATGCACGCGGACCGGCTCTACGCGCGCATGATTGAGCAAGAAGAGGCCGCCGAGGCGGCCAAGAAGGAGGGCCTCCCCGCGCCCATGTTCGACCTCGCGATACCCACCTCGCCTGCGGGCGCGGGCCCCGAGGTGAAGCCCAGACCGGATCTGGAGAAGTCGTGGAGGGAGAGGCTGGAGAAGCTGCCTGAGGCGGAGCGGGCGGTCGAGGAGGCGGCGCTGCGGGCGGACCTGCAGGCCAAGGCGGACGTGGCCAAGAACGTGCAAAAGCTGTGGGACGAGCAGGAGAAGGAGAAGGAGAGGCGCAAGGCGGAGGGCAAGGCTACGATTATGGATCGCCTCAGCGGAGCCTTTGGCGGCGGCAAGTGAGAGAGGCGCGGCGTTGCTCTTGGTCACTGTCTACGGGTGGCCGGGAGAGGAGGGGTTTGCTATGTCCGAGATGGCCATAGTTCCTAAGGGCAATTGGCACCGAGCCGTGTACTGTACAAAGGGGTTTGGGTTGTCGGGGTCGGTGGTGCGACTGTCCTTGATGTGACGGTTTCGGCCATTGTAGTAGTGACTGTAGACTTTCTTGTACTTCTAGCAAAGCATTCTTGGAATGCGAAAAACAAAAAATAGCCTACTAATGCCTTATTCTCCCTCCAGCCGAAGCCCTGAATACTCACAACGTGGAACAAGCATTTATTTGAATTCAAGGCGATTCGTCGTCAAAACTGCAGAGTTACCAACTGGCGGTGCACAAAGGGGAGGAACCAAGAACACACTGCTCGTCGTGAGGGCCCCCAGCATCACAATCCCTCGCGGCTTGCCTTTGGCCCCAACAGGTGGCCCATATCAGACGGACGGCCTGAAATTGTGACGTACATTGACAGGACTTCACGAGGCGGACCGAGTCGGAGCAGCCCGTAATTCCCTCAGCAGGGTCAGAGCAGGGTCAGCGCAGGCTCGGTGCACTTCATCCCATCTTGTGCCCCAACGAAAAAAAGAAAAAGCCCAAGGAAGTCCAGCTTCCCACCCCCCTTTCTGGCCCATCGGAGGAGTATAGGCACATGGAAAACTGAGAGTAGAGTTCGCGTGTTTTGGATTATGCTCCAACGGCGCGATCAGCGATTTCTGACGCTCTTCGGTGCGATTTCGACCAAGGGGGTCTCGGCTGCGGCCAGGCTATTTTTTCTCCCTCTCGTCTGACGGAAAAACCCGGAAAGCAGACCGGCCACAAAGACGGTTCTCGAATATGCATAGTATATATATGGCTGCCGCACAAGTGGAGCAGGCGCCCAGACGTGGTGTGATTCCAAAACTTCCCACAACAGATAGAATCATCCAGGCGAGTGTGATGGGTGTGAGCTGTCGTCACCGGGTAACGTCACCGGGCAACCTGGGGGAGATGATGCTCATCGGGCAGTCGAGGTTTTTGTGCAGTGAACCGGTGCCGGCAGAAGATTCGGCAGCCCCCTTGTGAATTAGTATGCTGCGGAACAATCCGTACCTACCGTAGGCAGAGAACAGATTCGGCAGCGCCCGCCGCCCCCCCACCCATTCTTTCGGCACTCGCTTCGCCCAGGGAGGAAGAGAGAAAGAAGAGGGGAGGCCATGAAGAGTGGACGCCACATGCCAAGCTTTCATATGCTCGGGTAGATCTCTTGGCATACACTTGGCAGCCCGGGAAACCACTACCCCTATGGCTAAGAGTTGCCCAGAGCCTCACGTCCTCAACTACGTTCGTTGTTTCTGTTGCACGTCTGAATACAGTCGGTGTTGGAGGCGAGACTAGATGTACATTATCCACGTGAGAGATCTTTTTTCATTTCGATGATATATATCCAACCCAGCTCTAACGGAAGGGTAGCTGGTGGCAGTCCAATTCGCCAAAAACGCCACGGGGGAGAGGGAGACGGACGGGTTAGTCACCGACGCTTGGTGTCTCACTCAGCGTCCACCCTCCCCTCCCCCCAAAGCTTGTATTCGTTTGCTTCCCCCCATGTTTCCCCAATGCACTTTCATAAAATCGTCCTCAACCACGTGTCTAGCAGCAAGACTCGTCGCAGGCGCAGAGGCCGCAGCAGATCTCACAGCCGGCCTCCTCACCACCGCGGAGGCTCATCTCGGGCTGGGGCTCGGCGGACTGTTCACGACAGCATGTCAGTCGGGTGTTCTCATAATCTCTACCAAGTTGGCCCGAAAGGGGCGGGGAAAGGGAGAAAACTCACGGGCTGCTGGGTAACGATGCCGTTGTCGGAGGGGACCTCCATGGGGGCCTGCTGCTGGGGAGCCTCGGGAGCGGGCATGTTGTCGGTTGCGAGAAGGATATGAGGGGTTGGAAAGAGAGGCGGTGGTCTTTGGTATACGGACGATCTCGGAAGGCTTTTGAGTGGTGTAGATGGATATGAAGCTTGATCTTGGCAACGGAATGTCAATGGGGGAGGATGTGCTGTCCCCTCCGGCCTTATGTACTCTTTTCGGTCTACGTAACCCAGCAGATCTCTGCTTGTCAAGCTTCTCTTTCCAGGCTCTTTACCGTCCCTGACTGGAGCAGTCGGCGGCCGAAGATTCCTAACCGCTTTCAACCAGGGTTGTGCACCGCACGCCCCCCTTATCGCCATCGTAGGTACTCCTTCCACCACCCCCAGAAACAACACGGAGCCACCCTTGATCGGATGCAGAACGGCACGATAGTACTTTAAACACCCAATCAGTCGCCCTCACGCACTGGCTGCGCCTTGTTTCCCTTGTCGCTGGCCAGCTGGGAACTAGGGGTCAGGGGGCGGGGAGGGGGTGCGCATGTTGCCGGGTAGGGCAGGTGTATCCTTCCCAGGTAGAAACTTTGACGATGGATCCAGGCGGTGCCGCACATCCGTGATGGAAGTTCATGACACAAGACGTGCGGCTGGTGACAGTAACAATTGGCGAGGAGCCTGGGAGGGGACCTTCGGGGGCGGGGCGGACATCGACACCATGAGGAAGTTACCGGCCACCGCCACATTGGTGGAGAAGTAGCAGTACTCCGCCTGACCACGGCCACACCGACGCGCGTATGGACGGACTTTTTTTTTTTTTTTCAACGGATACCTCAGAGGGTATGAGGAAATTAATCACAAAAAAAGCCGATGGGATGGGTGGCCCAAAAGCAGTCCAACAAGGCTTGCTAGTGACGTCGAACCGGGCATGGGCAACCCAAAACTCGAGACGGTCGCTTACTACGCAGTAAGAGATTGGGGGTCCATTGGGTTCCAGAACGACATCGGCCTGATCGGCGCTCGCTATAGGTGCAGTGGCTGGCTGTGGGGCCAAGCCAAGCAGGGGAATGTCCTGGGTTTACACCTACGCTGCTTATTTTGTTTTTTCCCCTCTTGGGCAAACGAGAGTACTATGCTCAATTGAGGATTAGACTTTGCACATGGCAGTGAGGTGTGATTTTAGTCATTTACCCCATTGTTGGCCAGGAAGGACAAAACAAAGTCATCAGTTAGGCGAGCGACTTTTCATGGGTATCCCCCCAGCCAGAGGCCTCCCGCGCTGTCTTCCTCAACCCCCAAGCCTCCCGAGCATGTCGTAAGTAACAACAACGAACAACAGACCGCCTCGGGGAACCTTGGCCGTGACGTTGTAGAAACAGACTGTCATTGCGTTGGATTAGAAGCACCCTCCTAGCACTCCCCCACACCTTTTTGCCGCTCATCTGCCTTCGAGAGCCACAGCAGCTCGTTCAAGCATAGCATTAAAGTCTTTGATCTGTTTCAGTGTCCCCCCTACACCGCTCTGCGAGCAGGCTTGGTCTGTAATTCTGGATATCAAAATTTCCAGGTTGGCCAGCTCCGCCGTCTTCTTCTCGGCCGGGCCAAGCTCGGGTGCTGCACGACCGCGCTCCACGGCGAGGTCGATGTCATGCATCTGCGAAGATAAGCTCAATTGGTTCTGCGGGCACGCGTCAGAGCTATAAGGCTGAGTTAGAGTGCGACTGAGTGGGCGTACCAATGCTTCTTCCGTCACCTTTTCATGCTTGGTTCTGACGGCATCCTTCCGAAGTGCCACCTGATCCCGCTCAGCTCGGATGCGCATAATTTCGTCCCGAAGTGCGATCCTCTCCTTCTGGACACTACGTACTCGCTTGCGCAAGCTGTGGAGTGCATCGAGGAGGATAGTCTGGACCGGGGTCAGCAACGGCGACTTGGCCTCATATATTTGACACTCACATGCTGGAGGAGGCGGGTTTTCAGCTCTTCCCGGTAGGCTTCCAGAGCTCGGAACTGCACTTGGTACTCCCTCTTGGCGGATTTATCCTGGGCGTTTCGCACACCCTCTTTCAGGGTCTCGAGACTCGTCTCAATCATCTCGTCACACACCTGAGTCAGGACATCGACCGTGTTGACTCCGCTACGTCCAGCAAATGGGATGTCCAAGTTGAGCACATCGGCGTCGTCCTCTTCGCCCTCCGCGACATGCACTCTTTTTGTGAATCGCTGAACGGGGATGGTAACCGACTCACCAGCTCCATCCGTCCCTTGCTTTTTCTTGCGCTTTAGGGCAGCCTTCGGCGAAGTGCCCTTGGCTTTGGAAACTCCCTTTGTTCCTCCTCGCTTCTGTTTCGCAGGGCTCTTTCGCGTTTGCTTTTTCCGTCTTTTGGGCAAGGGCCCGTCGTCGTCGTCGTCGTCGTCGTCGGCTATGGTCGAGTCTGGTTCAGGGGAGTGTGACTTGGGGCTTCTACGTGGTCGTTTCCGTCCTAGCCTTTGGGCTGCCTCGTTTGTGTTCACTTCTTCTGCTAAGCTTTCGTCGTGATATCGCTCTGCTTCGTGTACTTCTTCCACAATTGTTTCCGGTTCCGGCTCCAGCTCTGATGGAGATACTGGCTCAGAGACGGGCGCTGTCCGCTCTTCCAACTCCGCATCGTGATGATACGAGAGCTCAGGAGATCTTGTCTTCCGTAGAGACGTGGTCGTCTGATTTGGCGAAATTCCGTCCGGGCCATCGTCCACAGATGCGGCAGAGTTCCGACTCCCGCGGGAGCTGCGCGTACCAGCTGTATTTCTCCGTACTTTGCGCTCTAAAGGGGAGGATATCGGGACGGTCTCGGTTTCGTTATCCCCGGGCGACAGTGCTTGCTGTAATCTGGCGCTCGATGCGAGAGTACTGCTGGTCGCGATTGTGCGTCGTCGGCCGCTACCTGGCGCATCCAAAGGGCTTTCTTCCACTTCGGTAGGCTCCCCCGTGCCCCTCCTCGACACTGGTGAGACGGTCGGCGCAGACACAGCAGGCCTCGGCGGCGGCAAGGACTCGACTGGCCCAGTGTCATGCTGTTCGATAACGACAGTAGGGCTTTTGGCGGTTTGTGTAGCCGCGAACCGCGCGGATTCGGTAGAGGACCCTTCTTGGAGCTCGTAAGGGTCGTCCTTCCCTGAGGGCTGCCGCGAGGTGAGGCTCGTATCATTCGTCGCTGGGATCGCCGGCCGCGGCGCATCGGTGTCCAGTTTCCGCCTCTTGGCTGACGTGTTCGGTGTCGTTCGGGGTGCCAGTCTCTCCGGGCTGGTCTGGAGCTCGATCCCGGTTGCTGTGAGGTCGTCGCCAAAGTCCAATTGGAACGAAACATCCTCAACCTGGCCATGGCTTTGAATTGTCAGTCGCATTCTTCATGTAAAAATGGACGGGTTGTTCTACCCTGCTCCTCGCATGCGCTGTTGCATGCGCTCCGCTCGGGCTGTCAAACATTGATTAGTCTTTGCTTTGGTGGGGTTCTGCACGCGCCGAGACTCACTGGTCATGGTCGCGGATTATAGAGATGTGATGAGGGCGATAGTGCCCGCGAATTAATCCGACTATGGCTGTAAGATCATCGAAGCCAGTTTGACGTCAAGGATGTGTTGTTGTGGTTCGCAAACGGAGCTTCCAGCTTGAGTCGATAGCAGACAAACGAATAGAGTAGAGGGTCGCGTCGTCTTGATACCGGGTGGGTGTAACACGCGCCTCCCCTTTACGCCACCCATCCCTGCAACATCCTGGTCGTGGTCCGTGCGTCGTCAACAACCTGCCAGCTTGAGATACCCACATTTACAAGTCCGCTTCCCAACCTGTATGTTAATACCACAACAGGTAGGTTTTGTAGATTGATGGAAACAAGCTGTGGCATCGCTCTCTGTAGCGTCTTCTGCATAACAAGACTTGTTTTGGTGGCCTCGACCCTGTTTTTTTTTTTTCAGGATCTCTGTTGTAATTTGAAGTGTGAACCAGGATATCGTCATAGCCAGGAATCAATCGCATTCCAAGTTCTCGAACAAAGACTCCGTACGGTTGCCGAAACATGCTCATCTGCCCTTCGCTTTCGATTTGAGCTCTTCCATATCATCTGCCGTTTTTCGTGGAAAGGACTTCTTGGAAACATTCCTTACCAGGCAGCTCAACCCTGTGAATATTCCACTGATATCCTACGTTTTCTCAACCTGAGGAGGAAAGACAGTTGATCACCAGAGCTCACCCCACCCCCTCGGACAACCTTACATCAAGGGTTCGTAAGTCCTCATAAACATCACCTCTGACTATTCTTTTCTATTGACTCTTCTCTCCTGCGTCTCCTCGCCCCTTCCTCACTGTGAATCTTTGCAGTCCTTTCCATAGCACCTACTCTCACAGTACACTTAAAACCAGGCTTTAGTTACGACCACCTCTTCTACAGCATTACATCTTTACCCACTTCGGTCACTCTACCAACTCCTTTGGCTCTCAACGCGCTCGAGACATCGCAACTCGGGCCAGCACAAAACACTGCCAATCATTATGGCGGAGGTTGAAATGGCAGACGAGACCATCAGAGAGCTTCACCCAGCCTGGGATGCTGCTCTAGTAGTCGCCAACGAAAAGTCATGCAAGAAATTTCATGTTTCTTCTCAAGTTCTGATCATCGCTTCCGAATATTTTAAGGCACTTTTCAGTAATAAATTCCAGGAGGGCATCAAGACCCAAGATGGATTGAAGCCAAACATTCATCTGCACGACGATAACCCAGATGCAATGGATGTCATTCTTTCCATCCTTCACTACGCTTATGACACCGAGTGGTACAAGATTAGCGCTGAAAGCTTTGCGGTCATTGCTACCCATTGCGATAAGTATCGCTGCACTGCGTCGCTCAAGCCGTGGATGGAGAGATGGCTTGCCAATTTCAGCCGCGCTATCGAGGTTCCGGACATTGGTCACCTTCTGATGGCCACTTCCATCATTGGAGAACCGCAAGCTTTTCAGAAGATTTCACGGTTGGCTGTTCTTAGAATGCCTCTCAACCATGACTTCAGCTCCTGGCTTGGAGACCAGACGTTGGCCAATCTTTCTGAGGAGGTCAGAAGTAAGTACATTGAGATATGGTAGCGACATTCCTTATCTAACATTTCTCAGGCTACATAACTTCCAAGATGAAGGAAGTTACCCAGCGCCTCTATTCTCTCTTGCAGGAGACAGTGACTGACTTGGCGTCAAATCAGTCCGACGTCCACCGGATGCACAGTTCCCGCTGCAGCAAGTGCTTTCACGTTTACGAGAAGGGCCGATCATCAGCCTGCCCAGAGTGCCCAGAGTGCCCATTCGAGCAGCCCAGCGCCGGAGATTACCAAGTTTTCTGCTGCTGGGAAACACGCGTCGCAGAATGCACGCATATCTTGACGAAGCACCAGTTCTACCCGGATGAGAAAGCCTGGCGAAAGGGCACTATTCGCGAGATTGCCCGCCGGTTCAGCATGGTCCGGGAGACACGCACTCACAAGTGTGAATTTGACCAGCAATGTCCTCTGAGGAAGCGATTGAGAGAGCTGGATGAGGCGGTGGTCGATGTTATTGGAAGCATCCAGGGCCAGAAGCTAAGTTCTTTCGCCACGGGCAATCCTGACAGCAAGTTCGATGAGGATGGCAAGGACGAGGGCCAGGGCGACGCCAGCTAAGACGGGAAAACTTGTGGCGGCTGCTACACCTGGCCATCTCTTCTGGGCCGGATCCAGTTGCTCGCCATTTGGGCCTCGAGCTTTGACTTTGATATTGACACGGCAGTTCAGCGGTAAAGAGAATGAGACTCGAGGCATTCTGATCGAAACTCTTTCAAATGAATTATTGATGACAATGCCGTAAAGTTCACGATCCTTGCGATCCCGTTCTCTTCTTGGTTCTTTTTCAACATTTCTCCCGAAACTAAGCAGGCAACAAACAGAAAAGAGACAACCTTCACACATATTGAAGTCACTCTCTGCTCACCGTTATGCAGTACCCTGAATGGAACACTATTTGGTACTGAAAACGTGTGCGAGCGTACGCTCACCGTAAAAGGATGCATGTTCGAGACATCCATCTGCCTGATTGCTTCTGGTATAAACCAATATCACCAAGATTTTTTTTGAGGGGGGTTTTCTCCTGGGGTAGGCAGGTTCCACTTCCATTACCGAAAGGCAAGAGCAGCGCTGCGCGACAACCTCTGAGGGAAAGAAGTCATATGAGACTGTATGCTGCCTGCCTTCTGGGCCAGCTGCACATGTCACACATTGCGTGCTTGCCTTCTCCCCTATATGCCTCCTACGGCTGTCGTCTTGTTCATTCACTCAATCGGATGTATTTCATTTATTCAATCCATCCCGTCCATTCCAACCGCGCCGTTTCCAGCTTCTGAAGTCAGTTTCCTGGTCCCCTTTCCACGCCATGGCCTCCCATCAGGACGCGATCGATTGCAGTTCCGATACCGCTCAAGGAAGCAGCCCCGACGTCGACACACCACCCAATGAGGGCACCACCAGTAAGGAGGTTGATATGGCCATGGATACACTTACCACTCGTGCCGAGCCTATCTATCCCGCTGGCGACCTCTTCGTCATTTTGCTCGGCCATGGACAGTCATTCATAGCTGGCTTTCAGTTGTCTTCAAAAGTCTGTAGCGTAGCCTCGAAAACCATGGCTGCATTGATCGATACCACCAACGGCACCCAGGACGGGCGCAAGGTGGCCAAGCTCTACGACTGCGTCGAGCTTGGGGTGGAAGCTTTCCGATGCATCTTATCCGTCTTGCACTACACGAACACCGGCAGCTACAGACATCTTCCAGCCAAGGACCTCTTACAAGTCGCCAAAATCAGCTCAATATTGGATTGTGGCAAGGCCCTCGCGCCGTGGGTCTGTCTGTGGTGTGACTCGATACTCCAGGAGATAGCCGGCCACGAACAACCGAAGGCGGAGGAGCTGGGCATGCTGCTAAGTTCGGCAATCGCCTTCAAGGCGGAAGAGGTTGTTGTCAAGTTGGTGGCATTTGCTACCCGAAGCCTTCCGCTCAGTTTCCGCGAAAAATGGACGAATAACCAAGACCTCGAGGATTTGCATGAGAACAAATCTCTCAGTAAGATGCCAACCTCACCCCCAAACCCTTCTTTAATCCTTTTCTTCTCCATAGCTCCTCGGATACCAAACACGCGGCATTGAAACCTAGAAGATTGCATAGGCTGACGAGTTGTGACCGCAGATGGATTACACAAGAACGTGTCGATGTTGTTCTCTTGCACCATCGACCTTATCCACTCCATTGAAGGCGTCTTGAGTAGCCGAGGCCAAGTGTACACCACCGGCCGCAAGCTCTGTCCAAGTTGCGGCCGACGTCATCCAGTCACCGCCAAAAAGTGTCACCCATGCAACGAGATTATCCTTTGGTCGGAACTCTGCACCAAGCAGCATCGCATCGGCGAATACTTCAGGGTTCTTACCGACAAAAGGCTGTGGCCCCTAAGCATCCTTCGCAAGGATGACGCTTCGATATCGCTGATTGTGCAGCGCGTCACCAGTATGTCACTCAATATCCCTCATAGTTGTGGAGGTGGAACGAAGTGTCCCCTGCATGTCCACATCAACGGTCTGTCGCCTAAAGTCAAGCGCACTGTGGAGGGGGTCATGTCAGGCGTAGAGCAAGGAGGTGAAGGCAAAGTTCAAGGGGATGGTGACGGAGACAATGGTGTTGATGCCGCTGGAAGCAGCAACGACGACGTTGCCAACTGAGGCAGGGTGTGATGCATGATGCTGGGAGGGCAGTGGTGGGGACTATGGTGACAGAGGACCTAATGAATGAGATACATCACAAGAAGCATGGAATAGAGCATGTTGACATCGAAAACGCAGTTCTAACGCTGTCTTTTATTTACCTTGTTTGCTGAAATCGGAGTCTTGGGTATCCCCAAACGCCAAACATGAACACTCACACTTTGGGTTTATCGCGAACCGTATGCCCCCCGTTACACAACCTGAACGCCCGATAAGTTTCTGCACCAACTGTGAAGCCCGTACATTCCCACATAGTCTCTCATAGCTCGTCGTTGGAAACCCACTCCATCTTGTGGTCGATAAATTTGTGGCTGGGATAAGCGTCAGAAACATGCAGTGTGGAGTTGCTGTTTTTGGAAAACTCACTCCTTAAACTCCCCGTCCGTCAAGGCCTTCTCCCCGTACTCGGAAATAAGCATCTCTTTGTACTTGTACGGGATCTTAGCCTTGACACCCTCAAAGGTGGTGTCCAACAGTGGGTGAAGATACGTGTTGCGATCCTTATACCCGCTTTCGGAGGCCAGAGCACCGACGCCCTCCTCGGCGGTGACGTCGATGAAGAGACCGCTGTCCATGTCGATCCAGCGGGCATCAGCCTCGTTGTCCTTGTGGACGTAGTTTGGGTTCACCTCGAGCTGGAAGAAGCGGCCGTCCGGGATGGAAGAATACTTGTAGTAATAAGTCGTCATATTGTAGTAGGCGGCGAGAAATTTGATGCCATTTTCTGTGACTTGAACGTCTGCGGTCGAGGCCCAGGGGAGAATCTAGGCTGTTAGTACTTTGACTGGGAAGAGGGCGCGAAGCTCTTGAAGCCTTGGTCTGGGGAAAGGGACGAGAAACGAACTTGTTTGTTCCACCACCATCCCAGGAGGGAGCCGTGCATGAGCCAGGTCCGGACACCCAGGTCGTTGAGGGTCGCCAGATAGGTCTGGGCCAAGACCTTGAGGGCGTCGTGCTCAGCCGTTTCATTCAGCGGCTTGGAGGCGAAGCGCTCGTCATAGCGTGCAGAGAAGCTGTTGAGGACCGGTCAATACGGTAAATGTCTAACAACATTGAAAAGATGTTTGTTGCAGGGTGTAGAGTTTCGGGATAGCCGCTTCGGTCCATCCCGTCGGCGTTTCTCGTCTCAAACATAGACAAGATGATGCGAGGGGATTATTCGACGACATACCTCGCTTGGTGGAAATAGTTTGCCGGCCGGCTTCGCGCTTCCTTGGGTGCTGCCGCCACCGCATTCTCGGAAGTAGATGAAGCCGGAGATCTGGCTTGGATCGGGGTGGCCTGAGCCATTATGATGCCGGCGACGATCGCCGAGAGGAGGCGTCCGATATGCATGTTTGGCTTGTTACTTTGGGGCTCACGAGAAGTCGGCGCTTGTTGGATCCCTGGAGTTGCCGTCTCGGGTTTAGAAACCGCGAGGGCGGCACGGTTCTGTCGTCTGTTGGACTTGGTTATTTGTTTCCCCGTATGGCATGGCTGGGCAAAACGTCATCGAAGGCTCAACGCCCGTTCGATCCTTCCACCTCAGTTTCTGCAGCAACAAATCAGGAAGGCGTAGTGAGTTGAGTTGACAGTGGTGTCGAAGTTTGTCTCACGTAATAAATCAAGTTGTTGAAAGTCTCTTAAGAATATATCAAACAAATAAATAAGTCGTACCAACAAACAGCGGGAGACACCCAACGGCCCAGAAAGGGGCCCGTTTGGTTTTTCTACACATCCGTTATGCACCAGAGGGAGGGGCCAAATGATTCATGCCAGGGGCTGGAAGTGGTGGGCGGTTGCCCAACCCAACAAGATCTGCGACGTGATATGCGCCTTTTCGACACACCGTGTGCCATCAGATATCGAACGAGAATGTACGCGCAAGTGGTGACCAAATCTTAGCCTCCGGATCCCAGCAGCGAGCTGCAAGCCCCCGGCGCTCCTCCAGAGTGGTGGCGTAACAACAGGGCAGAGCAAAACCTCCACCATCGGCATTGCGGCATTGCGGCATTGCATATAGACAACCAACGGACCACACAGTGTTGCAACCAACGAATATATGGGTCTACATGCATGAATAATTCTGTGCTTTAGATAGCAACGGGGGCCCGAGATACCCGCTGACGAGGAAACGCGTCTAGGTAAGTACGCCTCTTGGCACTTGGATGGCTGGGCCGAGTCATGATGCTTCCACTGGCGCTGTCGTTGGTGCCGACCCGTTGCTCCGCACCAGAGCTATCGCGGACGGCCCTTGCAAGGAAAGCTCCGTAGTTCGAGCTGCCTACATCCCGGGGCCATTTTTGAAATTGATGCTGCGTGTCCGCTGACGACGTCTGCTGCCGCGCATGGCGATGTGCTGAAAACTGAGGCTCAAAGGCGCCTGAACCGGTAATCTCCCCGCTGCGGGTGTCTCCCGAATATGAAGGCATTTGTCCGAAGAACAGCGTTCCGCTTGAACCAGGATGTCCGCGTCTATGTCACTTCGGGACCTTTGCTTGCAAACGCACGCAGAGTGTCGGCTTGACTGACAGTCGTGTTGCTGCTTTTGCCAGGTTTTACGACATCGTATGGGGGGACATTACATGCTTCTCTGAAATCGAGCTGTCATCCCACGTCGACCGTCTTTCTTAACTTCCACACGACAAGCTTCATTTCCAAGTTTGCACGCGGACTGTTATGCTCCCGCTTGGACGCATAAAAAAAAGCAAAAAAGGTCCATCGTACCCAAACCCTTAAAACGTCAATGTAGAAGCTCGTGACTAGGCCCGACCTTGGAGTCGGCTGCTGCCAAAGGTGCAGCATTGCCAGCAGTCCGCGTGTCGAGCTAGACGGGTCGTCGGAACCGATAACACCATCACATACCTAGGTATCTAACATAACCGTCAAGACGAGCTGACCTGGGCTGCTGTTAGGTGGCAGGCGTCTTGGCAGGCACACTGTCCGCTGTCCAAATAGCTCATAGGGAAACCAAGGGTAAAGCGGCCGCAACGTTCGGCCGGCTACCAACGGGACGGGACACGGAAGCAAGCGAGACAAGGGGATCGACTGCCCATCCAAATGGGGTTAAGGCCCCTTCCATGACCACTCTGCAACATATCATCAACCTGCTACCGGTAGATCTACTATGCGGAAACAAAGAGATCCCCTTGCATTTCAAAAATAGACGTTTTAAGCCCGCGGTAGCTGCTCTTCCAAACAAAGAATAGATGGCGGCCTCCAGCTTTGAGCTTTGTCCAAGGCCAATACCCATCCGAGACCTTTGTCGAGAGCTGCGGCGCAATCGCCTTCGACCTGTCCAAGGAACCCGCGGAGGTCTGCCTGCTGCGCTACTTGGCCACGGACGAATGGCTCCTCGCCAAGGGCAGACGCAACTGCGGCGAGTCCAGGCACGAGTCGGCGCTACGGGAGGTCCTGGAAGAGACGGGCTTCCGCTGTAGGCTTCTGCCTGTCGACATGGTCACGCGGGCGCCGGGGCCAGATGACGATGCCGACGCAGCGGACGCGGCCACTGCGCGTCGAGCGATCACGGAGCCGTTCATGTTGACGACGAGGAGCCTGGACGGAGGAGCCGGGGTGAAACTCATTTGGTGGTACGTCGGCGCCGTCGAAGGCGACAACGGGCCTAGGGAGGGCACGGAGGGTGGGGAGACACAGTTCGAAGCCAGGCTTTTTGGCTGCGATGAAGCTGTTGAGAAGCTGACATTCAAGTCTGACCGTGAGATCCTTACGAGGGCCATTGATCTGGTCAAGAAGACGATCTCCTAGTCGCAGCAACCTGGTAGTGTACCCATCCGTAGTTTCGAAGATGCTCGAGGAACGATCGTCTCATGCCCCCGCATGACACTGCCCGCATTTCTTGACTCGGTACAGGCTTCGCAATGCGTGTGCAGACAGGTACCGACTGGGGAAATCCACGTCCTCGATGGCGCTATCCGCCTCCCCTGTTTGGGGGGGTTGCATAAGTGGACCTGTCAGCCCTGGACCAATCAATGGCCTCGGTCGGGGCGCTACGTGGCTTGGGGTTCCGGGCTGTCGTCAACTTCCCCCAGCACAGATAAGGCTCTGGCTCGAGCGGATAAGGCCAGCTGGACAGCTACAGCTGAAGGAGTGGTGTGGGCAGCCCGCGCGGCGTATGGACTGCGGCAACTGACAAGCCTCACCTCCGCATTCCACCTCGAACATCCCTCAGTCTCGATTGTCTCTTACGTCGTGTAGCCATCCTGATTTGATCCCTTCCCAAGCTCCGTTGAAGGAAACCGACACCACCCGGAGCCATCATCCGAACATACAAACTCCCATTCCGTGGGCCAGCTCGCCGTCTCGGGTGACGTGAAACGGAGCGGCCCTCACCACCGTCCGTTGCTGTCTGTTTGCGTGTCGCAACCGCATCTACCGAGTACTCCCCTCTCTCGCCTCATTACAAACTTTCCGACCGACCGGCATACACTGGGAGCTCGACTTCCAATTCAGCACCATGACTGCGTGGAACGTAAGTGCCTCGACGCCGACAGTCGTCCTCCGAAGCGGCTCGCTGACTCGCTCGTTCAGGTGTTCCGATACATGGGAGACATCTCCCACCTCCTGTCAAAATGCATCCTGATGTTTGCGATACACCGCAACAGGAGTGCTGAGGGTACGTTGGCGAGACCGTCTGGGTGAATCGAATCTATGCTGACCGAGTGTGTGTGTGTGTGTGCGCGCGCGCGCAGGCGTCTCTCTCATTACTCAAGGCCTGTACGCCATCGTCTTCTGCACACGCTACCTCGATATATTCACCGTCCAGCCACTATGGAACTTCCTATTCAAAATCTTCTACATCTCGTCATCGTTCTACATCATCGCAGCGATGCAGTGGATCTTCCCTCGCACCAGAGAGCGTGAGATCTCCTGGAAGGTCGGCGCTGGTGCCTTTGCCGGCTCGCTGCTCTTGTCTCCTTTCGTCATGCTCATCTTCGAGAGCTGGTGGAGCTTCCAAGTCGTAAGTCACCAGGTCTGCGCAGTGGCCTCCAGCCAGGCTTTTGCTAACATTCGCCCGTCAGTGGCTTTGGGACTTCTCCCAGATCCTCGAGTCTGTCTGCGTCTTGCCTCAGCTCCTCCTGCTCCGGCAAACGACAGTCCCGACCGTCATCGACTCCTTCTACCTCTTAACTCTTGGCTCCTACCGTGCCTTCTACCTCATCGGCTGGATCTCCCGTGAGCTCGACATCAATGACAAGGCCCCGAACACCGTCTCCGTCATCTTCGGCATCATCCAGACGGCCCTCTACGTCGACTTTGCCTGGGTATACTACACCCGCCAGCGTGTTAAGCTCCGCAACGGCGGCGTCGTCGACGCCGACGACATGCGCCGCGGCTGGTTGCTCAACAGGATCTTCGGCAAGCGCATCGACGTGCAGTCTGACGACGAGGAGAGTGCACCGGCACTAGGCGACAACGAGGGCCAGACTCGCCGGGGTGGCCGGCCCAAGTGGGGCGCCCGCGGCATCTCCGTCAGCGCCGACGAGGGCGTCCTAGACACTGAGAGGGATAACCAGCGCCGGGCCGAGGAGCTCGACGGCGTTGTTGACCCCGACGCCAAGATGCAGGACCCCGATGAGCTCGCCCGTGTGCTGGACGACGAGGACGACGATGACCAGAACCACGCGGCCGGTAGCAGCGGCGCACCCCATGGAATCAATAACGGTTCGGAGTGGCGCGCCTAGGCTTTGGACCAGGAGACGGCTTCTCTACGAGTAGGCACCGTTGCGCTGCCGAGGTCGGCTGGATAATGGCTCTGAGATAGATACCGGGACGACGTGCTCGGATAGCGACGAACAATTTAGTTATGAAGTGGGTTGAGAGAACGCACGCATGCATGGATGCATTCGCGCCACGGTTTGGTTTCTTGTTGGGCTTAAAACGTCCAGCAAACAGGGTCTTGATGTCGAATTGACCATCCAACGGGAAACCTAGACATGGGTTCTCGGAAAAGTTCAAGAGATAGTTATAGTTGTACGTTTACATTTTGTGAGAGGTTCAATCAAGACGAAGTGTTTCTTCATGGGTATATATGTATACATGTGTATATGTGTAAAAGATCCTATGGATTGTTGTCTCGTTGACTTCCCGCCACGTGTGTACTCTGCCCCTTTCTGCTGCGTACATGTTGGCAGCAGTCACGCAAGGCCGGTTGGTTGTTTCAAGGTTGAGGACCTTTGAGCTAACCAATCCGAAGTAGCCATTTTGTGAAGGGCGTACCGTTTTCCCTTTCTCCGTCCCTGAGCCGCCGGCAGTCCAGCGAATTCGGAGGTGATATGCCTCGATGCTCCCACCGTGGCTCGCCGTCGAATATGGACGACGCGCAAGTCCGCAGGCTTTGGAAACCGCTTCCGTGAGTCCTGCCTTCGTATTAAAATGGAGGATGATCTCCAAGTACACACCTCGAAAAGAAGAAAACAAGAAAAAAAAACATTATCCGTTGCAACGCTCCGTTTGTGCTATCGCCGTTGCTGTTGTTGATACTGTTGCCCTGTTTCGCACTAAGGCTTTCTGTATCAAAAATAACGCCTAGGGGCCTGAAGCCTATCGGGAAACCCCCTCGCCCTCCTCTCGGGAACAAAAGCTCCCCACCAAAAGAAGGAATCGCCCCGATGTGCATTGAAGAAAAAGACTTTCCGGTTCCCGGGTTTCCCCCGCCAAAAGTCCACATGTTTTTCATCATCCAGTCGTGACAGTCGCATTAGGGGCGATCTCAATGTTTCCCCCAAACGCCAGGATCTGCTCGACGATCGTCATGCGCGTCCAGTCGCCGGTGAGCACCGCGCTGTCGACGTCGAAGCCGCCGGCCGCCGTCGTCGCGTTCACCCCCGTGGCGTTCTTGAGGTGGCAGAACTGCGCGGCACCCTTGACGAGCGCAACGCCGATGCAGATGCCGCCCCCGTCGAGGAAGACGTCATCGCCGACGGCATCGCTGTACCCCTGGTTGTACTGCGCGCATAGCGTCATGCAGGTAAGCATGTCCGGAACGGTCATGACGAGGATGTCGCGCAGTTGCGGGTTGATGCCCTGGCGCTGCGGGTAGAAGGTGTTACACAGGACGTCGAAGGACATGACCTGGTCGTTGTTGAAGCGGATGGGTGAGCCTGAAGCGTCATAGGGCGTCACGCTCGTATTTACGCCCGGCGTCGGCTGGGGGCAGTACGGGTTGATTGGGGCCGGCGAGGGGACGCCGAGAATCTGGGTGACAGGTTGGGGCCCGTTCGAGTTGTCGTTCAAGCGTCTGGTGAAGGCGCGGGGCTATCCGTCAGCCCGAGGCTGAAGAGGAACGAACGGTCGGGAGGACGGTCGGGGGAGAGTATAAAAAAAACGAGGGTCATGAGAGAAGACCTCGTTCATCAGACGTACCGGTTGGCCAAACCTAGCGCCAAACCGACGGCAATGGCAACGCCGACGATGATGACTCCCAGTGCCACTGCGGCCCAGAACCGGAACACAGTAAGGCCCAAGATGGTTTTTCTCGGCTTCCCATCGTCCGCTCTGTCCCTCTCGAACCTCTGCCTCCAACCCGTCAGCATTCCCTGCTGCTGCCGTTCGGGATCGGATGGCGCCATTGGCGGCGCCACTGCCGGTGCCAGGTTGCGTCGTCCGGCGGTCGGAGCGACAGGTGCCTCGGAGCTGATCCTCGACTCTGAGTACAGTGGCGTCGCATCTGGAATCCCTCGGAGGTGGGCGTCCTGGGAATACGAGTGCTGCGGAAACGACTCGATCTGCCGACTCTCAGGTGAACCTGATGGCGATTGGTCGTCATGGCCCGGCAGCGACGTCGGGTCGATGATGACGGTTCCGGGCTGGGGCCGCCGCTCATGGGTCGGAATTATGAACTTGTGCTTCTCTTCTTCCATTCTGTCATCGCAAGCCACGCCCGCGGCGGGGCGGGAAGGACCTGGGGGGGATAGTCTCGGTCCGCCTCAAAGGCAATGTCGGCCTTGGTCTCTGCGTCTCCTCCCCTCGCTTTCTTCCAAGCCTCTCACTCTCTCCGTACAGTGTTGTTTCCCCAAGGATGCCCAGCAGCTCACTGATGCATGCAGGGTTCCGCAGATAAGATTCGACAAGACCACGGGCCGCGGCTGCAGATGCTTGTGTTGTTTTGCTGTCTCTTACTGAGGAGGATGGAAGCAGAGTTGCAATTGAGGGCGAGCCACGGCCGTTCGTTCAGATTGACGGTCCAGTCGTATGGGAAGAGAGGATAACTTGTGAATAGGGAAAACAGGCGGGAGATGGGGAAGAGTGCTAGATAGGTTGACGGCAAACAAGAGATGGCGGGGGGGCAAAGAGGCACCGGCAGTCGCTTAGAGGTGCAATGAATCCAGGAAAGGAAATGCAACGTGGAGATGGGGCGAGGTTGATGGTCGGCTCAAGTACCTACGGTTAGACATCCACCCCTTCTCGACTTTCTCGCATCTCTTTCCAAACACTCCACTCGGAAGCCGTACCTTTTACGTATCCCAGGCGATTCCAATGGGGGGGGGGGGGGCGCAAGTGCTTTCTCGGGGTGGGGGGACGAGGGAAGAGCCAAAAGCTGGGATCAAGGTCGCCTCGGGCGTTCCCCGGACAGGGGCGGATGGATGAGCAGTCTGTTTCCTTCTCTCGCCCCCTTCTCACTCGAGCCCTGAGTGAGCTTGGGAGCCTGAAGGCTGCGGGCGCCTGGCTCTGCACTGGAAAAAAAGCGACTTTTAGAGATGTGGCGGTAGCCGATATAGTACAGTGGAACCAAATGACATGGGTACCATGGATGGGCAAAAAGGGAAACAGACGGCCTGAATCTGCCATGACGAAAACATGCACAGTTGAACCCCACGAAAAACAAACGAGTGTGTGCGTATGTTCAATGTAGACTTCCACAACGCGCGGCGCCCCGGCTGCTTCTCGGGCAATTGATCGACCAGAATCAAATTTTAATACGGTCCTGCGAGGAGAGACCCAAAAGGCGTTTGCTATGCACATGGTCAGGTTCTGAAGCGTCTTTGGCCTTTGGGTTCTCAGTCGGCATTCGCAAGCGATGGTCATGTCATCAAGGGGGGGGGGGGCTGCAATATTGTACCTGTACACTCCATGACTCCCCGCCACCGGTGCAATCGATCATCCTCACACCTTGCGTGAAAAGGGGAGCTCGTCCGGGCTCCCACTCGGGGAAAATGTGGAGGTCTCCACGCCTGCGGTCCGCTGAGCTACTGGCATTTGTTTCGGGGTGTATAGGCTTCCAATTTGACGGGAGTCGGTTCGGTTCGCCTTTGATGATCGAGAAGACGTTTGGTCCGATAGGGAAGGAACAACGCCCGCAGACCATCGCGAGGGCGGGCTGACGTTGAGCGGAAGTCGTTGGATTTCTTCCGTGGGGATGCTGGTCGAGAGAGATGCTTAGTTAACAGCAGCGAGGAAAGTTTGCAGACTGGCACAGACTCGAGGATCACGAGGTCCGGCGAAATTTGTCGGCGAAAATCCGGAGTCCCCGACCGACCCTGCGGCGTACATGACTGGGGGAAAGGTAAGGTCTTTTCATCTCGGAGGCATTGTGGATTTATTTGGACAACGTGGTAGGGCCGACGTCTCTCCACGCGGAGAGGGCGGATTGTCCCGCCGACAGACCTTTCTTTCTTTCTTTCTTTTCTATTTTTTTATTTTTATTTTTTCGGGTTCCGTGTGGATTCCGGAGTGCCATCCTTAACTTCTTTCGCGAAATGAATTCCGAATCGGGGCTATGCGGTGGTCTGCCAAGATCCAAGAGCATAACCGGCAAAAAACTGACACGATCATGACTGTCTTTCATGTTGATCCCAACCAGGTTGGCTTGCAGCGCTTACCGGCCGCAGGGAATTCCGCGGTCAAGAAAGACCCGCTTAATTCTCTATACCTTGTGTTGGGCTTTTCGGGTTCCAAGCTTTCACGCACCTTGCTAGCCGCGACGCCGAGTCACTTTCATGTACATCGGTAACCATCTCTGTTTCCATTAACGACCGATGAAGCAGCTTCCTTAGTATCTCGTTCTCCTTGAGCTGATGACCGGTGACCGAGATAAGATTCTGCGTTACTTTTCTCCCAGGCCATCATCGACTCCTTAAGCCCCTGAGAAGAACTGTAGATGAAGCAAACCGGGGACGCGAAAGCCCGATAATGCAACAAATCCAAGGCACCTTCGCAGACTCCTCGAAGCAGTGCCCAACGGGTTTGAGTCGATGAAGCTCGTCGTCCTCTCCACCCGCAGCCCCCTCGCCCCGAGTTATGCTGTGAATAAGTCAGAAGACGTCCACAATTGATAGTCTAGACTATCTCAGAAAGCCACTCTTCATCTCGAGCAGTAGTTGGCCTTCGGGGCCGGGTCCATACGATACTGATCCCTACACAGCTTTTCCTCTCCAGCTTGGCATGTCATGGACCTATACTGAACACCATATCCGTACCCGAAGTACTCTACCGAGTCGAAAGTCATCGTGATTCCTTGTCAGCCTTCACTCGCAGTCATTGTCGAGAGGTGGTTGTTGTGCGCCGTCTCCCACGGCCCGAACGACCCCAGTCTTGTTTACCAGTATCAGTATATCGAGTCTGTATGTCGCCATGCATCTTCAACCCGCTGCTGTAGCTCTAACGTCCACCGGGCTCGCGAGATCCGTTCTGAATAGCCCGTACGTTGTCCGCTGACGCGAAGTTGTCGCCCAGTCCGCAGGCCGAGGTCTCACGCTGTACCAAAGACTACGGCGCTCGGGGCAGCGGGAGCATAGTGAGGATCCTGGAAGTGCAATGGAGGTACTGATCGCTGTTTAGATGTGCATGACGGTCAATGAAATTATAAGCGTATAGCAAATATATTCATTACCATGTCAAGCAGTGAACGTTGCAAGAAAAAAACAAGTCTTTTCACGATTGTCATGTCCTCCTACCAAATGCGATTTTGTATAATTTCTACTAACCACGCCCAAGAACCACTCTACCCATAAGAAGAGCACCTTTAGCCGTGGCTCACCAAGAGACGGATGGCACCGACACAAGAATGGCAACAGGCCAAGTCAGCCTTGAAGGGAAACCAGGGCACCTCTTCAGCACCGTCGGAACATCACATGTAAGGCCTCGTGGCCCCCCCTCCCCGCGTAGGCTGTGAGACATGCATCAAGTCCGGGCGGGCCAACGTCCCGGGGCGGCACGCACCTTGGGCTGCCGAAGCTGTGGATTGCCCGCTCGCCCGGGGAAGGGATAATGTGGCTACTGGGAGCCCCGACGGTCGTGTGAAAGAAGCCCGAGAAAGTGGTCCGAGTTTCCGATTCATAGACTTGTCACAATGCGTCGTGCTCGTTTTGACTGGCTAGGATGACAGCAAGGCACCCGTGCCATCCGATGGTCGTCACCCCGCGAACTCATTACTGGCCACCCCAGAACCGCTACCCAAGGTCAGAGGGCGCCCTTCTATCCATGCAAGACCGCGCTGGGGGCACATGACACAGCGCGCCGCGCCCCAGGAACGGGAAACGAAATGCTTTGTACATTGATAAAAGTACGTATGATAGAAACAACCCATATTCGAAGCGGCAAAAGAAATGTCTGCGCTACAACCACCCTGGCCGTTTGTACCCGTCCGTCCGACCTGCACCCGTTTTCAGCCATGGGTCCTTCTGGCTAGCCCGAGGTATCTTGACCACGTGTAACTCCTGTAGATGTAAGAAAGTTGAAGAAGCCAAATCAATGAACGAAGCGCCGCTCGAATTCGTCGAAAAGCAAGGGACTGATTTCGTCGCTGCTCATACCCTCGACCTCCCAGAGAACGCCCTTCTTGTCATAGTGTTCGAGAAGGGGCTCGCTCGTCTCCTGAAACTTGCGGAAACGCTCCCTGTAGACCGCCTCGGTGTCGTCCGAGCGCTGTGTGAGGGGCTCTCCGGTGACATCGTCCTTGCCGGGCACCATCGGGGCGTTGAAAGTTGTGTTGTACACACGACCCGAGGGCTCATGGACCCAGCGGCCGGAAATGCGCTCCATCACCACGTGGAATGGGGTCTTTAGAGAGACGACCAGATTGATGGGGATGAGCTTGTCGCAAACCGCAGCTTGGGTTGCCGTCCTGGGGAAACCGTCAAGAATGAAAGAGGCCGCAGGATCCTCGGAGGCTTCAGGGGCAGAGTGGTTCTCGAGCACGCCCGAGGATGTCACCCAGTCGTCCATGTGCTCTTCGTATATCGAGTCCACCGCGGCCGAGGAGGACGAGAGCGTCATGACCTGGGGCCTTCTGCGGCTGTTGAGCAACCACCCGTTCTTGTACATTTCGTTGGAGATCAGGCGCATAATCAGATCATCGGCGACCAGTCCGCCTGACTTCATAGTGTTCTCGACCTTGATGCCTGCGATGATGATAGGTTAACGAGGGCATGACGGCCGGCGTAGCGGGAGCATGCGGCACTCACCGAGAGGGGTCCGGTGCTTGACATTGTTGCGAAGCAGGTCCCCCGTGCTGATGGACTGGATTTGCGGAAAGCGTTGGAGGAGCCGTTCAGACTGTGTTCCTTTCCCAACACCCGGGGCACCAACGAGAATGACGCGGGCGGCTTTGCGGAGTCTCATAGTATACGGCGAGTCACTGGGCGGTTGGAGCAGGCGACGATTGACTTGGGAGTGACTGAGATGGGGGCTGTGTGGGGTGAAGAGAGACGCAAGGAGGTAGCTTCGAAATTGGCTGGTAAACTGGGTTGCTTGTCCCAAGACGTGCGGGCAAGAGGAACGAATCGCAATGGCGAGACCCAAGCGAAATCGTGGTCGGGGGAAGTTTAGGAGATACCCATGGCTCTACGACAAGGACGGACGTTGGTATATGGGGACAATCTGAGGGAGAAGAAAAAGAGAAGAGGGAGAGAAGAGTAAGAGAGCACCAGGAATCGAGGTCGTGCAAGGAATGCCGAGAAGGGAGGGTGGAGAAGATAGGTAGAGCCGCGGTGGTGGGATGCGCAGGTGCAGTGACTGGGGTGGGTGCTGGCGCGCACCTCGGACTGGGGATGCTTGGAAATCGGTCGATGGGCGGCGGGCGGGATGGGCGTTGAGGAGGAGGAGGAGGAGGAGGAGGCGGCGGCGGCGCACGATTCTGTGTGGACAGTCCGATAGGTATTAGGTAGTGGACTGTGGGCGTGTGTGTGGTGTGAGGTGCGTAGTGCTAGGTACATAGGTAGATACCTACCTAACTACCTACCTAGGTAGGTAGGTACGCCCCTAGTCTATTGCGTAGGCACCTGGGCTGACGGCCGGATATCTGGAAGTTGGCTGTGCGCTTCGCTGGTGTTATCCTCCACCGGCGAGCCGTTGACGGGGCGCCTTCAGCGAGTGTGCTGTGCTTATGCGGGCCTTGGTGGGGGTCGCGATCCCCTTTGTCCCTTGTGAACGACGCGCCTGCTGGACCCTTTCCAAGCGACCTCCCTCTCTTCTCTGGGTCGACCGGTCTTAGGATGGAAAGTCCGGGGAAAGCACAGTGCCGTTATCGCTTTCGAGGAGGAGAACAGCGCGCACGGAGATAATGGGGATGGGGTCCGTACTCGGAGCATACCTCTTGTTCGTTCAGACAAGCTCGTCCGTTGCCAGCTGGCACAAAAACACACCGGCTGAGACCTCCGACCCCTCATTTAATGACGGGTTTTTGTGAGGTATCCCGCCAAAACGTGTCAAGTGGAGTTCACCGAAAAATCGAAATAAATCAGGGAGCACAATTGTTGAGGCGGTTCCCAAGTCCTTTGCCAGTAGGTACCCAGTGTGCTAGTGTACTTAGAGCCGCTGCCGACCGAATTCACAAAGGCACATTCCGAACTCGCATCTCATCGCTTTACGACGCTATTGTTTCCCTGGCGTTTCTTACCCTCGTTTCTTACCCTCAGCCCCTAAATCAGAAAACAATGAATGGTTGATGTGGCCCGGCGGCGAGAATAAATAAATACAGAGCCTGTCACAATCCTGCGCCATTTGGGGGCATACAATCTGTGTTGTGTCTTGGACACTGACGACAAGGAGTACAAGTCATGATGACCGGTCCGAGTCAAAACACAAATTCTCTCCTTCTGGCGGCCCGTCAATGACACGGATACAATGGATGAAGTAAGCATCCGTACAGCCAGAACCCCTGTGCCAAATGACCTGATATTTTCCACTCCGAGCTGGCAGACTCTGACTAGCCCACGTCGGTCTTGACAAGGTCAATCAATACTTTCAATCAGTCCAGTATTACATACATATTTATGGTGCTATGCTGTCACCGACACGGGTCAAAGGTACAATTTGCACAGTCCAGACGCTCCAGAAGATTGAGCTCCCAGTAGCTAAGGCCAGGGCGACCCACCGATCTACAGGATATGGCCGTCTGCTTGGCTATCCATGTGGCGATGTGTGACGGACGGACGAATGAACGGATGCAACAGGGGCGAAAAGCGGAGGTCCCGGACTGCCAAAGTGGCACGGGCTTACCTAGGCTGCGTACGTACCCAGGTGCAAACGATTGCTGATGCCGTTTCTGGCCCCTCTCTCTGCCAGCGAGGCGAAAGCGAGAATCCCGTGCCGTGAGCGAGAAGGCAAGAAAAACTCGTGATCTTGCACGTGCTGTTTCCGCAGGTCCCTGGCATCCCCCCCCCGGTCGACTATGAGTGGTTTCGGAAAGCCAGACAGGCCGTAGTAGCATTCCATTTGATGCGATCAGTTGCCCTCCATTCCAGAATTCTTGAGCCGTTTCGCATCACAGTACATCTTCCTCTCCTTCATCTTTTGTCTTTACTTGTAGTATTACTGCACACTCAAAAAATAATCGCCCATGTTCATTGCTCCTCCGTAGTTCGTTCACTATTTACAACAACTCACTCATCCACCCTATCTACCTGCCATCCCAACCGCTGCAGAATGAGCGCTTCCGCCAGTGTCGCTCGTCGGGCGGCGATTGCCAACCCGTTTCTAGGCAATGGTAAGTAAGCCCGTTTCCTGCCTATGCTTTCTGCCCGCTCGCTCTCCCTCCCTTCTCCGTGTTGCTCTGCCCTGGGGTTACTTTGCTCCTCTTTTCTGACCTCTTGCAGCGCGTGCTCTCTCTAGCCTTGGTGTTTCGTCAGCTGTGCTCGGCCGAAACGCAAGGCATCTTCCTCGCCGTGTAACCGCCCTCGCGCTCCTTTTGCCTGTCCGCCATTTGGGTACCGATCATCACAACCACGGCCAGCCGTCTGGCCCGCCACCGGGCTTCAACGTCGCAGAGGCTAAGAAGCCCTTGCCCAAGGAAAGCACCTCGGCGGCCAAGAGCGACTTGAAGCCAACAAACGGTTCCAGCGATGCGGCACAGAACGAGAAGTCATCATCCACCGATGCCTCCGCAGCAGACAAGGCCGAGTCCAGTGCCTCGTTGTCGGAACTCGCCGCTGCAAAGGGAAGCTCTGCCGAGGCAGAGAAAAGCGCAAAGGATAAATTGACCGTTTGGCAGAAGGTCAAAAAGGAGGCCCATCATTACTGGGATGGAACCAAGCTGCTGGCTACCGAAGTCAAGATCAGCACCAAGCTTGCACTGAAGATGGCCGCTGGATACGAACTCAGCCGGAGAGAAAACCGCCAATTGCAACGCACCGTCCAGGATCTTGGTCGCCTGGTGCCGTTTTCCGTCTTCGTCATCGTCCCTTTCGCCGAGCTGCTGCTCCCTGTCGCCCTGCGCCTATTCCCCAACATGCTGCCCAGCACATACGAGGGCCAAAAGTCCAAGGACGCCAAGGCGAACATTCTCAGAACGACGCGCAAGGAAGTCAGTCAGTTCCTGCGGTCTAGTCTTAAAGAGACTGGCTTGCCGTTGACCCCTGCGACCACCCAGAGTGAGGCATTCACCACTTTCTTCCGGAAACTTAGGTCGTCCGGCGAGTCGCCGACACACGAGGACGTCATCAAAGTTTGCAAGATCTTCAAGGATGACTTGACTCTCGACAACCTTTCAAGACCCCAGCTGGTCTCCATGTGCAAGTACATGAACCTGAACACCTTCGGCACCGACAACATGCTGCGATATCAGATTCGTCACCGCATGCGCCAGATCAAGAGAGACGACAGACAGATCAGCTACGAGGGTGTTGACAGTCTCACCGTTGCGGAACTCCAGATGGCGTGTGCCAGCCGCGGCATCCGCACCCACAGCGTGTCCCCCGCGAGAATGCGCGAGTATCTTCAGCAGTGGCTTGACCTCAGGCTGAAGGACGGTGTTCCTTCTACCCTTTTGGTCTTGAGCAATGCCTACATGTACGGCCAGGTTCCCGCACACAGCCAGGTCGAGGCTCTCGTTGGCGTTCTTTCATCCATCCCTGACGAGCTCTTCCACGAGATGTCTCTTGAAGTGCACAGCGCCGAGGGCGCCGCAACCAACAAGCAGCGTCTTGAAGTTCTCAAGGAGCAACAGGAGCTCATTGACGAGGAGAACAGCCAGAACGAGGAGAACGCCAGCACCGGATTCGCTACCCCACGTGATATCGACAACATTGATGAGAAGGAGGAGACCCACCAGGCTGCGGAGGCTCAGGCCGCTGGCTCGAGCCAGGCCCAGGAAGCCAAGGAGGCCGAGCACGAGATGCTGATCGCGAGAGACGGAAAGTCCAAGGCCGAGAAGACGGAGAAGAGCGATAAATAAATTGCTCAGCGCTGTAGACAAGCACTTACTTTTCTTTGTTAGACGTGTATGGCATACGGCTGGGTAGCGTGTACTAAAAGAAGAGGGTCCATGACACCCAAAGGGAACATCACTCACAGGTTACTAGAATTATCCGTCTCGGGAAGCAAATAGATTCCACTACTGTATAATGGGCAGCCGTTGTGTACAAATGCCAGCGAACGTGCGGACCACCTAGGTAGGTAGGTAGGTAGGCAGGTAGGCATTATTAGTCTCTTTACCAAGAAGGCTTGGTCAGAGCTTCCAGTGCCTTCAAAACGACGCGAAGCAACCAGCCCCTGGTCTGTTTCTGCCGCGTGTTTCCAACCCAGGTACCTACCTAGGTTGTAGTTTGCATCCAGGCTTCGTCATAGCCCCCTGGAACTGGAGGTCTGACGGTGTTCCCATGGTGCTAGCAAGTTACCTCCTCGCCCACCTTAACCAGGCACAGATGTGGGTACCTGCCATCTCCCCGCTATCGCACTGTCCAACTGCGTCAGATCAGCTAAGGTGGTACACTAAGCTCGCAGCGTCACCTTTCATGGTTCAGCGACAGGCAGCTCTGCCCATTCATTCCCCACCACTACCGCCAACACTTCAAGCCCATTGTCCGGCAAACGAGTCGTTCTTTCCGCCCACCTCCCATCCTTTGCGACAAGACAATTTGAAGGCTCCAAGACTTAGTTGGGTGTTTGACTGTAAGAAAATCCGTGGTTTGAATTTATTTATTGCCGTCCACTCGAGGTCCCTCGCGCGGTCAATTGTCGCAGTTCCCCCAACGCAGCCAGCGACACCTCCGATCACAACGACGACGTAACCCCACGTCCACCCAGCTGGACGACGCCATGGCGGTTATCGACCAGCACCACGATGACTTCTCCAATGTGTCCTGGAACACGGATGAGCACACCGCCGCCGTGAGTTCTAGCTCAGTAATTGCGTCCGAATACGACGACACCGAAAGGAACGGACACAATGCCTACGAAAGCGATGCACCCGGCACCACCGACCGGGAGGTGCTGGATTGTGTCGTCTCCGAGCCTCTCAAGGAAAACGATGGCTCCAAGGACACCTTTGTCTCTTATCTGATCACCACTAATGTAAGGAATCTCGGGATTCCCTGTGGAGTCCAGCTACAAACCTGCCCTGCTCGGAGATCTGCGCGCTGACACGGCTTCTTCAGACTACATTCCCTTCCTTCCAGAGATCGCAAACGACAGTCCGCCGGCGATTCACAGACTTTGTTTTCTTGTATAAGACGCTGAGCAGAGACTACCCGACCGCCGCAGTCCCTCCCCTTCCCGACAAGCAGCGGATGGAGTATGTCAGTGGCAATCGCTTCGGCCCGGACTTCACCAACCGGCGAGCGCATTCGCTGCAGCGCTTCCTCACCCGCCTCTCCCTTCATCCCGTTCTTCGGCGAGCCGATATCCTCCACATATTCCTCGAGAGCCCGGACTGGAACGCCACCATGCGCAGTCGCAGCACCAGAGGATCTACGAGCAGTGATGCCGGAAGCAGCGGTGTGTTCGACAACCTTACCGACAGCTTCCTCAACGCCTTCACCAAGGCCCACAAGCACGACAAGCGGTTCCTCGAGGTAAGGGAACGAAGCGACAAGCTTGACGAAGACTTGGCCCACATCGAGAAGGTGGTAGCACGGGTGGCCCGGCGGGAGAACGACCTTGAACTGGACTTTAAGGACCTGGCAGAGCAGTTCCAAAAGCTCATCACGCTTGAGCCTGGCGTCGAGAACGAAGTCAGGCATTTCGCGAACTCGATCGAGGACACCGCCCTGGGCCTGCGCAAGCTCAAAGACGTCACCGATGGGGACTATCTTGGCAGCCTCCGAGACATGCAGGCCTACAGCACAGCGCTGAAGAGCCTCTTGAAGGCCCGCGAGCAGAAGCAGGTGGACTATGAGCAGCTCACAGAGTACCTTAACAAGAACACTGTCGACAGAGATCTGCTCCAGTCCGGCCAAGGTTCGGGTGGCCTGTCGGGTGCCAGCGGCAGACTGATGCGCAAACTCGAGGATGTGCGTGGAGTCGATCACGAGCAGGCTCGCCGCGATCGTCAAAGAAAGCTGGAGATGAACATTGACAAGCTTACCACGGAAGCGGAGCGGGCCAAGAAGACAAGCGAGATGTTTGATGACGAGGTCGTTAAGGAAGTGGCCGACTTTGAGCGGATCAAGCGGGTCGAGTTCAAGAAGCAGCTCGGCGGTCTTGCCGACTCTCATATCGATTTCTACGGCGAAGTCATTGAGATCTGGGAGGGCTACGTCAATGCGATGGAGAAGCAGGGCGTGTCGAGAACGCGTAGCGCTGGTGTTGAGCCCCACGGCCGCCTGGCGGACTAGAGGGCCATGCTCTGAATTAGGAGAGGGTGAGCGAAAGCCATGGCTTATGTGATTTATTCGACAAACGTAACACTGAGTGAAGTTGATCCCCAATAAAAGGGAAGGGGGGTTTTGATTGTTGGCATAGGATTGCTCTCGGATGGCCCCGAACTTAAGCCACGAGGAGATTCAGCGTACGGGGGAGTGGACCATTCAAGTGGAAGCTTGGGGGCCAGTCGAGTAGAGCTGGAGATAATCATGAAGATGGGCTTAGGGAACGTGATGAACGAATTAATGCGTTTTGGCATGTCACTGCCGGCTTCTGTCAAACTCAACGTCCCCGTTCCTCACACCGCATCCAGCTGACGCATAGCTGTCGCCCGGGTTGCCGTTCCTTCGTGCGAGAGCAGACCTGTTCGACGGGAGGGTCCTGGAGAGCATATGCCTCTCCGGATTTGCGACGATAAGTCAATAAAGTGTGGAGCATGCGGAGGGCCCTGAATAGGGTAACTGGAGGTCGTCCCGCGAGTGCAGAAGCAAATTCGGAGCCACAGACACCGTTGCATGACTGGGAACAAAGTTACATGGAAAGGCCAGCGTTTCCCTTCATATCACGGGGCGTTGAATTGGCGACCTATGCAAACACCATAGCAGATGGTCATCGGGGTTGCGAGCAGACTCCGAAACGATCAACTGTGTCAAGCGCCAAGGCCAGCAGCAGAGAGCATGCCGGAGGTGCCTGGTCGCAGCCCGACGCTTAGGCCTCCCTGACGAAAGGAGAGGGAAAGGAAAAAAAAAAAGGGCAGAGGGCCTTTCTTTCGCATTGTGTCGCATTTTTGTTAGAGAGAGACCCCGAGGAATATGGCAAATGTCTGAGACTTTGTGCATAAACGAAGGAGAGGAAGGGAGGCGTTCTATCTCCGTATTACGGATAATCCACTCCATACTGCTTCTGCCTATGTAGTAGTGTAAAATGAAGAAGTTGTTTAAAAGACACAAACAAGATTGTTCGCGCATTGGCATGTGGATAGGAGTTACGCAAGCCAAGTACGTACGTACTCGCGCCTTGGGGTGAGGGAGACTCTTCAATGAGGCGTAAGCAGCGCATTGCAAGACAGACCGGAGACGGTACATAGTACACATCCTGCGTGCATGTCTTGGAGAATGGACTGCTAGCATTCAGCACAGCATGTCTTCGCCCTGCCGGCTTAAGGACTTGAGGACTTGGGGAAATCTCCACGCTTTGGCGGAATAGGACAAACAGCCTGCCTGGCTGACGATTCAATACCAGCACAGAAAGGGAAAGCGGGACGGTTCAGGTGGTGCATCAGCGCTGAGGAACCCGCGCCCACACACTGCCGTTCCAACACTGGCGCAGCCAAGAAGGGGGCCCAATGGGGCGGCCCCCATTGCTGCAACACGTATCCCTTAGAGCACCAGGACCCTTACTATCGAGTCGTACTTGGGGGAGTTCTGGTCTATCCGCAGTAAGCAGGTAGGCACATCGTACATAGTAACAGTAGTAGCACAGTATGTTCGTAGAATGCCTGTCTGCTATCTTGGTTCCTACCGTTTTCGAGAAGGCCACGAAACAACATCTAGTCAGAGAGCCTGACCTGTGTGTTCCCCTCTACTTCATCAGCATCGACATTGTTCACGCGAGACGCCTATGGCTACCACTTGCATTTTTTGCTGCTTCTGACTCCCTCAACCTCGCACCCCTAGATTACCTAGGCAGGTACTTGTCGCATTCTCCCCTTCCTCAAGTGGCCAGCTTGGTGTGTGGCCCCGACGTCCGTCCTATCGACATCGAAGTACCTGAGGACGATGAAACAGCATTTCCCCGCTGTTTCTTACGCCCGAACTCTGGCCTTTTAAGAAAGAATCGCCCGACCGACAAACAGCGACTGTAAAGACCCTGTCTAATCTGCATCGCTAAGAGCGATTAGTGCTATTCCTAGCTCGCCGTGCCCAGGAGGACGGCTATCATTATTCCCAAGGGGACAGAAGAGAGAGGTGTCGCAGAAACCCAATAGGGAAGCTTTGGCCAGCTCCGGGGCAGCCGCCCCCTTGCCACTTGCGACTCGACCACGTCTCGCCTTTCCTAGGTACTCTACCTCCCTTCCCCGGGCCTAGACGGGCCCCAGTCCTGCCTTTGTTACCTTTGTTTCCCCTGATCAAGCAGAGAGAGAACGAGGGAGGTGCCCATCGTGTTATCCCATCTGTCCACCATTATCTTCTCCTCCTCCCCTACACTGACTGGTTTGATCTCGATACGGGCCCCGACAGCTAATAATCAATTTTCTCTTCCGCAGTCCCCTCCCTCTTTTTTGTGCACTCTCCCATCCCGTCCCTTCGAGGGGGTCTACGGTAGACCGTCATGAAGCCTTCCGCGGTTCTCCTCGGCCTTGCCGCCCTCGCCAGCGGCTCGTCCTCGCACCGAAACTACGAAAGGAACGATTACTATGTTCTCGAACTGGATTCGCGTTCATCCCCCGATCAGGTCGCCGAGCGCCTGGGTCTGAGGCACGAGGGTACACTCGGTAATCTGGATGGCCACCACGTCTTCTCGGCCAGGAAGGCTGCCCACGACATCGTCAAACCTGCCCTGCAGGAACGCAAGCTCACGAAACGCTCAATGGGCGGCTTCGACGTTCTCGACGGCGTTCGCCTGGCGCAGAAGCAACAGCTTCGAAAGCCCCTGGAGAAGAGGGTTCCTCCGCTTACCCATGGCCCTTCCAACTTTGCTCGCCAGGAGCAGCCTGATCCCAAGAAGGTTACCGAGATGAACGAACTGATGAAAACCCTCGGAATCTCCGACCCCATTTTCAACGAGCAATGGCATTTGCTCAACACCATACAGCCGGGGCACGACATCAACGTCGCCGGTGTTTGGAAGCAGGGCATTACGGGCAAGAACGCAACCGTTGCCATTGTCGACGACGGTCTCGACATGTACAGTGACGACCTGAAGCCCAACTACTACGCCGCCGGCTCCTATGACTTCAACGACCATCGGGAAGAGCCCAGGCCTACTCTCAGCGACGACAGGCACGGCACACGCTGCGCCGGCGAAGTTTCCGCGGCTAAGAACGAAGTGTGCGGCCTTGGGGTCGCCTACGAATCCAAAATTGCCGGCATCCGTATCCTTAGCAAGCTGATCTCGGACGCGGACGAGGCTGTCGCCATGACGTACGACTACCAACACAACGACATTTACTCTTGTTCTTGGGGCCCGCCCGATGACGGTCGCTCAATGGACGCGCCAGGCATCCTGATCAAGCGCGCTATGCTCAAGGGTATCCAGCAGGGCCGTGGTGGCAAGGGATCCATCTACGTCTTCGCTAGTGGCAACGGCGCTGCCAACGGCGACAACTGCAACTTTGACGGCTACACCAACTCCATCTACAGTATCACCGTCGGCGCCATTGACAGGAAGGGCCAACATCCTTATTACTCGGAGAAGTGTTCTGCCCAGCTGGTTGTCACCTACAGCAGTGGCAGCGGAGACGCCATCGTAAGTAGGACCGCATCGCGGAATGGAGAGACGGGGAAGCTAACGTTGTTGCAGCACACCACAGACGTCGGTCAGAACGCCTGTTACAACGGCCACGGAGGCACTTCCGCTGCCGCCCCGTTGGGCGCTGGTGTCTACGCTTTGGTTCTCGAAGTTCGCCCTGACTTGACGTGGAGAGACATGCAATGGCTCGCCATGGACACTGCTGTTCCCATGGATGAGGCCAATGGCGAGTGGATGCCGACCAAAATCGGAAAGAAGTTCAGCCACACTTATGGATACGGCAAGATTGACGCTCTCAAGATGGTTGAGGCAGCCAAGACGTGGAAGAACGTCAAGCCGCAGGCGTGGTACTACTCGCCCTGGATTCATGTCAATAAGGACATCCCCCAGGGCAAGGATGGTGTCGCGGTCAGCTTCGACGTCGCGGGCGATGCGCTGAAGGAGGCCAATCTCGAGAGAGTCGAGCATGTAACGGTCACGATGAACGTGAATCACACACGCAGAGGCGACTTGAGCGTTGATTTGATCAGCCCTGACGGAGTCACCAGCCACCTGTCCGTCACGCGCAAGATGGATATGGCCAACAGCGGCTACGTTGATTGGACCTTCATGAGCGTTGCCCACTGGTAAGTTGATCTCGATAAATGCACGCGACTAAGACGCGGTCACTGACCTGGCATCAGGGGAGAGTCTGGCATCGGCAAGTGGACCGTGATTGTCAAGGACTCTAAGGAAAACGAGCACAAGGGCACGTTTGTCGACTGGCACCTGAAGCTGTGGGGCGAGTCGATCGACGCGAGCAAGGCGACGCTCCTTCCCATGCCGACTGAAGAAGACGACAACGACCACGCGCTTGTTGCCACGACCACGCTGCCGGCTGCCGTGGTGACTATGACGCACCCTGCCGAAAACACCGCGTCGATTGTCATTCCCACGGACCACCCCGAGCGTCCCACCAAGATCAAGCCCACTGGAGGCCAAGGGGCGACGCCCGCGGAGACGGACAAGCCGACGAGTGCTCAAGCGACGGGTGGCGCCGCCACCACCACCAGCCCCTCCAACTGGGTGTCCTGGCTTCCATCGTTTGGCAAGGCCGGAGTGTGGGTGTACGGGGCTATTGGTCTCATTGCCGTCTTTTGCTCTGCGCTTGGGATCTGGTTCTATATTAGGAAGCGTCGCAACAGCACGCCTCGGGACAACTACGAGTTCGAGTTGCTCAACGAGGAGGAAGCGGAGGGCCTGAACGGCGAGAAGCGCACGCGGGGCCGTGAGCTCTACGATGCTTTTGCCGGGGACGACGAGGATGACGAGGATAGTACAGGCGGATATCACGACAGTCGGGAGCGTTCAAGAGAGGGAAGCCGCCACAGAGAGACGGACAGGTTGACGGAGAAATAAGGCGTACGACAGGCGGGCGGGCATGCACGGAATCATTTTGCATAGAAATACCTTGGTTCATTTCTCCGTCTTTTTCCATGCTCATGATCATCTGGGCATTATGTGGTTAGTTTGTCCCATAAACAATAGATGGCGGGCGGCTGTGTGATTTTTTTTCTTTTTCTTGAATCAATGATTTGCAAACGTCCCGCGGCGTGTGTATGTGTGTATGTGTGTGTCTTGCAGATTATTGTGAGTGCACTACAGTGTACAGGAGGTGTGTATTTGGTCCGCGCAAGACAAAGCTGGGCGACGGTTGAAGGCAGCCCCGCCTGGCCTAGAATGTCTGGATTGATGAAGTGACGGCGGGCGGTCCCGGCACGCGCCGAGAGATGCACGGCTCTTTGGGACGGACGGTGGAAGATGTTTGGGTTAGTGTTTTCCTCGACAGGACCGACTCGAGGCAGTGAAAAGAGATTATCATTTTTTTTTCCAAAATTTACACTGCGCTCTGGTTCCAACCCATTTGGTTGTAGTGTACAGATTGTCTGTCTCAGACAACCTTCAAGTCCATTGGGTGTTTCTTTCCCAGGTCTTTGTTTGCACCAGCCGGCCAGCCACCCCGATATTCGGACGGGTAGGATTGTGCTACCCACATCGAATCGAATTGACTTTTTTTTTTCCCCTTCTTCCAACCAAGTTTTCCAGCTGACCGGGATTACGATTATCTATCCCGTCCGTCCGTACCTTGTCTTGCCCTCGAGCTGATCCTTGGCGTACTCGATGCGAGAAGCGGGACATTGATTGAGATGCGAGGGTCAGCCACCTTCTTTTTCCTGACCGATGTCTGGAAAAAGGTACCTTGCTCGCACTTTGTTTCTATCCAATCCCACCTGGCGCCATGACACGGGGCAGGGGAGGCTGTAGGCCGGGTAGGTAAGGCAAGACGTCCTTTAGCACATTCTGAGAGGAGTCAAGCAAGGTCCGTTTGGCGCAAAGGAAGCGTGACAAGAGAGGACGGCCGCATGGGGTAGCAAGCAAGCTGGAGCCTCCTCCTCCCCCCTCCTCTTCATCATCCTTATCCCCCCCCCTTCCGCTGCGGAATATGGCATGATGGGGCGGCAATGCGCGCAAAAGTAGGTAAGCTGCAGCATCTTTGAGTCGTGGTCACTGGTCAATGGCAAAGCGACGCCCATCGAGTGGACTCCGTTTCGACCGACCGCCTCTTTCGGGTTTTTTCTTTTTTTTTCTTTTCCTCTCATTTATTTTTATCCTACTTTTTCATACGGGCAAAGTCCTCTGCGATCCACCTCTTTGGCCACCTTATGGGCCTAAACAGCACACATACGTACATATAGTAAAACACACCGCAACCGCCCCCCGTCGAGGCTGGTCGTACCCGGTCAGGTACAGCCTCCAGGAAGTACCTAGCCTGCTCCGCAGCTCGAGCTGCCTCTCTTGCCCTTTTACCCTGGCCAGCCAGCCCAGTCGATGACACGCCTGGTTTAGCGGCGGAAGGAAGCAACAAGACTGGAATCCACTGGACGGACGGGGGAGAGGAGGGACTACATAGTACGGAGTACCTAGGTACTCAGGATCCCAGTCGGCAAGCCCGGTGGGGTGGGAGGTCTCTACGCCCAATGCCGCTCCCAACTTATCCTGGTCTAACATCCGTTGTGCTAAACCCAACTGGGCGGGCGAATGACGCCGTAGGCTCGTGGCACACAACCCGTCAACCTCGCCATTTTTCCAAGCTCGCAGCTCTTTGCGTCGTTCCCTCTAAGCTTTACTTGGCCGCGGTGCTAGAATCGTAAGAGAGAGAGAGAGAGAACAGAAGGGGGGGGGAACGTTAACTTCTTTCCGGATCCTTCCACTCTTTCTTTCCCTCCCCCATTCATGTCTCGTCAACCGTTTCTCGTCCCCCCCTCCTCGTCTTCTTCCTAGGCCATATCGCAAAGTAAATCTTAGCAACCTCACCTCGGCGACTGACTTGCTGCTTCCTTCCCTGTCCTCGCATACAACCGACGTCCGTTGCGCGCACGCGTGTCTGCATTGCATTGGCTGCTATGGCAAGCTGCATATGTCTCTGACGCCCGGCCATTTTCACCCTACCGTTTCGTAGATTTTCTCTAGGTCTTTTTGTATTTCTTATACCAAAGTAGCTTGGAGGGTATTCCTAGCGGCGGGCTTGCGCACGCTTTCTATCCCCCTCTCTCCCACGGACAACGGTACCATCTCACACCGGTCTTTGCGACCAAGTCTGCTCTCACCTGCAGCCCCGAGTGGCTAGCGCAGCCCGCAACGCCCACCGACGACGGGAGGTAATAGCCTCGTCGCTATGCCTACTGCACCGTACTGGGGCGATCTGTCAGGCCCCAAGGCGGCCAGACGCCAGCGTCGCCAGTCGGAAGACTTTAGTCTTCCGAATCGCAACTCCCCAGATCTGGGGGGGCCCTCAACCGCGGCGCTCATGACGGACAAACCTCTTCCTCCTCACCTCCCAAAGTCAAACCGCACCTCGACACAGACGGCCAACACCGAGTCAACTCTCAGCCCCTACGCCTCACCTACCGCATCCAGCTTCGCCAACCAAGGCCTGACCCCGCGGCCGCCGACCTTCCCCTACGGCGAATCCCAGTATCCGGACGGGCAGGCCGAGAGGCGCGAGCGAAGACGCAGAGAGCGCAACAACGAGACCGAGAACGACGCCGATCTCGAGTACCTGTCCGGCCCAACACCTCCGGCCGCCCCGGATGTGCCCCGCGCCCCACCAGTGAGCTTCAGACATCCATACGGGAATGGTGGCCTGCCATACACACACCCATCACCAGGTCCGCCTCACGCTTCGCGACAGCTCAGTCCGCTGGTCGTCCCAGACGACGAGATGAACCCTGAAGAGTACTACAAGAACCCTGCGCCTGAAGCTGAAGAAAGGCAGCAGAAGCAGGGCGAGTTACCTCCTCTCGATCGCTCGCAGCGCACGCTCGACCCTCAGAGTGCCTCAAGGAGGAGATCCACGGGCGGGGCAGGCAGGAGTGGGCAGGGGAGAAAGTCTTCGGTAGGGGGATCCAGCAAAAAGTTCGCCAACGACCGTTCTCCGCTCCAGAGGCTTGAGCTGACGCTCGACAGCATCACCAAGGAGGAGAAGCGAGCTCGTGTCGAGGCCGCGGAGAAACGCGCCCGAGAAAAGGCTGCCGCGAAGGCTGCGCAGAACCCGAATCTCTTGCAACCCCCCGATCCCACGCACCGCGCGCCGCCGCAGCCGCGGCCGCAAGAACTCCCCCTTTTCAAACAGGAGCCCCAGCGACCCCTTCCGGAGCCGCCTCGGAAGCCCCAGCAACCTTCACCAGAGGCACAACACGTGCAGCATGTGCCGGTGCAGCAAGTACAGGTGCACCAGGCGCCACCACACCAGGTGCGGTTCCGAGACGACGGGCTGGACGAGGGCCAAAGAGGGCAGCAGGCCAATGTGGCTGCTCCGCGAGGGGCGCCGGCACAGTACTACCCCGATGACGACAGGAAATACGCGCCCCGCCAGTCGCTCGATGACAGACGACCACAGCCGCAGTACGTGCCCGAAAACCACAGGCGCCATGCGTCCGGGCCATACCCGCCGAAGGGACCTTCAATGGCTGGTGCCGAACAGAGATACCCTCCCGCTTCCTCTGGGGTCCCGCAGAGAAGCGTCAGTCTCCGCGAAGGGCCTCGCGAGCCGCCGGCGTCGGACTCGGGAATTCCTAAGCGCAATTTGAGTTTCCGCGAGCGCGCTGCAAAGAATGACTTGAAGTTGCCGCAAGCCGCCGAGCCAACCGGAAGCGCAGAGACAAGCCCGCAGCCCATACCACCGGCCACTGGGCCTCGGCGGCCCAGCTTCTCTCTCACTAGAAGTGGGAGCAACAAGCTGAAGAAGCAGCCGAAAGGTGATCCGTGGTTCAGCATCCGGCAAGATGCGGAGAAGAAATACGAGAATATTGAGTTCCGGAACGCCGCTTTGGACCAATCTGCGGCAGACAAGGGCGGACCTCCCGTGCAGAGATCCGTGTCCCAAGCTGCGCGCGCACAGGCATTGCCCCCGGACGCAATGCAGGAAGAGGTGAGGCGGGCCGGGCTTCCCAGTAAGGCTGCGAAATTGATTGGTCTTGGCTTGGGAGGAGGAGTTCAACGCCGGTCGACGGCCCCGGCGGCCCAACAACACGATTATGAGTCCGAAGACGACGACGACGACGACAAGGACCTTCAATACGACAATGTTCGTCACGCGCCTGTATCCTCTGGCGGACGTGGTGACAATCATCACTACACGCCCCAAGTGCACGCCGTTACGCGCGGGAGACCCTCCGACAGGGAATACTACTCTGAGGACGACGGGTTCAGCGATGACTCTCGGGACCTGTATCCCTCGAAGAAGGCGTTCCGCCCCGGCGAAGGTATTTACAAGCCACCCGTTTATCTTGACGAGTGGAGGAAGGCCACAGTCGGCAGTCTGTCTGGGGCCATGCTGGACCTCAGCGATGAACGGCTTGCTCCCAGCGATAAGTCGACTCCCTGGTGGGAAGGCGGCAAGCGCAGAGGGAGCACCTCACGGCCGCTCAAAGCGGAAGCCTTTGATGGCGAGTATGATGACACACACGGTAAGCTCTGATGTGCTGACGGATATTTGACCGAGGCTGACGGAGATTCCCAGCTCCCACACGGTTCAAGCCGCCACTGTTCCTCAAGTGCGGTCCGCTGTTGAGATACTGCGGACTCAAACATGAAAAGGTTCCCGCGCGCAACAGGAACACCGCCGTCAATGAGAGAACCATCTGGCGTGGGTCGGTCATGATCGTGACGCTGGACAGCGACTCCTCGTACGAGATCGCGCCGACCTTGAGACTGTTCGTGCAGCCCATCGAACTGCTCCCCCCTCCGCCTCTGGAGATCCCGGGAGAGCAGAAGCTGCCGCCTGAATACGTGGACCCGATTGCCGGAATTCCGAAGCTGGGGAGACGAGGGGAGACACTCTACGTTCGCCCAGTGGAGCACCTTGACGAGGCCAAGGACCTGTCTAGAGATGAAACAGACAACGGCCTTTTCGAAAAGACTAGGAGCCCGCCAGATTACGCCCAGCCGGACGGCTCGCCAGACTTGCATGGATCCTTTGCCAGCCGTCGAAAGCGCGTCGAAATTGACGGTGAAAAGGTCTCCAAGTACAAGGACGTGCGCGGTTTCCGACTGCACGCAGAGCGCGGATGCACGTTCTGGCGCTTCAACATTGAGATTGAGCTCCGCGAGAACCAGCAGCGGATCGCATACCGGATCAATAGGGGCCCCGCCATGGGCTTCTGGGTCCCTGCCCTTGGACAATCCATGAACATCATGTTCCACAGCTGTAACGGGTTCAGTGCTAGCGTTAACCCCGACGACTTCAGCGGGCCCGACCCCATGTGGCGCGACGTTCTCAACACTCACCAATCACAGCCTTTCCATGTCATGATTGGCGGCGGTGACCAGATTTACAATGATTGCTTGATGGACCAGAGCAAGCAGTTCCGCGAGTGGCTGGCGATCAGGAACCCCCTCCACAAGCACAACGCGCCTTTCACGCCAACGATGCAGGACGAGTTGGAGCGGGCCTACCTCGAGCGGTACTGCATGTGGTTCTCGCAGGGTCTGTTCGGCCTTGCCAACTCGCAGATTCCCATGGTCAACATGTGGGATGATCACGACATCTCGGATGGCTTCGGCTCGTATGCGCACCACGACATGAACTCGCCGGTATTCTCTGGTCTTGGCAACGTTGCCTACAAGTACTACATGCTGTTCCAGCAGCAGAGTGTTCCCACAGAAACGGAGGCTTCTGAGCCCAGTTGGATTCTTGGCACCAAACCCGGACCGTACATCAGTGAGCTGAGCCGCAGTCTGTTTGTCGAGCTGGGCTCCAAGGTCTCCCTGTTGGCGGTCGACGGCAGAACGGAGCGGACAGAGCTTGATGTGGTCAGCGAACCCTCGTGGCAGAGAATCATGGACCGCTGCTACGATGAGCTGAGGAACGGGCGAACCGAGCATCTGCTGGTTCTGCTAGGTGTCCCAATCGCCTACCCCAGGCTGGTATGGTTGGAGAACATGTGAGTGTCTTCTTCTCTGCACGATCTAGGAATAAAACGCTAACGATCCTAGTCTCACCTCGAGGGCCATGGATCCCGTCAAAGCTCTTGGCAAGTTGGGTATGCTGGGCAACACTATGAACCACATCGACGGCGGCGTCGAAGTGCTCGACGACCTGAACGACCACTGGACTGCCAAGAATCACAAAAAGGAGCGGACCGTTGTCCTGCAGGACATGCAGGACCTGGCGGCAGACAAGTCCGTGAGAGTCACCTTCCTCAGCGGTGACGTCCACCTTGCCGCCGTCGGTCAGTTCTACGCCAACCCCAAGCTTGGCCTGCCCAAGCACAAGGACTTCAGATACATGCCCAACATCATCTCTTCTGCTATTGTCAACACGCCGCCCCCCGACCTGATGGCGGACATTCTGAACAAGCGCAACAAGATTCACCACTTTGACGAGTCGACGAATGAAGACATGATCCCGCTGTTCCAGCATGGCGTGGATGGCAAGGCGAGGAACAACAAACACCTGCTGCCGCACCGCAACTGGTGCTCCATCCGGGCGTGGACTCCGGGCACTACGCCGCCTCCCACGCCGCCGCTTTCTGCTTATGACGGGAGCCCAAGCCCGCCGGCGAGTCGTAAAGGTCTCTTGAGGAGGTTCTCTTCGAACCGTGGCCCCGCGTATCGCCCGGATGTGCAGCAGTATGCTCGAGACGAGTCCAGATCTCGGCCTCCGATTTCCAACAAGGGCAAGGCTGGCGGTCTGTTCCGCAGCCTCTCACGCCGCAACTCGACCGACGGAGGCCGACCTGCCGAGCCGCCCAAGCCAAAGCGCTCACTGTCGCTGACTCGCAACTTCTTCAGTCGCCGGGGCAGCAAGAAATCGCGGCCTGACGACGGTGGCATCAACGGTCAGTGGGGAGACGAGTACAACGGCCGAGACGACAATAGCGTGGACGATGGGTATTACGGCTACGAAGACGAAGACGACCGTGAACCGGCGCCTAGGTCCAGGGGCATGGGCCTCCGAGGCGGTGGCCACGACGAGTACCAATCCGGTGATGACTCCTATTTCACAGCTCGCCCGGCGGCACGAATGAGCGGCGCTCCCAACAGAGCAGTCCCCCGGAGCCATGACGAGTTCCAGCCCGGCGACGAAACTCAATTCTCCGCTCGCGCGCCGGCTCGTTCTTACACCACGGGCGATGACCGCCAGGTTCCAAGGTCGCAAGATTCGCTGGCGCGGCCGAAGCCTTTCCACCGCACTCCGACAGGGTTATCGGTCAAGCAGAGGAAGAACGCGGACGCATTCGAGGTGGACCTCGAGGGCGGCCTGGACATCTGCCTCAACGTCGAGGTGAATCAGAAGGATCCCGCCGGCATCACAGTCCCGTACCGACTGCTTGTGCCTCGCCTCATCTGGGATGACGCCAAAGAGGCTGCCAGTGTGCAGCCGCCTGCGCCGGCAGGCTTCAAGCGCCTGTTCAGCATGAAGAAGAAGGACGCCGACACCACTGTGCCGTCTCAGGGTCGACCGTCCGAGGAACAGTTTGAGGGGTCCATCAGCCAGCAATCAGCGGTACCTCCCGCGGGACGGGAGCCTATTTACGACGCGCCCTCCAAAAACGTCAGATACGAGTCGCCCGGAGGTTACGATTCAGCCCGCACGCACGACTCGGCTGGGCGGTACAACTCGCCAGCGAGATATGAGTCGCAGAGTGTGAGGCACGGCAGATGAGGAGCGATACACGCGACAACGGGTTGGGGATAAGAAACACGAGTATTCTTAACAACAACACCAAGAGCATCGATTTTGGCATTCTACACATGACATTTCTATCCCTGGTTCGAGGCGTAAACATATGGGCGCCGTAAAGGAGTAGGATTTGCAAATGAGGACACGAGACTTTTTTTCCTTTTCCCTGTATTTTTTTTTCTTTGGATTGGCAGACTCCCCTTTTTTTCGGGGGAGGGGGTCCCCGTCTTTTTCGATACCTCTAGGTCGGAAGGCCTCTTACGTTAGTAATGACAGTTATGATTCCCAAACTGTGGACGCGTCCTGATGTGTCTTTTGGCGTAACGTGCACAGTGATTGATGAACTCATTTGGGGAACGAGGACCGCATTGACGGAGGAGAGTCGAGTCAAGGCCAGGAAAGGCGAAGAGGGTCACGACGAACCAGTTGGCAGACTCGCTGATGAGTGTGTGGTCTGTCTTGAGTCCGTCCCCCATTCCTCTCCCAGTTGGACAAGAGAAACGTAGCCAGTGACCAAGGAACAGGGGCGAAACCACACCCTCTTCTTCAGCTTCGCGTTGATGGGGAAAAACATATATGTGTAGGTATGTGTAGTATTTTTTTTGGTGATTGTGAAACTTTCATCTTCTTTCATCTTTTTTTTTTCTCTGCGATGCCTGTGACTACGAGTTAGGCTTTTGTCACTTTGACCAGGGAAGAAAAAAACAAAAAAACAAAAAAAGGGTTGGGAAAGGGACGAGTGACCGACCTTTGCAGACCAAATCGCGCATGCCGACATGTCTCCTCCTCGCGGCCCAGGCTTTTGTCTTCTTCTTCGGCTCTGCTTGGGCGCGGACACATCGGCGAAGGCCATTGTTCGCAATGTCCTTTTCTTCTTCTTCTTCTTTCTTCTCCCCCCCAAACCCCCAACCCCTCCTAACCTTCCCTCAAATGACTGCCGAGTCCTCTCTTCTTGGGGAGGGGGGGGAAAGCGCGAAAAAAAAAATCTTCATTCGATGTTGCCCTCGTCCCTGGCGGCGGCGACGTCCCTGTCGGCGCTGCGGCTGCGGCTGCGACTCCGGCCGCGGCCGCGGTTCTGGGGCCGCGGGCCGCCGGCGCCGCGGTTGTTGCCGCCCTTGCTCCCCGGCGGGGGACGCACGAAGGCGAAGTCGACGTAGACGGTCTGGTCGAGGAGCTTGGTCTCGTGGGCCGAGTCGATGGCGGCGCGGGCCTCGGCGAGGGTGGCGTACTCGATGAGAGCGTAGCCCTGGGTTGGGAAAAGAGTGTTAGTGCTGTTGTGCTCTCACAATTGAGCCCGCCGTTTGCTGGATTGGCCCTTTCTCTATTCTCGAGGCTTCGCATGCAAAAGTAGGGAGGTACGTGCGTGTGCGTACCTTGACGTAACCGCTCCTCCGGTCGAGGTTGAGGTGGAGGTTCTTGATCTCGCCGAACTCGCCAAACATGTCGTGGATGGCCTCCTCGTCGGCCTCCTCGTGGACGTTGGTCACCATGATGATCCAGCCCTCGATGGAGCGGACGGCGGTCGCGCGGCCGTGGGTCTGCATCTCGGACTCGTTGCGGGCCGGGGCCGCCTCGCCGGACGCGGCGGCGGAGGGGGAGGGGGGGTTGTCGACTTCCATTTCCACGTCGGCCATCTTGGCGGGGGCTGTGTGCGTGTGTGATGTGCTTTTGCTTGGTTCTTTTTTTTTTTTTCTTACAAAGTTTCCGCCAAGTCGGGGTCCGTTGAGGATATAGTGGGAGGTGGTATGGGTGAGGGCGCGTTGGGTGGTCAAAGTTGGCGATGGGTTATGGCGATGGTGGTTAGGCGGGGGACGTTTGCTATGGCGAGGCTGAGAGTACATTCATCGAGAGCCAGGACAGAGCAGGAAAAAAGTGGAGGGAGGCCGTTGGATTGGCGTAGTCTGAGTGGGGGGAAGCCTTGAAAGCTTGTGCACGGACTCCCTGCCAGGGCCAGCGAAGTTTGGTCGCCAATCGGACGATGCAACATGTCACTCTCAAAGGATGGACGAACTTGTGTTGGAAGAACTGCAAGTGAACTTCTCCTCACGATTCAAAAAAAAGTCGAGGACATCCGAATAGTGACGTCTTAAACCCCGTATTTCTGATATGCCCGATAGCCGATGCGGGCCGCCTCTCACGGACCGAAACTCCTCCAACTCCCGACCCAAGGCCCTCGTTGAAGAGAGACAATCACACCCGCAAACATCGTGTTCCAGAAACCGCCGGATCGGGGCCGCTCTGCGGCGAAACTTGACGTTACGGTACGTGACAGTTTTCGAGCCGAGTCCGGCATCATGGTGGTCTCGAACATCAAACCACATCGTTTCTTATTGTGTATGTGTGATGGGTTCCCCCGTCGCCTCTAGAAACGGAGGCACATCATGAAGCAGTCCATGCAGCTTGAGCAGCATTGAGCCTGTGTACGCGGCAATTCGTCAGCGGATGCACTTCCAAGATCCTCCATCGCGTTGCCGTCGGGGTTTGTCTTACACATGACCAACCCTCCTTTTCTATCTTCTCGTCCTTGGGGGGCTCCGCCTTGGACTCCATGACTTCCTTTTGTGGTTGATCCGTCTCCATCCCGGCTGCTTCTTTTGGTTTCGGTGGCCGTATTTCGGCAAGACAGAGCGAGAGAAAGTGAGTGAGAGAAAGAGAAAAAGAGTGTGTGAGAGATCTGCAACTGGCTTGGCTACAATATGTGATGCTTCAAAGCTCCCTGGGATTGAAAGGAGCGACTGGGAAGAGACTGGCAGAGAATGAATGCGGCAAGCGCGAAGAGATGCTGTGGAAAATGCACTCTCTGGATCGAGATGGGGGATGGCATCACAATTATAACCCAAATGACCTCGACCTCATCTCACCCTCCCAGAGAACGAGAGGGCTGTGCAGCCATCCGCCGCGCCAAGGATTTGGCCCCCATCCACACAATCTTAAACCGTTGGCCAAGGATAAGCGGGCTTCCACAGTGGCAGGACAGATGCGCATTCGCTCCGCATGTCAGGAAGACGAGACAAAAGAGTCAAGAGGGAAAAAAAAAAAGTGGCGTCCGGGTTTCGTCTTGGCTTGGAAGGGAGGTGGTGCCAAGGATGAGCAATAGGATGGATGGCAGGATGGGTTGAGTTGTATGGACAGCAAACTAGAGGGCCGGGTTTGGTCGAATAACCTGGATTTCCCACCCGCATGTGGATCGACGGCCGTTATTTGCCTTTCACGCCCACCGTCGTTAATAGCCGGAAAACCAACCCTTCCTGCGGCGGCAAGAGAGACAATAGGTGCTGCGGCCCTGTGAAACGACACGTTCTTGAAACAACCAACATCCCGGCTTCGCGAGTCGAGATTGGGCAGAGTGGTGCCACCAGCCGGCGTGGTCACGTCGCGAGAGGTTCGTCCCGAATTTGTCACCACGCACCCGGCTTATACTTTGCTTACTTTTACTTGCGTGCAGCACTTGGGGCACTTGACCGGATGATCCAGTCCGGACAGCGGTCGCGTTGCGAATTTCCGAGTCGGCGCCGTTGCGTGGGCAGCGGTCACCGGCTCTTGCCACATGCCGCACTTCTTCCGCCATCGATCTGTCCATCATCTGCATCGGGTTAATTAACAACTTGCCCCCCCCCCCAGCAAAGCAGAAAAGATGAGGGGGCTGAGCCTGTCGGGCTCATCGAACTGCTGTCCATCGCATGGGATGATGCATTGAGCAGGTCTCGTCCCAGCGATCTCCGTGCGTAGGGCTGACTTTGGGACAAGAGGCTTGGATGGTGGATGACTAGCAAGACGATGCGTAAGCAGATCTTGGCAGTGCGGCATGCATTGTTCCAGCCCACTGTTTGAAGCCAATGCTACCGAATCGTCTAAAGGAAGCATTGGCGAAGCAAGAGACGTGAAGATCTCGAAGCCAACCCGTCCTCAAGACTATGCTTACCTAATCACCGGCTGACAGGCCCTTCACCACGTCTCGATGACGGCGGGTCTCCATATTAGCAGAACACACATATAGTGTACCTGCTGTTTCCAGACAATAACACGGCATAACTAGTTACTAAGAACAGAAACAGAAACGTCGACATGCCTGCAACTTTGCGATGCACAGCTCCACCCTAGGTTTTCTATAAACCACCTTTTTGCTGATCGCTTCAGGGGGGGCAATGCCCGGTCTTCACCATCATGGCTCAGTCCTTTGCCAGATCGGCTGCTCGCATCACCTACAAATCCCTACACTCGATCCACGCATCTCTGCAGTTTTATTGCTGCGACTCTTTTTACACGATGAGCTGCGTCAACGAAGCATAAGTCTTTGTCTTGACGGTGCGGTATCTCGGCATCGTACCTGCAACATGTACGGACTTGTGGAGAGACGCCCCCCTCAGACAGACACGACGGGCCTTCAAGCACGCTCGCCCCAATCCTTAGCGTGTAGCACAGTTGCTGCAGCTGTACGAATAGACGACTTCACGAATAGGGCTTCGAGTAGATTTGAGATGAAACTTAGCCGTCCTGCCCCGTGGCGACATCGATGCCGCCAGCTCAGGAGGGAAGGGCGTATTACGTATCGCACCTGAGCAAGGAGACCGTAAGAAATGCATACTGTCGTGGGTAAAACGCGGGTACTAGCCTCTTAGTCGAGAATAGCAAAGAGAAAACAGAGCCTTGGATAGTTGAACATTGAGCTGACACCCTTTTCACGCACACTCACCACGATCAAGGAGGTGACATTGGGGAAGTACTGGAAACGACAGGTGCAAGCCTGACGCACCCAGTAAGGAAGGAAGACGGGAAGAAGACACAAACGGGGAGGATCCGGGCATGTGCAATTGTTGCCTTGAGAGACTTCAAACAGGCGGCTGGCTCGTCATTGAAGAACCGGTAAGTACTTACCCGAATACCAGTCTCTGCGCCGACTGCCCCGACTTTCGTGACGATCTTACACTCTTTTCAGTGTCTTTCCCAAGCATCAGTGAGTCAGCTGCTGTAGAAAGTCCGCATTATTGAGAAAAGATGTCGCTCTGACATTGCTGTGGATTTGGCCCTGTCGGCCTGTTGGTGTTCCTTGGCTACCGCCAAATCTCCTAGAAAAGAGTGAAGTCGAAAGATCACGTGCTCGACGCCATTTCTCGGCCAATCAGAAAAATAGAGACCCACCAGAGTGATTGGGGGCCACGGCGGGGCCCTCCAGAAGTGTATATAATCCCCTCCAGTCTCCCACCCTTTGCAATCTTTTTCCTCTTTTTCTTCTTCATACTTACCTTCATGGGGGTGCCGGGGATCATGAAATCCGGCATCCAGAGTGGGAGGCCTGCATTGCACATCGCGGTGTCGACCGCTCTCGATTGTCCTTCGGGACCATCGCTGTGGCAATTTTTGATTTTGACAATCGCTTTTCATTGTGCTCTCCGCCTGGTGCGGTGGTATGAAGAAGAGTTTTTGGTGGGCGTAACGTTGGTGTTTTCGAACGAGACACGAACTAGGCCTTGGGTGATGCTGGACAAGATCTTGATGGGATGCAAGGAAGAAATAAGCTGCAGACCTAATGTATTAACGATCGATGCCTTGGGTTGCAATAATCCAGCAGCGCCCCATCCTACTGCTTCCAGTATCGTCGTTTCCGGCCCAACTCTTGTTGATGACGCCGGCAACGCGCGGCTTTAGCATGCTAGCACTGCGACATGTTGACAAATAACACCATCGAGTAGAAAAATACCTTGTGCCCTTCGCGCGTCTGGCCCAGCAAACCGCATCGTCGTCGAGGTTGTTTGAGGCGTCTGAACAGGAGGCAAGATCGTCGCCAGCTTGTGCCAGTCGTCCCTGCCGTTCTTTGGGTTTTCACCCGCAACACCTACCGACCTACCTACTTACCTACCTGCCTAGTTCGTCCATCCGTGCCAAGGCTTTAGCAAAAATGAATAAAGGACGGCGCGCTTCTACAGGCAGGAGAGAGAGCCTCGTGGCAGGAAGTGAAGTGAGGTGTCGGCGGGGACAACAGGAGTGGCAGGCACGAGTCGGTGCCTAAGAAAGCAATCCAAGCCTCACGCATTTATTACTACACCGAGCGAGGCCCACCTGAACGTCTGCCGATGTGCTCTGGGCTTTTGCAGTGTGAGGTGGTGGCCACGATGCCTCCCTTGTCTGCATTCCGGGGCTCCTAGCATAGTTCTCCCGACGTAGGCGTCGTACCTCGCGTCGCCACGGTTCCCCGCCTTATCGAGCACTCGCGGAAACACTTGCTACGCGAGACAGACGAGACGACTGCTACCTGACCAGGTGGTCCACGCTCTCTTAGTAAGGGTTGACTGGTCTTGACTTTGTCCACGTTGGGGGGAAACGGTGCTGCTCCAATCAAGCGCCAATGCCGCTCTCTTTGATCCACTAATCTTAGCTTATCAAATCTGGCTCGACATGTCGTTGTAAAGGCCGAGTATAGCTGAGGTTCGCGGGCGAATCAAGGCTCCAACCGGGGCTCCCTGCCTCGTGTCCGGATCAGGGTAGCAGCAACGTCGTCTACATCACCAGCACAGCAGACTCGGGCTCGTGTGTTGTGGCATGGGGTATTCATGATAATTGCTGTCCGCCAACGACCTGTCCTGAAAGGCCGGGTATAATACAACGAGGACCAACAACGATGAGACTGAACAAACAACAACGACCTGGTGACAATCTTCCGAGCGTGCTCAAACCGGAGCCTCGCTCCCATCCAACAACCTGATATCAGAGAAACCACCAAAAAACGCCATACGCAAGCCCGGTGATTGGCACGCACCACCCACTTTACGAGCTCCAAACCGCCTTCGCCCTATCCCTGAATGCCCTCCCAAGTAATCTGATCCGTGATATCCTTAACACTCAATCCCGTAATGCTGAATACCGTCATGTCGAGTTCTTCTTCCGACATCTCTTGCCCAACCTGTTTCTGGCCCTCCAAAACATCGTAGAGTGCGTATATTTGGGCATTCTTGACCTCGCGCGCGTTCATGTTGGCGTCGATGTTGATTTTGAGCTGCTTGCGCTTCGACTCCGCAAGTGCCGGGTTGTGTCTGTCGTATCGGGCCTGCATCTTTGCATGCTCCATCTTCATGTGTTCCAGCTCATCCTCGAGTCCCTTGATGACCTTAGCCAGGGCGTTGCCCGGAGGCTGAGAAGGCCGCATGGTGGCGTCCTCGGATGAGATGCCCAGCTGCTTGTACTGGTCCGAAGGAGCAACAGGCCTGGAGACCTTCACTCGCTTCTTGCCCTCGGCCATGTCGGCGGCAGTGACCGTTCCTCGGTGGGCCTTGATCCGGCTGCACACGATGCAGTTCTCACAGCTGTGTCCGGCCAAGCTGTCAAGCACACGGCGCGCGTCCGACGACAGTGCAGGGCAGTTGCCCTTCATTTCGGTAGTCGTGTTGTCCAGTCCGCCTTGAGTCATCAAGTCGATCGTGACCGACTGGTTCTGAGAAGGCTTAACGGCAGACCTTGATGGCGTTCTCTGACTTTGGCTGGTCAAGTTGCGAGTGGTGTTGGTCGACTCTTGCCGGACAGTGCGAGACTCCTTCTTGCTTCTCGTCATATCGATCACCATGGAATGCGTCTGGGTGTTCTCCGGCGACTGCATGGTGGCGTCGTCCTCGGTCTGGAAAGGGTCGAGGTCAGGGACAATCTCGCCTTTGAGTGAGGCCTTGGAGGTTGTATGAGCAGAGACGCTTCTCTTGCTGCCTTTGTTGGCGACGTTGGAGGTTTTGGTGCTCTTCGACTTGGTAGGCGCTGCCGAGCGCTCAGGCAGAGAGAACGACACCTTCTGCTGGCCGGTGGACTCTTGAGGGCGCGAAGCGGAGGCTCTTCTCTTAGAAGGAGGCTCGGGTGCCACAGAGCTCTGCTGGCTCTGGAGGGTGTTGTCAACCTCGTTGATGCTGCGGTCCGTCTGCTCCATCGTGTCCTGCATCTCAATTGCTTTTCTGCCCGGCGTTGCGGGCTTCCGGACCTTCTTCCCCTCGACGGTGCCGTCGACAACAGCCGAGTTCTGAGTGCTATCAATGGTGATGTCCGGAACGAAGAATGCCGAAGTCATGTTCTCTTCTGTTTCGTCGTCATCGGCCACCTCCTTGTTGAGGCGCACCGAGAAGTCCTCGGTCTTTCCGAGAGGGCGGCAGTGGTCGAGCTGCTGCTTGAGGAATTCGATCTCCTCCTTGAGGTGCATGTTCTCGTCGTGAAGGTCGTGGATGCTCCGCTCGAACCCAGAGTTCTCGCGACGGAGAATCTTGTTCTCGTTGAAGTACTTTTCGTTGTGTCGAACGAGGCTATCGTTGTCCTCCTTGAGCGTGGACTTCTCCTGCTCCATGGTGTGCAGTTCGACCTGCAGTGCCTCGACTTCGTCGCGGGCAGCCTCAACGTCCTCCTTGGCGTTGGCGGCGGTTTGACGGAGCTCTTCATTCTCCGACATGAGCGAACGCGCGTTGGCACGCAAAGATCTGTTCTCGCTAATGAGCGACTCCTGTTCGCGACGTAAAGAGTTGTTGTCGGTTCGCAGAGAGTCCAGTTCCTGCTGCAGAGTTTCTTGTTCCCGGCGAAGGGCGTGGTTGTCTGCCTGGACCGACTTGTTTTCGGTGTGCCGAACAGAGTTGGTTTGCTTTTCGTGACGGACCACCTCGCGCTGGTTGGTGATCTCCAAGGTGGCGTTCAGTTTCTCTTGGGTCTCGTGGAGTTCCTTTCCCTGGGCATCAAGTCTATCCATGAGATCGCCAATCTCGACACAGGCATCTTGCAGCTTTTTCAGAGCCCGGTCTCGCTCGAGAGAAACCGTATTGTTCTCGTACTCGGTAGAATCGATCCGGGTGGTAGCGTGGTCCAACCGCGACTGCAGTGATGCGATGTGCGACTCCAATTCTGCCACATGTTAGCTCGGTCTCCGACTAGTGAGACGAATGACTCACTCAGCTTCTCTGTCTGAAAGCGTTCCTCGTGGGCAGTTTCGGGCTCCGAGGCGGTTCGAGAACCAATAGCACTGTCGATCGACTTGCGGCCCTTGAGCCGTTTAAGTTCTTTTTGGAGATGTTCTACCTGACCCTCGAGTTCGACAGCGTGCTGCTGCACCAAGTCATCGTGCTCTTGAAGGTTGAGTATCTCGTCCCGGATCATATCCATGGACACAAATATCCTCTCTTCATCCTCGGGGATTGCTAGGCCGTCGACCTCGGCGTGGTCGTTCGGAGGCATGCTGTTGATGCGGTCACGCACCTGCCCGTTCTTCACAAACACGGGGACGCCGTCCTTGACCGCGCCTTGGAAGCGCAGGTTGCCAGAAATGAAGTCATTGAGGTGAGAGATGTCGGGCATGAAGAAAGAGCGGCACGTGGCGCCATTCTGGGCCGGACTGTCGGTTGTTGCCGGCGACGGGAACGTGCTCCTAATCGTGTTAAAGGTGACCGGGGTAGGGTTGTTCGTAGGTGCGCTCTCAGCTGGCGCTGGCTTTGGAGTAACGTGGGTTGGGGGAGCCAGGAAGTCCGACTTTCGACGGTCGTTATTTGCGACTTGAGAGGATCGTCGTGCTGACTTGTAGTTGCCAGAAGCTGAGCGGGCATGACCTCTGGCCAGGGGGCTCCGGCCGACTTGTTGTTGAGGATTGAACTTGAAGCTGTCGGCATTAATATCGAACCGGAAGGGTGACTTGGACGTGTTGGCCGACAAGTCAGACTCGTTGTCCTCCACACGAGGCTGCATTTCAGCACGCGTCCGCTTAGAACCCTGCCAAGTCATTTCCGTCGAGTCGTCTACCATATTGGACAGATACTTCTGGACAATGGCCTTGTGGGAAACGGTGTCCTTGTGACGTAAAGAGCCCGATTGCCTGGGGGCGGGTTTGTTTTGCTTCGCTTCGGCGGCGGCCTTGGGCTTGCCATAGAATTCGGGCCACTTGCGGTGGGCAGCCTCCAAGTCGACTTGGACTTTTCCGCCAGTGGGGCCGACAATGCGAGCAATGTCTTCGTTCAGTCTGCGGGTGGATTCGCCGTCTGGTTCTGAGAAGACAGAAGACATTGTCGGGCTGACGGTGCCGTGGGAGCCGGTGGAGGATGGTGGGGAGTTGAAAGGGTTGTCGCGGTTTGCGTTCATTTCTCGAAGAATGCGAGAGCGATAACGATTGTGTGCTGAGTCGGTCTCCATGGCTGCCGTAGGGCGCGTCGGGCGCGGTTTCCGAGGCGGGAGAGTCGACAAGAAAGAGCAAAGTCACCACGGCGCCGCAACAGTTGGCTGTGACGCGTCGGATGAGTAGAGTCTGGGAACAATTAAACTGTAATTCTGAAGAGAAGCAATACCGAGCACAGAGAAAGCTGCTGCTCAAGGCATGGAAGCGCACACAATGGCTTGACGGAGGTCAAGGGCAGTGATGCAAGATTGAGCAGTCGCGGGCAAAGATATGGAGAGGGAAGAATGCGTTGCGTGCAATGTGAATGAGCAGGGATCGGTTTGTTTACTTTGACAGGCGCAGGCGTAAACAACTGGCTATTGGGCTGTGGACGCCCGTGCGTCGTAGTGGGGCAGCCCTGCTCCCCGTGAACAGGCTCAGCGCCCTTGCTCCCCAGCCCCCGGCGAATCATCACCAATGATGAGGCCTCTACAGACGGGAAACGCGTGCTGGTTGGCTCTGCACAAGACAAAGAAAACGCGCTCTTGTGACCGAACAAGGCGAGACTTGAAAATCAGGATAATATGTGGAACGTGTTTATCTTCGGGTTCCTAAGCCTCGGGCTTGGTTGTATTCCGGCTAATCTCTAGCTCATTTTTGGAGAAATCGTGTTGTCTCTGACCCATCTGACCGACCTTGGTTCAAGACCATTTCGTCTTACGTCAGCCGGTCTCGGTCAGCGTCGGTGAGAGCGCCCTCACAAAACACAGAACCAGCGGGGGAAACAAAGACTCACCGACCGGATTCGCCTCCGAGATCCAAAGGCATAGTTCCCGCCAACCACATCGCTGATGGGATCACCCTTCTCACCTCCCACACCAAAGTCACCCGGCAAGCCGCAATGAGACATGTCGGCGTGGTCGAGCAACGCTAGACGTAACTTGAGAGGTCGACTCGGCACGTTTCACCCTAAGAATGCATTCCCCGACTCGCCAACGAACCTACGGCTACCTATGTACCGGTACTCTTCAACGGCCTCGCCCACCGTTCCGACCTCACAGTCCAATTCCAAGACCCGAGACGTGCCCGCCTTTGCCTACCTTGGTTGATTAAGTTGTCGGCTGCGTCGACGTGGAGCTTTCATTACTCGGATAAGCGCTGCTTGCTCTTGGCCAAGTCCGTGGGCACATCAACACGAGTCACCAGGTCCGCCAAGTTCTGGCCAGGTATCGGCAGGTGACCACACCATCTGCAGTCAGTGCCATCCATCGTGGGCGTCCTTTGCTGCCAACTTCCAAGTGTCGATAGATAGACCGGTTCAGGCACTGTGGGCCCAACGGTGTTGCACCACCTCAAGAAAATGATGATCGCGCGCCTTAGCATGCGGTGGTCAGAGGCTTTTTCAGGTCCCTACATGATGAATTACGCTCGTCTTATGTATGCCCTGAACCGTTGGACTGCAGCAGCGATCATCCTTCAGTGACAGGCTGACAGAGCACAGGGACCTGGCGACTCTTGAATATGCCCCGCATAAGCATAGCTAGGTAAACAGGACTGCATCTCTAGTGGCCGCCACCATTATGAGTTTATGACCTCTCGGTGCACCATTCTGTGACCACAGGAGGGGTCCATTTGCCTCGTGCAGGTGGATCTCGCCCTGGGACGGTGGTGGGCTTGGCATTGGCTCTGCCATCCATCTGCCCGTCCGTCCATCGGCCATCCATCGCCAAGAGTGCCCTGCGGCGCTGTTTGCGCATACTGTCCCGGTCGCCGCTTCTACATAGATTGTCTTGCAACGGCTCGCACCCTCCCTCCAACTTTCTCCTTCCACCTTCGTACCGTCGCAGCCCATCGTCCTTTGCCACATAACATTTCATCCGCCCTGCTCGCCCGTTATTTTCCCCGCGTTTGCCGACCCTCGCTTAGCCGACGGCGAGACCCTTCTCAACTGAACATGGCAGAGCGCTGCTGTATCTGAGCGGCCGTCTCGATAGCTCGTGGCTCGTATTCGCCCAACTTGAGAGAGATTCTGGTGTGACACTCACGCTGCCATCATGTCCCGGAAATGTTTACTTCTCCCAGAGGCATGCCTCTTGGTTCTCGCTCTGGCTTCTTGTGCTACAGCCCTTGTCGCGACGAATCCCCCGCAAGCGCCCAAGAGCTTCTGCCCCATCTTCTACCCCGAAGACCAGCCGCCGGCCGATTGCAATCCGAATCAACCCACGACCTTTCTTGCAGCCCCGCAAGCTGCGAGTCAGCCCTCCGCTCATACACCCGAGGCGAAAGATGAACCTCTTGAGGCTGCTTTTGAGGCATTGACGGTTATGCAACATGACTTCTTCGCACCGGATCAAGGAACGTGGCCAGAAGCCATTGACTGGACGGCCGCCGTCATGGAGACAATGCTTTCTGGCACTTTGACCTCGCTTTCGCAAGCCCTGGCAGTGCTTGATATTGGAGGTAACAGTGACAAGACGGCGAAGCGCAATCTGATCGATACGTTCTTCACCCAACTCGTGGCTTCTTACTTTGGTCAAGACGACGTCGCAATCCGTCACGAGGTACGTGGTCTTTGTTTCGCATCGCAACAGCCCGCGGCGCATTCTAACGAGCAAACAGGCATACGACGACATTCTGTGGGTCGTCCTCGGCTGGATCGATGCCATCAGGCTCACCAACATACACTCTGAACTATTCTACCCTCGAGAGGGCCTCAACGAGAGCGCAACCCCAGGCCTCGGAGACGCATTGGCCAACGGCCCTTGGCATGGCCAGTACTGGATCCCCTCGTTTGCTCACCGGGCACGAATCTTTTGGGATCTCGGGTCAAAGGGGTGGGACACGCTGCTCTGCGGTGGCGGCATGAATTGGAACCCGAGATTGGAACCGTACAAGAACGCCATCACCAATGAACTATGGATCGCCGCCTCCATCTCGATGTACCTTTGGTTCCCAGGCGACAACAACACCACACCCTGGATCAACAGCGCAAGTGGCGTGAAAGCCACTCGTGAGCCCAAGTACCTTGCCGCTGCCGTTGAGGGTTACAAGTGGATCACCGGGGTCAACATGACCAACGATGCAGGTCTCTATGTTGACGGTTATCACATAGACAAGTCCAAGCACGATAACACCGAGTGCGATTTGCGCAGTGAAGCCGTCTTTACTTACAACCAGGGTGTGCTTCTTACCGGCCAGCGTGGTCTCTTCACCGCAACGGGCAGCGCATCGTATTTGGAAGACGGACACAAACTAATCCAGGCAGTCATCAACGCTTCGGGCTGGGACTTGAAGCTCGACCGGCCAATCGACAACCTATCAGACCTGCCCCCGGGTTACCTGCCACCATGGCGAGGACTGGGCCGTGGAGGTATCTTGGAGGACTCTTGCGACGCTAGCGCGACATGCTCGCAGGACGGACAGACTTTCAAGGGCGTCTTCTTCCATCACTTTGTAACATTCTGCCAGCCAATCGGCCCGGCGATTGTTGAGCCCGGCATGACTGTTGACGCCCAGGCATACGGTCAGATCAAGGCGGCTCATGCATCGGCCTGCCAGGCCTACCTAGGCTGGGTACAGCATAACGCCAAATCTGCTTTGCTAACCAGAGACCGCGAAGGCCGGTTCGGCTCATGGTGGGGAGCTGGCGTATTCCAGAGTGTCTGGCCGACGATGGAGACGGACGGGATTCCCCACAACACGCCCAACTCGACCGACTACCGCAACTACGGCCTTCCACACGACGGCGTATGGGCCAGCGGTGACCCGAACAAGGTGTGGGCCCCGAACGGCGAGGCGGGCAAGAACCAGACAAGGAGCTTCGTGGTGGTTAGTGGTGAGGAGCAGCCCGGACAGCAGGTCCTCGTTAGCTTAAGTAGGCATGCACAGCGCGAAGAAGACGCCGACGGACAGAGATCCGGGTTCAAACGGCAAGCGGCGCCACCGCCGAGAGGCGATCCGAACGACCGCGGAAGGGGTAGGACCCCAGAGACGCAGAACGGCGGCATGGCTTTAATGCGGGCTTGGTGGGAGCTCGTAGCGGCCTCCGACGACGGACCGTACGCGAAACAGCATCAGCACGCGAGACGAGGATGAAGACACGATATACATCGTTTGGGTGGTTCCATATGGTCATGAGTATAGACGAGTTCCCCACGTAAATACCTTACGCACGCATAACGTAGCCGCTGGGCGGTTATGACGGCCTCTCCCTTGCACATCAAAGCATCGATTTTCTCTCATCCCTCGCGCTAGCCCAAGTGTATTATCTGATCACGCGCACTGCCTCAATTGGTCGGGATTCCCGACCATGGTAAAGCACACACTAGCCTGCCTTTTTTTCTTTTTTGTACTAAATGATGCCTTGCCTTCTTGCGACGCTGCACACCCGGTTGACCACATATGGTTACAGGCAAATGCTGACTGCTGATTGGGGACACTAGCCGAGTGCGAACGAGTTGCGAAGAGAAAGCTGGCAAGTATTGACGTGCTCCGCCTGGGTGGGCTGCTGCTCAGCCCCCGCGGGCTGCGTCCCTGCCGGTCTAACCGCTTACCTGCCGACCTTTTGGATCGATCCGGCACGACGGTGCGGGACCGCCCCACTTGGTCTGCCGTGGCTTGACAGCAGCTCTCGCGGCGTGCGCGCCCTCGAATGGGGTTCCCGATCGGGGAGAGGTTACCATGGGATGGGTTGGAGGTGTGGGAGTCAGGTCTGTCTCTCTCTCTCTCTCTCTCTCTGTGTGTGTGTGTGTGTCTGTGTGTATGCGTGTGTGTGGACGGAAAGGGAGAGAACAAAGAGGGGCGGACGAGTGAGCGAGCGAGCGAGGGTTAGATAGATGGATATAAAGCACGGCATGCGTCCTCATGGGCTTTTGGTGGGTTTTGATAGATTTTCTGACCACGACAATCGAGAACCGTTAGACAACCGAGAGCAGACGCTCAAGACCAAAGCTTTTGAGACAACTGAAACATATATTGCCTTCTTTCTGTTAAGCCCCAAGATTATAGCATCCCACCCAGCTTTCACACGCCGCTGCAAACCCTCAAGAACACTCAACACATCCCACCTCGCCACGAACATGGGCCTCATCACCGGTCTCGTCTCGACGGTGGTCCACGTCGCCGCCGGCCGCAACCCCTACGGCCGCAACCACGACCAGGCCCACCAGCCCGGCGTCGTCGGCGCCTCCGCCCCCCGCCACCAGCAGCGGGCCGCGGGCCCCCACCGCGAGGCCCACGCCGACTGCAGCTCCGGGCGCGGCGGCCTGCCGTGCGGCATCTGCGCCGTTGCGCTGCCCCTGGGCAAGGTGCGGCAGGCGAGGCTCGAGAGGCGGGCGATCAAGCACGAGCGGAAGGCCCTCAAGCACGCGATCAAGGTCCAGTGGTCCCACGGCGCCCAGGGCGTGGGCTTCGCGGCTGCCGGGCCCTACTGCTACCCGCAGCACCAGCACGAGCACCAGCACCAGCGGGACATGGCCCACAGCGGGAGACAGGAGGAGGGCGTCGGGGAGTGGCATGAGCGCCGGAGGGCTTCCACCGGCGGGGATGTGCCGCCGCCCGCGTACGAGGAAGGGGAGGCGTCGGCGGCCGGCGCGTGGCGGAGGAGCGTCGAGGTCTTGGGAGGGGACGAGAAGCGCTAGGGGAGAGGAGGGCTCGAAAAGCCGACGTTAAATGCTGAGCGGTTTGCACAAATGTCATTATATAGCAAGCACGGCGTTGGATAGACGGGGGGTCTGAATGAATGCCACTTTTTCTCTTCTTGGTTCATTTCACTATTGTATTTTCCTTGGTCTTGTCTAATCCACAGATGCCCAGATGCTGTCGTGATGCTGATGTACAATATGGGGGCGTCCTTTTTATCCACCCTGACTGGCCAACCCCTCAAACTTTTGATGTTGATCAAAGACCCGGTATCTCGTCCTCGTACCCCCGATGATTGTCTCTCTAGGTCCTCCCACCACATGCGGCGACGACCGTCTTCGTCTCTCCCCGAGAACGCGTGAATCGCCGCGAGTGTGTCGTTTACCGCTGGCCGACGAGGCGGCGGCTCTGGACCTCGCTGAGGGCCTTGGTGCCGCTCAGGAAGATGGAGGTCGCAACGAGGGCGACAGCGGGCAGGGTCTGGAAGAGGTTCCAGCTGCTGTAGTACAGGAAGAAGACGCCCTCCATGGCAACGATGGAGCCGAAGAAGCCGACGTGAGACAGAGGCGCCGCGGATAGAGCCTTCTGGAGGTGGTTGAAGTTGGCGCCGAGGTTGAGCCACTGCGGAGAGAAGTCAGTCAGTTGTTCCGTTCCACAAGGCTTGCCTTGCCGAGATGTAATTGGGCAGAGGAACTCACGCCAACGAGGAGCACGGGAATCGTGGAGAGAACGGCAATGACAAAGGCCAGCGAGACGATCTTTGGCGGGCTCTTGTCGCCCTCCTTGAAGATGTGGTGGATCTCGGGCTGCTTGCCGTAGCGGACGGGCGCCTCGTAGGCCGGGGCGGCAACGTTTATGTCACGCTTTACGGCGACTTCGAAGAGAGTCGTCTCGAGGGGCTTGGAAGAGCCGAAGGAGCCGATGACGATGCTGGCCTTGAGGGGCTCGGTGGCCAGCAGGAGCTGGATCGGGAGATCCTTCTGGGACTGTTGTGGCCGAGTTAGTTACGCTGCAATTGCCGCCTCAGGGACAACTTGAGCCAGAAACGTACAATGTCGACGACACCTTTTCCGGTGTTCTTGAGATCAAGAGGGAAGGGGGCCTCGAGGCCGGTCGTGGTCTCCTTGAGGACCAGGAAGGCCTGGTGCGGGCGCTTGGCCTGGTCACCCTCCTTGGCCGTCAGGGTAAGCTTGAGGGTGTCCTTGGCCTCCAGAGAGAGGGCTTTCGTAAGGGGAGCGGTCGGGCTCAGCCTGTCGATAGCGCTCTGTCAGCAATTGGATCCCTCCGGGTCGCGCGTCTTGCAAAATCTTCCATATCCCCAGATGACGACAAAGGATCCGGGAAGGCGGCGTGGGCGGGCGATGGGCCGACTCACTTCTCCTCGGTGGCACCCTTGCCCTTTCCAGAAATCGAAACGGAGGCACTGTCGAAACCCCATGACGATGCAGCCTGGGCGGCACCGGCCGCAAACAGCCCAAGTGCGGGCGTCAATGAGTGGAGGAATCGCATGGTTGCTGAGGATGTTCTTGTCTTTGGCAGCTTTCGGTAGCTGGACTGGAGCTTCACGACTACAGTGTTCACTTAGGGACAGCTTTCGTGTCCATTACCAAGTACCGGTGGGGGCACGGGCCAGGTGCAGCGGGGCCTGGTAGACTGTGCTTTTGTGGATATGTACGGTTATTCGCACAGTACAGATCCGATGCTCTGGGGTGAGTACACTAGTGTCTCGATCACTGTCAGCTAAGAATCATCACCATAGCAGCTGAAACAACTGACAATCAGTACAGGTAGGTTGCATGGATTTTAGTGTCTTGTGGTACCTAAGACGAACTTTTTTTTTTTTTGCGTCACTTCTAAAACATAAAGCATTCAAAACTAAAAACGCCATCTATTTTGTCTACATGCACCAAGTCGGACAGTTCAAAGTTCGTCCCGGGAATCGCTCGGCCCACCGACGGCCTCGCCCTCTGCTCCCTTGGGTAGGTACTCGTCCAGCTCCATCCACTCGGCGGCAAACACGGTCAAGATGCGCGCCCAGTCCCGTACCGTCGGCAGATCCAGGTGTTCTGCGTCGTCCTCCATCTTGTGCCACACAGCGGGAAAGGGTCTCGGGATGATGTGCAGGATCTGGACTCCGCGCTCCATGAAGGGCACGTGGTCGTCCAGGACATAGCCGCCGGTGAATGTCTCACTTTTCTTTTGCACGTCTTTCAGGAAGGGATGCTTTGGCTTGGTTTCCAGAACGCCGAGTGCGCGCATACGCTGCTCAATCTTGGCCATCTTTTTGTATGCCCAGTGAGTCGTTGGGAAGTAGGACGGGACCCGTGGGTTAGGGGCGCCGAGGAGATCGATGAGAAGGAAGAGGCCGATGGACGAGAGTGGCGACTTGTACAGCGAGTCCGGGTGGACCGTGTCTTCCCAGCTCCGTGCCAGAGCCCTAATGTTGTTAGCCGGGTGCACCGTTCCTCCTCAAAGGCTGCGTGGGTTTCGACGTACCTAGATCCGTACAGCGAGTCTGTGTCGGTCCACGAGACCCACGCCTCTTCGCCATCGAGCAAGATGATCTGGACGCCCTTCTCCTCCTCGAGCCCGCTGCCAGCGTCGCCGGACGCCTCCATGGCCTTCCATTTCTTGACCAACGCCTCTTCGATGCTCCGCGCCGTGTGTAGCAGCATCGCGCAGGGCGCCGCACTGTCAGTGGCGCCAATGAAGCCTTCCGGGTGGTACAGACTGTCGTAGTGCGCGACGAGCGTCAGGTACTCGACATCCCCTCCCTTGGCCCACGGCGGGTCGCGGCGGAAGATGAGGTTGGTGAAGGGTATGTCCTTGTCGCCGGTCGCGGGCGTCTTGGAGGTCGAGTTGTGCCACTCGATAATCCACTCGGGCAGGTTGGCGCGGAAGAAATCGACAAAGTGCTGCTGCGCCTTGGCGGAGCCCGGGGTGCCGGGGACGCGGGGGATCAGAATGGGCGCCAGCAGCGAACCCGTGTTAATGTCGAAACCATCGCCGCCCGAGGGGATCGCGCGCAGTGCCTCGTCCCCAAGCTCGGTGTAGGCGGTGGCCGTGGTGAAGAGCGAGCAGAGGACGATGAGGATCGACCCCACAAGGGGTAGCTTCGGCAGGCAGGTCAGCAGACCCATTTTGACAGCGACCAAGTCGGACACAGCAGGTTCATGCTTCTGCTGCTCGGGTCCAGGTGTTGGTAGGTGGGCTGGCTGGCTGGCTGTAGCGCTCGGCGGCTTTCTTCTGCGCGGAAAACCGTCAAGTTGTGATAGCCATGTTGACCGAAGGGAAATGTGTTCAGTCGAAGATCTGGAAAATGATGCGACTCAGGTCCAAGACGGGGACGCCCCGCCCTGCCGGGTGATCGGTGCGTGGAGTGACCGAGGGGGTGAAATACCCCGAGTGTGGCTCCACTCACGGAGGACATCTCCATTGTCCCACGCGCGCCCTGGATTTCGCCCTCCCCGGTTACATCTCATCACCCCGGTATCCCTTATTTGGGAGAGGAGAGGCGTGTTTGCACGTCGAATACAAGTGGCCAGCGCGCCCGAACACGGCTTGACCGGTGGCGTCCAATCAACGGACACCGTGTCTTGCGCCGAACTTGGCATTCGATATCCCCAACAGGTGAACCACACATCGCCTATCCCCGATGTGCGGTCCAACCCCTGGCGGCTCATCGGCGTTAACACCTAGCCTCCTCACTACCAGGGACGGAAGCGTCTTGCGATGATCAGCAACATCCTATGCCTCAGTCTGGGACAGAATTGATTCCTGCAGCATGGACTTTAGGCCTGTAATCCCGAGTCCCTAAACAGAGTGCTATCGCCGTGTGGTTTGGACAATCCACATGTCGTAGGATCCGACGTGCAGAGAAATTTTTAGGTGGATTAGTCTGTCTGCATCACCAAGACGCGAGTGCTCCAAGACCTCTGATGGATGCTCTATATAAGACGGGCTCTTCATCTCCGTTGAAGTGTGGAATATTATAATCATCATCTTCATCACCTTCACAGCCATCATAACAATCGAGTCACCTTGACATTGCGACATCTAACCATCTCCAAACTTCATACCATATCAAATAACTGACAGAACAGACTCTGAATCCACTCCAACCAATACACAATGGACTCGCCTGTTTGGTTCATCACCGGTGCCTCCTCTGGTTTCGGTCTTCTCATCGCCAAAGACGCCCTCGCCCGCGGCCACCGCGTCATCGCCACAGCCCGCAACCCGTCCAAGCTCTCCGAGCTCGCCTCTGCCGGCGCCGACATCCTGCCCCTCGACGTGACCGCCGACGAGGCCACAGTCACGGAGACGGTGGACAAGGCCTTTGCCCTTCACGGCAAGGTCACCCACGTCGTCAACTCGGCCGGCTACATCCTCGACGGCACCGTCGAGGAGGCCAGCGCGCAGGAAGTCTTTGACCAGTTCAACACCAACGTCTTCGGCACCCTCAAGGTCTGCCGCGCTGCGGCCCCGCACCTCCGCCGCCAGGGCTTCGGCGTCGTCGTCAACCTGGGCAGCGTGGGCAGCTGGGCCGGCGGCGCCGCCGTCTCCCTCTACTGCTCCACCAAGGCCGCCGTCAGCATCATCACCGAGGGCTTCGTCGACGAGATGAAGCCCTTCGGCGTCGACGTCTGCATCCTCGAGCCGGGCTACTTCCGCACCGGGTTCCTGAACGCCGGGGCCCGCACCTCGGCCAAGCACGTCGTCGATGCGTACAGCGTCGGCGCGGCGGGCGAGTACAAGAAGCTGCTTGATGTGGTCAACAACAACCAGCCCGGTGACCCGACAAAGGGGGCCCGCGTGGTGGTGGATGTCATGACCAAGTCCGGTGTTGCTGAGGGCCGGGAGATCCCCGCAAGATTGGTCTTGGGCACCGACTGTCTTGCCGGCGTTCGCGCAAAGTGCAAGGACACCATGGCTCTGATGGATGAGTGGGAGTCCATATCCGCTTCTACGGACTTCTAGTCATCATTTTCTCCGAGTTGCGATCACGCCGATCCCATCTCTCACTTTAATTTGCCATCCGCGGCACATGTCATCAGATGTATAACCCAAATAGGTTCTAAATACAAATGCAGTATACGCTTGGTCCAGAAATTATTATATACTCTGTCCGTCTTTTCTTTCTGTGACGCTTGAACTCTGGGCCTCTGAAATCGAAAAGTCACCCCGAGGTCGGTCATTTGGTGCCGAGCAGGCCTCCGCAGGGCTGAGGGCCCGCGTTGCGAACGACCGACTGCATAGTTTTATTCGTCATCACTCAGGCATTTGTCAGTCCGCGTTGCGCGACAGCTTTTGGACGTATGTAATATACGGTCGTTCTAAAGCTTCACATCTCTCGGTGCTATGACGCCAGGGTGTGCTATTACTCATCTGCTTGTATTGACTTACACGAATAGTTGGCTCTGCGAGAGCTCTAGTTACATCTATCCCAACCTAGTAAAGTTCCTCCATAGTGCCATTAAACTTATAAATTATTCCTACCGAAACATTATGAAGAGTGAAGAGAAACTGTTTCGAAGCAGCTCTTTTACACTGCCGGAAACTCGGGTTGAAGTTGCCTCCCCTTCTGCGAAGCCTTCAAGCCTTCTTCTTGCCCTTGGGCATGCGGACCAACCAGTAGAGGCCCAAGGCGGCAAAGATATTGAAAACGATATAGACCATGCCGATGCCAAAGTCGCGCCACCTGTGGTCAAAGTTGGAGCTGATGGCGGTGAGGAAAGCATTGGTGTTGTCGATGGAGCAGAAGCTGCAATCGGCCTGAGAGGTGGGATCCTCGAGGTATCCTCCCATGGCGTTGATGTAGCCGCTCATGTAGTTGCCGCACGTCTCGTTGCCCGGCGGGCTGAAGTGGATGTACTCATTCGCGGCGCACGTCACCTTGGAGTTTGCCAGACCCGTCGACAAGATCGACGACAGCAGGTACGTGAACGGCGACACCCTGTACATGAAGATCCAGAAGCGGGGCATGGTCTGGGGGGAGGCCAAGACGCCGCAGAACAACAAACACATCATGAACAAGAGGTTGGCAAGGTTACCGCCCATCTCGGCCGTATCGGTGATGGCGATGCAAGCGTGGGCAAAGGTGCAGGTGAAGATGAGGAACTGCCAGAACAGAAGCCACATCAAACCAGCGCGCTCGCTGCTCTGGCTCGGGTCGCCGTTCTGGTACAGGCCGACGGGATAGTAGACGCAGACGAACATGAAGACGGACATGAGGGAGTTCCAGGGGATTTCCGAGATGATTTGCGAAAGCATAAACACCTTCCAGCTGTAGGTCTTGGAGGGACGTTCGCGGACCTCGTAGAGGGATCGTTGGGTGACGAAGTGCGGCAACTGCTGTTGCACGAGCTGGCCAAAGATGGAAATGATGTTGAATATGGCAAACATCTGGTTCTGCAGCCCTTGGATGCTCAGAGGGGCGTTGAGGAAGACGAGGCCGATGAAGAGGGCGACGGAACAGCATAGGATGAACTTGGCGTAGATGTACGAGGGTGTGCGCCAGTATTGCTGGAACACCCGACGGGTGACGATCAGGAACTGGTCCCACATAGGAGCGGCAAACTCGCGACGGGAAAGCTCCTCATCCTCGTCTGAGCGCTTCTCGCCGCCGGCGCCCTGGGACTTGAGTCGCGAGAGCTCGTCCTGAACGGCCTGGTACTCGGGGCTTAACTTCCATGCCTGATGCCAATCGACCTCGGTGGTCGAACCAGGGGCCGCACCAATCGCAGTGAGCATCCACTCGGCCGGATTCTCGCCGGGAGGGCACTCGGATGCACCGTTCCGTTGGAAGTAGGACGTGAGGACGTGGGAGTTTTCGCCAATATCGCCAAAATAAACCGTCTTACCGCCCTTGGCCAGGAACAGCAAGCGGTCGAAACGTTGAAACAGCATGGCGGACGGTTGGTGAATGGTGCACAGGATAGACTGGCCGGCCTTGGAGAGCTTTTCGAGGAGATCGAGGATAGCCCAAGACGTTTGGGAGTCTAAGCCGGAGGTGGGTTCGTCGACGAAGAGTAGCAAGGGCGGTTTCGCGGCCAGCTCAACGCCGATCGTGAGACGCTTCCGCTGCTCAACGTTAAGGCCCTCGCCGAGCACACCGACCACAGCGTCAGCGTAGTCTTGCATGTCCAAAAGCTTGATGACTTCGTCCACATATGCGAGCTTCTCCGCCCTGGGCGTGGTGGCAGGCTGTCGCAACAAAGCACTGAACTCCAACGCCTCACGGACGGTGCTTGTATCGAGATGGAGGTCCTGCTGCTGAACATAGCCGGTTTTGCGCTGGAAAGATTCGTCGCGGATCTTGCCATCAACGAGCATTTCTCCCGTAAGCACGCCCACCGAAACCCGGTCCGCGAGGCAATCAAGCAAGGTCGTCTTACCGGCACCAGAGACACCCATTAGCGCCGTCAGCGTGCCCGGTTTCACCCAGCCATCCACATGGTCCAGGATGCGCCTAGTCTCGGTCTTGATTTTGACGTCGTAGCACACGTTGCTCCAGTGGAAAACACTCGTGGAGCCCTGGATCGTACCTTCGTTGGCAGAAGCACCCTTGCCGCCCTTCTCGACAATCGCAGAGGGGCCTGACATAGAGGCTTCAGGATCGTCCTTGGATTTGACAGGGCCGGAGACACCTCTGCGAAAGACGAGGACCTCCCCCTTGGACTTCTTGGCCGAGATGTACTCGGTGGCCAAAAGGTACACCATGTGGAGGCCGATGGTGAAAGCGAAGAGAATACCAACGTTGCGCCACTTGTGAGCGTGATAGTACTTGTACTGCGAGTTGATGTACGCGTCACCGTTAACGGTGGTTCTTCCGGGAACAGCGCCAACGGCAGAGCAGGCTCGGTTGGCCAAAGTTGTGTTCTCGTAGCCGGCCACTAGGGGGCTAGGAACGAAGGCGCCGCATGTAAATTCGCGGCCGTGGAACTCGTTGATCATAAGCTGGAGAGATGGCGGTTAGTTATTGCTCGAATGACTTTGGGATGTGTGAGCTCACCGATTCAAATCCATAGGCAACAGGGTCGAGGTAATTGATCCACCGAGACCATCCAAGCATGTAGTCGACGGGGATGACAAAACCAGTGAAAATGACCAGAGCTAGAATTAGGATCGAGGCCGGCACCATGGCCTGAGACAAAGTGCGTGACAAGGAGGCGCTACCTGGCGTCAGTGGATATCACTCCTCGGTGTGGGATGGGGAAACTTACATTGATCTAAACAGACCAGACATGGCGAGCACCATGAGGAAAGTAGTAAACAGGAAGAAGAAGAAGTTCCCGGGCTCTCTGTTCAGATTGGTCATGAAGTAGATAATCAGGTCGAAGAATATGGTGTTCAGGACCTTGTACGGCATGTCCACCAGAACTGAAGAGAAGGCCTCGGCCGATGCGTGGTAGAAAGCATAACGTCTCTGTTTCTCAACGATGGGCCGTTTGGCGTACTGGGTGAGGATCTCGAGAGCGCTGGAAAAAGCATTGGTGAGGATGGCGACGAAGAGGACCGTAGACCGGCGGTAGAAGGCCGAAGTGGAATCCGGAAGGTTGTAAAACAAGGAGGAAATGATGAGCGCTTGGCACGTATTGACGATGAGCGAAAACAAAGTGAGAGAGGGATCGCCCATAAGAAGCTTCCAGCCGCGCCAGAGGCACAGCTTGACCTGCTGTCCGTACGAGAGGATGAAGGGAGACTTGAGACGTTGGTTCTTGGCCTGGACCGACTGCTTCTGGCTCCTAAAGACCTCGGCGTCCGGCCCGCCAAGAGGATGCGCGGTTTTGTATTGCTCGATCTGCTCCTTCAGGGCCTGGCACTCGCGGCTGGCGTTCCAGCAGGCGGCAAACTCGTCAGGGGTTCTGGGGACGCGTGACTCCCACCCGGGACGAACGACACGCTCAGAAGGTGCCGTCATCGAGGTGAGGAAGTCGGGGGTAGTCTGGCGGGCCGGGCATTCGAACCCGAGGTTGATGAAGTACTGTTTGGCATCCGTTGTGCGACCGAAGAATATCTGCCGCCCTTCATAGATGACAAGAACCTTGTCAAACAAGTCATACGCGCTTTGGGGTGCTTGGTAGATGGAGACGGCGCATGTCTGTCCAAACAGATCTGACTGCAAACGCAGAGTCTTGCAAAACTCGACAGCGTTGGCCGAATCGAGGCCTCTCGTGGAGTTGTCCCAGCACTGCAAGGGAGCGTTGGATAAGGTGGCTTCTGCAATGGTCACGCGCTTCCGCTCTCCTCCAGAGACACCGCGAATGTATTCGTTGCCCACACGGGTGTTGACTGTGTGGCTGATGCCGTACATGGCCATGACAACGTCGCGGAGGTGGTCGCAGTACTGGTCTGCTGAGATGCCGGGTGGGAGAGTTCGGGGGCAGCGCGCTCGGGAAGCAAACGTCAGGGTGTCTCCCACGGAGAGCTGAGGGTAGTGGACATCGACCTCGGCGGTGTATATCGCGTCTCCGGCATGGTGCTTGTGGAGCTCCTCCGCAGAAATGCCCTGATAGTTGAAGTAAGCACGATCGTCGGTGTAGATGCCATTCGTCTCGCCGGCGATGGTCTTGAGAAAGGTAGAGCAGCCAGACCCGGGAGGCCCGAGAACGACGAGCATTTCTCCCGCCTCGACAACGCCGTTGAAGTCCCGGAGGATATCGATACGGCGCTGGCCACCCGTCTTTGAAGTCAGCTTGCGAGCGAGGCCGGGCAGCTCAAGCCACACGTTCCCAACGTCCTTCTGGTAATCCGTCTCCTTGCCGTACCCGAAGACGTTCAAGTTCTGGACCGCGAACCCGGTAGTCCGGTAACCGGACCCGTGCTCTCTTGTGACGTTTGCGAGAGTCTTTGCCCATTTTCGAGCGCTGAAATTCTTTCCGTTGGGGTTGAGGGGAGAATTGGGGTCGTCGCTGCCGAACAGAGCCATGTTGTTTCCGTTGACGTCGACGGCGGAGTGGCGGGTGTATTCTCGAGCCAGTTCTTGCACAATAGATTGGCGGCGCTCCTGCTCCGTGTCGTTTCCATCCTCATCGATTGTCGATGCCGAAGCATCGGCATCTGTGCCGTACATGAAGTTGTCCCCCATGGCTTGCGCAGCTTGTTCTGTTGTTTCTTCGTAGCCCACAAAGGTGTTTTGGCTACCTTTAGGAGACTGTCCGGTGCCAGTGATGTGGGATATTCCGTCTGTGTTGAATGGCGCAGACATGTCGTCTGCCGGTGGAAGAAACGCAACCAACTGACGTAGAATGCTGGCCGATGGAGCGGCTGCAAGTATGCCTTGCTATCCCGTGTTCGGAGACGCTCCTGTTAGGCCCTAGGCTTTATTATTATAAGCTGTATCCCAAGGCTCACCGATCAGCACCAACCAGTTCTTTGCTTGGCTCGTCGAAGCAACCGTCAGAACAAGACCTCGGTGAGATGGAGAGGGAGGGAAGTAAAGGTGCTTTTGTCAGTGAAGGAGAAAGTCGATATGAATCAACCAACAGTTTTTATCTGGGTAGTTGGAGAGTCTCATATAGACATGGGCTGGTCGAGATTTATCAAGAGGTCCACGGAGTGTCTTGCTGCCCGAGAGGGGGGGGGTTCGACGGTCCATAAAACGTATCCAGGATGTCCATCTCAGGAGCCGAGCCTCGAAATCCGTTACAGATTTCCGGGTCATCCATGGGGTGAATTTACCAAAGTACCAGAAATCAGCATCGAAATACGTTTGTCGAGCCGGGTCCGAATGGCGGAGTGCTGGCATCTTGCACTTGTCCGCAGCCAGCGTGTAAGTGGCTATTGTGGGTCCGTATCGCCGCCGGTTGCTCCGGATGTATGGGGCGGCCCCAGTTGGCGGGCTTTCGGGGTGTTAAGGTGATCCGAGCGGACACCGCGAGTATTCCTAGAAGTCCAAATCTCCCATCATCTATAGCCAGCTTGCATCCAGCCAAAAGAAGACCGACTGTTTGTATAGTTCTTATTCTGAAGACGTGCTGACCGCGAGCCGCACCTTACTCACACGGTTTTCGACTCTCTTGCTGGAGCCAAGTATAAGGGGGCTAGTTGGTGGCACACGTCTACAACGATTTGCACCATATCCGTAGGCCTAGATAAACGTGCCTCGGCCAATACACTCACGTGAGGCATGCTTGGTGAAGCCAGCGTTCACCAGCATACCGATTATTCTCTCCGCCCTGTCTAGCGTTACCTTCACTTACACTACACTCACTAGCTTAGTTAGCATCGGCATTTACTGATGTCGACGCTCATGGGCCAACCTTGGATCCAGAAATCAACATGGGACTGGTGACGTCGGCCGTGTGGAAGAAGATACACCTATCCAGTTTGCTAAAGCGGACTTACGTCTGCTCCCCACTGTCGAGGTCCGCTGGTAAGTCCGTTGGAAACGCTACGCGCCATTTGTAGTCCGTGGTGCCGTCACGGACAAAAAACGTGTAGAGTGTCCGGTCGTTCGTATTCGGGATAGCTGGCAGGCATATGGTATATGCGATTTCGCGTTTTGGGGTTTATACCGCTTAGTAAGCCACTACACTCGCGCCACAGCTTATCTTGGGTTTGCCCACCGGCCCCACACAACTAACTACCTGGTAATGTGTCACGAGATATAAGGCGTTGGTTACTGCCCGTAACTAACGGCGTCGTTTTGTTACATGACATAGGTAATACTAACAAAAGAATAACTCGAAGCCGCTTTCGATTGGCTATCTCACTGCAAATGCGGCGGTATCCTACGATGGAAAAGCCTTTTGAAAAACCATGTGACCCCTGGCCGGGCGGTCATCATCTCATATAAGTTAACAACTGCTTTGATAACCGGTACCGCATAGTACATGATGAGCTCAGTCGCAGCAGATTTTCAACAGTCTAGCCTGCTCTTGGCGAATGTATATTGACAGGTGCTGCTATGAAACTCGAGATTACAGATGCAGCTAAGCGAGAGCTGGGTCTTCTATTTCATCTTCTAACAGGAGCTCCTAATTATAGCCACGGTGCAGGTCGGATATTGATGAACCCCATGGTGGCTGATCGCTTTAAAGATAACAGCCCTAATAGGACCTATCCTTGTTTTCTAACAGCCCTGGCAAGATGCAGTCTTATATACATAAAAGAGGTACTGAGCCCAAGGCTATTTATGCTTAACATAGCTTGGTTCCTAACTGCCCAGCTTGCCATGGTCATTTCTCTGATTCACTTTCACCTTACTTGCTCAAGTCTCTGAAGGAATCATGATGCAGCACAGCCGCTTGCAGATTCCAAGTACGTGAGATGATTCAGCGTAAAATATTATGCAAAGAGCTTCTTGCGTCCTTGCGAGTAGTAATAGTATAGTAGTGGCGGTGTATCTGTAACTCAATCCGGCCATGCCGATATCGCATGGCTTGTGGTCAACCAAAATAGAGCGCCAGTGTCAAGTGCATGCCATGTTGAATGTGGGATAAGCCTCCAGCAACGCCGGCATCCATGCAAAAAATAAAGCGCACCCATTTCCCTTTCGAAACCGCCATTACCCCGTAGACTTGCTATGATTCATTCATTCCAGTGAAGAAATCGTTTCGACAAGTCTTTTCGAAATCATTGCCCCGCTGTACTCCGCAACCCGTTCTGTCGGCCAAAAGCCTCGAGGCTTTGCTTCTGCGGACCGCAGACTTAGTCCTTCTTCATCCCGTTCATGAGGCCGTTGGTCAAAGGCGGTGCCCTGGCAGCAGCCATTGCCTGCTTGTTGGCCAGCTGCTTCTCCTTGGGAATGGTAAGAGCATTGATGCCCAAGAAGTTGCAGATGCTGGTGATGACCAGGTACGCCCAGCGGAAGTAGACGGCGCCGGAGAAGACGAGGTACGCGTAAAGGTAGTACAGCTCGAACTGGGCGCTGACGGCGGGGAAGCCGAGGTGGGGGAGGTTGGCGAACACGGCACCGCCGACGAGGGGCACGAGCATGACGGTCCAGTAGGGGAAAGGCTGCTTCGTCAGGTGGGCGAGGATCATCTTGGTGGTCAAGCGGCCAAAGACGAAGGCCATGATGAAGCAGAACAGCACGAGGTGGTTGTCGCTGCGGATGGCTGAGTAGGGCGAGTAGACCCAGGCGCCGATGGCGAGGGTGAAGACGGTCATGGGCGTCCACTCCAAGAAGACAGGGGCGACGGGCTCGCCGCGGGCGCGACGGGCCTGGATGACGTGAAGGACGCAAAAGGGGATGTGGGTGGCGAAGAGGGAGAAGACAATCATGGCGATCCAGATGTCGCGGATGGAATAGTCGCCCAGAAGGTAGTGGAAGCCAAAGAGATGCTGCTCAGCCTTGTCGCCGAGGATGTTGATGATGGGCTCGGTCCAGATGCCGGGGCCGTAGATGCCGGAGACGAGCATGAAGGTACAGGCGATCAGGATGCCCTCGGTAGGGCCGTTGATCCTGCCGAGGTACAGGGTGTGGGTGTGGTACGTCTCCCAAGTCGAGAAGAACATGGGCAGGCAGGGCACGAGGGCGGTGAAGACGCCAGACTTGGAGGTGCCGAGGCCCATGGCGGCGGTCTCGAGAAGGCTGGCGAGGGTGCAGTTCAGGGAGTCGATGCCGTGGTCGAAGAGCTCGCCGAGTCCGCTCGAAGTGCCGGTGCGTCGCGCCTGCTTGCCGTCGAGGTTGTCCATCGTCTGGTACATGAACAGGCCAAAGGCGAAGCTGAAGTACAGCCATGACGGGCCCTACAGCAAGCAGCATCAGCGAGACATTCTCCTATGACGTAATCGCGCGTCTCGGTCGAGAGCTTGCGTTTCAACGTACCGGTCCGACCAAGTCGGGCATGAAGACGACCAGAAGGCCAATGTTTCCGAGGATGAAGAAGAAGCCTAGGAGGGTGACCATGTTCGGGGCCAGCCATAGCGGCAGGAGCTCAACAGCGGCATTCCACTAGGCGGAGAGTCTGGTTAGCAGAGTCGTTGGAGGGGAAGCGCTGGAGCTAAGCTAGAGGACGCTCGGACGGCGGGCGCGGGGCAGCGGCGGGAGTGAGTGGAAGGAGGATTGACGGAGGGGGCTACGCACGTAAGGTCGGAGGATGTAGTTGGAGATGGGCGACTTGTCGACGGCCGAGTATTTGTAGGACTTGAGGTGGATGAGGGCATCGTCCGAGATGCATTCGGCGGCGGCCGTCTCTGTTGGACTGGTTGTTAGTCATCGCATGTCGCCAAAAGTCCGCCGTGACTTCCAAGAGAACCTCCTAGGCCAGGCGCATCATATTGCGACGCGCGTGTTCGCGACGCCAGCATCAATTGCACCAAGGTGTCTGGGCTCTCCCCGGAACGGCGGAGAGGAGGATGAATGGACGGGTTATGTGCTTACTGTCTGAAGTTGCGGCGCCCATGTTCAAATAATTGCGTCAGGGACAGAATAAGTCTTGGATGACGACCGCGGCGGGGAAGGAATTGGAGGGGGAGGGGAGGGGAGGTGGGAGGCCGAGCTGGAATTAAGGTCAGAAGCAAGAGTGGGATATATTTTCCCGACAAGAACGGTGGGGGCGGCGAATGGAGGGGAATGAGGGGAGGGAGGGAGGGAGGGGATCAAAGGTCCTCTTAAAGAAGAACCAGATATGTGAGGAATAAGAAGACGCGTTCGGCTTCAACCGCAAGTGCACGACGCAGAAAGAGAGGGGGGGGGGGTAGAAGAGCAGGCAGGTAGGCAGACTTGGGACCGAAGCTGGCGCCCTTATCGAGTTCGCATCACAATCAAGGCCGTGCCGTCTGTCATTTTTTTTTTTTTTAGGGGTGAAAAAGGTGGCCGGGGCCAGGCTGATGGGAGTGGAGATCTTCCGCGTTGGGGGGGGGGGGGGGTTTGTGGATGGCCAGCGCAGCAAATGACATGCGGCACAGGCACAAGCTTCCTGTGTGGGGATACCTAGGTAGGTACTTACTTTCCTACCTTGGGTACAGTTAGGAGGTAAGGCACCTGAGTACTCAAGTAGCTATGGTACATCAAGATGCTGGGTTCACCGTCCTTCCACGCAGGTGCAGCCTGCAACTGGTCCAGGAGCCTGGCGCGCGGCCGAGCAGAGAGAAGAGAGAGTGAGTGAGAGAGAGGGAAAAATATTCAAAGTGCCGTAGGTACCTACGCTACGATAGCCCTGCTGCCCCCTTCACCGCAGCGAAGCCGAGATGGATGGTTGGTTGGATAGATGGATCGGATGGAGCTATGCAGGCACGCACCTTTGCAGTCAAAAAGCTCGTGATTTCCCGCCTTTCGAGGCCCGTGGGGACTCTTACTACAATGTCGACATACCCGTCTCGCCATCTTCTCTCCCCTGCAGTAAATCACATGGATGGTCACAGTCCCCCCCGTCCCATGTTTTTTTCTTTTCTTCTCGGCGTTCAACCAAAAAAAAACAAAAAACCAAAAGGACCCTGCTTATCAAAGCTTGGAGGGATAAGGGGGAAAACAGAAAAAACCTCTTGTACCGGCTCTTCTAAACGCCCCAAGCTCCTCGCCCGTTTTCCTCCTCCCACACACCTCTGCCCTCTCCTTCCCCCGAGACAGCAAAAGTCAAAATAAGCCCCCCCGCCCTTTCGCTTTTACCGCCTTTTTACCGCGCCTTCCGTTGACCGTCATTGGGCTGGGGATCGGAGCGGGCTTGTTCTAGAGACGGCACTAACGTCAAGCTTGCATCCTGGGTTTTCGTTACGGTTTTTTTCTTCCCTTCTCAGTCTTGATGACTGCGTTGCGTTGCGTTGCGTGCGTGCGCATATCGGTTAGTTAAGGTCCTTGACATGTGAGAGAGAGCGGGGCTTCCGCGCTTGTCTTGTCGTTTTCAACTCTCTCTCTCTCTCTCTCTCTCTTTTTTTTTTTTTTAACCCCTTCAATGCTTTTGAAGGCCGGCCGGACTACACACCGAACCCGCCCCCTCGGTAGCCCTCAACGCACCACCACCCACCCACCCCACTCACTACTCCCCACGGAACCACAGACCGACCCGATCTCCGGCAAGATGCAACCTAGATCATTTGGTTGTCGGGTCGCCAGAGAAGAAGAGGAGGGGAAAGAAAAGAAATCTCGTCGAGAAGCTCGCGTACGAATCGAGGTAGTGTAACCACTACAGGGGGCTACTCGGCTCGTCCTGCAAGGTGGGCATGTGAGCCGATATCCTTGTTCAGAACCATCCGCTGTCGTGCAGCTTCAGCCCCTCGGATCAAGCCCCGTTCAAGATCGGGGTCCCTCCCGGGTCTACACTAAATGGCTGGTTGGCTGGCTGGCCTGCCGTGTCCCCGTGACTCCCGTCCCGGCACGTCAGATATCGTGGCGGCCATCCGACTTGCATGTGGACATGCATGGTTCTGGTCGAAACGGCCGCCGCCCTTGATCTCTCTTCTGCCCTTCCTTTTGAAGCCAACCTGTCTGTCGTGTGCTTCGTGTGCTGCGTGTGCTGCTACTGTTGCTGCTGCTGCTGCCGCCAGCGCTCATCATCGCGTCTCATGTCGTACACGCCCCATGTTCCCGCACACCTGAAGAGCACACTCGATTCCCATCCATCCATCGCCGGCTTTCTTTGATTGGTGCCCGCGATGCGCTCGAAGCCGCCCCCGGCGATTTCCTCCCTTCAAACCTTTCCGTCCGCCGCGGCACTCCCTAGCCTCCTCGCCCGTCCGTTCACGCCGCGCCGCCGGTGGCAGCCGCGCCAGCCAGTCTAGAAGGTCTAGGAGGTCTGGGTGGCGCTACCTCCGCGTCACGAGGGACCATCCCCGGACGGCATCAATAGGGTGGATGTGGTCTCGTGCCCCCTAACCCAGTCCGTCGGATGAACCTCCTCCCTTTTTCAGCGGCGGCAGAGACAATGACGGGGACGCTAATGAGTAGGGATGACGGCATGACGGGATGAGGGGGGGGGCACTCGGATCACAAAAACAACCGTCTTTTCTTCTTTCCGATCTAGGTATTTTCCGTCTTTCATGGAAAGCTCAATTTACTTCTGGTTTCATTCTTCCAAAACCCTTATTTCTCATCATCTACATATCCCTCATACAGATGACTATGAGAACGCTGTAAAAACAAACAAACACATCACCACGATATGCTCACCAATTAGCCACCCTGACCTTCTGCCGTCCTCCGCCGCTGCCGCGTTCTGTCCCGACAAAAAAGGATATTAAAGACATTAATTGATTGGTTTTGATCCAGGACCATGCCGCCGGTGATTTCGATTCCGCGCCCCATATAAACGCCGAGCATGTGGTTGTACAAAGCTTTGTGCAACAAGGGGGTATAAAAGAGCGGACGGGACAGAACACGCAACAAGGCATCTCTTCTCCCTTTTCTTTCTTCATGCCATCTAGCCAACGCTCCAATTTCAGGAGGTGACTGGACCGCTCAATTAAAGCAGGAAAGCAACGCCGCCAATCACACCGCCTACGAGGACAGCCAGTCCGGCGCTGCGACCCATTTCCAGGGACGCGGCGCCGCTGGAGCCGGAGCCAGCGTTGGATGGCGAGCCGGCGATGCCGGTGAAAATGGCGTTGGCCGACTCGGTGGCCGAAGCAGAGGCCGTCGCGCCGGCGGTCGTGGTCGTGTTGACGCGGGTTGGGTTCTGGGCGCCGCAGGGGTTTTGGTCGCGGCAGTTGCTGGCGCACGTGTTGGAGCCGATGCCGCACGCGGTGACGCACTGGTTGCCGTACTCCTGGCAGACGTGGTAGGGCAGCGTCAGGGAGTACTCGGACATGTTGGGCTGGTTGCCGTCGCCGCAGATGCATCCGTAGGTGAGTGCGGCCTGGTGAGGGAAGTTGTGTGTCAGCAATTTGGTCCGTCTCTTTGCCGCCCTTGGTTGGTGAACAATTGGGTTACTTACAGGATCGCACTCGTTTACCTCGACAGGCTTGGTGGATACCTGTTGGCAGATGACGGGGCACGAGTACGTCTGGTCCTTGCACCAGGCCTCTGCAGCACCGTGTTAACAGATCCGCGGCATACAAAACCAGGGGACGCATGCGCCTCGGGGGGACGGCGTTCTCAGGACGTACTCCTTGTGGACAGAGGAACTGTGTCAGGCTGGATAACGTAGTCGGCGTGGGCGGTGGCGACGAAGGCCACGGCGAAGAAGGTGCTCTTGAATGAAGGCATTTTGTTTTGTATGTATAATGCGAGGTGTATGTGCTGGGCTGGAGCCTTCAAGGGAGGCAGAACGGTTCGAAAGGTAATCGAGTTGCGAGGCTGCAAAGGTGCTTCAAGTAGAAAGAAAAAAGTATTGATCTCAATCTGTGAGCTTGCGTTCCCTGGTCAGCGAACCTGTCTGTGTGTATGTTTATGGACGTCTTTTGCTGCATTCCTGAACTTTCTCAAATCTCCCCCGACTAGACTGCAGGCCGGCGTAACCACTGGGGCCCACCCAAGAGCTCATTACGCAGGTACATGGCTTTTTCTGGGGGGGGGGAGGAGGGGAAAAGGGCGAGAAGGAGTGTGCTCTGAAGCTAGGGACGAGGCGTCTGAGGAATGGGGAGGCGGCTATTCGACTTACGCACTAAGAGTAGTTGGCAATTCGAGGCCGTGTTATGTAGCTCAGTAAATGGGACGGCGGTTTCTTGGGCCCGAGAATGTATTAGTAGCTACCGCGGGGTAAATCAACGGCTGAGGTGTTGTGAAGATGCTTCAACGATAGAGAGCAGCAGCAGCAGCAAAAGCGGTAGTGGGAGTAGCAAAAATGGGAGAGGGCTAGCGACAGATATATTCGCAGACACGAGTTTGGATCGACAGAGGCTCAAGTTGTGTAACGATTGGGAGGACGCGACCAAGGGTTGGGATAGGGAGGTGGAAGGGAGAAGAAGAAGAAGAAGAAGAAGGAGAAGGGGAAGGGGGTAGAACCGTCAGAGAAGGCGACGGGGGGGTGCGGTTCATATGAAGCAAAAGAAAACTCGGTCGAGGCGTATCCGTAGCGTGAGTGAGGAGCAAGAGCGAGAGAGAGGCCCGTGGCGAGAGAAGGAGAGAAAGGAGTCGGAGCGAGCACCTTCTCTGCCAAGCGGATCTAGCACCTAGGTAGTAATGAATGGGGCATGCATTGGTGAGCTTTCTCTGCCCGCGAGGGTCCCAAATAAAGGAGGCCCGGGGTCCCTAGATCACGACGCCACAGACTCACGATGGTAATAGTACATAGTACCTAGGGTATGTACAGATACAGACAGCATGGCAGGGAGCGACACGACATGGGAAGAACTCTGGGTGAGCCGACAAGCGAGAGAATACAAGACTGGCGGAATTGGGTTTAGCACGTTCTCCAGGCCAGCCACCCGGCGGTTTTCCTGCTGCCCGGGGAGGGGGCATGTCCACTGGGGGTGTGTGGAGGGTCAGTTCATCCGTTTGACCAATTACAGAATGAACCTTGCTGGGATGGAGAGACGACGAAGGGTAACACCTCGTAGTTTGTCAAGTGTAGACTCTGTACGAATAGTTTCCACTCGTATGGTACCCTCCTTGTCGGCGAGAGCAAGCGTTATGCGGAGTACTACTATACGTTGTACTATGTTTTCACGAGATGTGTAGAGTCACGACTCTGACTGACCGACAGATAGACAGACAGTCATGGGGATACGCAGACTGCCCCAAGGACATCATGTATGGCACGTCTGTCGGGAAGAGGGGGAAGAGGGGGGAAGGGGGGGTGAGGTTGGGCGTTGTTTTCCTATGGCACCCTAGAGTGCCATATCCCTCATGATCAGGCAAGGCGAGCAAAGCATATACGAATAACTGGGCATGTCCCCTGAGCTTATTGGAGTTGTTTTTTCGGCGGGGTTTGAGGCTTAGTATAGCTTAGGAGTGGGAAAGGGTTCGGTCGGTGGGCCGGACATGCATGCATGCATGGATGCTTGCTTGGGCAGGTAGGCAGGGGCTGGCGATATGGGGGTGATTTGCCTACCGCGGCCGACGCTGCTGCCGCAATGCCGCCGCCACTGGCTTCGTTGTTTTCTTTGGTGTTTTTTTCTCCTCTCCTTCCTCTGCTGTTCGTTACCTACCTATCCGTATTATTGGTATCATTCCTGCTACCGACGCCGGGCTTCTGCTCTCTGTCTGTGACGCCGATGGCTCTAGCCTCTAGCAGTTAGCTAAGTGGGCCCAAACGGTCGGCGCTATTGTGCTCTGGGGGGTGGGGGCGTCCATTATAGCCCGCCCGGAGATGACCCTCCCCCTCTCCACAAACTGTGACTTTGCACCGAGCCCACCACCCAAACCGTCCAGGACTCTTTTCTGCAGCGCACTGCAGCATGGGAGCGATTGTTTGTGACAGGACAAGACAGACGTCTACCCAACCCTTCTCTGCCGATAACTCTAGACTTTTGGCTCGTTGATTTGCAGCCCTTGGACTCGTGAGACTGGGAGAGCCGGTCTGTCTGCCCCCATCGACACCTTTGCTGATTATCCCGCCGCCCCGGGTGTCTCTTCTACCCGGTCCAGCCAGTCAGCCCGAGGCGTCGGCGCAGCATTCCTGTGCTTTTCCCCCAAAATACACACAAACACACACACACTCACTCACTCACTCACACACGCACGATGACGGCGCCAAATTCCCAATGTTTCTGCGCCATCGACCAATCCACTAGGAGAAAGAGAGAGAGGCATGAAACCTGCAAAAAGCCTGCTTGCGGGTCCCTTCGGTAAACCAGAACCAAGGCAAAGAAAAAGCTGTTTGGATTTCGATCCCACTTGGCCTGTCACTTTGCAGGCCAGGTAACCTAAAGACCTCCCCCGTTTGCTGATTACGAGGTTACAGAGGAGACTGGAGCCTGTCTTTCCATAAAACGCGGCGAGCGCGAGTTCATGGAGTCAAGACCACCCGAGGTTTCCATTGTGCCCTGGTGTGCTGCTACTACTGTAGTGCCCGTTGTGCAAAATAGGTACCTGTACGGAGTACTACCTGCCTATTGCTACGGCATGGGTATAGCCAGCTAGGCTACCTTAGATCCCCCCCTTCTCCCTCCCTGCCCAGACCAGACTCCTTCTCAGTGCACAGCTTTACGAGACCATTACCACCACCACACCACCATACTGCCAACAATACTATATTTGCAACTGTCATAATACGATGTAGTACGAGGCGAGAGGCGTGCCTCTCTCCCTGGCGGACCTTTATCCGCTTAATCCCAACCTCCAATCGTCGGCTCCCCACCCCACAAAGGGTTTCGAGACTCGAGAATCGACACCACTCGTTGCGTACGAGGACCTCGCTGCTCCCGGCGTCCCACTGGGGAGGCGGGGGGGCGCAAGATCGCCACTCGTATTCTGCAAGTCTGCTGTACCCTCTCACTAAGTGCCTCGTGCAGCACAACCGATGCAGCTTGGCGGCTAGCTCCGCAGGATAGAGCGTTCCGGCGTCGTCGACTGTTTGAAATGAAAACTGATACATACAAACACTTGGAGGAATGAACAGCACACGTTTCACGAGGTTGGGGGAGTTTCTCGGGAGTACCGAACATTCAAGTGGCTGGCTTCGCCCGGACGCTGGCGCCGGTCTACGTCCCTTTTTTTTTTTTTTTTTTGCATGTACGGGTACTTGGTACAGTAGGTATTGCGCCCCTCCGAGACAAACCCTCTTCGCCGGGCGGCGCGCCGACCCAAGCGTTGCACGACGCCCCCAACGTTGTCCCCCACCGCGCGTCGTGAGTTGTGAGTGCTTGTTGGTTGTGAATTTGTATTTATGAACCAGATCTAGCGCTGAATGCTTCCTGCATGGTCCCAATCGGCGAAACGAATTCTTTCGGAGCACCGGGGAAGCGTGACCGGCATCGACGCGGGCGCACCGGGGTAGACGCCGTACCTATCTGTAGAATCGGATTGGAAGCCCCAACAACCCCAGTCGAGCAAGTTGCGCTACCGTAGGTGAGAAGGTGCCAAACCTTCCTCCGCATCTACTCCTGGCCTGGTTCTGCAGCATCGTACCCGCACCGATGTGCTGGGGGTGGCAGAGTGAGGTGGGCTGGTTCCTCCAAGGCGCGGGGGGACACTTTCACCGGCGGATACCGTGGTCCGCGAGTCGATTCTCTCCGTCTTGTCGATTTCGAGATGCTTCAGGGAAGCTCTCATTGCCATTGTACATTGTATACATGAGGTCCGCAAAGGTTCGATGGTCCAAGTGCGTGCGTGCAGTGGGCTCCCGGCGCTCATGGCGGCAGCTCGAATCTTCCATCCAATAATAGCACCTCTGGTCCACCTCGTCTGATGGCGCATACTCGGTAGGCTTTCACTGGCATGCTCTTCCGCGTCCGGACCTTTCTCGCGTTGGGTTGGATATTCGTTGGGATGCGATGGGAAGGAGACAACAATCTGCCATCACATGCCTTGCTTAGCTGGGCGTGATTCTCCCTGGAAAGGGGAGGAAAGAACAAGTCTCGGATCAACTACCTAGGTAGTAGGTACCTAGCAAGGCACTGACTGATATTTACCTAGGTAGGTGCGCCGCTTACCGCCACGCCTTTAATGATTTGCATGCGTACCACACACCCCGAGGCCATAAACAGAAAAACAACAGCAACAACAATGCACGCTTCCTCTCTTCGGCTCGACTTGCAAGTGCTGTCAACTGCCTCCGATAGTGGTTGACGATTGGGTTGCACGCTGGTGCAACTAACCGCCTTCCCCAGAGAATCCATTGACTTTGGCCCCGGCGAGCGGGCCGACTAATCGCCGCCCGTCAACAGCATGCATCGCCTATTGCCAGGCGGCCGTCGTTGCTTCCACATTTGGCCGTTTTTGCACAGCCACGCGGCACACCACGGACCGGAGTCTTGTAAGCGCCCCGAGACACACGTCTTTCATTCGATCGAGCTACCTTAGCCGTCGGGTCTCCTGATACCGTCAATACGTCACAACCCCTCTGCAAGCACCACCCCACGATCCAACGGCCCGAACGCGACTGCATCGCAACCCACGACATTGCTCTCCCATGAGGTAGCGACCTCGCACATGGATGATTCATGGACTCGGTGATAGAATCCCAGTTCCGCCCCGGCCACGTCAACGGCGGCGCAAACGGCCGCCCAAAGCCTCCGTCCAAGGTCGCCACGCACGGGGCAATTGAACAATTGCTGTCACGCCAGAACGACAATGAGACATCGCGCGGGGGATTGTTTGGGGATGACGACGACGACGATGATACCGAGTCGCATACCGGATCTTCCGTCACGAGCCCGTCGGTGACGTCGCCTCCGTACTGGCTCGGCCACCACCAGCGCGCCGTATCCAACATGTCGGCCGAGTCGGTTCTTCCCGACGGCGCAATAACCATGCACGACAACGAAGCGAGCGACGTCAACGGTCGCAACCGGGCCTGTTGGGCCAAGAGCGTTGAGATCACCGACTACGTAGTGGTGAACGGCAGTGCGACCAACATCGGGGCCTTTGTCGTCTGGAACATCAGAGTAGAGACGCTGCAAGTTAGTATCGCCCCCCACTCCCCCGTTCGTACTCGCGACCTGGAACGCGGAGGAGGGCCCGTTGGGGAAATCACCAACGTGCGAAGTCGGGTGCTGACATTCCGCCACGCAGGGCAGCTACATGAACATCCGCAAGCGATATTCCGAGTTTGACGACCTTCGCGAGAGACTGGTCAGGGCATTTCCCAACTTCGAGGCGGCTGTGCCCCCTCTACCTCCCAAGAGCGTGATATCCAAATTCCGGCCGAGATTCCTCGACAAGAGGAGATCAGGTCTTCAATACTTTCTCAAGTGCGTGCGCGAAAACGTGAGGCTATCGGTTCCGTTCGTTGCTGATACCCGTGGCAGTTGTATAATGTTGAATCCCGAGTTCTCCAGCTCGCCAGTGCTCAAAGACTTCCTTTTCTCGTAAGGAAAACCACACTTACACAAACACACACACCAATGTACAAGCACCGACTCCATGCACATTACTTTTCTCGTTGTACATTTTCTAGGGCATGGCGGCGAATACGGGTGCGGCAACACGGAGGATATAACTGCTAGTTGTCGGCGACAACGACGGCCAACGACGGAAAGAGGAGGGGAGGGGGCATTTGGACATACATAGTGGACCCAGGCTGCGGAGAAAGGGAGACAAAATAATAATGATAATGTGTTGCACGACAGGTCTTGACATTCTTAACCGGATGCGGTCCGAAAAGATGGCTTCGTATAGTTAGGTGTGCGGCCGTTTGGGTCATCGGGGGCCGCCAAGCCCGTTGCCGAAAAAGTCTCGGCGACCGCGGCGGCGGTGTTGACGATGTGGGTACGACAGAAACAGGTAAGACAACAGGACGCTGAACGCAGAGTTACCGCCGGAGGTGGCCCGTGACAATGCGCTGTCCACTCGGCGGGAGGGATGGGCCAAGCTTTTGGTTGGTTGGGCAGTTTGGAAGGGGCCCCCCCACAGATTGACGCGTAATGTTCAGCCGGGCATGAAGGGCTGGGCGACGATTTTTTTGGGCCGGGGGACTGACTAGCCAGCCATTCAGCCGGTCAGCCGTTTTTATCTGAGGTAGGAAATACCTGTACAAAGGTAGTAGACTCCAGGGGTCCTAAGGGAGCCGAGCCTACTTCGAGACATGTCCCAACCCAGCCCGCTTCAATACGTACACCACATACAATGCCAGGACGACGACGACGACGACGACGACAAGTGATGGATTGAAGCTTCTCCTTTGCCCTTCCCGTGTTTGACGAGCCTGCATTTCCTATTCTGCTCGCCGGTCTCGACCAGAGAGCCCTTGGTGTGTTTGTTTGTCAACGACTGGCTTGCGTTTCTTTCTTTGTATGCTGCGGCGTCTTTTGACATGCGGAGACTGGAGCTCAACGGATTGCCGAGGGGCTGTAACTACCTACCTAATTAGAGTTCTTCTTGGATAGAGAAGAACACGGCTTTTGCGCGGCTCCGAGCCGTCCAGTTCTCTCTCTCTCTCTCTCTCTCTCTCTCTCTCTCTCGCTTCGTTGGTCTAGGTCTTGCCTTGATGCGTCACAGCCGACAATTGGGCTGAGCACCACAAAACCTTGCAAGTCGTCCCGTGCCCCCCGGCCGGTTAGCAACTTAGCAGTGCTCTCGCCCCCAAGCTTTTCTTGACCACAAGGATGACCCTTCGCATGGTGCTGTACGGTGCAGAGCTTGGGGTGCTGGGCGGTGCCTTCTTGTTCCTTCTTGCTGAACCACACACACACACTAAGAACGTTTGGCAGTAATTGCCTATAGTAGGCTTGTGTCGCCGAGATCCCCATCAAAGGAGGATCAGAGTGACGCCCCACGACTACAATATATTATCGACCGGCTGTCTCCTTGTCCGGTCGCCTGTCCCGAGCCAGCCTATTCTGTCCTTCCTCCATTCTTCTTCATATATGCTTACTCCCAACCCGTAGTTTATGGCTCCTGCCTTTCACATGACCAAGTTTGGCTCCATTTCATCATCCGCCATCGTCCGCCCGTCCGTTCTCCTCGCCGTCGACACATGTCCAAATTGACGCATCATCTGGACCCCTCAGCAACGGCAAACGGCACGGCTGCTCCATCACATGGTCGTTTGAAACATTCGAACGAAACTCTGGGGGAAAGGAGGTAAAACAACAACAGCAACGACAACAGCAACAACAGAAAAACAGGCCCAATGCCTGCGCCCATCAGCTCCCGGATCAGGTCCTTGTCCCTACTCTTTCATCATAACCGGGCGGACCCCGCAATGACACCAGTAGCCATGACGAAACCCAGCCACCGCGATGAGCTCGACAACCTTCCGGCTCCTGCTGACCAGCCTAGTACTGGCGGCGGCGGCGACGACGGCGGCGGCGCAGTCTCCCCTGCTACTGCCCCTCCTCCTCCTGCTGCTGCTCATGCGTCTGGACCCCAAAAGGCCCCTCTTCACCACCACGTTTCCTGCGCCGCCATCATTACCCCACCAGCCAGTCCCCCCGTGCCGCCAAGCTCGCTACAAGAGGACGGTTCGCACTTCAACGTTTCTGTGACCGCAGTGACTGGCACAGCTGCAGCAACCGGCCCCCCAAGTGACGACACATGCTCGCTGGCGCAGTCGCACACGAGCACCGCGTACAGTTCGCGCAGGGAGTACATGGACAGCCTGGTGCCGCCGTCGCACGACGAATTTGAAAAGATTGCCGAGGTGCAGCGCGCGCGCGAAGAGGAAATCAAGAAGAACAAGTCCAAACTGCGTTCCATGCAGACCCAACACCTCCACGACCACTTCCACAATCCTCGGCACTCCCAGGACGGCCATACAGACGACGCTGCCGTCGCCGCCCCCGCCCCCGCCCCCGCCGTGGATGAGGCGCAATCTCAACAGCAACTAGGGGCTGGAGGGCGCGAGAGGGGTGATAGCGACGCCGTCAACAGGGCCGCGACGCTGATCCAACGGAACTACCGTGGGTACCGCGTGCGGCGGGAGATGCAGGGTCTGAGCCTTGACCCCTCAACGAGATGGGTCTCGGCCATCGACGAGCTGCAGTTCCGCGAGCTCAATCGCCCGCGCGCAAAGAGCACCGCCAGCGCGGCGGGGCTGGCTGCCGCCAACAGCGACCAGCACAGCGTGCTCTCGAGGGACTCGGAGGGGGGCATGGCCCGCCCAACGACGGCGCGTGAGAACTGGAAGAAGGCGGCGACGATCGCCCGGCGCGCGGGCCACGACGACGTCGAGTCCGGCTCGGACTCGTCCGCCTCGTCGACGGACGCCGAGGAGACGCCCGAGCGCCGGGCGGAGAAGAAGAGGCGGCGCGAGGAGGCCATCGCGCGCCGGAAGAAGGACTCCAAGATGATGGGGTTACAGTACTTCCTCGAGATGGTCGACCTGAAGCACCGCTACGGCAGCAACCTGCGCGTGTATCACGAGGAGTGGAAGAGGGCGGACACGAACGAGAACTTCTTCTACTGGCTCGACTACGGCGGCGGGCGCAACGTCGAGATGGAGGCGTGCCCGCGCGACCGCCTAGAGAGGGAGCAGGTGCGGTACCTGTCGCGCGAAGAGAGGCAGTACTACCTGGTGCAGGTCGACGACGAGGGGCGGCTGTGCTGGGCCAAGAACGGCGCGCGCATCGACACGACGGAGGCGTTCAAAGACAGCGTCCACGGCATCGTGCTCGCCGACGACCCGACGCCCGCCTGGTCGTACAACACGCCGATGCCGCCGCCCCCGCCCGACTCGGGCAATAACAACAACAATGACGACGACGACAACGACGACAGCCGGTCCGAGTCCTCGGTGGAGTCGGCGCTGGAGGCGGACCGCGCGGCCAAGTACGCGACGCCGGACCTCGACGGCGCGACGGGGGTGCGCAAGGTCTCGCACATCTCGGCGGCGACCGTCTTCAACAAGCTGCTGCGCAAGTCGGTCAAGAAGAACACGTGGATCTTTGTGGCGGACACGAGCTTCCGGCTGTACGTGGGGATCAAGTCGTCGGGGGCGTTCCAGCACTCGAGCTTCCTGCAGGGCAGCCGGATCTCGTCGGCCGGGCTCATCAAGATCAAGGACGGGCGGCTGTCGAGCCTGTCGCCGCTGAGCGGGCACTACCGGCCGCCGGCGTCCAACTTCCGCGCCTTTGTGCGGAACCTCAAGGACGCCGGCGTTGACACGTCGCACGTGAGCATCTCCAAGTCGTACGCCGTGCTGGTCGGGCTCGAGGTCTACGTCAAATCGCGGCAGAAGGGCAAGCGGACGCTGGAGAGGGCGACGCGCCGCAAGGACAAGATCGTGTCTCCCGAGGCGGCCCGCCAACGCGAGGAGGCGGAGCGCGACAAGTCCGAGAGCGCGGCGCGGGAGCGCGAGGTGCTCGAGAGGGAGGCTGAGGAGCGCGAGGAGAACCGCGGGACGGCCCGGCTGATGCGGAAGCTGAACATTACGTCTCCGCGGCTGCCGACGGGGCAGCGGAGGTCCGAGGAGAGGGCTGGGGGTGGGGAGCCGGTGATGGAGCCGGTAATGGAGCCGGTGACGGAGGAGAGGACGAGGGAGGCGGCGGCGGCGGCGACGGCGACAGGCGGGGGATCCGGGGCGTAGACGATCCCCGTGGTGTTGCCGATGAGGTTTTTTTCTTTTTTTTTTCTTTTTTTCACTGCGAGAGTTTGTGATATACCCCTAACCCCATCCATTTTCCCGCCTTGGACATTTCTTTTACATACTGCCCTCGCTAGCTTTTGCTATGGCAGCAGCCCCCCCCCCCCCAAGCGTGTAGAAGCGGGCGATGGGGAAACAAAATAAAATATCAAATGTTTAATGATGCTCGAGAGAAAAACAGTGGCGGCGTGAACTTACCTCCTCCCCCAAAAGTCAGCCGGGAGGGTGGAGAGGGTTCATGCTCTTGTCGAAGCGTGCCGGTCCTGGGGCACGGCGGAGGAGGATGCAGTGGTCGAAGAGGCGGATGTCGAGTTCGCCGTGATTAGGGGAGCCAGGGACGGCGGACAACAAGAGGCAAAAAAAAAGTCGGAGGGGAGGCCCCCATGCTGGGCCTTACCGTTGTCACGGAAAGGGGAATTATTTCCTCCAAAGAAGAGGTCGAATGCATGCTGGGCTGGGAGGCTTGGCTGGTGTGAAACTCACCACTTTTGAACGACTTGATGTCGTAGTCAAATGTCGACGCAGGGTTGTCTGGCACGCCGTCTGTAAACCTTGGACTATACTGATGATGCGTTCTGACTGGGAGCTTCTGTACCCCAACCTAGACTTCTGATAGTCTTCTATTGTAGTTTGCTGGATGGATTATCTTATTTGAAGACGATCGTTGCAACCATGATCCTGCGCTATTACTACGCGCAACACGACTCTGTTCTGCCCCTCTTCCCAATCTCTCTTCAATGGCGGGAGCAGCAGCCACTGGATGGCATTGTGTAAACGTCCCGGGGCGAGAAGCTGCCATTGTCCCCTGTGTACTATCTTTGTGAGTATGAAGGCGACGGCAACCATCGGGTGCGATCTACGATGCCAATCCGGCCAGTGGCTCTGGAATGGCAAAGCCTCCATGCGAGGAGCTAGCCGGCAGTTACGAAAGTTAACAATCACACACTCGTCATCGGGACCAAACCACTGGCTTCCAAAGATACGTCCGTGGGCGTACGCCATGAAGACCATGAAAGAGAGGGAAAAAAAAATTGCTCCGGATTCGTTATCGTAGAGGTAGTAGAATATGCCTATGACTAGAAAACCCATGCCAGCTGCCCGCCAAGAAATTGTCTGATAGAGCCCGAGAAGAGAACCTCAAATTCTCTTTTTGGCCTCTAGTCGCGTCGGTTCTGTCGAACTTGACAGACATCAGCCGTGTCGAATGTCCGCCTCAGATCCCGTGCGGTTAGCAGGGATGGAAAACCAAAACAGGGCGGCAGGCCAGGTCCGCTTGCTCGGGCTGTTGCTGTCTGGCCGGCCAGGTACTTGACTACCTGCTGATCAAACCAGAAGGCAGAGAAGAAGATTGCGGATGTGTGCGATATGCACCAGTATGGCGGTGGACAACCCAGTCTTGAGCAGTAGGTTACCCAATGTACCACCAATCCAATTCAAGAAAGGGACCAAAGGAGGCGCGGCAGGATGAGGGCTTCGATATCGTTGAGCCCGTCGGCTTTCTGGTCGCGTGCCTGGGACGCGACACTGCAAGGGACGACATGGCTCTCAAAGAGGATCAATCAATCAATCCCTGGGTACTGTAGGTATGCACAGATTCATTCCGTGTCGAGCAAATATGAACCTGCTGGTGTTGATTTCCGCACCGTCAAATGCGTCGACATGGGCGGCGGCAGCTGGCCAGGTATTAATTATTAATGAGGACACCTCCTCCTGCTTTGTTTGACTTGGGGGGGAAGAAAGGGAGGGAAAAGGAGGAACATGATATACCCACCAACGTGTAGTCCAAACTGGATGTACATGGGGGCACACACTACGCGCAGCGCAACTCAGTGACTGCCCGCCTACAGGTACTGATACACTTACCAGGTAGGTACCTACCGCGCAGCGGCCACTGCTTGCAGCAAAGCCAGTCATTCCCCGCGTGGGCGGACGACGCAAACACAGGTGAGGCACCTTACCTACCTGGTAGGTACCTTGCGGACCAGCCGAGTGAACGACGCGCCCAGTAAGGCAGGCACAGTGCATCCCGTCAATCCATTAGCCAGCCTAGGTGGGCAGAGAGGGAGCTGATAGTGGCGCCTCCCCCCCCTTCCCCCCAAAACTATGCCGCCCAAAGGCCATCGCATCAACGACGACAACAGCCTGACATACCTACTGCAGAGGAGACTGCGAGGGGGAAAAAAGAAATAAAAAAAAAATTCATCAGTCGACACCATCAGTCAATCGCCCTCGCGACGATCCGACGGGACAACAATGAATGGCTATTCAATCGTCGCCAATGGCCTCCGTCACGCGCTCCACCAGGAGGGCGACGAACACTGAAGGCCTCGTCCAACAGCAGCTTCACCCGGTGCCCATCCCGCGCCCCCATCCCCATCACCATCCCGTCCAGGCCTTCGCCGCCAACACCAACACTGCGACGCGCGCTGCCAACAGCCCCCAAAACGTCAACACATACCATCACCCCATACCCGCCCGCACCAAGCGCCAGCTCGACTCGTCCGACAACCTCGTCGATTTCCATCATCAGAAACCCAAGCGCCCCAGGACCAGCATCGAGATCCTCATTAGGCCTGCCCCGTCGCCCGCGAGGCCTGCTGTCGCCAACGCCAACGCGACCACCACCCCCAACGTCACCGCGACTCCGCAACCGACCACCACGACAACGCCTCGACCGCCCGGCTCCCTACCAAAGAACACGCCCAAACCAGCACCCCAACACGTCGCGACAGTGCATCCCCCCAATCCCACGCCCCTTCCCGCCAACAGCAATGCTTCTCACTTGACCAAACACCAAGAAAAGGTCATCAACGGTATTAAACACGAGCTGGACCGCCTGCAGCCCCGCCAGCTAGATACCCACACAAAGGAGGGGGGCCGCAAACTACGTTCCCAGGAAGCCACTCGCTTCAAGAGCGAGCTGTCTGCCTACTTCCCCGAGTATGACGAAGTCATTGGGAATGAGCCCAAGGAACAGCGTACGTTTTCTTCTTCTTCCCTCTCTCTCTCTCCTTCCCCCTTTTTTCTTCTTCATCTTTTTTTTTGTTGCTGGTTTCCTGTTGCCTACAGCCCAACCTTGCCTCGTTCGCTTGCTGACACCTTTCCTTTCAGAACTCTTCACCATCGATACCCCGATAGTCATTTTTGACTCGGACCCCACACGCCACCAGCCAGTTTCATGGCATCGATATCTGGGCACCTACGCAGAATCCAAACCCTTACATGATGGCTCAGCAACATCGCCAGAGGGACAACATGTGCCAGTGCGTGGCTATGGGGATGCTTTGTTTGACGAGCTCGTCGATGCCCAGCGCATAGACTTTGATTTCCTGGGCATCTCCCATAAAAGAGAACCCGTTGAGGACCCTCTCCCCGATGCAACCTTTGTGTCAGCCCACAAGAGGGCGGAGCGACTAGAAAAGTCCATCCGCAACACCGAAAGGGGTCGGGCCCAGCATGAAAAGGACCAGATTGCCCGCCTGCTCGACGGCCTTCAAGGCCATGACTGGCTGCGAGTCATGGGCGTTAGTGGTGTGACGGAGACGAGGAAAAAGCAGTTCGAGCCGGCGCGGCAGCATTTTGTCAAAGGCTGCCAGGCGATTCTTGATAAGTTCCGTCAGTGGAGCCTGGAGGAGAGGCGTCGCAAGGCCGAGAAAGACCGCGCTCTGGCCGAGAAAGCAGAGGCGGAAGACTCGTCCGAGGATCAGTCACCTACGGAATCTGCAAGCGGCGAGGACGCTGCCGAGGAAAATGGGTGCATCGGCAATGTCAGTGACGGCGACCCTCCGGGTTCTGATGATGACGACGATGACGGCGACGACAGTGACGACGATGGCGACTCAGTGACCCAACAGCTTCGTGAAGAGGCCAAGGCAAGGTCAGGTGCGTCAAGGAACAGCAGGAAGCGCCTGCGAGTCACACCACAACCCCGGCCTCCGCCAAAGCCTGAACCCCCAAGGGAGTTCAAGTCCTTCTTCAACAAGAGGTACGAAAGGGACGTCGCTTTGCATCGGCACAGGCGCGCCGGCCGTAAGGTGGTGGCATGGGGACACCCCATACCAGAGATACCCCAGGTGGATTTCAATCTTCCTGAAGAGTTTCGCGACGAGGAGACGCTAAGGGTGCATGCGAGGAAGAAACGTCGTGATCGCCGAGGTCGGCACTGAGGAGTTTTGCTCGACCATCAACTACTATGCGTTTGTGATACCTGGAATGTCCGAGGCGGCATCTTGTACTGCATCGGGTTGGCGTGATGCTATTTTTTGTACCATTATCATATGTAGACTGCTGGGTGGCATGGCTCAAGAACAAGCGTTTGATTTTGTCCCAAACAAGAAAATGAAACTTGTCAATGATATGAAGATGGATGACGTGATCCTCCATGGAAGTCGTGCCAATCGGTAAAAGTGAGACGGGCTGTTCCGAGGAAAGTCAATCTGGCGTCGTCGTCGTCGTCGTTGGTCCTTCCATAGTGTGGTTCGCTGCATGGCGGGCAGGCACCTGACAGCTAGCTTGGGCGTGCGAAGGAGCTTTGTGAGCTCAAGCCGCCCGCGCCTTCCCTACCTACCAGGTGAGTAAGTACGTGCTGGGTTTTGGTGGATTACGTAACACGTGTCCAACCTACCTACCTAGGTAGCATGCCCAACGGGCAGGCGGCGCAAGAGCCAACAAGGTGGGTGGTTCCGGCAGCTCCATCTCCAGTCGCGGGCGAACAAGCCGTGGGACGCGCTGACCTTTGGAAGGCCTGAACTGTAGCAGCTGCTGCCGACCTCAGTTTTTGTATTTGGTCGCGCCAGAACTCAACGACTTCGCACCGTTCACCTCGTCGCCGATTGGAGAAAAAGATATTTTTAATATTCTGAGCAGCTACCAGTCTTTTCCCTCCAACCATATTTAATTCCGTCCGGCGCCTTCCCCGACCGAAGCCAAGCCTCGCGACCATCGACTACGACAGGATGGTTGAGACCCTTGACGAATCCCGCATCTGAGAATCTCGCGCCGGCGCACCTTCCTCGATCGTACCCGCCGACCTCACATCCGCCGGGAAGACCTTCAAAGACTCGACCGACTCGGTCTCGTTGCTTGGCGTCAGAGCGCAAACTAAGCAAACATGAGCGCCATCGAGGCCTCTTCGGCGGCGGCGGCGGCCGCCGCTGTCGACGAAGTCATCGCCAGCGATTCCGAAGATGACTTGCCTCCTCTGAAAGACGAGCCACCCTACCCGTACTTTGTCCTCAAGCAAGATGTCGAGATCGAGGTGAACTTCCGATCGAAGCGGATCCAAGGCAAGTCCCACATCACATTTGGCTTGGTGTCCGGCGCCATCTCCCAGCTCGACCAGCTCGCCATTGATGCGCGGCAATCCGAAATTGATGTCAACAACATCACCATCATCCCCCTAAAAGATCAAATACCCATCGGCCCGCCGAGAGAAGTCTCAGCTACGTACACGGACCCGTATAAGCTACTGGATTACCCCGAGTACTACAACTGGAACGCTTCGCATCACGATCTAAGGAAGATCCGGATGCGCCCTCTCATACACACCCGACGGAACGACGTGCCCGCCGAGAATAGAGAACTCGTTGGCTGTACGCCCGTCGACGGCGCTTTGCGGGTTAATCTCCGAGAAGCGAAGAAGAGCAAGGACAGCAAGGACGGCAAGGAAGCCAAGGAAGTCAAGGAGGAACCGGCACCAGGACCGGGCGTGGCCAAACGACCGCTGCTCAAGATACGCGTCTCGAGCCTGGTGCCGAATGAACCCCCGGAAAGTGAGCTGATGGGCTCACGAGAGTTTCGAGTCACAATACCTTTCAAGACCAAACTTGTGAGAGATGGCTTCCAGTTCGTTGGTGTCGATCCTGGCGACCTCAGATACCCACACGCCTTCACCCGGCACTCTATTGAGCCCGGGACGGCGTCGTGTATCTTCCCGTGCATCGACGACCCTGGCCAACTCCCGACCTGGACGATGGCTGTCAAGGTTCCGAGAACGCTGGGCGATGCACTCTGGCAGCCTTTAGCCACGCAGAGAGCAAACGGCAACGCAAACAACCAGCGGGACCGCGGGCTCGCGAACCAGTCCAGGGCTGACAGAGATTTTGCTCTCACAGAGGAAGACAAGCTCCTGGAGATGACGGTGGTGTGCTCTGGGACCCTCTCGGACGAGATTGTGGACCCAGAGGACGAGCGGAAGAAGATCATGACCTTCGACCTCGACAAACGGGTTGCAGTCCAGAAGATCGGCTTTGCAGTCGGCCCTTTCGAGCATGTTGACCTCTTCTCGGACTTCCGCACGGAAGAGAACGACGAGAAGCTGGGCGGAAGCGCTCTCAAGATTCATGGTTACTGCCTCCCTGGAAGAGCTGCCGAGGTCCAGAACACTTGCGCAGCGCTAGCTGCCGCCGCCGACTTTTTCACGCTCACCTTTGCCCGGTTTCCCTTTGAAAGCTACAAGATGTGTTTCCTCGACGACATGGCCGATGATACCGTGGCTTTGCAATCGCTCTCCTTCGTCAGCACTCGTCTGCTGTTCCCCGAGGACGTGATTGACCCGGAAGTCGAGGTCACGAGGCAGCTGGTGTATAGCTTGGCATCGCAATGGAGCGGGATCAACCTCTTCCCCAATACTAGAAGAGACCTTTGGGTCGTCGTCGGCATAGCTTATTACATGACCGATCTCTTCTTAAAAAAGCTGTGCGGCAACAACGACTACAGGTTCCGCATGAAGACGATGTCGGATAAGCTGGTTACGGTGGATATCAAGCGGCCATCGCTGCACGAACTCGGTCACATCCTGCATATCGGAGATTTCGAAATGGAGTTCATGGCACTCAAGGCGCCTCTGGTGCTCTTCATCTTGGATAAGCGCCTGATGAAGGCACCTGCCCAGACCAATCTCACCCGCATCATCTCGCGAATCCTTTACAAGGCAAACATTGGGGAGAAACAGAGCGAGTGGATCATCAACACGGAGTCTTTCCAGAGGGTATGTGAAAAGAACGCTAGAAATAAGCTCGAGGCGTTCTGGGCCCAATGGGTCTATGGCTCTGGATGCCCAAGATTCGATGTTTTCCAGCGGTTTAATAAGAAGCGACTGTGTGTCGAAATGACGATTCGGCAAGTCCAAGACAAGGCCCTGAGCGAGGCGGAGGTTCTGAAAAAGGCAGAATTCCTCCGTGCGATCAAGGAGAAGGCCAACGGCGTCCAAGTCGATACAGCGATGGGTCTTTTTACAGGGCCCATGACGATCAGAATCCACGAAGCCGACGGCACACCCTACGAACATATAGTAGAGATTCGTGAGGACGCCGCGAAGGCGGCCAAATTCGAGATTCCGTACAACACAAAGTACAAGCGACTCAAGCGGAAGAGGAGGGCAACGGAGAAGCTGAGTGCACAGTCTGCCGCAGATCCTGACAACAACGAGGACGCGCTCTTGTACTGTCTGGGAGACGTTCTGACGAGCCCAGAAGACATGAGGAAATGGGAGTTCTCCGAGTGGGAGCCTGACATTGAAAAGGCCATGGACCAAGAGTCTTACGAGTGGATCCGGATGGATGCCGATTTCGAGTGGGCCTGTGAAATGAAGACGAACCTCCAGAGCTACATGTACGTGTCCCAGCTCCAGCAAGATAGGGACGTCGTGGCACAGCAGGACTCGATGCTGTATCTGAAGAAGAGCCCGCCCCATCCGCTCGTTTCGACGTTCCTCACAAGGACCCTCGTCGACCGCCGATACTTCCACGGTGTCAGAACCATGGCTGCCGACATGCTGTATCATCACGCCACAGAAAAGGTCGCCATGGCAGGCCTGACCCATCTTATGAGGGCTTTCACGGAGCTCTTCTGCTACCCAGACTCCTCAACACCTCGGCCGAACGACTTTTCGGACAAGAAGCAGTATCTCGTGCAAAGCGCGCTTCCCATGGCCATCGCCAAGATCCGGGACTCCAACGGCAGATGCCCCGAGCCAGCACGGCGGCTGCTTTTGAACCAGGTCCAATTCAACAACAACGCCAACAATCCGTACTCGGACCACTTCTACGTCGCGAAGCTCCTGGAGGCCCTGGCCCACAGCCTGATCCCGGAGAAACGACGGGACGCCGGTGATTCCATGGACCTGGATACATCAGCCGAGGAGAGCGGCTTCCTACAAGAGGCCATTGTTGAGATCGACCGCTTTCGAAGGATGGATGAGTGGGCCAACTCTTACCAAAACATCTGGACCACTACTGCCCTCGAATGTAGACGGAAGCTCATGAAGGCAGGCGTGATTCCCAAAAGTGCGCTGGACTTCATTCAGTACCTGCAGGACGATACCTGCGATCTCGTGCGAATCAAGGCGTTTGAGGCTCTCGTGGATCTCGGTTATTTGATGGAACTGCCCGTCTTCCGCCTGGTCGTCTCTGTGATGAGCACCGACAGGTCCCCGTTTGTGCGAGACAAGCTCCTCAAGATTTTCTGCACGGGTTTGGCAAGCCTTGCCTTCGGTGAGCAATCCCGGGCGAAGCCGGCACCTGTGGCCGCGGACAGCGGCGAGCTTACCATTGTCAATAACACCGAGGGTGAGACGCAAGAGCGGCGCAAGCAATTCGCCAGGAAGCAAGACATCAACGTTGCACTTGCGGCCCTGCGGGCGGAGATGGAAGAACAATATGCAGAGCAAGAGAGGCATATGATGAAGGCGATCTGGAAGGCTCTTGATTCCAACGTGATTGGCCGGGCCGAGAAAATCACACTCATTGAGCTGTGCGGCGCCATGTTTGATGCTGCTGACCGGTGGACGGTTACGATGAGATATCCCAAACGGTGGAGAGTCAACCGTCCCATTCAGCGTCACCCGGGCAGAGTAAGTATATCGTCGTTCAATTTGTTCTCCTTTTGCTAACGCGTCTGTCAGAACATGATCCACTTCAAGTCTTTCTACAAGACAGCAATGGAACCCCCTCAAAAGGTAAAGGAAAAGGAGCCCGAATCGCCGGTTCGACCACCGGAACCCAAGCGTCTGATTGTGAACATGAAGAGTGGCGTCGCCAAACCTAACAAGCAAGCACCCCCCGCTCCACGGCCTGTCTCTGCTGCCCCTCGCCCTTCCCCGGCCCCGGCTGTGCAATCCCCAGTTCCTTCTGCGGCACCATCGCCGATTCCGCGAGAAGCAGACTCCATCGTGGCCCACTCGGTCAACAAGTCATCCACGCCGAAGCCATCCACCGGAAAGCCTTCCTCATCGGCACCCAAGCCGCTGCCCACGAAGCCCATCGTCACCAAGCCAACCGTCGTGAAGCCCGGAGTGGCAAAGCCTGGAGTACCGAAGACCGTCATATCCTCGGTGTCGTCACTGCATCAAAGTGGACGCTCGACTCCTCAGGCGACTCCCGAGCCAGGTAGCAGCAGCAGCAGCAGCAGTACCAACAAGTTGCAGAAGAGACCTCGGCCTGACAAGGTTCCGGGTGTGGACGATGCGTCGCCGGTTCTCAAGAAACCGAAGCTGAGCATTCGGCCCGACGGTACAGTTGTGAAGAAACGGAGGATGTTCAGGTTTAAGCACCCCAACCTCCGGCAGATCCTCAAGAAGGCCGGCGTCAAGAACATGGGCCCCGTCCGAGACCCGTCCCTACTAAAGAATCGCAAGCCCGGGCATCCCCTGAGCGCTCGCGCGTCTCCGGCCGGATCACCAGCTCCTACGCCGTCCGAGAGCATCAATGCGAAGCCCGCTCGGAAGCCCCTGCCCGGTGGTCCCTCGGCGGCCAGTCCTTCGCCGGGTCCAGCATCACTGCCTCCCAAGCCTCCGCCGCAGGCATCTCCGCTGCCCTCTGAGGGCCAAGCCCCCAAGAAGGTCAAGCTCGTCATTAAAAAGCCGTCTTCTTCGCAGCCAAAATGAGCAAACTCGCGATGCCCACGGAATCAACCAGAGGGAGGTGTCCAACCCATAAAGTGGTTTATCAAGGGGTCTGGCGGATTAGTCTTTGTTTTTTCCTTCTTTCTTTTCCCACCTTTTCTTCTCCTTCTTCGATGCCTTGCTATCTTGGCTCTGAGGCATGGCGGTATCAACCACCTACCAGGCGTTTTTATTGGGCTGAGGAATCACGAGAGGGGTTTACCGGTTGGCGGCGGATATAAATCATTATCAACACCAGGGCTTCTGTCATTCGATAAGGGTAAACAATCAAAATCCCTAGGGCAAAAAAAAGGGGGGGGGGACGGGGGAGAGCGTGAGCGAGTGGAAGAAGCGCATACAAGGAGTTTATAAAAAAAAACGAAAGACTGTCGTCCAAGAGCAGCGACTTGATTTCTGAGTACAATTGTAAGAGAGAAAGAACCAGCCAGCCCCCCCTCCCCCTTTTTTTTTCTAGAGCTCAAGCAAGCAAGAGAGAAAAACAACCCCCCCCCCCCAATCATAATGATATACCCTCGACCCGACCGGACTCGATGCGATCGATGTGTAAATGTCTTCCTCGGGTCTCGTGCGATTTGGCTGATTCCTGCCGCCTCCCCGCTGGTTTTTGGAACAAGACGCAGGTGGCGGCAAATCACGCTGCAAAACAAGCGGGCATTATTTATGGCTTTTTTTTTTCCCTTGCTTTTTCTTTCTAGCGAAGGAAACTAGTTGATGTTTTTTATTTTCTTATTCTTTTGCTGTTTGGTATCGCTGTATCCTTACACGCTCCATGTTTGGGCAAGATTCCCCCTCCCTCCCGTCTCTATGGTAAAGCTACCGTGACGATTGTTTTACAAAAAGGAAAAAGAAGAAAAGAAAAGACAAATAGAGATGGACGTCCTAAAAAGAGACAAGGGAAGGAAAAAGAAGAGAGGTAACAAAAATGAAAAAAGGAGAACAAAAGCAAGTGACAGCCCGGATGATTATGGCAATGTCTCCCAGATTTCCATGGTGAAACCCGTTTCCCGGACCCGAACCGGAAACCCGCTCCCTGGATTCAAAAATGTCGACTGATGGTTTATCCACCCTCTCCGTCTTTACCCAGCCCCGTAACGCCATTGTCTTTTGGTGATCGCAAAGTAGTCGCGACAATTAAGCAGAAAGCATCGCCTGCTTGGCTCATGGCAATGAAGAAAACCCCGACCCTAATCAAGATGTACGCGTGCTCTTGGAAAACGAGGTATCAAATAAGGAGCCGCACGCCGAAAGTTGGTATTAGTGCGCGTGCGAGTGACCGTTGCCGTGATCGTGGCCGTGGTCGTGGCCGTGGTCGTGGTCGTGGCCGTGACCGTCATGGCTGTGGGCGGACTGGCTGCGTAGGCTACCGGCAGCCGTCGACTCGGAGCAGCAGCCGCCGGCCGCGCAGTTGTCGACGCACTCCAGCAGGCAGGTCTGCTTCGGCGAGCCGACAGAGGCGTTACCGTCGTACTGGGCCATCTGCTCCTCCTCGCGGGCGTGCTGCTGCTCGTCGTCGCCGCAGAACTCGGGCTGGATGGTGGCGGCGTGAATGCCGTATGCGTGGAGGCACTTGCGGGCGCGCTTGGCGAGCTCCATATACTTCTCGCCGCCCTCGGCGGAGATGGGGAAGTTGACGTGAACGTGCAGGGAAGCGACAATCTTGGTGTCGGACAACTGCCAAATGTGGACGTGGTGGCAACTGAGAACACCGGGCAGGTTCTGGATATCCTCGCGGACCTCCTGGAGGTCTATGTTGTCGGGCGTGGCCTGGAGGAGAACCTTGGAGGTCGCCTTGGTAAGGGGGATGGCGGACTTGAGAATGATGAGTGTGATAAAGAGAGAGACGGCAGGGTCGGCGTAGAAGCGGCCGGGCCAGTCGGTCAGCCAGATGATAAGAGCAGTGACAATGACACCGACGTTGCCAAGAGCGTCGCCGATGACGTGGAGGACCATGGCGTTCATTCCCATATCGGCGTGGTTGTGGCCGTGGCCGCCAGATGCCTTCTTGCGCTCCTTGTTGTGGTTGTGCTCGTGGTGAAGACTGGACTCGCGTCTTGGGCGTTTGGCGGCGGCGCGACCGCGGTGGCTGCCATCGATCAGATAAGTCCGTTTGGTATCCTTGGACTTGAGCAGAGGCGACTCCTCGTCAGGCTCGCCATCCTCAACGACAGTCTCGTCAACCTCGCTCTCGCTGGCCGACTCCGGGCCGTCGCGCTGGGAGCGGCTGGCGTCGATGATCTCCTGTCGGAAGCTCGAAGGGTGGATGCTGATATCTTCAATGCTAGTGAGGCGCGAGTGGTGGCGGGAGCTGGCTCTGCCGCGATCGTGGCTCTTGGAGGCGGCGGAGGCATGACTCGGGGCGCGGCCCGAAGGGTCAGAGTCTCGCTCAAACGTGATGCGACGGGAGGTATCAGAACTGGTAGGCGCGGTGGCTCTAGCGACGATGGCCTCGGGGAAGAGGTCGCCAACGTTGCCGCCGTCATTGTTGGCAGAGCCGGCCAAGGTGGCGCGGCCTTCCTCGGCAGCGTGGACGTCGGAGTGGGAGTGCCCATGTTCGGCGTGGTCGTGGTCGTGATCGTCACCGCCGTGTGAGTGGCCGTGGCCGCCGAGGACGAAGAAGCCGACGAGGTTAGAGGCGAGACCGAAGGAACCAACGATGAGAATCAGCTGGGGGTTGTCGATCTGGGGAGGGTCGAAAAATCGGCTAATGGCCTCGAGGATAATAGAAACGCAGAGGGCGATAAGGAAGACGGCGTTGAAGAAGGCGCCGAGAATCTCGGCGCGCAGCCACTGGACGAAGCAAGTCAGCTCGCGACAACTTTGGACAAGGGGGGAGGAAGGAAGGGGTGACGTACTCCGTACGAGAACTTGTCCGTGGTGGCCTTACTGGCCACAGAGACGGCCCAGAGTCCGACACAAAGGGAAATGATGTCGTTGAGCTACGTGGGTCAGCAATGCATCGTCGCACACAGGGGCAGCAGGGCAAGCGGCGCCGGGCCAAGGACGTACCATGTGGAAAGCGTCGGCAGTGAGGGCCAGCGACTTGACAAGCAAACCAACAATCAGCTCGACGAGGAAGAAGACGACATCGATGGCCAGCATGATGCTGATGCGCGTCGACTTTGACCATGCCATGACGGGCAAATGTCGACGTTAGTCGCGGGATGACTGATGGGGATTAAGATTCAAAAATCGAAACCTGAGAACCCCGTGTATGGATAAGGTCGAGCCAGTGAGCAACTGTGGTGAGAGTCAGAGTCGCTGTCACCCTACTGAGGTGAGGATGCGCAGGTCGCCAACAGGTGGAAGAAGGCGAAGGAGGGAAGAAGGGGAGGAGAGGGGGGTGGGCTTGAAGAGGAGAGAGGAGGGATGCGGAGGGGCGTTGTCGGAATGACGATTTATTTTTGTATCCGTATCCGAACCGTTGCAGGGGAATGATTAAGTTTTTTGGCCGAGGGTGAGCGGGACGTGGGTTGGTTGAGTGTGGTGCGGCGCTACGCTGTAGGTACCTAGCACCTAGGTAGTGTAGTGTATGTATCCGTATCTGGGCTGAGCTGAACTGTTCATCGTCAATTGTCAATCAAACAAACGAGCGACACTTTTTCCTTTCTTTTCTTTGTAGTTCTGTAGATCTTCATTTGATTCGTCTGCGTAGAGTAGTAGTATTTAAGTAGCTCGGTATTTGTGGTTGTTGAACAATGCTGACTAGATATCTATATGAATCACAAGTGTCCGTACCCGGTTCTGTTCCTACTCAGCAGAGCGGGAACAACAACAGTTGCGTACCTAAAAACGGGAACAAAGGACCGGAACATGGCCGGAGGCAAAGACCACATAATGCGCAGTGACAGCAACAGCGGGCAGGTTGCTGCAGTTTTGCAATACTGCAGCAGCATGTTGCAGTGCCGGGTACAGGTGGGCACTGCATGATTGTTTCCTTCTTTCCCTTGGCCCCCGTACCATTTTCTTTTCCTTGGCTTGCCGGATGCTGCTGCTGCTGCTGCCTACCTACATCGTGCGTTAACGCTCCTGTTTAATACCTAGGTGGCGTACCTACCTACCTACCTAGGTAAGTAAAGGACCTATCTCAGTGTCTTGGTGGCGGAGAATAACACGTGCTGGCTGCTCACAGCACGCAAAAACAAACAAGAAGGAACGGGCGACCACATCTGAACTGGGCCTGCCACCCCTGTGGAACTGTATGTGGAACAGGGGGAGGGAACAGGCATGACAGGGCAAAGGGCTTTTGGATGGCTACCTACTCAACATACGGATAGTAAGTACATAAGTCTTTTACTGCGTAAACTACCCACGTTACTACCTAGGTAGGTAGGGTAGAAGCAGCCTGGAACGATTAGGCAGGCCAAGGAGGCAGACGATGCACAGGGAGAGAGGCCTGTTCCCTGTGGCAAGAACGCGTCGAAAAGTATGCAGCCTTCACTTTCCCTGACAAACGCAAGGCACCCGAGTGTCCATCCCTTTGGGAGAAGAGCTTCGTGTCTTATGTGATGTACATGGCATGTAGCTCCGTAAAGCTTGCATAGAGCAAATGTACTTACTGAGGTACCTGTAGGTAGATACCAGGTGGTATAGCGTCTGCTCTAGGAATGTTTCCCATGTGTACGGATACACTCTTAGGTACCTACACAGCATGGCGCCACCACGCATGTGCATGCCCCTATTATGCTCCCATCAACTTGGGTAGGTAGTAGGTAGGGTAGGTACCTAGGTTACACTACACGTACCTACTGTACCTCAGTACTACTATTAGGGCAGAGCTTAGGCCTTCCCTCTGCGCGTTTTGTGCTTCGCAATGCGTCCAACTGCTTGCTGCAGTCCGGTGGGGTGCGAGACAGCTTCCTCCTTGCCGTCATTGCCATCCTTCATTGGCCCCCAACGGGCGGCGACATCTAATATCACTCGACAGCATCAGACATGCGCCAAACTTACCACCTCCAAGTGTGCGTTGGCCCTCCCTTCTTGCCGATTCTGCAACGGCACTTAAAGGCCTTCTGTGCTAACTACCTAGCACTTAGGCGAAAGAAGAATGGCCGGTGGCCGGTGGTTCCTACACCCGATGTGGTTGAGACCGGCCTTTTTTTTTTCTTCTCCTTTTTTTTTTTTCACCCGGGTGTCAACCTCTAGGTAACTATCTATCTACGAATACCCACAGTACCTAAACTAAGGCGTCTAGATGAGCCCACCCGGTTCCGGTCCAAGTGCCGTCACAGTGGAAACACACAAAATCGGCTCGGACTATCAAAACTCGTCGGGGGGTCATCGTACCACGTCCTTTGGGACATTCTTGACGCATTTCTGCGCCACCCCCTTGTGCGTCCATCCGCTCGGCTGTGATACCCGCTTGATTCCGGCCGGCATGATCGGGGGGCCAGTTGTGGACCCAGCCCCTCTCGGAGACCCGACCTTTTCACGACATCTTCCTGGGGCCGATGCCATAACCTCGTCTCCAGCCATGTGCGCTTGGACGAGGTTACGGAATCCCGCAAAGCCTTGTCCACTTCGTCTCTTCCCACTTGTCAACTCGGTTTGGCCGACGGATTAGGTTGTGAATCACGTCTTGGCAGGCACCGAGATTGTGGAGACTTCATCCCCTCTTCCGCCCTTCTGGAGGAGGAATGGCGCCGAAACCTTGGGGTCTCGGCCGAATGGCCTCCGTCCCATCTGTGACCCGGAAGATAACTCCAAACCATCTCAGGGCCGACCGCTATTGCTGATCTGCCGCTACTGCCTCGGCGACGGACAGCATTGATTCCCCGAAAAATCCCCGTTGTTAACGACCACGACCAGCACGGCAGCATATCTAAAGACCATCGTTAGCACTGTTCAATCCCATCTCGGGCGCGGCATTTTACGCCGCCTTCGTCGCAAAGATTTGCGCTCGCTTTGCGCTCGTCATCGTGCCCACACTCAACGCAAACACGGCGGTGAAGCCGCATATCATTCCGTGCTTCGCGTCCCACGCCGTCACGTAGGAGAAGCCCACGATGGCTCCGATCAGCAAGATGGTCGCGATGATCATGCTGATGATACCTACCGCCATCGTGACCGACTGTTCCTCGTGCCGCCGTATACCGTAGCTCTCGTCGCTCGGCGACTCGTACCTACCTAGCCAGTTAGTACGGTGCGCTTCCGAGAGATAGTCTCGCTCAACTGGCACTTTCAGCGACACCAGATCGTGTCCGTCGTCGAGATAACGCTTTGCTTTGCCGCCCAAATTTAGCTTCCGTTTTCCCCCAGCATGTGGCACCACACCGCCATCCAGCCAGTATCGCGTTGCTTCCACGGCCCCGTCCCTGAGACGATGCAACGCGACGATCTGGGTTTGCAGAACCAAGGCTTCGTCTACTGCAGGGTTACCATCTCCGTCCCCAAAGCCGAGGTTGCCGGGCTGTAACCCGTCATCTCCGGTCTTTATGACAAAGTGGCATGGGCTCACGATACTCGTTCAGCTTCTTCCTCGCCCCGGCCACCGCGGATATCATCTCCCCGGCGATCGAGTCCGGGTGTTTGGCTTGTACGAACATTGCATGGTCCCGCACGATTTTGTCGGGGATGTCGCGAACCTGTACAATATTACCCACATTCGGAAAATGTTCCGAGATCCTATGGAACCAGAGCATCGAGCCAGCGAGGGCGGTCAGTATTCCAAACCCTCGGACCACGGCATTGTAATTGTTAATACTTACACCGCGTTCCTTTGCAGCTGATATCACCGAAGACTTCCTCAAGAAAAGAGAAGAGGACGAGCTTTGATTCCAAGACGAGATGAGGGGCCACTTGGACTCTGTGCCAACGAGGACGACCTGCTCACTGCCAGGAGGTTGGGAAGCCGTAGACGCAAGGATTGGGAAGAACAACAAGAGCAGCTCGGGCAACAGCTGAGAGCGGCAGACTCGGAGTGACGACGCATTCAGCGAGGGTCCCTCCCCAGCCGCGACATACCGGAAGAAGGCGAAGAGGTTCTCATTTTTTTGGCCAAAGGAGGAGATTCAACGATGCAGAAATTATCAAAGCATTCAGCAATGCAGCAGGCCGCTGGACTACCCTGCAGACATGACTCGGCACGATGGAGAGCACACAAAAGGGGTCTGGGGCCATAGGTGATGGTTTTCTCCTCTCATACACGACAGCTTTCCTGATTTAAAAGGCTAGATCAGGCATTGGTGATATTGGACTATGGGAGTGTTCCAATTGATTGCGAGGGGCAGAGTGTAGGTCACGTTATCGATACTCAGCATATTCTACCACCCGTTGGAGAGGAGGCTCGAGGGAGTTGAGTGTCACGCACGCTACTGACATCATGTTGGCATCTGGAATTTAGTTCGTGCCTCTCGTGTTCAGGCAAACGTACTTTCGGCTTGGGCTGAAGGGTGCCTACCACTGAAAAGATTGGTTGTGGATCGTTGGGCCAAGTTGTTGAGAGTGTGCCTCCGCCACGCATCTTGGGGGGAAACGGCTGACGTGCCCACGACTGTCACATGATGCGCATCCACGTCAAGGAGAGGGAGACAGCCAGAGCCTGTAAAAGAACTGGAACCCGTGTCTGCAAAAGAATGATTCTCATAAATGCCAGGCAATAAGCCCTGACGATGCGAGGGCCGTCGCCTTCCGATACCTACAGACACCGAACGTCCCCCGAGCCCACCCCGAACACGAGAGAGCCTCTAGACCGCCATCGCCTCAAACTCTCTCCTCCAAAGAGGCGGCCAGAAGTTGGTCGAACGGCACGGATCGCCCAGCCACGGCGCGCTTCGCGCTCATGGAGTGCCGCCTGCATGCCAGCGCCGCGCCGCACCGGCGGCCCTCGCCCAGAGAGACCCCGCACTGGCGCTCGACGTCGACGGGACCTGATCAGAGAGGGGGGCGGGATCAGCTCAGGTCAGAGCATACGAGATTTCGTTACGGGAAAAGAGGAAAAGAGTGAGAGAGAGTTTGCACGTACGCCCATGTGGCTGGCGCCTCCTCGAAGTCTGTACCGCCGGTGTGGGATCTACGTCTTCACCGGAAGGGGGGCATGTGGCGTCGCCCGCCATACGCACGTCGTCCTCCGGACGAGCGGGAGTCATGTTAGGGGGACGGGGGGGGGGGGGCGAGCGGTTGTGGCAGAAATCGAGATTGTAGTCAACGCGAAACCGGAGGTGATGCGATAAGCCTCTGCACTGGACAAGGTTTCTTCTCTCTTTTGCTTTTGAGGCTATAAGCTTTTGACTGATTGGGTACCTCCCCCGAGGAGCAGAGCCGAGAGGCGGAAAAACCTGCGACGGTCTGATTTAGGATGCGAGAGAGCAAACGCCCCAGAGATAACCACGTCTCGGATGGCTGGAAGGCAATGTGCAGCTCAATTTGCGGATGAAAGTCACGGAGGTGAAGAGACTGAGTTTTCTCTCCGTGCGGTGGTGGTGGTGGCGACGAACGGCACGTGGGCTTCTGCCTGAGCGCGGCAGCTCCGTCGGGTACGGACCAATCGATACCCACATTGGTCCCGCCTCGTCCGAATCGGCTCCGGGAAGCCGTCGGCGATACCCCACCCCCACTTGACTCCGGACGCTCCGTTGCGCTGGCGAATACATCCTAGCCCGGGGAAATTTGCGGCCACAGTTAGCGAGTTGCGTCCTGGACTCTTCGCAGACGGAGACTCCTCCAGAGCAACAGGACAAGTAAAACATCAAACCTTGTCGGCTCTGGCCAGTGTCTCCGGAAACTGCCCCCCCCCCCGCAGGATCGGCGATGGAATGCGCCCAGGATCGGCATTGTAAGTCCGGAGGGCTTCCGCGTGCCTCATGTACCTCCAAGTCGGAAAGCTGAATGTCCTGCATGGTTGTGGATTGGCGGGATTACTCTCGACCACGGCGCAGAATGCCCGCCAAGACACGGCACGGCAGCTGGGAAAGCAGCTCGACCTGGCTCGGTGTGAACCCCCTTGCCGTGCTCCGAACCAAGGTTCAGAGGCCGTGTGTCCATTCCGTTCACGAAGCGAACCAATCTTATCCTTATCGGTCCGCGGCCTCGTTGCGACCTGCTGTTGGCTTCTCTGCCCATCTGGATATCTGACCGGTGATGATCTTGGGCGTTGCGGTCATATGGCACGGGCTCGTGTGTGCTATATAGCTGAAACAGAGTTAATTCGGGGATCATAGTGATTTACGACCAGCGGAAGCTCTCCAATCTTACGAATCGGGCCATACCTTTCAGAGCCATGCCAAATGAGAAGGGCTCCAGGTAGCAGGTATATTAACCACTTGAAGATTCCTTTACGACGTCGAGGGCAATCAAAAAGCCAAGAAATACGACACTAAGCTAGCAGATCTCGTCAGACGCGGAACATCCCCTTGCTCGTCGTGATCAAAAGTGTTGGACCAGTAACATACCATCAGGCAGCCCGACGCGATTGTCATGATTTCGAACCCCCCGGACAACGTCTTCCCTAGGAGCATAGCGTGCTGCAGCCTCCAGACCCGGAGGGCCCCAAGCAGCGTGATGCACATGGCGAAGCAATAGCACGCGGTGGCCAGCGGCTTCCCGACCGCCGTGTATCCAAACCCCGAGTCCGGCGGCTGCATGGCGAAGAGCTGCGCTACCACCGTACCCAGGATGGCCGTCGCGACACCCGTGCGAAGATAGCCTAGAAAGGTCCGCTCTAGAGCTTGAGAAGGCGGAGCAGGATCCGTTAGCTGACAGCCTGAATTCGGAGGTCGGAAATTAGGGAACAAGCGAAGGAGGGGGGTGCCTTTGAGGAGGTAGGGGTTGCGGGAAGCTTTTCCGACCATGCTCAGCTGTGGGCAGCAGTCCGCTTTAAGGCATAAGATTCGGAAGGAATCCAAGTGGTGCCTCGGCCAAGGCACGCAATCCAGCCTTGGACAGCGGTACGAAGCAAGCTGTAGAGCACTTCATGAGCTCGATACCACCCTCTCAGCCTCACTGAGTCCGATGTACCTGCAGGTTCGGGTGTGTAATGTATCATTATATGGGAGTGCGCTAGTGGAACAACATGTGATTAGGTGCTCTGCCAAATTTCCGTGTGCGTAACGGAGCAAGAAAGATGAACAACCCGTCTCAGGGGCCAGAGACCACACTGGAAAGTTTTGTAGCAAGGGCTCGATCGTGGCGGCTGCCCGGGCGGCCAGGAAAAGTCGCCAGATTCAGCTTCCGGAGCTCGTCGGGGGGGGGGCCTCCCGCGCCGCCGCAACCCCGGCAGCAAGCACACCCTCTTCCCGCAGACCCGGGGCGGTGACGGAGGGAAAGACAAAAAAAGGGGAGAGGGTGCGGGCACGTCCTCCGAACCTAATCTTGGGGTATTTTGGTTCTATTCTACGTGGAACTCCACGAGCGAACGGGTGTCGGGAAACGAGCCACAAGCGCAAATCACGTACCTAGGTGGTCGCGGCAGGTCTCAAAGTCGACCACCACGCTGACGTGCTCGCTCCAGAAATGCTGGATCGCCCTCGGCTTGGCAGACGAGGCCGGGCTCTGGGCCGATGATTCCGCGGCCGAGGCCTGGGTCTCCTCTTTCGTCGTTTCGGTCTGGCCTGGCTGCGGCCGCGGCTGCGGCTGTCCGATTTTGGCGTCTCTTTGCTCTGCACGAGGTTGCATCGCTTCGTGCGACGGCGTCCGGACGGCATCGCCTGGCGGTTGAGGCTCCTCCCGTGGCGTCATTGCTACGGGCCTAGCGCAGGAAAATCGCCGTGATACCTCAGACGGCGTCGGCGAGTTATGCAAAGCAATCGGGCCTGGGTGTGCTGAGCCCAGATTGGACAAACGTCAGACTGACTATCGAAATTATTGCTGTAGAAGCGGCTAGGTGCTGCAAATTGACGCGAGGGTCTGGCTTTGGCGTCCTTGGGCGGCTAAATGGGGCGGTGGTGTTGAGAGCCTGCAGCGCCGGGATAGGGGCTCGGCGAGCTTCGCGGCTTGCAGATAATCAGATAAATGGCAGTAGGGGGAGTGTATCGGTCAACGTCCTTGGGGAGTCACTTTGATTGAAACAATGAGAATGTTTGTTTGCTTGCCATTATCAATCATCACTATCGGAGGCTCGGCTAGCATTCCGGATAGACGGCAGTCGGAAGCCGCGCGCAGAAGGGCCGGCGAGTGGGCGCAAGCAGCCGATTGCCGGTGGTAGGTAGGGACCGGATATTAGCGGTGCGTGTCGTCTTGGCCAGAGAGATGCAGGCGGGAAGGAGGGGTTTTGAGACCCACTGGACGCGAACGTATCGAATATGTTTGTTGCTTGACATCGCGGAGCAGGGGAATACCTTGAGGAAGCTGGAGCAAACTGGGCGAGCGAGCAGTGGACTGTTGATGGGCAGAAGATGCCAGGTCTCAGGGTGTAAGAATACCGTGTATATCCCTGCACTCCGGCATTCTCCCCGGAACTCGCACGGAAGACAGAAGCTGTGGAGGGGCGCGCGGCAGTAGGGTTCCATCAGAGCGGCTTTCAGAGCTTGTGTGTGGAGAGACAACGTGGATATCTTGTTCTTGTAGTAGCAAAGATGTCTGTCGTATTCCGTGTGTCTCGGGTAGAAACAAGGATAAGGCCCCCTCCAACCGGCGTCTGTTTCTCGCCTCCTTCCTTGCAATAGGGTTTCAACGCTCCGATTCTAGACCTGGGATCGAACACTGCAGTGGGGATCGCTTGGAAACAGCCATGCTTTTTCAGGTACCCGTAGTCACACTTGCCTTTTACAAACGAATATGCTTGACAACCTCAGATGTTTCTCCGGAGGCAGGCAAGATGAATGGGGGGTTGTTCCTTCCATCGCGCTTCTCGGTGTTTTAGGAGCCCCACCACCACGACACTCCTTATGAGCTGATACACCTTCGGCTAAGACCAACAGCTACCGCTTCAGCCAATACAAGACCCGTCAGCCGATGCATCATAGCCTTCAGTCTGGTCGCTCGTTGTAGCAACCTGGCATGTGAAGTTCCAGTGGGAATGGAGCAGCGTCCTGCGTCTTGCATGAGCCGTCATCCCGTCCGCTGTCGCATTACATGAGACGAACGACCATTTCAAGCTGAACAGCCATGACAGTTTCTCGGTCGAATTTCCTCCTCCCTACGGATCAAGAAAAATTTATGGACGAACTCCACTGACAGTTCTTTCAGTTTATACAGATGATGATGGGCTCTGCGGCAACGGGGATCGGCCCTCCGCACACCGGCGGCCATGTAACTCGGCCATGCGCAGCATGCAGATTGTGCCCGAAAAAGCCCGCTGCTGCGCCCGTTCCCGACACATCTTCTTGGCCAACATACTATTAGCGCTATGTTGACTTCTTGAGGCTGGTACGACTCACTCCCAGCCAGCCTGCTCCTGTGGCTCGTTCCACAGTTCATGGAAAGACCATTCGCCGCGTTATCAGTCGAGTGTACCTTACCCCAGCAGCAGACAGCTCAGAGGCCTGTCTGCTGACCTCGGCATTGGGACCGCAGCCCGCCTCGCAACGAACGTATCACAACGGCTACTTTTCTCGTCCAGGAGAAGTGTGAGTGGTGTAACTAACCGACTGCATGGAATCAACAATGCGTTGATATCAGCAGTAGCAGACTGGGGGTTCGTAAGTTATCGCCTTCTAGACGCACGATTCGACACCAATGGGAAGGCTTGCCAGCCATGGCGGCATGCAAACGGTGTGACAAGGGGCCTGTAGGGGCAGGCCCTAGCAGCCGCTCCTCTGGAACGCGGAACCTCGGACTCCACTTCCTCGAGTGTCATCCTGGCATTTCTTACTGATCAGCCAATCCGACCAGATCTTGGGGGTGAGACGGGCCGCCGTGCCGCAACTTGGATATCCCCTCATAGCATTCTTTAGGTTCACGCAGAACCCAGGAAATCCCACCGATGTCTTTCTGTTGGTCGTGTAATTCCCCGTCCGTCTTATCCTATCATCCGGGATATTGTGTCTCCAGCTAGCATCGCCATCAACAAGCCGGCGTCCGAGGTGGCCGACTGCAGTCTTTATACCTCTCTCTAGTCTACAACCCGGGACGCCGGCCGCTGGCGGAAGCGGGTAAGATGAAATCTGTCTGCGTGATCACCGTCGACTGGGAAGGGCCAGCACTCCCGTGACCCGGTGTGCGTACTGCGAAGCCGAGCTACGAAGCCAAGAGCTTGGCAATTCGAGAACGATTCAGCAACGAAGGGCCGTCGGACTGCTTTTCCTGAGGATATACATAACCAACAGACGGCTCAGTGCCTCGTCGCTGAAGGGCGTATGCTATTCCCTAAAATCAACGCGTCGAGCGTTGCATTTTTGACGACACTGCCAGTCAATATTTGGCAGGAGCAAATCGCTAAACGAAAGCCACGAGTCTGTTCAAGGCCAGCCTGTCCGACGTTCCTGAAGCCCTTGACCACACGGCGAAGGCTGCCGGTCTCCCGGGGTCATCCTCCTCAAGCCTGTGGGGAGCCCCCCCTGTGGAATGTGTGGAATGACCCAAGTGCTGGTGGGGGAAACCGTGCTGGGATCTTGGGCCTTTAGCGTTGTTCCAACCACTCTAGGTCGTATCTTTCAGCGAGACCGACCGGCATATGCAACCACCTAGGCAAGGAGGAAACTTTGGCGAAGATGCGCCGGGCATCCATATAGACAGAAACTGTGCCGTCGAAACACTCGTGGACAAGGCGACGTCAGCCTTTCACTCGACTCAATCCTCTGACGGCGGTGTAATGCTACACAGCTGGTAGCCAGCCTATTGGAATAGGCACAAGAAGGCACAGCAACAAGGCACAAGAAAGGTTTTTAATCTCACGCCCCCCGGACGCGGGCTGACGCGAAGCCCCCCCACTCACGCCAGTCTGTTCATGGTCAGTTGTCCACAGACCCCCCTCCCCCAAACAACCCCAATTGCTTGCCTATCAAACTGCTTGCCTTTGACCGCTCGAACGGACCGCCCCTACCGATGTGGTTATATCACCCAGGAGGAAGTATCCCGTGAGCCAGCGCCAACAAGAGAGCACAAGCATGGACATGGGGAATAGCACCACTGGACAGGGCACGACCTGACGGAGAAAGTCAAGCGACTCGACTCGAGGCAAGCCCGCAACTCCACTCCCCTTACTTTCGGCAGCTTAACCGTTGGTAGCTATTCCTGGCCTGCATACGACTCGACGCCAATGCCCTTGTCTTGGTGTACCATCTTCCCATCCCGGCTGGTAATGCTGCCATGCACCACAGACCGTTCCGTTTCTATGGTCACTAGCCGGGATATTACACTCAAGAAGCCGACAGGTCATAGATGAAGCTTCCGTTTGGCAGTCATCCTGGGCAAAAGTTACGCTCCGTTCGCTGCATGCTAGTCCTTTTACGTCCGACCTAGTGGCATCTTCGGTCACCATGTGGTTCCATGCTTTACCCCCCTCCGTATCCCTTTCTATCGCTCCTGTATTTGCCTCCTTCTTTGTTTATCGTTATTCCATACTGCCTTCATATTAGTGATCTGCTTCATTTACTACGGATAAATATCGGACACGTGTGGGCAGCCATGGGCGTGTAGTCTGCCCACGCACCGGTTCTCATATAAGTCTTACATGGTTCCGTGCCGTCCCTGGATCTCATCTATATCCTACTCCGCTAACCCAAGATCCAAGACGTCAAAACTTGGCGAGTTCGTGAAGGACTGACTTTAAAGGCCTTAGCATATCGGACTCTCGGCTTTTCTTTTCTTAGCACCTTCGCTTTCTATCGTTGCCATCACCGAACCACAACCCGTCACATCCGGAGACCCAGCATTCACTAACGAAGACCCCATTACGCCCTTGGGTCTTTTTGTGGCGAGATATTCAAGAATCGAATTCCAACACCAGTCCTATGATGGATGTTCTTTCTAGCAGCCACGAGAGCCGTGAGATTGAGCCGCCTGCTTCTCCTCCTGAGACAGAGATGACCAACTCAACGCCGGACACGGTGTTTTCACCACCGTATAGCCCCCAGCAGAAAGTCCAGCAACTTATGAAAGACACTAGAGTTGCGGCAAGGAAGAAGCTCGACCAGTTGACGCTAGAGGAGAAGGTGCGATGAGCTTGTGAAAGTTCCATTTGGTGTTGACCTTCATGCTGACTATCGCGTAGGTCTCTCTGCTTACCGCCTCAGACTTCTGGAGGACCAAGTCCATCTCCTCCAAGAACATTCCTGCCGTAAAAACATCGGACGGCCCTAATGGTGCGCGCGGAGGCATCTTCGTTGGTGGAACCAAGGTTTGTTTCGTGACCGTCTGAAGAGAGTCGGGTATGCTAACTCGAGTAGGCTGCTCTCTTTCCGTGTGGTGTCTCTCTCGCCGCGACATGGAACAAGGAGCTGTTATACGAGGTTGGACAGCACTTGGCCGACGAGGCCAAGGCGAGATCTGCCAACATTCTCCTTGCGCCGACCGTCTGTATGCACCGCCATCCCTTAGGAGGGCGCAATTTCGAGTCTTTCTCCGAAGACCCTCTGCTGACGGGGAAGCTGGCCGCCCAATACATTCGTGGGCTGCAAGAAAAAGGAGTCGCGGCAACCATAAAGCGTTCGTGTCCTCCTTGTGTAAGCGGCGATCTTCTCTAACAGACTACAGATTTTGTTGGCAACGAGCAGGAGACACACAGACTGACGATAGACTCGCTTATCGAAGAACGTCCGTTGCGCGAGATCTACCTGCGTCCGTTCGAGATTGCCGTCCGAGAAGCAAATCCCTGGGCGCTGATGTCGTCCTACAACCTCGTCAACGGCGTTCACGCGGATATGCACAATCTGACTCTGAGAAACATCCTTCGTGGTGAATGGGGATACGATGGGTGAGCCAAGCCTGACAAATGGCTGGACACCAAGCTGACTTGTGCAGAACCGTTGTCTCTGACTGGGGCGGCACGAACTCTACGGCCGAGTCGATCATCGCCGGGTGTGATATTGAGTTCCCGTACTCCCCGAAATGGCGTTTTGACAAGGTGATCAAGGCTTTGGAGGGGGGCGAGATCACCCAGCAGGAAATCGATCGCGCCGCCGAGAACGTTCTCACACTGGTCGAGCGCTTGAAAGGAGACGACATGTCGGAAGAGCAACCAGAGAGGGAAGACAACCGTGAATCAACCAGAGAGCTGATCCGTACTGCTGGCGCCGAGGGCCTAACTCTTCTCAAAAACGAAGACGCAGTCCTGCCACTGAACCCGAAGACGACAAAGGTCGCAGTCATTGGACCCAACGCCAATCGCGCCATCGCCGGCGGGGGCGGCAGTGCTAGCTTGAACCCCTACTACAGGACGATCCCACTTGAGAGCATCCGCGCCGCGGCCGAGCAAGAGGTGAAGTTTGCACAAGGGTGCCACATCTACAAGTGGCTCCCGGTGGCTTCTCCTTACTGCACTGAAAGGTCAGGCAAACCAGGCGTCAACATCGACTGGTACTCGGGAGATAAGTTCGAAGGCGAGGTTGTTGTCGTGCAGAGACGAACAAACAGCGATCTCTTTCTTTGGGACTCTGCCCCTCTGAATGAGACCGGCCCTGAGTGGTCAGCGATCGCCACGACGTACCTGACGCCACAGACCACGGGCAAGCACACTGTCAGCTTCATGAGTGTCGGCCCTGGCAAGCTGTACGTCAACGGAAAGCTCACACTGGACCTGTGGGACTGGACCGAAGAGGGCGAGGCCATGTTCGATGGCTCCGTCGACTACCTGGTCGAGGTCGACATGGAGGCCGGCAAGGCGGTGGAGCTCAAGGTTGAGATGACCAACGAACTCAGGCCGTTGGCCAAGCAGAAGCAGTTCGGCATCACGCACAAGTACGGAGGCTGCCGAATCGGGTTCAAGGAGGAGGACCAGGTCGACTTCCTCCAGGAGGCCGTCGAGGCTGCCAAGGCGGCTGATGTGGCCGTTGTCATTGTCGGTCTCGACGCGGAGTGGGAGTCCGAGGGGTACGACAGACAGACGATGGACTTGCCGTCTGACGGGAGCCAGGATCGACTCATTGAGGCTGTTGTCAAGGCGAACCCCCGCACCGTCGTTGTCAACCAATCGGGCACCCCTGTCACGATGCCGTGGGTTGACCAAGTTCCTGCCATCATCCAGGGATGGTACCAGGGGCAAGAGGCCGGAAACGCACTCGCCGACGTCTTGTTCGGGTTCAAGAACCCCAGCGGGAAACTTCCGGTACGTCCTGATTGCGTTGTCGTGCTATTGCCGAGGGTGTTTTGCTAACAGCCATTAGTCGACCTTCCCAAAGCGTATCCAGGACACGCCGGCCTACAACAACTGGCCCGGCGAGAACCTAAAGGTAAACTACGGCGAGGGCCTGTACATCGGCTACCGTCACTACGAAAGGGCCGACATCCAGCCGTTGTTCCCCTTCGGCCACGGCCTCTCCTATACCACCTTCGAGTACGGGCGCCTCTCGATCAGCACCAAAACCCTTACGCCTCGGGGCACGATCGAGGTGGTCTTCGCGGTCAGCAACATCGGTCCGGTGGCTGGCTCCGAGGCCGTGCAGATCTACGTACGCGACGACAAGTCGAGGCTGCCGCGCCCGGAGAAGGAGCTCGTCGCCTTCGAGAAGGTGTTCCTAGAGGCCGGGGAGACGAAGCACCTCCACATCTACCTCGACAAGTACGCCGTGGGCTACTATGACACAGCGGTGCCGGGATGGATCGCCGAGGAGGGCACCTTCAGGGTCCTCATTGGTGCGTCCTCCGCGGACATCAAGTGAGTTCTTGTCTGTCACGGCTGGGAAGGGGCGCAGGACTAATCTCTTACAGGCACTCTGTCTCGTTTGACGTCAAGGAATCGTTCAACTGGGTCTTTTAGTTTCTGTCTCCTTGCATATCATACCACGTCATATCCCACACGCTTGATTCGTTTTTGGTGCGCCCGATGCCACGTTTGGTCACATAGAAAGGCGCATTGTTAGTGGGCATGTTGGCTGGGTACCAAATGATACAACCGCTCCGCTGCGATTCCCCTCATTTGGCATGACAAGCCAGCACACCTCGGCAGCCAGAGCAGAGCAGTAAGAGGGCTGGGACGAGCCTTTCATGTCGCTCAGTGAGGTCCGAACGGACCTGCGAGTAGCATAGCCGATAAACGTTGGGGGCAATAAAGTAGTTCTGGCATCAATAGAATGCATATATTACATCTTCGGTCGAGGTGGCCCATCAGGGCTGTATGGAGACGCTCACGGGCGCATGTGACATGTGTGATGCTATTTCTGTCGAGAATGCTTCCGACCCGCGCCCGGCACACCGTCTAAAAGTGCGGGTTCGAAACAGCGGGGTTAGAAACCTCGGGGGGCATCCTCCATGGTCCCAGAGGGGGTTGAAAGGACAGGAGCTCCGAGCCTGACCCTATCTCGCTTCGTGAAAGGGGGGAGTCCGCACCCATCCCGCATCCCACCATGGTGCCTCTCTCGGCCGGAGGACTGAACCGGTTCCACCAATGTAGCCGAGCCGGTGTCCGAGGTCCTGGTTCAGGGTGTAGGCGTAGCTGCGAGGTTGCAGGATGTGCCTTTTGGGGAGGGGAGGGGGAGGGGGAGGAGGAGGGGGTTTGCGGACGAGATGACGATGTCGTCAGGGTCACGTTGGGTCCGGCGACACCATGTGAAGGGCATAAATCGATGAAGGACCAGCTTTCGTCGGGAGGGTGAGCCAACCTCTGTGATGAAATCTCGCTCCGCGGTTGAAGGGAATGGCGGTGTGCTCCGGACGGCCGGGTGGCGTCGCGTGATGCGTCGTTTCCATGGCTCTCTCGTTGGGATGGGTCATGGAAAAAGGGGGGGGGCGTTTGTATCGACACGGACGCAGAGATCGACCATCCATGAATGGAGGGGGAGAGGGGCTAGTGTATTTTTGTTTTCCTACTTTTTTTTCATCTGCCACGTCCCAGTCGTTTCCGTCTCGATGGAACCGAGGGAAGGACGACAGGTGGTGTTGTACAAGGTCACGAGAGCGAGTGTGCTGTGCTTCTTTGCCCGGAAAGAGATTGGGGGGGGGAAGGGAGAGTTCCGCGACCGACCGGATTCGTGCCTCGGTCTGTTCAAGAGTTGGTGTAGAATGTACGGATCTGTAAAGAGGGGGGGGAGGCCTTTTGCGAGGTGGTTCTTTTACGTGCTCGTCCTTTTTACTAGTCGACAGCGGGTGTCGAGGTTGGGCAATTTAACCAGAGGCGAGACTGAGGGGGAGGTAGGTAGTGGCGATTGCTTCATTCGGCCGTCATGCTCTTGTGATGCAGGTAAGTGACACACTTCCTTTAGCGCCCTCACACAAGCCACCAACCTTGTGCGACCCTAGATAGGTGCGTGGGGGAGACCGTCTTGGATACATACGTATCTCAGTCTCAACCGCCCGCCTTCATCCCGGATTGCAACATTTCTCGCAGTCCATAGCAACCCTCTCCCACCGGGCGGGTTAACCGTCCGGCTTCTACCTCCCGTCGCCCTCTCTGCTCACACAGAAATGTATACATGACGAACATCAGACACTCCCGCTCGCTCCCGAGGGGGAGGGGCCGTGTCCCATGCCGGGTTTCCGGTAGACGTAGGCGGCCCGACCCCCCAGCCGTGCGGGCCCCGAAAAGATCGCCGTCGGCGAGGTACATCTCCTCGACGTAGGGCGGCGCATCTCGTCGAGGCCGGATCTCGAATTTTGGGGGGGGGGGGGTTGGGGTTTGTTAGTCCAAGTGCGAGCTGTGAAAAGATCCGAGGAGGGGGGTGCTGAAGCTGTGAGGTGAAATTCAACCTCTGTTCATTCCGTTCTGGGGCACATGTGGCGTGCGTTTCGTCGAGGAGGACTGTGGGATGCAAGAGGATCCTCGACTGCCGTAACCCTCGCGTGGTACCTCATCCGCCCGGCACCCATCCATCCCACTCTTATGTGAAAAAGAGAAAACCCCCATGAGACGCTAGAGGTCAAGCCATTATGTAGGAATCCGTTTTTTTTTTTTGGCAACCCTCACTCGGGGTGGACGTCTCGATATTCTGGAAGGCTGTTGTATTATCGTCAGCATAAGAGTGGACGACACGTTCGGCATCACGCGTCATTGAGTCACTGATCGCCTTGCCCTGCCCCCAAAATCTTCAAATGGGTTGGTTCCATACTATTTCTACTCGTCCAAGACGTTTTGTCAGTCACGAATCAGAGTTTCTGCCTTCCTACATACATACGGTAGTATATCCTTTTTTTTTTCTTTCTGTTTTTTATAGCTGTCTGTCTCAGGCAGCTCCTGGGCGCATCAATCAATCAGCGAAAAAGGGGGCCGAGCCGCCCCGGACTGGAGCTGAGCTTCCACTTCCAAATGTCAGAGCCCCACTGGCCAAGGAGGAAGGGGGCTCCCTTCCCGGCCCGAGCTGTCATTGCTATTGTCAAAAAGTGGACACGCCCGTTTTCAGAGAACGTTTCCAGCGTGTGTCGGTCTCCCCCGGACTGCCAGGCTACCCCGTGCGCATCGTGATTCGTGAATTACATGTGGCCACAATCTGTCTCTCTCTCTCTCTTGTCGCCACGCATCATCTCTTTTCATCGCCTTCTCTCTCTGATCGCTCCAAGTCCGACCGAGGCTTGGAGATTCTAAGCTCTCCGACGCAGGCGCCCGACAGCCGACTTGTACCACCAGACGAATACCTCCATTTTCCGTTACCCTGATCGAGTTTCCCTTTGTTAAACAGAATAAAGATACATCCCACGTCGTTTTCGTTCATTGCCCTCTACATGCCATTCCAGGAAGCGTATACCATCTACCCATCCGCCACCTGAATAAAAAAAAAAACTAAAAAAAAACTCCCCGACGGCGTTGCAGGCGACGATCGCGCGAGCTCCCGCACCAGCATCCACACCAGCACCCACATACACCAAACGCCTGACGTACGCATTCCATTCCGGGCCACGCAGGGGACGGGAACGGAAAAAAAAGAAAAGGGAGCGCGGCGCTGCAGGGGAATGGCAGGCGGGCGCACAGCATGGCTCCGCCTTACATCAATGGCAACGGCAAGTCTGCCTCTTTGCCTTTCCAGCACCACAATGATGCTGCCAGCTTCCGCGCCCGCCTCCGACCCGTGCTTGCTGCTGGAGCGCGACTGACGAGAACAATCTGGGCCTTTTGGCAGACTCGAGGACGTCGCCTGGCCGCTAACATCATGTGGCACAGCGGCTGGCAGTTGAGGCAGAACTTGACTGCCCGCCGCCTTCTGAGCTTTCCCCACCTGCTGGTGTGTCTCTGGTTTCTCGTCCTGCTTTGGGGCGAGCGATGGGTTTTCAGGAACCGAGTCGCCCACTGCAAATGGAGCGACTGGGAAGATTGGGTATGCCACGTCCACGTCGCACGCGCGCCCAACAGCACAGACTTTGCTGATATCCTCGCAGCCTGCCGGATCTAGTCCGCACCATCTCGTCTTCGTTGCCGACCCCCAAATCATCGACCCTAAATCCTACCCCGGCCGGCCCTGGCCCTTGTCCGACCTGACAGTATTGATAACCGACAACTACATGCGGAGAAGTTACCGGCAGCTCCAGTCGCAATTGCGCCCCGACTCTCTGTTCTTTGTGGGCGACCTCTTTGACGGCGGACGAGAGTGGAAAACGGCACGAGGCGACTTCAAGGACCCCGAGTGGGCCGTTAGCCGGCGGCCCAAGAACGAGAAGGCCCACGTGAAGAAATGGAACGACAATTACGGCCAGGACTTCTGGCTCGCTGAGTACGAGCGCTTCGGCAACATGTTCTTCAAGGACTGGACGCTTGGCGGCACCAAGGCCGGCAACTGGCAGAGAGGGCGCAAGTTGGTGGCGAGCCTGCCCGGAAACCACGACCTGGGCTTTGGCGACCAAATCAAGGGACCTGTCCGTGAGCGCTTCAGCACCTACTTTGGGGACGTGAACCGCGTGGACGTCATTGGCAACCATTCGATCGTCTCCGTCGACACCGTTTCCCTGAGCGCGAGCGCCTCGCGGCAGGCCGGCGTTGACTTGAAGCCGATCCACACGCCGGCCGACATCTTCCTGAAGGATGTCCGGTTCACCAAGCGGAAGGCCGTCGAGAAGGAGTTGCGCTTCTGGAGGGGCGATGTGGAAGGAGTCGTTCACGAACACAAGGTCGAGGAGTTGGAGACGGCGGATGTCAAAGTGCCGACCATTGCGCCGGGCGAGGATGGGCCTGACTTTCCCACGATTCTCCTCACACACGTCCCCCTCTACCGGGACCCGGGAACGCCTTGCGGACCGCTACGGGAGCATTGGCCACCGGCCAAACCACCCAAAGGACAGAAGGGCCCTGTCGTTCCGGACCATCGCAACGCCATCTCGGTTTCGAGCGGGTACCAGTACCAGAACGTGCTGAGCGAGGACGACTCGGTCAAGCTCATCAAGAGCGTCGGCAACGTCGTCCACGTCTTCTCCGGCGACGACCACGACTACTGCGAGACCGTCCATTCTCCTGCAAAGGAGAACGTCCGCGAAATCACCATCAAGAGCATCAGCATGGCCATGGGCGTCCCCACACCTGGTTTCCTCATGGTCAGCATGTACAATCCCGTGGACGCCAACGGCAAGCCGCTTCCCGGTGCTCCCGAGAAGACCTTGCAGACCCATCTCTGCCTGCTGCCGAACCAGCTTGCAACATACGCCAAGTACGCCGGGCTCGCCTTTGTCACCATTGTGGCGATTAGCATCCGCTCATTCCTGGTACCTGTGCTCAACTTGACGCCGTTTGCGCTGCAGACCGAGCCGCCGCCGCAAGGACCGATTCTGCCTACGATCAAGGACAAGGTTGAGGATGATGGGACCTACAACATGAACTCGACTTCGGCGAGCTCCGGAACACGGTTCCTCACATCCTCGTCATCGCGGACTAGGAGCGGATCCATCCGCTCCAACGGCTCGAGTCCCATGCCACCGCTAAAGAGCAAGCCCAAGAAGCAAGGATGGGGACATCGTGCCCCGAGAATCGAAATCTTTCAAGACGATTACTACGGCACCGCCAAGCCGCGACTGACGTGGAAGGCGGCGTCCCAACGGTCTCGAACGACTCTCGGAACGGTTGCCCGAGAGATTAGTGCTTCGACGTGGAGAGTGGTCTGGATGGTGGTCCTGTTCTGGGTGTATCTTGCATATAAGGGATAGACAAGCGATCGATTCCAAGCGTGTGTATAATTATAGACGTAGAAGAATTTCATCGGTATTCAGCGGGTTGGCTGCATCGTCTGGTTGCTTGGTCGGATGTTGTGGGGTTGTTCATTTAGAAGGGAAAAGGTCTGTTGGCGGCGCTCGTTTGTAGCATGGCTCCTGAGCGATGGCTCAAAGGGCAGCAACGAAGATTCATCTTCATTTTGTTCAATTTTTTTTTAAGATTTATTTTTTGCATCACAGTCATTTCTCGGATGGTTCTTTGATCGACAACAAGATGGAAGACCCTCCCTACCTATTCAAAGGCAGACAAATGCCGCCGATGCTCTTCGTGAGTAGAGGTATCTAGGTAGGTAAGGTAAGGTACCTACCCACCCAACTTACCTAAGTAGTTGCGTATGGAGAAGCGGAAGGAAGGTGTGAGGAAGGAGGTCGGGCAACAACTGCACATGCACAAATCCAACTTCCGTACCTTCCTTTTCTTTCGCAGCCGGGCAGGGCAGTAGGCTCAGGTCTCGTTATGGACCGTTGCACCTCCCCGACTCTTTTTCCACTCCTAGATAGGTAGGTAGTCATGCCTGTCACCTACCTGGCACCTCTCTACGAATCGGTCCTCTCTCTGTTAGATCATCGCCCAACACCCCCCCTTTCTATCAACAACCGTACTTCGACCTATTGAAGCTCAGCCGCCAAAGCTCCATCTTCTCTTTGGCCTCACGTGGGATAACCCTCGTCTCTTGTTCGTGTCTTTCTTCCCCGCTCATGGCCCGCTTCGAACACACCAGCCTACCCTGCAACCATGGCAGAAGGCTGCAGCCTTCCAGTCCCCGCCCGAGGAGACGTCTACACCCACGATGGCGGGCTCAAAATCACCAATGCAGCAGCCAATATCTTCGTCGTCTACGACCATCAGCATAAAAACACCGCTCCTTCGCCTTCTAGTCTCTCCGTCGAGTTTGTCATGGGCAATGTCTATCTCATCGACTCTGCCTACTTTGCTCCTTTCAAGTGGGGAAATATTCGCCTCTTCGGCAACTTGATCAAGGGCCTCGGCCTTGATATCCAGGGCTGCCGTAGGGGCGATACATACGTCAAGACGGTCTACGATGATGTTGTCTGTGTTGTAGACAACGATCGTGGCGCTGGCTGCTCGATTGGAGCAGTCGCCGGCAACCTCGTGACCGTCTTGGACTTGTCTCAGGTCCTCGGCCATCCGAAGCCGCAGAACGTAACCATCTCCTACATTCATGGTCTGAAACTCTACGAATCTCACCTTGCGTACGGTGGGGGCCTCCAAAGGGCCTATTCCACATGGGCCTCGATGACGTTCTCCGCAACCTCGAGAACCTCATCCATCCAAGTATCCGAATCCAGTGCTGTCAAGAGCGGGCGACTCTCGAGCACTACCGATTACTCGACCATGCTCGAAAAGCATGTGGAACTGGACCAACATAATCTGGTCCAGTACACTGGCCAGCTCAGAGGCGTCATCATTGGCCAAGAGAATATTCCGCAGAAGGTCAAAGACGCCAAGAGACAGATCGCTGCTGTCGACTTGCACAAGCTTGGTCTGCTTTCGCGAGACAAAGACGTTGGTTTTTCTGACCTTGCCGACCATCGCAAGTCATCGGTTGGTACACCGCTCATCTGTATCAACTGTCGAAGAACAGGACATGAAGCCCGAGACTGCATTGGCCCGGTAGACGCCGACGGATTCATCACCGCCTGCCCGCTGTGCAACAAAAATGATCATATATATGACCAGTGTCGTTTAAGAAAGAAGCTCAGACCCTCGGAGAAGAAGGCAATGAACTTTGAATACTTGGTCTTGAGGCGACAGAACAAGGCCCCCGTCAAATCCAACATTTGTTGGATTGTCGCTTGGGCCAAGTGCGAGTGTCCGCGGATGATCCTGCCACATACCAAAGCGTTCGCCCTCGAGCTGTCCGCCCGCAAGACGGCCATGGCTCCCTATCCCGATTGGAAAACCTATCGCTACCCTGAATCTGCAGCTGAATTCAAGGCAGAAAACGGCTTGTTGCTTCGCGACCCAGCCACTGTCTACGAAGACGGAGAAGGATGTTATCTCAGCCCGGGATCCCAATCCACCCATTTCGTTTCTGCTTATTACGGAGTCAAAAAGAAAATGGAGCAGCTGGGTGTCAAGTTTCACCCAGAGCTTGGGAAAACCGCCAACACCGTGTCCAAGAAGAGGAAGAGGAAAAGGGCCCATGACAAGACGGACGGGAACCCTTTTGCCACCGGTGCCAACTGCACCATTCTTCAACGCCCTCTTCCACCAGCGCCACCTGTGCGCAACGCGGCTTCGATTTTGATCAAACAAGAGCATGGAGATTGACGTCTTGCCAGCCAAGTCTGTTTCTTTGTTGATATGACTCCTGCTTCCTGGCTGCACCAGCATGTTTTGTTAGGCGCTAGCATCATGTTCCGGCTTTTACAGCATGGCGATAAGGATCTTGTGATCCCTGAAGACTGGCGGACAACGCCGTATTAATCATGCAAAGAGGTCGGTTCAAAGACTAGAATTAATATCGGTTCAACAGGTCATTTACAATGCGTTCACCAATTGGGTTGTTTGAATTTGCCAAAATTCTGGCATATGGAGGGACCATCGAGTATTTTTTTTTTTTTTTTGGACGTATTCGTTCTCGTCCGCTATCGCAGGTTGCATTCCTGAAACGAACGACAAGGAAGGCTGTCGCCCGATATCAATTCAAAGTTGACAAGCAAGCAAGCCTATTGCAGGGTTGCCCGCAGGACGCTTGTGTATTTTACACCTTAACCATTGGCGTAATCATTGGCTTTGTTTCTTCCCCTGGGAAACAAACGTATCTGGAGTCATCAGTCCATGGAATCCAAACACAGCGCGTGTTCGTATTGGGCATAATGCGGCGATGAGACTTCGGTTTACTGGTATTGAAACAATCAAGCGTGCGAGCCTCCCCGGTGTCGTTGTGACATCAATAGCGCGCCAATGGACATAAGGACTCGCGATTCCCACATTGGAAGCTGCAGAATTTCATTGGAAAGCCAGAAAAGTTGACTGTTTATTTGCTTTCACGCGAGAGACGACACCCTACAAGATGGCGATTACCAAGGATTTTGGCCAGGCCTCGAGCCTTTTTATAAGCTTTGTAAGTCCATTCCCAAAATGAATTGTCCCCACGAACGGTATGACTTTGGACCTGAGAAGAAGGCATCTAATCGTACTCCCTTGACGGGTCTCATAGATCACGATTTACATCGCCGCCAACATCATCTACAACCTCTTATTCCATCCCCTCCGCCGCTTCCCCGGACCGATCGCCATGCGCGCCACTCGCGTAACGTACTTTTACCGTCTTTGGCGCGGGAAGGCGTCCTTCGAAATGCTCGACCTGCACCGACGGTACGGCGACGTGGTGCGCATCGCACCCGACGAGCTTGCGTTTGCGAACCCATCGGCGTGGAAGGATGCTATGTGCCACAGGACCAGCAGCGGCGCGAGCGGGGCCAAGGCACCCGCCCGAGTTCGAGAAGTCGGACATGTTTTAGCAGGCGGTTGATTTCGCGGGTCTACCGCGGGAAATCATCTCGGCGCATGGGCCGGAGCACGCGATGCTGCGGAGGCAGCTGAGCCACGGGTTCAGCGACCGGAGCTTGAAGGAGCAGGAGCCCGTCATTATGAAGTACGTCGACCTCTTCATCCAAAGGATACGGGAAGCCGCCAAAGGCCGTCAAGGCAGCAGATACGGGGATGGGGACGTGACCGCGGCAGAAGGGAGAGGCGACCGGTTGGGAGCGAAGCAGGTCCATTCGGTCGACCTGACGCTCTGATACAACTACTTCACCTTTGATGTCATCGGACAACTCACCTTTGGTGAGTCGTTCGGGTGCCTCGAGGACGAGAGGCTGCACCCCTGGTTGTGAAACATCTTCCAGACGGTCAGGATCGGCATGGGGATGCAGATTGCCAACCACTTCTCGGGGCTGAGGAAGCTGATGACGGTGGTGTTGTCGACTCCGATGGTGAGAAATCGGATTCTGGAGCACTACAAAATGACGATGCAGAAGCTGGCCCGGAGGATCGAGCTGGGGGAAAGGGAGGGACCGCAGGCTGATCTGATAGAGGGGTTGTTGAAAAAGAGGAAGGAATGGGTGAGTTTTCTTTCTCTTCCGTGAGCAGGCTTGCTGGCCCGCGTCGTTCTTTTCTTGTTTTCCTTAGGTCGATGAGGGAGGATGGGGGGGATAGCTCTTGTATGATGGGACGAGGACTGATTCGGGAACTTTTCTCTCATTCTTGCAGGATCTCTCGCTCGAACAACTCAACGGGAACGCGGCCATCATCACCATCGCGGGGTCCGAGACGACGGCGACGCTGCTGTCGGGTATGACGTACCTGCTGCTGAAGAACCCCGACAAGATGGTGAGGCTGGTCCGCGAGGTGGGGGAGGCGTTCGGAAGGGAGGAGGATATTAGCCTCACGTCCGTCAACTCGCTGACGTACATGCTGGTCTGCCTTGACGAGGCACTGAGGATGTACCCGGCCATCCCCACGGGGCTCCCGAGGACGGTGCCCGAAGGCGGTGCAACGGTATCGGGGGAATTCATCCCGGAGAAGGTGAGCTTTTCTTGTTTTTCTGTCGTCAGCCGTTGACGCCGATCGGTTTCTCGAGGGGGGCTGTTTTGTTCGGGAGGAAAGGGTGTTTTCTTTTCTCTCTCTCTTTTTTATTTTATTTTTTTTAACGCTGACCCTGTGCCGCAAGTCGACGGTTACCGTCCACCACTGGGCCATGTACCATGACGAGAAGAACTTCAAGAACCCGTTTGGGTTCCATCCGGAGAAGTTTCTGGGGGACCCCGAGTATGCATCGGACCGGAGAGAGGCGTTTCAGCCTTTCCACCTTGGACCGCGGAACTGTCTTGGAAAAAAGTGAGTTAATCTCTAACCTCGTGTTTTGCTCCATGTCATGAGACACCTACTTCCCTGCCCTGGCTAACATGGCGGGCATGACAGTCTGGCCTACGTGGAGATGAGGATCATCCTGGCGAGGCTGCTCTGCAACTTTGACCTGGCGCTCGCGGAGGACAGCGAAGAGTGGATGGAGACCCAGAAGATCTACACGCTATGAGAAAAGGGGCCTCTGAAGGTATACCTGCGGCCCGTTGTGAGGGGTTAATGTGAATTTTCAGACCACCATGATCAAGTCTGTGGCTGCGTTACGCGGCTTTCCAGTTTCCCAAAGGCCAACGCACACCAACAGAAGGCATTTCGCAAAACAGTTATACAAGCTGCTTCCTCTGGGCAAAAGCATGATTGCTCGTCTGTACTACACGTCAAGTGCGACCCCCCTCAACCCGGATTTCGTTGTCGGCGGGATAATGGTCGCCGGGTGCAGTCCCGATGCTTTTTGTGCGTTCTCATTTACCACCAAAGGCATTGATGCGGTTTCCTTACATCTATCCTCTGATATATGCCAGGATACTGACCCGCAGACGGCCCTGTCCGTTCCAGAAAGGAGCGCCACGTGGTATTCGGCAGCTAGACCCTAGCTCAATTGTGGGTGCTGCTATGCCATGCATGGTGGCTGTTCGACGGGGCTCAACGGAGCTCGAGTCATGAACGGGAATCGTGGGAGCTTGTGAGCTTACTTATCAAATGTTCTCCCACCATCACCATGCAACATCTAAAGACATCTGCCAACTCACCGTCTTTCGCCTATCCCGTCAGCGCTCGCTACGCCACCTCCCTTTCCTTACAAAAGCCCCATTCATCGGGAACGTGACAACAGCCACGATATGGCACCGCCGATGGTGGAAAACATGGAGCCCGAAAAGAAGTACATCCTGCGCATCGTCAGGTGAGACCTGCCCGAGCTCTTCTCACTCGTCGCATCACGTTTTCCGGGGCGAAGCTGACAAGTCCCGTGCGCACACAGTGAAGAGAGCCGCCTCGGCAACGCGAACCTCTTCCTCGGAAGCGATGGAAGCCTGCTCTTTAAGACGGCCGGCGCCGCCGAGCAGCCCGTCGTGGTGAAGAGCGGCCGCAGCCCGGCCACCATCGCCGTCGAAGGCCCCGCGGAGGAGGCCGCTCTGATCCTCCAGGGCCCGACCGGCAAGGGCGAGCACCGGCTCAGGGCCTCGACGAGGGTGACGCCCTTCGGCGTCGGCAGCGCCGTCTGTCACGACGCCTGGGAGGTCGCGCGGGACGCGTCCGGCCAGCGGCTGGTGCTGCGCTACAGGAACGAGAATTTTGGGGACCGTAGCTGGGTCGCCGTTCCGCCCGGGGCGCCGGAGGACGGGGAGGAGGCGTGGACGGTCTGGTGGTACGAGCCGTTGCCGTTCAACGCGCAAGACTTGCCGGGCTACGTCGGGGTGGATGTGGAGGTTGTCCCTGTTTGATGTTAAAGGGGGCGTGACGGATTATTTGATGTCACTGGAGTGGTGATGGGTGTTTCAACTCGATTGCCCCAGACGTCTCGTTCGGGGTTTTTTTTCCCCCTCAACCCCCTTTCCTCTGCGCTTTTTGTTCAAAATCACTCTGAAGTGAAGGGGTTTCGGAAACATGCTCACAACAGTATTATGCAACGTGCAACGCTGGTAAGTCTGCGCAACACCTTCAAAAGGCCCCTCGTTGACAGCAACGACCGGAACCTGATGGCGGCTCCGCACTGAATCCGATAAAAGCAAAAACATGTTCATTCGTATATCTTCATCTGACGGCATTCATCGTCTGCCCATCCGCAGTGCTGCGCTGCTACCCCACATCCGCTCGGATCGCGCAGCCGTCATCATTCTAGACCTCGTCTCCCAGCTCCCGCAAGGCGTTGTCTCCTCCGGCCCAGAGTCATTTGAAGTAGCCGCCGTTGGCGAACAGGCTCTTGGACTGTCTCGGCGTCTTATCCGCCGCAGCAGGCTTTGTCCTGATGGGCTCCAGGCCCACGCCCCTGTAAGCCTCCCAGAGGTGCCTCGACACCGACAAGGAATCGCCATCGTCGCCCGTCGCGCCGTCCCACTCGCGGAACTGGACATCCAGCAGCTGCGGGAGCGAGGGCACCTTGTCAGACTCGCGCATCTCCTTCACCCACTGGAGCATGGCCGTGTAGTACCGCTTCGCGAGGCTGAAGAGCCGGTCGTTCATCAGGTCGGTGTCGGGGAGCGTCAGCGTGGCGAAGGTGACGGCGCGGTCGCCCTCCCCGTTGATGGACGCCACGGAGATGCTGAACCGGACGGGCCTGGGCCGGGAGTGCGCGGTGCTCCCTGGCCCGCTGGCCAGGACGGGGGCATCCGGCCACGCGATCTGGTCCAGGTCCTCGCTCGCGCCCAGCAGAGGCAGGGGCACGCTCCAGGGCTGGATGCCGTGGGCCCTCTGGAACTCTGCCAGGAAGGGGTTGTACAGTGTCCACTCCGTCCACTGGTGCAGCGGGCCGTAGATCTCGGTGACGAGGTGGGCGAGGAAGCGGTCGATGGTGCTGTTGGCGTAGGTGAAAAGCAGATGGGTTTGGGTTTCTAGGCGCACCCAGTCGACGAACGGGGCCTTGCCGTGGCTCGGGCCTGCGGTCTCGCTAAGCCACTTGTAACTGAACGCGGAGGTTTCCGGCGCGGTGTGGAATCCTGAACGCACGTCAGTCCGACCCCCAACGGCTCTTCTGCCTGTTTTGTTACCATGTTGGGTCCGGAGGGCCCTCATGAGACGGTAAAGGGTCCAGTTCCAGTTTATGTCCGGACCCTCGTAAGCCATGGTCGGCTTGGTTTGCTGGAAGAACTCGACGATCAGCCGGTCCGCAATGTAGCCCTCCTTGGTGCGGTTCGCCCGGAGCTTCTTGAGATCCCAATAGAAGAAGAGGAACGCCTCCTTCCAGTTGACAAGGTCCGATTCCATGCTGGCTTTCTGGGTCATGTTTGAGACGACCTGCGGTGGTGGAGGAGAGGAAGAAATTAACAAGACACAGAACGAGGAGGGGGGGGGCGGGCGAGAGAGAGAAGAGCAGCTTCTCCGTTCTCGTTCCTGGTCTTTCTGATGAACTTATGAATCCCCCCGAAGCGGCGCAGCACACACAGCTGACATCCTAGCGCTCGACTATGACAGGCTCGACTGGCAAACACCTGCAGGCAAACAGTCCTCGCATTCGCCAGCAAACACGGCGAATGTGGCGGCCTTGGCAAACATGCAAACACTCGGCCATCACCAAAAGTCATCACAAGCGGGCTGGACGGCCGATGCTTCAAGATTCCGTCGACTCCCGCACAAGGTTTGACAACTGCATTCATTCTCAAGGAAGCCTCCTCCTCTTCCTTCCCCTGCGAGGGTGTCCAGGCCTGGGAGTTGGTGGCTCTTTGCCGCTTTCTAGACCTTCTTCTTCACCATGAGAAGAACCCCGGCGACGCTGGTGACGATGGCCGCCTTGCTCCTCTCCACGCCTGCTTCGGAAAGCAGAGTCGCAATGGTCTCCCGCAGCATCTTGACCACGTCCCGGTCTGTCCCGATGGCGTCGGCGTGCGCCTCGCGCCACCGCATAACGGGGCTCATAGTCTCGAGGAACTTCTCGATGTCGTCGAGGCCAAACACCTGCTGCGCCAGGAAATACTCGTCGCCGGGCGTCAGCACGCCGTCCTTGTTCCAGTCCCGCCGGAAGAAGGTGCTCTCGTCGAACTCGGCGACCGGCTCCTCCAGCGTCCACGGCAGCGGCAGCGTCGCGTACAGCGCATCGACCATGTGGTTCCCGGGGGCCATGTACGGCTCAAGGTGCTCCTGGCGGAACGCGAGCAGCGTCTCCTGCAGGCGGCGGAGGTTCGGCGTGGCGGGGTGCACGTACTTGGCGCTCCCTGTCCAGATGGCGACCGACCCGCCGGGCTTCAGCACGCGGGCGGCGGCGGCCCAGAAGTCGGGCATGTCGAACCAGTGGGCGGCCGTGGCGGCCGTGATGAGGTCGACGCTGGCGTCGGGGATTGCGGGGGAGAGGGCCGACCCCAGCTCCTCGGCGGGGGAGACGTCGAAGCGGATGGGCTCCGAGGTGGCCGAGACCCCGCCCAGGGACCGGGCGGCGGCGATCATGCCCTCGGCCGGGTCCAGGCCGATGGCCCATGCGAATCGCGGGCCGAGCTCGCGGGTAACGGTGCCGGGCCCGCACCCGACGTCCAGGAGGGTGTCGAGCTTCCCGCCCGTCGAGGTGTGGTGGTCGCAGATCTGGTCGTAGAGGGAGCGGTGGTAGCCCGGCCGGCCTCGGGCGTAGGACGTACCCTGCGCCTCGGTGAAGGCGCGGAAGGTTTTCTCCGTCCGAGGCGGAGATGGGATGGCGGTGCGGTCGGACATGGTCACGGGGGTCCTTGCCGAGACTCTTCGGGGCGACTCCTAACGGTGGGAAGCAGGGTGGGAAAAACAATTAAGTACAGATACATGCTCGGAGGGGATTGTTTCCCACCCTCTGGGTCGGGAAGTGTGGCTCGACCCATCTTTATGTTTGCCATGTGCTCGGCCTTGGAACTTGAAACTTGGAACTCTCAGAGAAATACACTAAGACACGATTGTATACCGGTTAGAGCCCAAAGCCTTGATTCTGATTGGCGCAGAGGGCCGATAGCGACCAAGTACGCAATAGCGCTAGCATCGTTCCCCAAGGGCGAGGAATCAGGCCGCGTGAGGCCAATCAGAGCTGTAGAAAGACGTGCGCTATACTCGATGCGGACAGCGGCTGCAAGCTGACGCGGTTCCCCCCCGTGCCGATACGCTGCCGGCCTTTGGCCGTCGTTGGTGCATCACGACTTTCAGCCCCGTCTCCGTCCTTCTGACCGATGATGGGATGTCGAATAAAGGGAAGAAAAAAAGAAAAGAAAAGAAAAGGTTCACGCGTATTTCAATTCAAAACTTTGTTGAGGGTAATCTCTCTGGCATGAACATGTGTTCCCCAGGGCAAACCCCGTCAAGTGCCCACTGGCGTTGTGTGATCTTTTGCTGTTATGTCAGGTGTATTAATCAATACGATATACCCGGTCTCCCTTTGCTTTTCCTTGCCTTCCTTGGCGAAGTTGTAGCCAACTTGGCTGGAGTTCGAGACTTTTTCGATACTTGTTCCGTGTTGAATGGGCTTTGGTACATGCATATCCGATGCATAGTTTGATCAAAGCTACATATATTCAATTCCGTGATGCCCTCCCCAGGTTCTATCCTTGGGGGTGTTGGATCTGGAAACATACACGTTCGTGTCTAGAGTCCCTTTTGTAAGTCGCCCCGTATCACTTTCTCAGATTGGATTTCCTTTGCCGTCATCGTTGCCAATCTTTTGAGTGAAAGAGGGAACTGCATCCCGACCTATTCAGATCCAATACCGGCAAACTACGAAGAGCCTCTTAGCTCACGACGTGCTTGGTTAGGAACAGCGTCTGGACGTTGCAGAAACCCTTGAGGCCATTCATACCCCATTCCGCCCCAATGCCGCTCTCCTTGTGGCCAGCGAAGGGGGCCAAGGGAGACAGTTCAAAGTGGGTGTTGATCCACACACTGCCTGCCTGGAGCTGCTTGGCGACTCTGGCCGCCTTCTCCAGGTCGTTTGCCCAGACCGACGCACCCAGTCCCATGGCGGAGTCGTTCGCCCGGTCGATGACATCGTCTTCGTCTTTCCACGACAGAAGAGGGACGATGGGGCCTGGAAGGAGATCGTCGGCTGTCAGCATGCATCCATCGTGGTCCGAGGCGAAAGACTGCAGATTGGGAGATATTTGACATACCGAAGGGTTCCTCGACCACGATACGCGACTTCTCAGGAGGACGGTCAATGATGGTCGGGGTGACGAAGTACCCCTGCGAGGTGGTGATTTCGCCCCCTACGGCTACTTTCCAGCCTTGGGACTTGATGTCGCTGAAGAAAGTCTTGACTCGTTCGTACTGCATTGAGTTTTGCAGCGGGCCGTGGGTGACGCCAGGCTGGGAGCCGTTTCCGAGGTTGTAGCCTTTGACATGCTTCACCAAAGACTCTTTGAACTCCTCGAAGATGGTTTCATGGACATAGATTCGCTTCAAGTTGAGACAGATCTACCGGTGCGCGTTCAAGAGGGTTTTGTTAGTTGACGTAATCTCGCAATTGATATGCTGCTTGAGACCACTCACCTGACCAGAATTCAGAAAAGCGAAGAAAGCGACCTGCCCTCGATCAATATCAGCGTCACCGACCGTGATATGTGCCATACCTTTTGGGCAACTTTATCTATGTCAACGTCGGGAAATACGATTGCGGGGTCGTTCCCCCCCCTTTTTTCCGGGTCAGTTTCGACTGGGAGTCCAACTGCAGCTTGGGAGACTGGAACTCACAGCTCCAGAGTCACCCTCTTCAGAGTCTTGCTCGCGCTCTGCATGACCAGCTTTCCGGTTGTCGTAGAACCAGTGAAGCTGATCTTGTCGATCCCCGGATGGCTCGTGAGCCATGGCCCGAGATCGTCATCGCCACTCAGGGATTGGACGACACCCGGCGGGAAGAACTGCTGAGCCAGCTCTACAAGCTTGAGGCCGCAGTAGGGCGTGAAGGGACTAGTATGTCAGCCATTTGACGTTACCGCAGCTTTTTCTTTTTCTTTCCCTTCTTCTTTTGGGAGAATCTCGGGCTTACGATGGCTTGACAATGATGACATTTCCTGTGAGCAGGGCCGGCGCAAGCTTTCCGGTGGCCAAGAGGAGCGGGAAGTTCCAAGGGATGATCGCCCCGACTACGCCGAGGGGGGTGTATCTCGTGACGATGGTGCGGGTGTCGCTGTCTTCGACCACGTCCTCTGGGAGCTGGATGTCGGCCATGCCTTTCATCCAACTGATTGCCAAGTCGGTTTCCTCATCCGCCTGAGGGATCTGATTTGCAGCCAGTGAGCGTGGGCGAAATCATCATATTGAAAAGAAAAAGAAATTGGAAAAAAAAAAAAAGACTGATCAACGACATACCGGCTTGCCCTGCTCCGAAATCAGGAGGTCTCGGAACTGGCCCCTCAGGCCGTCGACGGCATCCGCGAATGCCAGCACGGCTTTGCGTCGTTCATCATACGGGACCTTGGACCAAAGTTTGAACGCAGCTTGAGCGGCGGCGACGGCACGGTCGACATCGCCACGGGAGGCCACGGGGACCTCTTCCTTAGGCTTGAGGTTCGCAGGGTTGAGGCCATGACGCGTGCTCTCCGTAGCAACCGGCTCCCCATTAATGATCTGAACGAACCCTCGTTCAGTGGTGAAGTTGGCTGTGAGGTTTGCGGAGTCTCCCATGGTGAACAACGAGGGGGTTTAGCCTATGACTCTTCAAGCGCGAGGGACGGGAAACGGCGAGACTGGGACTTGAGGACTACAATATTTATGAGTTGAGCTTTTCCTTATCTCCCAACAACGTCGGGCGCGCAGTGCTCATGTGTTGCAGCCGCTAGACTGCATGTCTCGGAATGCTGCGTCTACCCCGCAACCTGCCTCGGACAGTCGGACCTCGGTCGGGTGACTCTGGGCAAAGGTTTTCGGTGACGCAGAGCAGTGTATGTTGAGCAGTTTTTAGTTTATGGTTAGTTTGAATGCCCGAGGGGCAGTTTGGGCTGAAAAGACGGACGTGTAGCTTAGTGTATTAGACAACTTGACAACTTGGCCAACTCTCCCTGATGAGAAACATTATCTGTGTGAGAAACCGAAATAGAGTACTGTCAAAGACTACAAACGCTACCAAATAAAAATAAAAATAAAAATAAAAGTCAATCATCCCCAAAAGACGGTTTTCTTTTATCAGTGCAGATATAATGAAATGATTCTGTGTTTTGTTCGTCACTAACACTGTTGTTGGCCGAGAGCCGATTTCTATACCCGTATAGCTGTCACCGAGGGCGAACAGCACTCCCCGAGCCGTAATTGCCGGTTCATCAAGCCGCGGCCCAGCAACAGCTCCGTTGTGGCTGATGCCGCCGCCGGTCACGGTTGGACTGAAGTCCGAGATATTGATATGCGGCACAGGCCAGAGGTGCTACATGTCGGTTATATTCCTGTACCGGGTCAATAGGCTAGAGTCTATGGTGGTCTAGAACATCGAGGCCGGGATGATGTGAAAAACCACTTGTTAGTAAATTGGTATGATTGTGCCCAAAGTCTCAAGCTCTACTTTCTATGGCCGTTGAAAAAAAAAAACAAATGAAAAAAAGAAGAAAAAAAGAAAACAACAACAACAACAACAACGAGATAAGCAGTCATACGAGACCTGAGTCAACTACTTATACGGAAGCAAGAATGCCTTGGAGACATGGCTGACAGGCGAAAAACGGAAATCTTCGCACCGAACCCATGGATCAACAATCAGCAGGCGTTGCAACATCCATGAACGACATGACTAGCCCCCCTCTCCGTCTGTGAACCCTAGGTAGATAAGAGGTCTGAAATCAGCAAAAGTGTCATGTGTCGGAAGAGAGCAGGGCACCAGTGGGACACCAGGATAGAATATTATAGGGCTAGAGAGCACGTAATAGGGGTTTTCACAAGAGATCTACGGATACTACGTAAGGAATAAGAGAAGGTAGATACAAATCATTATGATAATTAGGTTAAATAGGACCTATATTGGTCTTAAAGTGTCTAGTCTTTATATATAATTAAGAGGGGTAAGGAGCTTCTAATAGTAGATCTATACTTAATAATAGATACCTATTGCCAGGATCCTGGCTGTTTTTTCTATATTCCTCTTAATACTGTAGATCCCAGCACTAGCCTATTAGCTCCCTTGCCCTCTATAATGCCAGTCTTATCTATATTCTATCGGTTAGATGGATGGATTCTCTGGATGGTAGGGATATTAGCCAGACGATGGAAGAATTCTTGGATAACCTTAGAAGAATGGGCTGCCTATCGCTGGGCATCTATTCCTCTGGATCGCCTGGTTCTAATGGATAGGTTTCATCGCATGAATCAAGCCATCTATTTCCTCCCTATAGGTTGCTGCCTATCACCTGTTATATGCTCTACCAGTCCGTTCACTTTTTGATAGGTAAGGGCTTTGCCAAGGGAGTCTTGGAGGCATATATGGGCAGCCAGATTATCCTCCTGTGACTGGGATAATCGCTGCATATAGATATAGGCAGCATTTTTGCTTTGCCTGCCCTTCTTCAGCCGATAATAAAGAGTATGGTATGGGACGCCCTATTGACGAGCAACCTCGCTGATAGGGCGCCCATCTCCCACATCCAAAAGGGCCCGTTGGAGCTCATATATTCGGTATATTGCTTTATGATAGGTTAAGGAAGGTATTCTGAAACTATGGCGTTGTTTGGCGATATATGGTAATTGTTGTGATAGTTTGAAAAAGGTGGTGGTGTTAATAATAGGGGATGGATGCGGCATTTTCGGCATTTGCTGAAGTGGGGGTTTTGCGGAAGTAGGGTGGTATCCGGAGTAGTTATCCCGCAATTACGCTACCATCAACTCCTCTGCTCTGCACAATCCCAACCTCTAATAAAAGTGCCGAAATGACCCCCATCCCAAAACTGCGAGTCACTGCCTAGTTGGGCCTCTACATATGGCCCACTGGCTAGGTTCCTTTCAAGGATCACCATACTAGTTGGGATTCTTGTTCTCAAGAAGTTCCGTTTTAGTGTATACAGGTATAAGCCCCCGTGGCAAGTTCCATCCAAACAGCACGCGGATCATCCTGCGCATCTGCCACCCGATCCCCCCAGACCCGTGCTGGCCTCTTATCATTTACCTAGGTATACTGCTACACTATGTACTGTATGTAGGCTATCCATAGGTACTATGTAGGTATCTCCATCATTCGGACTCGGACCAAAGGCGGAGCTTTCCCTATATGTAGCTGTATACTATGTAAGTCTACGGGATATCAATCAAGCATCATGCCTCTATCTAGAGAAGATGTACTGTATAGCTCCCAGCACCGGGCCCCAGCTCGTGGAAACCGGGGAAGGGCGGAACGAGCTGCCCAAACTTTCGCCGATACTACTACACTGCGGCAACCGTCTTCTAGCCGAGCGGTCTCGACTTGCCTGTCCTGGCCGGACCCAAACCCAGCGTGCCGTCCTTGGCCCCTGCTCCCTCCGCCTCCCGTTAGAATCCGTGCGGACAGCTCCCTGTTAGGTCATCCCTGCAACGTGATTTGCGCGCCTGGCGGCGAAAAACTGGATACAAGCGAGTACGAAGTTGGCCCGCACCTACCGTATACACTGGTTGAATCCGCCCACATCCACTTTGCGGGCTAGCAGAAAAGGGGTATCGCGGTCGCCGTGAGGGGTATAGTGTGCTGGCAGAAAGCAGGGGTTAGTTATGTACTATACGTCAGCAGCAAGTGGGCTGGCAAGTGGCCAAGTGGGTGGATGGGTGAGTTGACCGCCTTCCGCGATAGGCTTAGTTTTTCAGCGGCCGCGATACCCCCTACCGTTAGCCTCCAAAGTGGATGGGGGCGGATCTAACCAGTGTATACGGTACCTCCCGAAACGTGTTAGCTCATTCCTCTTTTCTCCAGGAAGCCTCCTACGTACGTACTCTTGGCGACCAGATGGATGGATACGTTCTGCTACATAGCACATAGTAGATCATTGAGCAGGCACGTGCCTTTCTTTGTACGTCGTACGCGCAGGAACAGACTTTGCGGGGAGTTGCCCCCCGACTCCCAGTTCATCATGTACAGGGGTGGCAGGGCTAAGTTAATCACCCCTATGATGTTACCCTCGACAGCTGATATCATAATAGAGGGGGAATATTCACCAAAAGTGAAGTTCTATAGTAGGGGGGTGAACATTAGTTACCTAACAGGGGTGATTAACTTCGGCCTGGTACCATACGTGCAGACGGCGCCACCGGCTCTAATCTTACCGGCGCCTCTGCCGCGGCAGGCTGGACCCATGAATATCTCGATGCCGCCGTCCAACGAGTGTCACGCTGGCACGGATGGCCTCTTGCTTGACCACCGGTATGTAACATTTCTTCCCAGAGCCGACAATACCCCGGCTGGCCGCAAGGGGTTTTTTAGCTAGATTCACGCAAGGAAGCCGAAGATCAACTGGGTCGATTTTGTGTGTTTGTGTGTGTGTATGTGTGTTCAATAACTCATGAGTTGGCGTTACCTAGGTACTACTAATATAGGTGTAACTATAGGCATGTTTTTTTTTTCTTGTTTTCTTTTTTCTTTCTTTAACTGGCCATCCATTGTCCTCCGTTGGCACTGACCAGGCATCCGGTCATCCACCCGCTCTCGGGCGAGCAGATCATGCCAACGATCCCGGCAATCTCCTCGGCGTAGCCAGCACGGCCGCCGTACTTAGCGGCCATCTCCTTCTGCTCCTCCGAGTCCCACTCGCGGATGCCGCACAGCGGCGTCAGGGGGTACCAGCTCGAGATGGCCTGCTTGGCCTCCTCTGGGGCGGCGCGGAGCATGTCCGTCATGGTCGAGCTGGGGTTGCAGGCGTTGACGGTGCAGTTCTCCTTGAGCTCGCGGGCCCAGGTGCGAGTCATGGCCTCGAGCGCGCCCTTGCTGCCGCCGTAGAGCGTCAGGTACTCGAGGCCGACCTTGGAGCCGACGCTCGAGATGTTGACGATGCGGCCGGAGCGGTCCGTGGGCAGGAGCGGCTTGACGGCCTGGGTGATGAGGATGGGGCCGAGGACGTTGATGGAGTAGACCTTGTGGAAGTCCTCCACGCTGACGGCCTCGAGGGGCATGGCGTGGAAGAGGGCCGCGCAGTTGACGAGGATGTCGACCTGGGGCTTGCCGGTCTTGGCGTTGGCAGGCACGTCGTTCTTCACAGCAGAGACGATCTTGGCGCAGCCCTCGGGGGTGGTGAGGTCGGCGCGCACGGGAACCGCCTTGACATTGTGCGCCTTGGACAGCTCGGCGGCGAGAGCGGCGGCGGGCGCGTCAGAGGCCTCGGTCAGGTAGACGAGGAGCACGTTGGCGCCCTTGGAGGCGAGGTTCTGCGCGATGGCAGCACCGATGCCTGGACGGATCTCGTTAGCATGCTGCTGCTCTGCACTGCACAAAGGCAATCGTACTTCTGGCGCCACCGGTGACGATGGCCGTCTTGCCCTCGTGAACCCTGTAAGGGGGGGCTTGCGTGATGGGAACGGTAATAGCAGTCATGTTGCGTGATTTCACAGTACAATGTAACGTAGAAAGACTCGAGTTGTGAGAAATGCCGCTTAGTCTTTTAGGTTTTTTTTGGTGAAAAATACTCGATCAGACCATTACTCCTAACCGCAAGGTCCGGGGGACGCTGTTATTAAGGAAAAGGGTTTGATAACCCGGGCACCGTGTCCCCGTTTCCGGGTTCCCAGCAAAGGGTGCCAAACCAATCATGAGGGTGCTTCCGGGATGCGATACCCAACGAACCCCACGCAGAACGCTTCCCAAAGGGGGGGGAGGGGGGGGGACGGAAAACGGTCACCTCTTGTATGCCTGCCTGTCTGCACGACGTTTGTCGCAACAAAACCCTTTCCTACCCTCCAGTTTACCAAAACCGGCAACTCACAAGAGAAGATCTTGACGAGATCTGAGATGCCTTGCAAACACCCCCACCCGATCTCAGTCCACGTCTGAGGATGGGCGCAGCAAAAGGCCACTGGATGAGGAAATAGAACCATGATCCTTCTTCCCATGATTACTCGGCTGTGGGATTCAAGGGGGGAATGGGTCAAACCTACGTTGCGTTGGCACGTTGGCATTCCAATAAATTGCCTCAACTCCTCCAAGCCCACCTCATGGGTCTAAGAATGCGACTTTGGGACCCGCCAAACAGCAATTCCCCCTGACGACCGCGGGTGGGCTCATTCAATGAATCCTCTACGATCCCTCAAGGATTGTCAGGGATTCTCCGGGGGCTTGCCGGCTCCTATGAGGTGCGCCGGCGGGCCTGTCTGTCACCCGCGAGTCAGTGCCGGTCCGGGCTTGTTGGTCGTTGGCACAAACTGGCCAGCTGGAGCTGAAGGTTCGCTAATTTGGTAAAAAAAAGTCAACTCACTCCCGTATGGCGGCGTCTTTGGATATATTACTGTAGGGATATGGCATGTACTGGCATCGAGTCTAGATGTTCGTTGTGCCTTATTCATGGTTGTTAGACCGCCGCCACCTTCTTTTCACTTGTTGTTTGTTATTCTCAACGGTCACTAGTTGAACCCCACACTCCCCCTCGTTCAGTTGATCCTTTCTCATATATCTTTCCGACGGCAGCCCCGACTTTTCCAAGAAGGTTTAACGCAAGGAGCACGTCCACCCCATCTGGCGCAAGCAACATGTCGTCGACCGTAGATCCCAGCCAACTCTATGTCGAAACCCTCGAGGGTACCGGCCTCAGCTTATTTGTCGTATCCCTCGTCGGCGGCATACTGTCGACGATCGTGGTGAGCTTGAGAACACACCAGCGGCTCAAGTCGAAAACTTTCAGCCTGGACGATGGTTTGATGCTCTTCGGTCTGGTAAGAAATATCCAAAAGACGAAATGCAACATTGTTGTTGCAAGCTTGTCAACAGTTATGCGCCGCATTCGAGCAGAGGCGACTGACAGGCGTCTATCCTTTTAGGTCATCTACATTGCAGATGTCATACTCGCCTGCATCGGCGCCAAGAGCGGCCTCGGCACCCGCAATGCGAACCTCAACATGTCGATGATGGTTGATTCCATCCAGTACTTGATGCTCTGGATGCTGCTGTATATCGCGGCCTTGTGCGCAGTCAAGGCATCCATTTGCTTCACCACGCTGCGCATCGCCACCACCATGCCCAAGCTGTGCATCGCCGTATACGCCCTGCTGGCCCTCACGGTCGCCACCTTCTTGACCACTTTCATCGGCGTCCTGCTGCTCTGCCAACCCGTCGAGGCCAACTGGAACCAGGCCCTCATCAAGGAAGGCCGCGGCAAGTGCTCTTCCGTCTCCTCCATGCTGGCCCTGTCCTACACCTCGACCGCGGCCACCATTGCCACGGACCTCGCGTGTGCCGTCCTCCCGGCCATCATCCTCTGGCAAACGCAGATGAAGCTCTCGACCAAGATCGTGGTTTCCACCATTCTTTCCTTCGGCTCCTTGTAAGTCACGACCCTCTGTCTGCCCTTGTGTGACGTGCTCTTGAACCCTCCCTCCCTTCTTGATGGATACATCTGGCTGACTGTCCTGGTTGCATCGATAAAGTGCTTCCATTTGCACCATGATCCGCACTCCCTATATCGACAACTACAACCGCCCCTTAGACGACTTTGCCTGTACGTCCAGAGCCTCTCTCCCTGTTCCCAAGCCCTCGCTTCATAGACCCAACCCCACCCCTTTACTGACCCAACCCGGCGCACGCAGACCACATTGCCAACATTCCTCTCTGGTCCAACATCGAGACCGCCGTTGGTCTCATTGCCGGATCCCTCCCTGCCCTGCGCCAACTCGTCACGCGTCACACCGCGACCAAGGCTTCGTCCAAGGGCACGGGCGGCTCCAGCGGACTCACCCCGTCGGCCGCTGGGCTCGTCACCATCGGCGGCTCGGGAGGAGCGAACAAGAAGGCCCGCAAAGGCATCAAGTCCAACTTTGACGTGGACGAAGGCGAGCAAGGCGACTGGACCCGCCTCGAGGAGGACACTGCTTCGGACAAGGAGAGCACCGTGCCTATCCGTGGCATCCGCAAGGAGACGACCTACGGAGTCGAACTGTCTCCGTTCGACGGCCACAAGTAAAAATGGAAAAACCAAAAACCAAAACGGAAACACAAACAAAAGGAAGGGGGCAAAGGCTGTGCTTGTTAGGCACGAGTTGATCTGAAAGTGCCGTCCTTTGATCGGGCTGTGTACACCGTCGGCCCCGGCAGGTGCTAATCAGCGGGCGTGGCCAGTCAGCGCACGCGAAGATCCGGAACAACACCGATCGGATGGGGGGGACATGATGAATCGATAGCTCGCTCCCCCCCCCCAAAGATGTAGACGACAGCAGGTCAAGCCGTGGATATTAAGAAAAACCGGGTCGCTTGCCGATCCTTTTGTGGGTTGACGCCTGGGCCCAACTGGCACTCGATGGAATACAACATTTAAGTGCTAGATCGATCGGGCTTACACGTCCTTGTTTTCGTTGTCGTTGTTTTTGTTGTTGTTGTTGTTGTTGTTGTTCTGGACCCAAATGCGCGGGTCACGCGGATTTCATGCAGGAACTGTCATATGCTCCATATGTTGTAATCAGATACCCCAATGGACACATTCAAACAACAGCACGGTCTGAAGACATTTGACTTGGCAATCCTTGACGCTGGTAACAGCCGTTGGTGTATGCATGCATGGTGCTCTCGCCCCCTCCAGCCCCCCAACTCGGTCTTCTTGGCGGTTGGCTTCGCATACATAGTAGGGGCTCTGCCATTTCGAATGTGCTTTAGTGTATGTACTATGTTTGTCTGATTAGTCGGTCCGAATACCCAAAACTGAAAAAAAAAAAAAAAAACAGAAAACAGGGAGGGGAGAAGCGAAGTATGTTGGTTTGACGGGAGAACAGCACCAATCGGATATGAGGTGACGAAACCGCCAATAAGTTTGAGACGTCCACACTCGGCCGGGGTTTCGAAATGCCAGCTTGTTACAATCAATGCCCTACGTCGTGTACCTAATACATATAGCATTCTACCTATAGACAGGCACACTCTGCTCCTACCGAGTATCTAGTAAAATCAAGTACTTCTACATCTTGATAACACTGATCCGGAGACATGCCTTGGAGGTTAAGTTACCCCCCCCCCCTGTAGAGGTTGTCCTTCCAGCGCGATGACACTCCGGACTGTTGCGAAATGAATGTTGGCGGAGGAGCATCCACAGTGACTGGACCAATGAGAGGACAGAGTATGAACGTTGTCAGAAAAGGGAAAAAACAAAAAATATCGCGACCCACCTTCTTCCGGTTCCGGATGCTGGTGTAATGAATCGACCCAGAGGAAACCACACCCAGAAAGGTTGGTTTGCTTTCCTTGAAAGTTGGACGGGTAGCCGCGGGCCCGATATCGATTGCCCTGGATCTTGGAAATGCAACTTTGCTGCAGATGAGAAAATATGGGGCGCCTGCTTCCCAACGACAGGGCTTGGAGATGATCAATCGTTCAGATCCATGATCAGTGTCACAGTGATTCCCCTCCGGGGTCTCTTACCAGCTCGCTCAAGTCTGCCAAACTGTTGTTATGGGCCATGGCGAAAAGGGGGCTGCTCAAGATGCGAACCCAGATCCCGGCCCTGTTACATTCATCTCAAACCCCGCTGCTAGTGCTACTCTGATAGGGCACCCTGTTTTGTCTCGGAGGCGGCATGCGACCCAGGGGGACACACGCCTCATCGACTCGGTGGTAAACAACAAGACAGGTGGTGTAGCTTTCTACGATGAGCGCCACCAGTCTCGAATACTCTGTACACTGCTTGTAAGTTTAAGACACACGCTCTGAGCAAATGGACCCTCAGCATTGCTGCCAGACGCCCAAACAAGGACGATCGATACCGCATGAGCATTCACTGAGAAAGAACGTCCTCACTATGACTGTATTATGACTAAGTACCTTCGGCTAAGTAAAGTCGATTTACGTGTAGGGTATCATGGACGATGAAAACAAACCGTGACAGCGCGGTTCTCCACCCAAGAGCTTGATCTGGACCGGACCTAGACATTACTTCGCCGCCGTGCGCCTCGTGCCAACGAAGCTGTTGGCCCTGCTGGCGGACGGAGTGCCTCTGGGGGTACCGCGGGGCGTAACGCGGTTCTCGCCGAAGAAGCGGTTCTGCTGGCTGTACGAACGCTTATAGCCGGGGCGGTCGGGCTGGTCGACGCCAGAAGCAGCATCTAAAAGGATGTGGTCAGCATCTCGGTCAGTAGAGGCGGCCCTCGGGCTCGACTTACTGGCTGGTCCCTCTCCGGGAGCGTAGCTCACGCGGCGACCTCCAACGTCGTCTCTCGCGTCCGCAAGCTTCTGCGCGAAGGGCGAGCGAGCGCGCAGGGCGGGGCCCTTCCAGTAGATGACGTAGACGGCAACGACAAGAACGAAGGAGATGCAGAAGAGTATCGTGCAGGCGTACTCCAGGTTCTTGCCGCTGGCGGCACCGATGTTGGTGAAGAAGGGCGTGGCGGGCACGGTGAGGACGCCAGCGAGAAAGTCGCGCGCCCATCCGTTGCCGCCCGTCGCCGAGGCAGAGTAGGGGCCGTATGCACAGAGCATGTAGTCAATGGTAGCCATGTAGATGGCGTAGTTGGCGATGCCGACGATGG